>CM037024.1:20518036-21764375 GCA_020875875.1 Dioscorea alata
TTCGCCTCGAATGTTGAGCGTAGCTCTCCGAGTTTGATCCCATCACACGCAAAGTGAGGGCACGGTTTGGCGGTGAACACGACTCCCTCACATGTTCATCTCTGATTAGACGTTTATCACTCTTTTAATAAAATAAAATAAAATAAGATGGTTTATTGACCTATTTCATATTTGGTTCCTCTGTAGAGTATTTATGTTTTTATTGAGAAAACCCGTTCGAACTACATCTCACAGAGAACGCATGCATATGGTGAAATATTAATTTCACTCCCATGCAAATTCTTAACCTGATTTATTCATATTATATCAAAAAATATTAATAATAAAAATTATAAATAACATCTACTTTCAAATCATACCTTCATTATCTTGAGTGAATTGTTATTTTATTTTTTAAAGACAAATATGTGATATTCAAATCTCTCCTAATTTAAAATTTAAAGGTTTATATTTATTAAAAAAATAAAGGTTGAGAATTAAACAAAACTTTAGTGTTTCTGAAGATTTTTTGTTATTAAAATTGTATATAAGCAGTGAAATATAATGGGAAAAAAAAAATCATATTTGATCTAAACTTTATACCATAGCCAATAAAATCCAAATGTATACCTTTGTTAGGGTGGTCCCCAAGACAACATGGTCCCATTATTACTGTAATAACGAATATATGAAACTTAGTTACCTGTCCGTAAAATTTGTCTTTGGATTCATCTTGAACGTTTATTATGTAATACATGAATTGTCGGAAATGCCCCTGGTTTGGACCTTCTGTTACGACGGCTTACCTTTTTAATTTAACGTGTAATTAATTTTTAAAAATTTAAATTTAAATTTTATATAATATAAAAATTTTGATTAGACAGCTGATAAATTTGTTGAGCAATAAGTTGTTTAACTCTTATGTGAAAAATTAAATGTTTGATACCCTTAAAGCATAGTTGATGTTAATGTATGTGCCTGAGTGATTAGTTGTCCATCTTATAAAAATAAATAAATAAATAATGATAAATAAAATTGACTAGATATACTATATACATGGCAGGAATGTGAGTTAGCGTTCTCCCATGTATGGATTATAAATGAAAGTTTATATTTCATTTTATATTTAATATATTTATTGTATATGTATACGTGGAAATCTTGAGAACCAATCCATATATTAAGATGATTATAGATGAAAATTATAAATTGGGTTTATTTTATTTTATTTTTGGTAAATAGAAGATTAGCACTCATATTGAAGGAAAATCCAGGATATACACAGATGTGGAGCATAATTGAAAGCTTAATAAGCATTTGTGCTCTTATTTTACGTGGGTTTTGGGATTCGATATTGAATTTTCTCAAAAAAAAAAAATTCTACGCAATAGACATAATACTATTCATATAATACTTACTTGGATACTGTTCATTCCATTCTTGTGTGGATCTCTTACTGGGTAGCGGGAGGAATTATATTTTTCACTCCTCCAGAATTGTATGGTGGAAGATTTACCATAATGGGGTTATTATCTTACACATATATGTCATATTTTTATCAATTTTATATGTTAACTCACTGTACATGGTAAAAATTTAAAATTTATTAAATCACTGTACATGGTAAATTTTTATATTTATTTATTTATTTTTAATGAAGCTCATCTTTGTGAAAAAAAAACACAATAGAGGCGGTGTGAATGAATATAGTTATTAGTTTGTACGGTGTCCAAGTGGACGGCTCCAATGGAGAGAGCGTTGTAAAGTCTTCAATCAAGCTTTGTACGGCCATGATTGAACTTAAGACACAGCATCTTATTCCTTCACCTCTCTCTCTCTCTCTCTCTCTCTCTCTCTCTCTCTATATATATATATATATTATATTAATCTCAATCCATTCTCACATAAATAAAGATTTTTATTTTAAAATTTAACTTAATTTATATAAAATTTTAACTACACAAAAATATATTTTTCTCAAATTTACAAAAGTAATTCAGTCATCGTCTCAATAGTCAAGCAGGTGAAAAATTGAATTCTATTTTAATACGTAAGTGAGATAAAATAATATATATAATTTGTTTATATTATAAAAAAATTGACTGCAACCTAAATTTAGTGATATCTATAATAAGTCTTGCTCCATATTTATCATATGTGTTTTTTATGATGTTGCTCAAGAGGAAAGAGATTGAGATGTGCTATAATATATTCAAATAATTCAGTAATAATAATAATAATAATAGGGAAGGGAGAATGGCATAATAATAATAATAATAATAATAATAATAATAATAATAATAATAGGGAAAGGGAGAATGGCATAATAATAATAATAATAATAATAATAATAAGGGCAGAGAGGACGGAAGGGAGTTTGTATGATGGGGAGTTGATGGCCCTCTCTGGACTCTATTATTACTCTCCGACCTTTGATTGGTGGGTCCCATTTTTGTGGGTCCTCCTCCCAATAACTCTTTTTATTTCCTTCTCTCTCCCTTCCAAGTTCCACCACCCTGTATTCTTCCTAATTTATATCTGTCTATATATATATATATATATATCATTAATTAATTAAAAAATATGTAAAAAACGAAAAAAAAAAAAAAATCACATTTGCACACGCATACTGTAAAGTTGTAAACTGTAAAGTCTATATCACCCAAAGAATTATATAACGCGTCTCATGGCTATAAATAGATTTATTTATTATTAAATATAAAAATATTAATAATATCATAATATTATTAATAAATATAAATTCAACACATACTTAAAATCCTAAACACCATGGTCCCAATGACAAATGACTACTGCCCAATTGTCAGGTAATAAATTCATATCTTAAAAAACTAGTTTAAATGGAAAGATTATCCGTCTCTTATAATTCTATGACTTTTTGATATACAATTAATGTGAAACTAAACCCATCCTAGATGGATTCATGACAGATTCTCCCAACCCAATTCATAGCATCCTCGTTAAGGGTCACAATTAGTTTAAAGACTCTTTTGGTCTCAGAGGTTTTTGGTTAGGCCTCCACATCTCTGATACCCCTATAGTAGCTATGATACCGATTGTTAAGATACTGGGTTCATATCTTAAAAGATTAACCTGATAAAAAAGATTACCCATCTTCTATAAGCCTAAGATCTCTTTAGTACACAGTTGATATCACATACATATATAAATTAAGATTGGGCCTGTGACACAATACATGGTTGAGCCCTAAATAAAATATATGTGTATAATAACTTATCCATATTATAAAAAAAAATCCTAAACAATTTACTCAAACACACACAAGTTATATACAATATAATTTACTATATTGTCATAAAACTCATTTTAGTGCATGTATGTATGCATATATTCATATGAATCATCAATATTTTTAGCTAAAATTTATTTATAATCAACTATTTAAAAATTATGAATATGTATACAAATGTTAGCCTTTTTACTAAACATACATAAAAAACGTGATGTAAAAGTTTTTTGTACTTCTATTATTGGTGAATTCAATCACTCATAGTGTTTTTTTGTTTGTTTTTAAATTTTTTAATAAATTATGGTTTGTATATTTTATTAAAAAAACTAAAAAAAGCGATACATAGATGACAATTTCACGCAATTGCATAATATATGTTCATCACAATCATTATGCATTAACATGCTTTTTATTTTATTTATTTAATCTTGATTCCAAAGTAAGTTGTCTTTGATATTTCGTTAATTCATTTAATTTTTTTTTTCATATATTACTATACCACCTTTGTCGTTATCTATATTTGATTACTTTTTCAAAATGCCAATTATGATGACTTTAATGCTCTAACCAAACGAGACGTGTTAGAATATTTTTCATTTTATCCCAAATATTTAGGAAACTAAAAAAACTAAATAATAATTTAATTTTTCATCCATCAATTACGTAAGGAAAAAGTGATACCTAATTACTAATTATATTGAAACATGACTAAACTTTGAAGAAAAGAGAGGGAGAAAACTCACATCTTAATCAAGAAGTGAGAATGAAAAAATAAAAACAAAGAAAAGGGTAGTATAATAAAGAACAAATTCTTAACCACAATCTAATCACACTCTTAATCCTCCAATTAAAAAAATCAACAACAATGTTACAAATTATTTTTCAGTAAAGTTACAGCTTGCTTTCCAACCTCGCCAACTCACACTCAATCATTAATCACAGATTGAAGAATCAGGGCCCCTATGACGCATCACTCCTTGGATGTATAGATTCCTCTCTTTATAATTAAATAATTAAATATTTAAATAATAAAAAATTATATCAGAGAGCTTATGTTTAATACTTATTGGTAACATGCAAGTAATAAAAAAAATATCTCTAAAATATTTATTTACCTGATTTACCCCTTGTATAAACCTTTGAGATTATGGGATTTTATAAGGATATGTATGTAATTTGGTGTTAAAGATAGGTGGGAAGTTGGGTTTTCATCTCTTATGTGGGCTCCGTGATAAACGCCTGCCATGTTACACCCTAACTCTACCTTTCTCTCTCTACAGCTGTTGCAAATGGGTTCTTGTCTCCCTTGTTACTTTCTTCTTTTTTTTACTTTTTTGTTTAATATTGATGTTTAGTTGTTATTCTTTAATTTAATTTAATTTAATTTTTATGTTTTTGTGAAAATTTGTGGTTTTATGGATAAGTGAAACAGTAATGTGTATTGACATGAAAAGTGGGCATTCTTTTGAGCAAAATATCTTTGCTATCATCCATCAGTGATGGATGCTGATTTAACCATATATTTCATGCTTTGCGTCTTGTAACTGAGTTGGGAGAAGGACATTTTTGTCTCATATCATTTTTATTGTAATTTTATTTAATTATAAATTTTAAAAAATGTGTGTTTTTTTTAAATTTTGCCATAAGTTTTAATTTATTTAATATCATGGTATATTTCTAAATTTGTTGTAACATGAATTCACAATTTATCTGTAGACCAAATAAAGTATACGAATTGTTGTGTAAAGACAAATTTATAAAAAAAATATAATTAATTTTGAAATACAGTGATTAGTTCGCTTTCATCACGCGTCTCAAAATTTTGGTTTTTCTGAACTGAACGTTTACTTTGTGCACTGATATCACACGTGGCATATGAACTTTGTAGAAAAATAAAACCACCATAATAAATTTATGTTTATCAATTCAATACTTTTTATTTTACGTACGACTTCCACGTGGACTGTCAAATTAAATGCCAGCAAAATCACCGAAACCAAATTGATACAAAAAATAAATTATTGATATACATATCACAATAATGTATATAAAAAAAAATATACACAATTCAACATGTAAAACACATAAAATTATTGTTATTATTTAAATAAAAATTAAAAAAATTGAAATATAAAAGCATTTATAAAAACATGAAAGTAAACTATGGTGGGAAAAAAAAAAAATTTACAGATAAGCGAAGACCCCACCACCGCCATAAGACCTCACAAATCTGGTTGGAAATCACCCACGCCCTAACCCAACCGTCCATGTGGTGGGCCACATGCTTCGCTTGCGTACATCTCTGTATAATCCCTACCTTTTTATTATTATAATATATATATAATTTAAATAAAAAATTCATATATAATTTTTGCCCTTTGGTATGGATATCCAAAGCCCACCACTGTTTACATTCAAGAAAGAAAGAAAGGAAAAAAATACATAAAAAGGCTACGGATAACCAGCAGCTCAACCCCCAAGATGAAACCATCCCATCCACTCTGCACTCGTATACCCATACCATACATACCCTTCTGTCTCTACCTTCTTCTCAATACACACCGCTTTCATCCATGTCCTTTCCCATGTTTTAACTATTATTAGGCACAAGCATCTCCTTTCTTTTATCATTTCCCCATCCCACCCTTCCCCTCTTCTTCTTTCTCTTTCTCTTTCTCACATCATCATCATCATCATGATCATCATCTTCAGTACTTTATCAATTTGAGTTTTAGTTAAGAGTTTTGAGTTTTGAGTTTTGAGTTTCTTCTCGCTTGGATCTCTCTCTTCATCATCATCTTCTTCTTCTTCTTCTTCTTCTTTTTTGGATGTACATTTAAATTTATTATTATACTTAATTTGCATGTATTTCCATATTCCTTTTTATTTTATTTGAAAAAAATATTTATAATTTTTTTTTTTAATTTTTATGCCAGCACTCACTCGTAGGGCTTCCCTTTCTCTGCTGTCTTTCCAGTTGTCCAAGCTTCCATCTTTTTCACCCCCTTCATGTACTGATATCCTTTTCCAATTTCCGATTCCTCCAATCCCACCACTTCCCTCCCTTCCTCACTCGCTCCTTCTCCAACAACCATAGAAGGGAATCAATCATTCAATCAAATCTCCCTCTTCTTCTTCATCTTCTTCTGCATCTCTTTTTACTAGTATTTTGCCCTAGTACTTGCTGTTGTTGCTGTTGCTGTTGCTGTAGTTGTAACAGTAGAAGCAACAGCAGAACTGCGTAATCTTGGAATTATGCAGCAAGGAGGGGGGTCCCAGTACGGGGTTCCCCCGCCGCCGGGAATGCCTCCCTTTGGCGCAACCGCTGAAGCGGCGTCGCCGATCAGTAGCCGGCCACCGCCAACGCGTTCTATAAATTTTGAGGAATTAGGGCCGGCCGTGCCTGGGAACTTCCCTGATGATGAAGCCCTAGCTGCAGCCGGTGAAGAGGCTGACCGTGGTGGAGTTCCGGGTAACCGATGGCCTCGCCAAGAGACGCTAGCGTTGCTGAAGATCCGGTCGGAGATGGACGCCGCTTTCCGAGATGCCACACTGAAAGGACCTCTTTGGGAGGAGGTCTCCAGGTTAGTGCTTTGTCTGTCTTTGTTAATCCAATTGCCTGCAAATGCGGGGAGGTTTTGAATGGAATCACGGATCTCGGAGTGCTATAATTGAGAGATAGGATGGAGAAAGCCATGGATAACGGTATTCTCGGGTTCCAAGCGCGCCAGCCATGGACGAAAGGGGGTGGACGAGAGAGAGACCTGGAGAAACAGCTAGCCAACGATCTTGGGATCTGAGGATCCAGTTCGTACTACGGATCTACAGACCCGGGTGGACTTGCAGCTCCCGCTGCTGTTGCTGCTGTAATTGCTGAGCTGCTGCTGCTGCTGCTGCTGCTGCTACTGCTACTGCTGCTCTTCTTCTCTTTCTCTCTCTTTCTCTTTCTTTCTCCTCATTTTTCATTTTTTGACCCACAGATCTCAAGCATCTTTATTGAGTAAAAATTTAATTTTTATTCTTATTTTTATTTTTATTTTTGGGTTTCTGAATTCGATAAGGCCTGGGTCAGATCCGTAGCATCAATCCCAACCAATGCTCCATTTGTTTAGCTTTGGTTTACCTTTTTATTACCAGCTCTTTTCTCAATGCGCCATTAGTGTTGTGAGCTTTCTTTGTTTATTTTTAATATAATCAAAGAGAAAGATACTAAATGCAAATGCAAATGAAATGAAATGAAGTGGAGTGAAATTTGTTAGATCTTTCTCTCTCTCTCTCTCTCTCTCTCTCTCTCTCTCTATATATATATATATATATATATATATATATTTATCTATTTAACTATCTATTTAATCTATCAATGATGAGGGATCTCATATGCTTTTGCTTTTCTTTTGTTTCATCAATCTGAAGGAAGCTGGCGGAGCTTGGGTACGTGAGAAGTGGCAAGAAATGCAAGGAGAAGTTTGAGAACGTCCATAAATATTACAAGAGGACCAAGGAAGGCCGCGCCGGCCGTCAAGACGGTAAGAGCTACCGTTTCTTCAGCCAGCTTGAAGCTCTTCACAGCAGCAGTAACAACACTACTCCTTCCGCCCCTACGGCTACTACCACAACATATGCAACCGTTCCGCCTACTGCTGTTGTAACACCGAGTTTAACAACCCCGGCCTCTATCGGCATAACCTCCGGTGGTGGCTCGTCTGGAAGGATGCAAACACCACCACCACCACCGATCCCTGCGGCGCCACTCACCAGCGCTTTCCCTCCTGCTAGCATTAGCTTCTCATCCAACAGCTCCTCCTCCTCGTCCTCCGAGTCTGATGATGATGACACTGAAGAAGTGATGAGAGAAGGAAGAAAGAGGAAAAGATCTGATGGTGGTGGTGGTGGTGGTGGTGGAAGTAGTAGTAGAAAGATGATGGCTTTCTTTGAAGGTTTGATGAAGCAAGTGATGGAGAGGCAGGAGGCCATGCAACAGAGATTCTTGGAAACCATTGAGAAGAGAGAACAAGATCGGATGATCAGAGAGGAAGCTTGGAGGAGACAAGAGATGACCAGGCTTAATCGAGAGCATGAGCTCATGGCTCAGGAGAGAGCCATGGCTGCTTCCCGTGATGCTGCTGTCATTGCCTTCCTTCAAAAGATCAGTGGTCAGACCATCCAGCTACCACAACCATCCACCACTGCTGCTGCTGTTACTCCACCACCGGCACCGACACCAGCACCAGCACCAGCACCGGCACCACCAGCACCACCAGCACCACAACAACAACAGCACAACATTGAGATTATAAGGCAACCACAGCCACAGCCACCACCACAACCACCAGTGTCATCATCGGAGCTGGTGCTAGTGCCGGAGCCGTCGCATGAGATGGCTGTAACCGGAGGAGGGTTCGAGACAGTGGCATCATCTCGCTGGCCGAAGGCGGAAGTTCATGCTTTGATCCAGCTGCGCAGCGGGCTGGAGTCAAAGTACATAGAGTCCGGGCCAAAAGGTCCGTTGTGGGAGGAGATCTCGTTGGAAATGCAGCGGCTTGGATATAACCGGAGCTCCAAAAGGTGCAAAGAGAAGTGGGAGAACATCAACAAGTACTTCAAGAAAGTGAAGGAGAGTAATAAGAAGCGGCCGGAGGACGCCAAGACCTGCCCTTACTTCCATCAGCTCGATGCTCTCTATCGGAAAAAACATGGAGGATCATCATCAAATCTGAGAAGCACTGCTGCCGAGCCGGAGACGACGAGCACACAGCAACAAGAAAGGCCTCTTGCAATCATGGCACCACCACCGGTAGCAACTGCAACACCACCACCACCACAACAACAGCAACAGCAGCAACAACAAGAACAAGAAGTAACTCAACAAGATCAATCTGAGGTGAAGAATGGAAGCAGCAGTAGCAACCAGGATACTAGCAATGGAGGACATCATCAATCTAGTTTCTTCGAAGAAGGGACTAGTGGTGGCAATGGCAGTGGTAGTGGGAGCTCGATGATGAAGAAGGTAAGGGATATATGATATTATACTAATAGTATTGCATAATTGGAAGAGCTCTCTTGTGAACTGGATTGATTCTATTCTTTGCATTGAAGCCAGAAGACATTATGAAGGAGCTGATGGAGCAGCAGAACCATCAAGGAGTGATGGACGAAACCGAAAAGCTTGATGAACCTGATAGTGATAACATGGAGCAGGATGATGAAGATGACGACGATGAGGATGAAGAGGATAGGAAAATGCAGTACAAGATCCAGTTCCAGAGGCCCAATGTAGGTGGAGGTGGTGGTGGTGGTGGTGGTAATGGTGGGGATTCCGGTAATGGTACATCAACTAAAACGGCGGCGGCGGCGGCGGCGGCGGCCACCGCTGCCGGCTCCTTCTTGGCCATGGTCCAATAGATATCTCATCTTTCCTTGATTTTCTCCTCATTGTACCATATGTACCTACTATATAGACCGGTGAAACTCAACTCAACTCAACTCATATCAAATCAAATCAAATCAAATCCATTCCAATCCATTCTCTATAGACTCATCTTCCTCTTTGGCATATATATCCTTTCATAACCATTTTATCTATTCATCATCATCATCATTATCATCTTCATCCTCTTTCATTGTCTACAAAGCTTCATATATTCATTTCCATAAGCTTTTTGATTCATCCTTTGTTTTTCTATTTTATTGATTTGTTGTGGAATAAGGAAATCCTCTCCGGCCAACAGGGAGGACAAAGACAGTCTCAAAAAGAAGGCAGGAATAAGCTCAAGCACACACACAAACACACACACACACACACACACAGACATAAACTCACAAGAGTACCCACAAAGATTGTGAAGCTTCAGAGAAATATGGGTGGAAGAATCAATGGTGGGAGTCCGGCCGGCTTGTACATGCATGGAAACTCAAAGCGAAGGAGGAGATGAAGAAGAAGAAGAAGCTGTGTATATCTTTCTTCTTAATGGCAGGAGAGAGAAAAGAGAGAAAGAGAGAGAGAAACTGAATGTTTGGTGCGAGGATTCTATAATTTCCATTTTTATCTTTTTTTAAAAATTTATTTATGATTAGTTCTCTAAATTATTTACTTATGATGATGAAGGTCTTTTTTTGATCCTGGTTTGTGGCACTGTTACACTGTACACATTATTTTCTTGATATTATTATTATTATTCTTCACATTATTATTGTTCATCATGTGTTAGTTAGTTACTATATATTCATCCTCATTTCAATCTCATTGTTCTCGTTGTCATTGTTGCTTTTATTGTTTGCTTTACTTGTTTCAAGAGAATCAGTGATGACTGCAATGCATGAACAATTGTGTTGTATTTTGTTGTAAGGTTTGACAGTAAAAGGGTACAGAGATAGAGAGAGAAAGAGAGAGGTGTTAAGAAGAGAACGTGGAGGTTGCAGTGCAGGCATTGAGATGCCCAAACTTTTGTTTGGTTTTATAATTTGATGGTCTGTGGGATGGGGGGCAAACCTTTTTAGCACACTCAGGGGGGCAGGTTGTGGTTGCATATAAAGGAAATTATTAAAAAAAAAAAAAAAAAAAAAAATAAACACTACTGAGAGGAAGATGTGAAAGAAAATGGGAAAAAGAAAAGCAAGTGTTTCAGTGAGGATTCCTTTTTTTCTTTATTATTATTATTACTATTAAACATTACACCCTGAAGGCCCTGAACTTAAATGAGTTATCACCTTTTGTCTCCCCACTACCTCCCTCGCCACCTGTTTTATTATTATTATTATTACTATTATTATTATTATTATTTTCTTGATTTATGTATAATAGTAGTATCATTTTTCACAAGGAAGTATGAAGAGTTTGTATTTAATTTTATACTCTGGTTTTATTATTTTTATAATTTAAACGTTGTATTGTTTGTGGCAAAGATCAAAATTGTTTAAAATGTTTATGGTGAGAAATACCATTATTGAGATTATTATACTCTTTAATTTGTCCTTAATGAGTTTGGTATCTTTCATGTTTGTCTTGGTTCTCACCAAACGGAGTAGATGATACACTTAATGCAATTATAAATCAAACACTATGAAATATTAAAACGTTGTCTTCTAATTGAGAAAGATTGATCTTCAAAATAATAGTAATAAAAATGTACACAGTACTAAGATGCAAAAAGCATCCTTCAACATAAAATAAAAACCATGACTACTAATTATTAAAACTCATTTCCAAGACATAATACTTGTTCAAGGGAAAATATAAAATAGCATAGCATAACAAGTCTCTATTTTATCAACATTAATAAATAAGAAGACAAATGTTATATGAAAAAAAAAATATAAACACCAAAATTATATTGAAAAAATGATCTCCTATATATATTCAGTTGCCAAGAACTTTAATAAATTAAACTCTTCATAGATGTTTCCAAGAGGAAAAGGTTATTATTCTCTAATGGTTGTACCCAAGCTAGGCACAAATAGCCAAAGTCCCATGAACTCTCCAACTAATGACAACCCACACAAGCATCTTCAAATGCAAGAGTGAGAAGGCATAAATTTACAAGAAAACATAAGCATTACTGACGGAAATTTTCCAACAAGAATGAAAGCTATGCACTTTAAGAAGTATGAGGAGGGCATAAATATTGCTCCATGTTACCCACTTGCATCCTTTGCACATGCTCTAGTTCTCCATCCTTAATGCCATCTAGCAAACAACATGGGACCCTTATTCTAATGCTAGTGATATATATTCCCTTCCCTATATATATTTATATATATTTTTTTCTATGAACTTAATGAACAAAAAATGGCTTTTTAGAGAAATGAACAACAACGGCTTGCTTTTGTTATCCAATGATGATATGAGATGTGTGCTCAGATGATGATGATGATGATGATGATAAGACTCAAGGCTTTGCTTTTCAACCACTGTTTAGGATGTAAACCATGGCAACTCTAAAAAGGTGGTGGGACTCACTCTACATGATAATTAACACTTTAGCACTAAGAGTCTAAGAGCTTTTGTGTGACGAGTGTGACATCACTCATATCAGTTGATTATGAAATTATGAGAATAATTAAGTTAATCCTGATAAGTTCCATGACTAAGGGAATTGAAGGTCTATCAATAACAAAGTTTATGTTAAAAGCTTTTGTATTTGTTTCAAACATATATTAGATAAAGTATATTTAACTTACAAACCTCATTCTTCATATAATTTATCATAGTAACTAATATGAGATTATTACTTACTCGAACTTATCATCTTCGTATGTCTACATTGTCAAGAATCTGAATAATCCAAACTCTCATACTATATTAAATGCAAATCAAACTAAACGTACAAATCAAAGTGATAATCATGATTCACCTAAACTGAAACTATGAGAAAAAGAGAATTATCAAATCAAAATATTATAATAAGCCTCTACATTATCATAGAAATTTATCATGTAAACCTCAGAAATAATTACTACATGCCTGACAAAACATTTATAACGTTAGATTATTCAAAGATAATTCACCAAAAAAACTGAAGTCCTTTGCAAAGAAAACGCAAAACCCTAAATCTCTGCAGAACACTATTAAATAAAGCTCTAGGAAGCAAGAGGGAAGAGTTTGCAGACCTTTGGATCAATTGATTCATGATCGCTTGGGTATATATATGTTGGCCTGTTGGAGCTCAAGTTCATTCACCAGTGTACTCCGTAGAAGCTTCTTCCCTACCATGCCACTTCGCTCGTCGCCTTCATGATATAGTATACCATGGGATGAGTTCACCATTGAGCTAAAGAACATGCAAGAGCCCCTCTTGCAGTTGCCACTAGCACACTTAGAAAAAAGACATTGTTGGCTCTTTCAGGAAATCACAGTTTGTTTATAACACTCCTTTAATATAATAAAGGACTTGTGTTTATACAGATTAAACTTAACATTTGTCCCAACAAGATATTAGGAGCTAGACATAGAGGGATTATTTCTAACTAATAAAAATATCAAATGTAATTTCTTCTAATTTATTAATATACTAATTCTATTTTGATACTAACATATATTTTTGTAATATATTACAATATACCCCTCAAACTCATGGTGCATGCAATATGAATAATACTTGGGTCAATACAGATGTTGATAACCAATAAAAATTAAAGATGAAAAGAAATTGATGTTTAAACAAACAAAAATCAATAGAGATATAATCAAGCTCCCTTAATGCATTGTAAGCAAACCAAATCAATCAAATTTTTGACACCAAATGTAAAATAAAAGAGAAGAGGATAATCATAATCAATTGGAAAATGAAGTTATGGGAGGAGGAGATTTTAAAAAGGACAAAAATCAACATATTAAATAACCAATAGTAACAATACTCTTTTGGACTTAATATATACAATATTAGGATAATATTTGTAATTTGTTAAATGCAAACTAAACATACTATTTTAATTTAATTTATATTAAAAAATTAAGCTAATAATAATATTTACCAAAGTCTATCTAAGAATATGAACACTATTCATAAAATAATAATGAAGGGCATAGCTAAAGTTAACCAAAAGCTAATGTTTGGAACGTACGGAAGCAAGCAAGAAAACAATATCAAGTTTTTCAAGGGGGCAATAGGTAAAACAGCATAGCTTGGGATTTTTTATTATCATAATTATTACCTCGGATGTTGCCTGTTTGTAAACTCATACATAGATATATAAGTGATACCAGTGCAAATTATTGGTTTTGCGGAATAGGTCACCTTAGCACATCCCATCACTAGTGGAATCAAAGACCTGGCAATCCCAATACTTATGCTAATCATTGTGATAAGGCTTTACCTTTCCTTTTTGGGCATCCAAACTGCAATCAATGGCACAACTTCAAATAGAAAAATTCCAAAACAGAAGTGGGGAAAGATATTTTAGCTTTCCCCCCATATGATCTTAGCTCATTGCTTACTAAAGACTCTAACAAGAAGCTATGTGACTTTACAAGCTAAGCATCCATTACTTTTACTTTTAAGAAAGCACCAGCCTTCTAAGATAAGGAGTGTAAGATGTAGATTATTATATTGTTTTTTAAGTGTGAAATAATTATCAATAGCTTGTGATGGAGATTGATTGATGAGTTTATGGGCTCATTAAATAAAGCAATGAGATGAACATGGAGTGATAAAAACAAAAGAGTGACTGAAACCTACTTAGTTTACCTGTGAACCACTCCACCAAAGGACAAGCAATGTAGGTTCTTTTCTTTGTTGGGTGGCCAGCCAAGCAAATGACCTAAAGTAAATCCTTTCATGTATTTGGTGCCGGCTTTTCCATGTGAGAACATGCATGCTCTCTAGAAAATCACTATGGGGCCACCATATAAGAAGACAAAAAAAATGAGTTGTTAGGTGGCATGAACTATGAAGGAAATAACAAATCACAAAGAAGAATTAGTTTGAATATAAAGTACTTTATCACAAAATATATATACATATATATACCAGGTTAGAAAACACCCTAAATCTGAATATATATAGAGTACACAAAGTAATGACCTACATGCTAACAAACCACCGGTATATTATAAGATGATATTTAGTCAAAAATAACTAACAGAACCAAGTCAGCAGCAGCTCATATATTAGCTTTTCTAGCAGAAAAGAATAAGCTTCAAATTGAATGTTGAATACAAACTTATAGAGACCAAGAAGGAAAAGACAAAAAAAGTCTTCGCTTACCCAGGACAGGAAGGATGCCAAGGTTTACCTTCCAGATTAGTTTGGCAAATATTTTAGAAACAGGATAATGTTGTACTCAAACTAAATTTATAGCAGCATCATACCGAATAGCAAAAAAACTTGGATAAGAAAGCCACAAATAAAATCGAGAAATACTAACACACTGATGCGAAGGATAATCCGATTGAAGCTGACAAGACATGCATACTAGTGGGATGGATAGACTTCATGTTGATAAAGTACCGTAGTAGATAATGCCAAACATCCAAAGTATAACGCAAATGGCATGTCATTCAGGAATTATTAACTACATGCCAATTGATGTCATTGTCGATCACATCCAGTCAATTCCACTCATCAGCAGTTTTTGAAGAAAAACAAAATCGCTATATGTAGAGATCATCAGGCTAGTCTATTTCTGCTTATTAAGATTGCATGTCCCTATTCTAGGTCAAGCGAAACAACCAGTATTTTCGGTACCATGACCTCTCAGAAAAAGGTGACCTTTTCACAAGGAACGCACTAAAAATTTTGATAAGCAAGGGTTCGTGTAGCACATCCAGCCCAAACATGAATTACCTATCAGACTAGTCATTTAGATAGTACTGGCGCTACTCTGCAGACTCAAGTCTTGTCCCTGCATAGCAAGTCAAACAATTCAATACATAAAAGTTTCCTGTTAAGATGCCTTTCTTAAATCTACTCTCACGCTATTCTTTTGATTGATTGAGGGCATTCAAAAAGAAATGTCTGCGAAACCTAATAAGGTTTATTTCAGGGTCAACTCAAATGATTTCTTCCAAGGGTCTTAAATCATCGGTACACTGCTGTTATATGCAAAATGGTAATCAATGAACGTTTCTGACGGAACAAGCTTTGAATAGAGATCCTTGGTTTAACTGCCACATAAACCGAGATATGATTGTGAGCACTGGAAAACAGCAAGCTGAAGTTAAAAATAACAGTTAGACCATTCTGAGAATCATTGCTACTAAGCGCGCCTTAGTGTTCATCATTAACTACAATGAGAATGAGTAGGTTCACAGTACCAACTTGCTTCTAAAAGGATAAATATGAGCCAGGTAATGCTTATAGTGTTCCAAGGCATATTTTGTTTAGTACCTGAACAGAATACAATACCTTATGGTGCAGATCATTTATAAGAGGGCTTCAAAGCCGGATGTAAGTGCAGGTTGAAAACATGAGGTACAAAATAACGGAAAATTAGATAATTATGCAGAGAAATAGATGGAAATGAGCCCAAGATATTAAAGTTTATTAAGATAATAAGGATCAAATTTAGAAATTGACAAAAGTTTTTAAAACCTGACTTGAAAATTAAGATGGCATCGCCAAAAGGCAAGAAGGATATATAAAAGGACTTCATCATCTCCCTCCACCATCACTACCACTTGAAATATGAATCAATTCCTCCTGCCCTGATGTTACAACCTCTTGTTCAGTTTCCAGAAAATATTTAAACTTATGACAGAATTTACTTGGTATCAATCTAATAAAAAGAGCTAGTTCCCAGTGACAAATCTTCATGGCAATCTCAGTCTTATGCCACCGATCCATTGCACAATATTCATAGAACAAGATAGTTCCATGTTTTGTATTCTAATATTTGAAGACTCAAGAATTTCAATGTAGTAGTATTTGTAGCATTTGATGTTTAGATAGGATCTCATTTTTCTAAAACAGATAAGGCTAATGTTACTCGTACTCAATTATAACTACTCAACGTAGGTTCCATTAAACCAGAATGGAGTTTTAAGAGCTTCATTATGGAGTAATTCTAGGCTGAAATTCACTTGCAACCGCCCTTCTCTTTTCTAAGCCTGCAAATAGATCACTTGGATACCTAATCATATGTTAATAACCAGATGAAGGTCCTACACAAAATTCAAACTATCAATTAAGTAAAAATCCTATCAAAGTAAATCCTTCAATTTCCTCTCCTCTGTAGTCAATGGCTGAAACTTTTTCCCTGTATACATTTCAAAACTATATCTCCATTAGGTTTAAAAGCAAGCTCATTACCAGCCATACAACCATGCTTTCAGTTGGTTAACTAATTTTTTATTTTCACTTTTGAACACTGCTAAGAGATGAATAGTAATTCATGAAGAGTGAGGTTTGAAAGTTTTTGTGGGAAGCTTTCCTTTGATCTCAAACTCAGAAAACGGTCCCGAAAGCTTGTACTTCTCATAAAAAACAACTACCATTAACAATTTATACTTAATGAAGGTTATCTCAAGGTAAAACATGCTTCCACGTTTTACTGCATCAACTTATATCCATGAACTCGAACAAAACCAGGGAATTATTCTTGATGCCATGAGAAAAGAACATTGTACCATAGGGGGTTCTTGCATGTTAAGACAGTTAACTGGTTTTTGGCCCTAAGCAAACAGATAGACATAGGAATTCTGACTGAATTAGTAAAACACCCACCAGAAAAATAATCTCTTCGTGGAGTATTGGCAGGGGTATGAGCAGAGAATATATAGTGGATCACTTACACCCATAACTTACTATGAAGGACTGTTTTTTATTTATTTTTAATCTAATGAAATACTAGTTCTTGCTTTATAACAAAAGAAGTGTACATAAAGATTCAAATCTAAGGCAAATGCATTTCTACAAACCTAACTTGCATAACTGTGATTGCATTGACCTGTCAATTCATGATTCAATAAGAGCCTCAAGAAAATGCTGAGTGACCCATAATCAGATAAAACTGATTTATCTGCTATAGCACTTAGGCAAAATGCCAAAGCAAAAGAAAGAAGAATCCTTTCTGTCAGACCTACTACTTTAGCATTAAAATTGACACATTTGATTCAACTTAGATGAGATTAAGATGCTCAACTTCAATAATACATGACTAAGTTCACCTGATGATAAAACCATAACATCCTAACTCTTCACTTAATCTGCATTCTTTACCACATACGATCCTTCAAACAGAGATTGGATTGCTGACAGAACCCCTCGCCCTTGAAACAAATCAGTTTGTTATATTAATTCAGAATTCACATGCGAGGAATTCAAAAATGTCTAAAGCTTTCGTCAATGACTAATAACATCAATTAAAGCCAATCAGAAGTGGATAAATAAGAAATAATACTCCTACTACTCCTATCTCATTACCAAACATACACCAAGAGCAGCAAATGGAAGACACATTACAGCTAGCAATATAATCAGAGCATTAAATAGCATTTGAACATAACAAAGAAAAAGAGAAGAAACTCAGCAAAAGACGAGTACTAACAGAATCATTCAATTCAAAATTAAAAAGAAGGATTCATGAAAACATACCCCCACGAAAAGAAGCTAAGCATCATCCTCATTTTTCGCCCGCATTCATTCCTCCAACTCCTTGAACCACAAATCAACAAATTCACAATCCCTGTACCTCTCAAACCAGTGCCAGGCGGACTTGCAATGAATCACCTCGTCAAAACTCTCAGGGTCATCAAATTCCACCCGATTAAGCTCCAAAACGAAATTCCACAAAATGGAACCTCGCCGATGGCATCATCATCATCATCCAGCCAGGAGAAAACCTGCCAAACAGTCTAGGGGATTAGGACAGCGCGGTGCTGCAGTTGTGGATGCCTAACAAGCGGAGGTCGGACTGATAGATGAGGGATGATAAGGAGGGGGAGAAAGAAGAGCTTGAGAAGGAAAATGGCGGCAAGAAAACCTTGGAGTTGGAGGTGATGGATTCGCAGGGGATCGTAGCCGATGAAGAGAGGGAATGGGGATGGATCTGGGGCGGCGCCATTGGAGGTGGAGGAGGAGATGGATCTGGGAGAGATGAGATTGGGAAGCGGGAGAGAAGAGAAGAAGGGATGAAGAGGATAAATTGACAGAGCAGGGAGGGCTCGTGGTGGGGCTTCAACGGTTTGCCGCCCAAGTGTCACACCCGCTATTCATTTGATTTATATATTTGATATTTATAATATATCAATATCATACAAGCATCTAAATGAGTCTTTAGTTTTTAGTTTTGATGGTAACAAATGAATGATAATAATTATGATTGAATGTTTGTTTTTTTATACAAGCTGAAGTTTGATGTTAATTTGTAATGTTTTTTTTTCCTGATTTTTATTTTATTTTAAAATAAGTAGAAGAAAAAAAAAACTATAATTATGTGTTATTAAATTTATTATTAGCCATGGGTTTATAAATTTTATTATTTTTTATTATATAATCTAGGGATAGATTGGTAATTATCTTAAAAGATTTATACCCTTTACTTTAAAAGTTATTAAATCGAGATAATCCAACGGATAAGGTTTAGCCACATCTTGGTTCTACTGTAACTATCACGGAACCGGTTCCGTGGGATCATTTCTCTATTTATGAAAGATAGTAATTAACTTACTTAAAACGGATGGCTTTTTTTTTTGGTATCAGATGAGACAACATAATTGAGAAGTAAATTATTATTATTATTATTTGAGAAAGTGAATAAACCATAATAAATTTATTTTAAAACAGAATCAAAATAAAAAAAATAAAAAAAACTAATCACTGGAGGTGAAACACGAGACAGTAGACAAAGCACAAAAGCAAAAACAAGAAGTGAAGGGAGATATCCGCGCACTGAGCACAGAAGCAAATTACTATATCAAAGTAAATAATTCTGAACTACATAAATAAAATTTTAAATAACACAAAAAAAAAGGATAACCGACACTTATATATATTGGCAGATTTGGACCATAAAATAATTCTTAATCAAAGATTAACTACAAGAAAAATGCACAACGTATCATTGACAGTAATCACCAGTTTTCGCTCAACAGTTCATTTACATAAAAATATAAAACAAACACATCCCATGACAATCAACAGGGGCCCGGGTTTCCCTGTTAAATAAATGCACAGGATAAAAGGACATCCGAATGAGGATCCTGATGAGGATTGAATAGTATAAATAAATCTATGAAGATTCTTCAATTTTGGAATGGCCTGAAAACAAACAAGCCTAAAGGCATACTTGGTCTTTCATCGCTGCTTTTCACAAGGACGGACCCAGTTGCAGCTACTGAGACACAAGTGTGAACCTCCACAGAAATCATGCAAAATCTGCAACACAATTCTTTTTTGATTCAAGTCATGCGTGAAGAGAGAGCATGATCAGGCTACATCATCTGTTCACAAGAAACAAATTTGGTTGTCATCACAACATACAAAATGCAGCCTCAGGGAAATCAATATAAACAAAGAAACCAATTCAAATCATTTCCCATCTGATCAGGGAAATAAAGTAATTATAGAACCGCAAGAGCAGTGACCATAAACTATAACATATGGATGTATTGAATAGCATTGATGGTACAAATGACAGAAATAGGCGCTTAATTGTGTACAAGAATGACACAACATTCTTGTCAATTTGATTCTTTCTGAACAAAGAACAAAGTTTAAGAAAGTAGGATGAAACAATTTCATAGACAGCTAGTAGCACAATTTGCCTGAATAACTTTCTTCATTTGACATTTCATTAAACTAGGCAAAATAATGACTATTGGTAGTAATCCACAAACTTGCTTGGCGAACCTGCAAATGATGTTTCTAAATAAATCTGTCATTACAGAAGAGCCAGAAACAAACTTACAGTAAATCTGTCCGCATGACCCTCATTTGCCTCTTCTGGATGCATTCCATAGTGTTCCATGAAATCGGTGTTGCTTCTCATCTCAGGCATCTTCTGAGTTTATCAGATAACTCAACTATTGCTTGGAATGGAAGTACTTTATCCTACATCAAACAATGGGTAACAACAGTGGCAAGAAAGGCTAAGGTATAGTATACCAGTTGTATGCTAACTTAAATGTTCTGTTGCCAAGATAATTAGACAAACAACTAATATAATAACGAAAAAAATACATGTATATCACATTTGAACTCACTTCCATGGAAGAAAGTAACAATTCATTGGATTACCGATTAACTTAAAAATCAGCACCAAAGAAACCCAATAAATCAAATATCAACCATGCAAAAGCCGAGGTGCATACAACTCAGACCACAGCAGTAGGCTATAAATGATGGGTACCAGGTCACAGCAGTGCAAGTTAAATGCCCCAGCTTCAGATCATTAAGAACCACCTTGATCTGCTAAATATAAATGCCCATCTGAAATAAGTAACAGAAAGCAGTACAAGATCTACCCCACTAATAGATGGAAAAAAAAATAAGTAATAGCAAAACATAGCAAATTGCAAATCCAAATTGAAACTTGTAATTAGAACAGCCAAGCCACAACTTGAAATAAAATGTGCTATGTATAAATCCAGTGACAATGAAATCCATGGAAACAAACACACTCTTAAAGTATTCATAAAAGATTAACATACAAAGAAACAGAAGACAGGATAATCTACTGTTGTCGAAGCTCCAAAGGCATGAACTGCTACCACTGTTGTTCTCAATTTCCAAGACACAAATACCGGTTAAAAAGCTAGTCTCAAATGTGGATCAAAGAAATTCTGTTTGGTTGTCCAAAGTCAGCCTGCAGGTATGTAAAAATGGTCAAACCATCATAGAACAACAAGCGATCTATTTCCAAGGAATGTGGACCGCAACTTTAGAAACTCCTATTTGGTTGTCAAAAGAGTAGGTGAACGCTTCAAAAAAGTCAATGCACCGCCTGACCTACTCCAACGCCCACATGCATCAGAGGAATGTGCACAAGCTGATAAAATTAAGGAGCTGTTTTGCAGCAAAAATGAAGATAACCTCTTTAAGAACGGGCTACAACTTAAGTGGCACTACTGCTCTTGGTTCCTCGAGGGAGTGGCAATATTGCAGTCCCATATTATCCAGCAAAAGTGAGGGTTGAAAAAGTAGCAGCTTATCATGGTATATATCATACAACACCTGCAAAATATAGAACATGAGATTAGACATTTTGTGCATTAAGAAGCCAAAAGGAAAGGACACAACAAAGTAAATTTGAATTCTCCTTAGCTTGAAAACCTGAAAAAGCCTGCAAAACAACTAGGAAGTTCAGGACTCAAAGTAAATATAGTAAAGCAAAGAATGAAATCAGGAAAATCAAAATCCCCTGCACCCAAAAACTAATTATAACAATAAATAAATAAATATCTAACAAGGGCAAACCACACAAGCCTTCAATTGAATCACCAATACCTGCAGTTGAAGTACACAATAGAACATACTGATATACCTCATAGACTTGGACCACATTCCAATGAACAACATTTAAATTAGAACCATCAATAGCAATTACAATCAAAATTCAGGAAAAAACATTGACCAATCTAATCAAATTTGATGTCTCCTAATCATCCATCTCATAGAACCCATAAAATAAAATAAATAAAAGATTCTAAACATATCAAGAGAAATAGGCACATCCCAATTTCTTGGGAACTTATTCCCGGAAACTGCATTAATAAATGATGCAAGAGGTACTAGTTAAATCACTACGCAAATAAAAGAGCTAAGCATTAAGTCATAACTATTCCATTAGAAAGATGCTGAATAAGTAACTTCAAGAGATTTCCTAATAGTTTGGAACATATTGAGTCCGCTTCTCAGATTCATAGTACTTTGGTTTTAAATTCAACTCTCATCAGAGTTTGTTGGTTCTTAATTTCTTTCCAAGGGAAAGAAATATTAAAAGAAGAAAAAAAAGGTGAAACTAACACTCCTCTAACTCATGTCCATGCCATCTCCAACTTGACTGCAGATTGGCGGGACTGCACAAAAAGACCTCTCAAAAGGAGAAGGATGCAGCTGAGCATCACGCCTGCGCTTAAAAGCACAGCCGTCAGAGTTCTCGACTTCATACTTCCTCCTGACTCCTCTAACCGCCTGCTCTTCCTCTGGTGAAAGAGGGAAAACCTGGCCACTCACTCTGCAAAGAGAGCTATGGTTATCATAAAGGATTCTCTGGTTACAGTTCCTATCACAGATGTGTGTAATTCCTGTTAGTTTGCAGCGATACATGTTTCCGAACACATGTTCATTTTGGCACCTCTGGTCACATTTGTGACTAGGGACCGTACCTTCCCCATTCAGAATACTTGACAGAAAAATGACATTGCTTGTCTCAGCAATCATGGATTTGCCAAATACCTCCATTGCTCCTGATCAATGAGTCTGAACTATATTAAGATTTCTTGGCACTCCAAAGCCTCGTTCTGCAGTCCAGAAAAAAGAAGGATGAGCAAAGCCAGTAGCGAGCATCTTTGACTTCAGTTCAGTGAGGAGAAACATAACAGAGTTAATCTGGAACATCATAGGTTTCAGACGAAGCAATGACAGAGAAATTTGGAAATGACAAAGAAAGGAGTCTGTCAGCATGTACAAGGTCTATCAGCATGCAATAGTTAGATCTCCAATCGGATAAGACACCGAGTTCTTTCTATATCAAAGCGGCCAACAACATTAGGAATAGGCAACCATACACGCAGGTCCACTGAGCAATGCTGTCAAATAAACACCATTCCAACCTGTAAAATACTTTGCATACTCGACCCATCCAAACAGAACTAATCACAATCATTATTACAACAATCTACAGCTAAAGGTCACAACTTTAATTAGAAAAAAACAAAAAAAAAAAAGATTCACTAGAGAAAAAGATTCTTCCTTCATCATATATAGTATCAAAACAATCAAAAACAATTCTTTTCTTGCTTTCTCCAGTCAAGTATAACGGATTGCAACCTATGCACAGTTGACCCGTAACATGATGTATAAAGATTAACATAAAAAAACAAAATTCGCCAGTGAGTCGCTGACCCCAATTTAAACTTCACATCTATAATTCACCAGGACATTGAAATCCCAAGCACCCAAAGGTTTAACAGGGACGACAGATACAACATACGATTAAATCTAATCCAATTATAGAAACCCTAAATTAAAACCATAAAAGAAGAGAAGAGGGACACTTACAAGCAGCACCGGGGGAGACAGAGAACCCCAAGACAAGCCTTCCACCAAAACGAACAAAAGACCAAAAGACCAAAAACCAAAAAGAAGAGAAGAAGGACCCCAACACCGCCAAGCACCAGCAACAGCACCGCTACCTCGGCCACGACCTCGAAGAACCAAAGGGGCAAATGGCAGGGTTATTTATAGGCGCTCATGGGTGCGAGATGAAATGAAATGAAAATGAAATGCGGACGAAATTTCGGGGTCAAATACGGGCGAGTTCATTTCGCTGCCTCCGCGTTGCTCGCTCCCGCACTCGACTGGGTCTTTGTAAGTCTTGTGAGCGAAGCCTCTTCTCCCTCTTTACTTGGACACGTGGCAGGATATGGTTTGGTTTGACTGTGGAGCACGTGACGTATTAATTAGAACGACGTGGGGGCCCACCCAATGCGTGGGCCCCGCCTCACCAGCTCTTTGTCGTTTTCTAAGTTTGATGAGACGGAGATGGTTTTGATGGTAGACTAGTGTCAAGTAGTGCGAGAACAAAGGGCACTCCTTTGTTAACACGTGGGATGCACGTGACATGTGTGGGCCTCGTGAGATGCATGGCAAGTATTTTATTATTAAATTTGACATTTAAATAAAGAATTTGTTTTCAAATCATTTTCATGGAGGATTTTTTTATATTTCAGGTGTTAAGGTCAGTAACGATTTCTTTTCAATCAAATCATGTAGAAAATTTGAGAAATAGAGTCTGCTTTTTTAAGTTCTTTTTTTTTTCCCCCTTAAATTTTGACCATCAGCTTGGAGGATTAGAAGAAGATGACTGTGGACAATAAATATTAGAACTGCAAACACTGGGTCATCACTGCATGCATATAAATATAATTAAATGGCATGAGTTTCAAAAAAAGCAGGTGGTGGACAATGATAGGATTTGGACTTTTCTATACACTTTAGCCCTTGAGAAACATCTCATCAGATAATCTGCCAATTTCTAGGACAGCAGTTATAGGATGTGGGATTGGAGTAGTTATGACAATGATGCAGACACCAAACAAAATCATGTATAAATTTACATTTTCAACAAAAACTATATGCATTAGAAATCATTTGATCTATCAGATGACCAATCCATACCTTAAAAAAGTTTCACCCTTGTTTGGTTCTTAATTTTAAGGTTTGAATGTCATGCAGCTTTAATCTTAACTTCATGTTGCTTGCTTGGACTAGTATCTCCCCTTTAGACGCTTCCACTTTCAAAACCACTGCTTGCTTTCCAAGGGATGGTACATATACTGTATCACCAACTTCAGGAATTACATTCTGTGTCTCTGCAATAAAAAGAAAGTGACATTGAACAAAATGATTTCTGTCATGATAATGAATTTGAACAGACTAAATTATATTATATTACTGGGAGTAGGCTGATCAGTTTTCGAAGATTGGATTGTTCCGGCAGAATTGTAGGCTGATGATGACTGTTCCAGAGTTTCGGCATGAGATGAGCTATTATCTGCTACCGTGTTTTGTGATGATTTTTTAGCAAGTGCTGATTCACGGAAATGTTGAAGTTTGTTGCGAAGAGTTGAACGTGCTACAGCAGCAATATTAGAGATTGCTTTCATTTTCTTTCTCTGTTCACTGATATTGTGGGCAGTGACTCTCTGCCTTGCCATTGATAGGCTTTCCTGAAGCTTCCTACACAGCCTTCAGTCACAGACAGCATATCATGAAGTTCATTAGGAAATTTTAAACAGAAACTCTAGTTCATAAAATACAAGACTAGTGCAAATAATGGTTCTCATAATCAAATTCTCTTTGACATCTAGAGCCATACTAGGACTAGGTTCAAGTATTTTAACAGGAAATACTACCAAACAAAAAAAAAAAAAAAAAAGAAAAAGAAAAAATCAAAAGGCTCATGATCACCAATGTTTTAGCAGGGTTTACTTTCAAAAGGTTATTTTGGTGATTTGCATCATATCTAGATATGGCATTTCACAAGTTAAACTTGCAACAGTTTCACATAGTTGCATTTAGCGGGACCATTGTTGCTTATGCTTCAAATATATGCAACGCTGCAGAAAAAAAGAGTAACTCCACACATGCTGTCAGAAGTTATTGAATAAAATTAAGGAAGTTGCATTTGGCAGAATCAGTGTGGCTTATGCTCCAAGCAGATGGAATGGGCAGTCCAAAGGGAGAGCCTTCCAAATAGAACAGTGAAATGAGGAAATTAACAAAAGGAAAATGCAATCATGAAGGTGAATTCATAAAGTCAATGAGATCATGTAGAGATCATAAACATCAATGAAATATATTAAACAATAGAATCAGAGATAGATGCCACCAGCAAGCAGAATCACATAAAACATGAGATGCAAAAACCATATAGCGAAGTGATGTAAAATTGAAATGACATAGGCCAGTGATGTAAAACAGTCGAGAAAGTTCCTGACTAGTGAATAATACACACACACACACACACACACACACACACACACAACAGCAGTTCAGAAGAAACTAATCGCATCCATAACATGGCCCTGTACAACACTGTGGAGCTCAATTAGTGCAGGAAATGATTAAATGATAATTCCACGACAAGGCATTATATTTTTTTCTTACACTACAAACAGAAGCATGAAAGTAAATATGCAAAATTGCCCAACTACAACAGAAGGAACATTACATCAAAATATAAACAAAAAATCAATGTAGATGAACCATAAATGTAGCGAAGGGCCTAAGGCAGAGTTTCATATCATCTGCCACAAACCAGAAATCATACACCAGAATGTACTCATTAGATGATACCTAATTAGATTTTTATATATATACCTAATTGAGTAATGGGAGCTCAAAATTGTGAAAAATTCTCACAGAAAATAGCACATGAGAATATAAAGACATGCCAATTTTTGGTGGTTTAAGTAAATGTAGTTATCCTCACATCAAATAATGCTGTGCCTCCTCAAGACCTTGACGGAAATCCTGCTTACATCTTTCCATATCAAGGATTATCTGAATACAGCAAACATATATAGTATGAATATCCCTGAGGACTCATTAACTATGATACACAATTGAATGAGCACTGAACTTTAACCACCGAACCTTATGTGCCACATTTACAAATGAAGAGTCAAATAACTACTATAATACAGAAAGTCATCACTTAAAAACCTATTCTGAGGAGCTTTTTTTTCCATGCATAAAGGCAATGTATATCTAATCCATTTCAGCAAGATCTGAGAATTCCATTGTCATGGTTTCAGAATATGTGACTAATATCTATGATGGCTGTGAGAAAACTAAACATGTCTTTTTCTAGGTTCAACAATACCAAAATTCTAATTAATTAAAAGATTTCTAGATTCAACGGAAATAGAAAGTAACTAACACAATATCACGCTTGCACAATTTAAACTATCCTTTTCAGTAATGCAGTTCACAAAAGTTTAAATCTGAGAGACTATATCAGCGATTTGCTGAAACTAAGGTTGAACTCCACAGTTGAAAGGAAGAAGAATGCAGACTATGATAATAATTAATCACTAAAGGGCAATCTATACATGAACAAGGAAAATAAAATACTTTATTGCTTTGTAGCATATAGATTAGGTTGTGTGATGACTGTACGATGTAAGACTAGAGAATCCAGCTGGCAACTTGGGAAAGTTTTCCTTTTAGGAGACTTGCTATAATTCCTAAAAATTAACTTTGATAAAACTGTATGATATATGTGCAATATTTAAAATTAACAATGCTCCCTAGATTGGTAGTTTGTCAATAGTTTCTAGAAGTAGTTTTTTCCCAGCTGTATAAAAAGTCTTGTCCAGGCCATTCAAAGCTGTTCAATTTAAACTATTGAATTTGGTTTTTCATTGTGTTTCTCTTTTTTCATTAGTTTTTCTCACGGTATCATAGCCTGAATTTGGCTTCTTGGGAGGTTTTACAGCCTTCATTACTAAATTTTGAGCATCTTCTGCCTTTCTTCTTAATCTGTTTTTCCTCTATTTTTCAGCCCGTTTTTCTGCTAAACAGAGTTGGCCAAATTTCCTCTTCTGCTGCTGCTGTCCCCCAGTCTCTTATTCCTAACATGTCTGAACTCACGGAAGTTAGCAATACCTAAGAACCTTCAACTTTTGCCTGCTCTATCCCAATGGGAGAACTGCAAAACATTTAGGCAACATATAGACTCAATGGAAATCTTAAGGGATCACAATTGGTTTGCACGTTCTTGAAAGGTAGAGGAAAATTGAGCCATGTACTTGGTACTGGGACGAAAGCTGTAAAACCCGAATTCAATTCTTGGGATGAACAAGATTAAATAGTAATATCTTGGTTGTGGAATTTGATGCAACAAAAAATAGCAACACATGCATGTTTTCAAGACCTGACAAGGAGATATGGGATGTCAGTAAGCAAACTCAAACGTTCGTGAAACTGCCCAAACTTAAGAAATTTAGACCAAAATCTCATCCACCAAGCAAGGAATGGAATCGGTCACTGAGTACTCTAATGTTCTGAAGGGCTTGTAGCAGGAGATGGATCAATACCAATGCATCCAAGTGAACGTAGTGATGCAATCTCAAGAACGTTTGTTGTAAAGGACTTAAGTTATGATTTCTTGGCAAGTTTTAATGTGAAGACACCATCATAGTTTAGATAATTGGGAAGGAGAATCTGCCATTGGTGAATGAAACAATAGTAGTTGTTCTTAAAGAGGAGGGAAGAAAAGTTATGATTAAGCCTCATTCAATGGAAAGTTTGGCTTTAGTTTTAAAAAATCAGCTGTAAGTTGTCATAGCTCTTATGAACAGGTTAGTGAAAACAACAGACAACAAGAATTGTCAAAGCCAGTCAAGAAGTACCTCAACACACCAAGGCACACTCCCGAATATGAATAGGGCATAACAGATAGACATGGACAGCAAAAAGGTCATGCATATTGTTAGAGTTATGTTATAGTTTAGATTGGTTAATGGGCCATATTGGACCCATATCACAAAACCCTAATATTTCTCTATATATACCATTGTACTTTTTTTCTAACGAAATATACAAACTATTTTTCCTATTCTCACATGGTACCAAAGAATTGGGGTAAACTCTAGCGGCCATCCAAAACCCTAGCTGCCGCCATCTCTATTGCCAGCTGTTGTTCATCTCTCGCCGTTCCAGTTGTTCTACAGGCACCTGGTGATGTTCCTCAGCCCTCACCAGTGATGCCCTTGTCTTGTTGCTGAAAGATTTGTCTTTTCATCGTAATATCGTCAATTTGCTTTCCAAGTTTCTCGTGGGCGTGGTAAAGGCTCCTCTTGTGGTGATCGAGGAGCCGGCCATGGTGATTCTCGGAGTAGGTTTATGTACCTTCTGTCGATGAATGGGCCAAATTGAGGATCGTTATTGGGATAAGTATGGTGGCCTTGAAGTGGGCAATGCTAGTACAAAGATGGCCGATCCGTCACCCACTTCCGGTGTTGAACAATTAGTCACCATCTCCCAGTCTGACTTTGTGTGGTTCCATCAGCTATAGGGCACAACTTCTCACGCCACAGTCTGTTCTTCTGTTTTCTCAGGTAATGCCTTTCTTGCTTCCACTGACAGTTCCTGGATTATTGTTATTATCGGGCACAACTTCTCAACTTAGACTAAGTGATGTTCTTTTCGTACCTGACTTTACTGTCAACTTGTTATTTGTTTTCTGCGATCACCAAACATTTGAATTGCAGTGTGACCTTTCTTCCTTTTCACTGCATTTTTCAAGATCTGCAAATGGGGAAGAGGATTGGTTTGCAACGTAATCATGGTGACGGAGTGTATACATTGGTGCGTGATAATATTCCTCATGGTTTGGCGACTTCTATGTTTGACTCCGAGTCATCACTCATATGGCACTGCAGATTCGGTCATCCTTCTATTAGTCATCTTCAGCAGACTTTGCCTTGGATTTGGGTCGAGTCGTTTTAATGCGAATCATGTCAGTTGGATGAGCATCATCGTGCTACCTTTAAGCGTTCTACTCTAGTCACTTGTCACTCGTTATTTGATCTAGTTTATTGTGATATTTGGGGACCTTCTAAGGTCGCGTCTATTTCAGGTCATTGTTATTATGTCATGGGTATATTTGTTAAAAGGCCGTCGATCTATTGCTGATGTCCTTAAAACATTCATTTTGAAAGTTCAAACTCAATTTTTCCACTGTTCTCAAATGTCTTTGCACCAATAATGCTTTTGAATTTGTATATTCTGCTATAAATTCTTTCTGCTTCTTTTGGGATTATTCATCAAACTACCTGTCCACACACCTCTTAGCAGGATGGGGTTACTGAAAGAAAGCATCATCACATCTTGGATGATGCTCACTCTCTTGATGGAGCATAAGGTTCCTATGTATTTGTGGTCAGATGTTATCTTAACTGCAGTATATCTTATTAATAGTATGCCTTCTGCACCCCTAAGGAGGCAGGTCCCTTTACGTTGTCTTTTACCTGATACTGAGTTGTTTCACTTATCCCCTCATGTTTTGGGTTGTGTAGGTTTTGTTTAGTATTTAACACCCGGTTTGGATAAGTTATGTCCGTGTGTGCTTAAATGTGTCTTTGTTGGATATTCCTGCACCCAACATGGTTATCATTTGTATCACCCAACTAGTCAGAAGTACTATGTGTCTATGGATGCCACGTTTTTTGAGCCTTAATCATTTTTTTTACTCAATTTCTCACAATATGTTGACTACGTTGTCTAATATTATTCTCCCCATCCCTGTTTCAGTCACTCCACCTGTGCCTATGCCTAATGTGACATATCCTCCAGTGGATATAGATGATGGCCATTTTGGATAGGTTTATCATTGGCTCCGTGTACCACAACCAGATCCGCCCCCTCCGGTCGTTTCCCTGGACCTTACAGATTAGTCCCTTGATCTTCCCATTGCCCTTCGCAAAGGTATGTGTTCTTGTACCAAATATCCCATCTCACTCTTTGTTTCTTATGATAATCTTCACCTGTCTTTCAGCACCTTTGCTTTCCTTATCTACTGAGTTAATCCCTAGGAACTACCAAGATGCGCGTCTGCTTCCATAATAGCAGACGACAATGGATGAGGAAATGGAAGCCTTGAGATCTCATGGTATATGGAAGCTCGTCATTCACCCTGCTGATGTTAGTGTCGTCATTTGCCGATGGGTCTTTTCTGTCAAGCACAAAGCCGGTGGTACAATTGATTACTACAAAGCCCGGTTGGTGGCCCGTGGTTTTACTCAAACTTATGGTGTCGATTATGATGAGGCTTTTTCACCGGTTGTTTCTCTGAATTCCATTCGCATACTACTATTGGTAGCTATGAATCGATCGCGGGCACTCTGTCAACTCGATGTGAAGAATGCCTTTCTGTATGGAGATTTAGTTGAGACAGTGTTTATGGAGCAACCTCCGGGGTATGTTGCTCAGGGGAAGAATCTAATTTGTTCTCGTGCATGGTTTGCAAAGTTTAGTGTAATGGCTGTTGTAGATGGTTTTCACAGGTGTAATTTGGATCACTTTGTGTTTTATAAGAACACTTCATCCAGATGTGTTGTCCTTGTCAAAGGAATTAGTTGTCCATTTAAATTTGACAGATTTTATGCACCATATAAAGCTAGCAAAATATATGTAAATCTTTTACTTTCCTAATTAGGATAGATTAGCTATTTTAAAGGCTACAAATCTGGAATTTCAGGGATGAAATTCAGCTTGTATACTTGTTATATAATGACAATTCTCCACCAAGAGAAAACAAACTTTTTTCAACCAAGATTTCTAAGTTTGACATGGTATCTGAACTACAGTTCTGATCTGTCTTGTTCAATTGTCCATTTCATTCTAGTTCTTTCCCTTGTTCCTATTTACTCTTGTTCAAGTTCTCTCGATCTCATGTCTTCAGACAAGCATGATGCTTTCTTGATTCGCTTTAATAGCAAAAACTACTCAGCCTGGGCGTTCCACTTCCAGATTTTTGTCGAAGGGAAGGACTTATGGGGCTATGTTGATGGAAACACTCCTGCTTCGGACAAAAACAAGGACAAGATTAAGCATACCAAGTGGGAGGTCAAGGATGCTCAAATCATGGCGTGGATTCTAGGATCTGTTGAATCCAACAATGTCTTGAATCTTCGGCCTTTCAAGACTTCAAATGAAATGTGGACTCATCTCAAGAACTTTATAGTCAACATAACACTGCTTGGCGATTCCAACTAGAACATGACTTAGCTACTCTTCAACAGGATAGTCTCTTCATCTCTGATTTTTCCTCTTGCTTCATGAATATTTGGGCTGAATATACTGATATTGTTTATGCTACTGTACCTAATCAAGGTCTTAAATCTGTTCAAGCAGTCCATGAAACTACCAAAAGGGATCAATTTCTTATGAAACTAAGATCTGAATTTGAAGCAACCAAGTCTAACCTTATGAATTGAGACCCAGTCCCCTTTTTGGATGCTTGTCTCAATGATCTGTTTCGGGAGAAACAACGCCTTATCACTCAAAATACACTGAAAGAGCAAAAATCTGCTTTTGTCTTTGTGGCTTATACAGCACATGATAAGCTGAGAGATAAGGATATTCGCACTGTTCAATGTTCTCGTTGCAAAGATTTGGCCATTATGCTTCAAACTGTTCCAAAAAATTCTGCAACTACTGCAAAAAGGATGGTCATATTATCAAGGAATGTCCTATCCGACCTCCTAAAAAATCTAAGACAACATATACAGCTTCAGTTGGGCCTTTAAGCACTGGCAGTTCCGTGAATGCAGCAGCAACACAAAATGCTCCAATGCCTATTCAGCCTGTGACCCCTGAAATGATTCAGCAAGTGATCATGTCTGCATTCTCCACTTTAGGACTCTCGGGTAAAGCTTTTCCTACATCATCTACTTGGTACTTCGATTCTGAAGCTTCTAATTATATGATGAATAATGCTCATTTCCTTACCAATACAAACAAATATTCTAGAAATCTTAAGATTCATACTGCCAATGGCAGCCATTTACCTATCACAACGAATGGTGATATTTATTCCTCTGCAAATGATGTCTTTGTCTCTCCTAGCCTTACCACTAACCTTATTTCTGTCGGCCAATTGGTTGATAATAATTGCAAGGTGGCATTTTCTAAGTCTACGTGTCTTGTTCAAGATCAACAATCAGGGAGGATGATCGCGAGGGGGCCTAAAGTTGGACGTCTTTTTCCTATCCAATTTCCTTTGCCTTCATGCCTCTCGTTGCCCTTTGTTACTTGCAATTCTGCTCATATTGATTTCCAAGCATGGCATAAACGTCTTCGACATCCAAACAATATTGTTCTTTCTTATTTGCTAAAAACAGGTTTACTTGGGAATAAAATGTCACTTTCTTAAAATGTTATTGATTTTAACTGCAATTTTTTTAAACTCGGCAAAAGCAAAACTTTGCCATTTCCCACTCATACACCAAATGAATTTCAACCGTTTGATTTGATACATAGCGATGTGTGGGGCATGTGCCAGTTACTTCTCACGCTAATTATAAGTACTTTGTTACTTTTATTGATGACTACATGCGTTTCACATTGATTTATTTTTTGCATTCTAAAAACAAAGTATTTTCAATTTTCAAACTTTTCCATGCATATATTCAGGCCCAGTTATCTGCGAAGATTAAGATTCTTTGCTCGGACAATGGGGTTGAATATGTCTCATTTGTTCCAAGAATTTTTGCAAGCCAATGGCATAATCTCTCAAAGGTCTTGTCTTTCAACCCCTCAACAAAATGGGGTGGCTGAAAGAAAGAACCATCATCTTCTTGATGTTGTTCGTACCCTTTTATTAGAGTCATTTGTGCCCTCCAAGTTCTAGTGTGAAGCACTTTCCACTGCTGTACACCTCATTAATAGATTACACTCTCCTTCATTAAATCATGTCTCTTTTCACTCGGTTAATTGGTCATAATCCAAATTATTCTAATCTTCGTACGTTTAGTCGTGTGTGCTATATTTATCTCCCTTCACATGAATCCACAAAACTCACGGCTCAATTAGTCACGTGTGCTTTTCTAGGATACTCTACACATCAAAAATGTTTTCTTTGTTATGATACTAATCTGCGTCATATTCGGGTTTCTCAAAATGTGATATTTCTAGAAAATCAGTATTTTTTTCCACCAACAAAGATCACCCCTCTCCTTCATTTTCTATTGTTCCCTTGTTTACTAACTCTACTGCAAGTTCCTCATCTCCTAAACCACTCTTAGTGTATCATAAACGCTCCCCCACTGTGTCAAGTCCAACTACCACACCTCAAGAGCCCCCTCAAGCTGATTCTCTTGTTGTTGATCCCGTTCGAGCAACTGCTCCTGCCATCTGCAGACATAGTACTCGAGTCAGTCAACCCCCAGACAGGTATGGTTTTCCTAATCCTATATCCTTAAAAGCCACCTTGTCCTCTATTTCTATTCCCTCATCTTATAAATAGGCAATGAAGCATGAGTGTCGGCAAACTTGGGATGTTGTAGCACACCCCCCATCTGTTAAACCTTTGGGTAGCAAGTTTGCATTTTCTGTCAAACTTCATTCTGATGGATCCATTAAGCATTATAAGGCACGGCTAGTGGTGCTTGGGAATAAGCAAGAATATGGCCTAGACTATGATGAGACTTTCGCACTGGTATTAAAATGACCACTATGCGAACCATATTAGCCCTTGTTGCATCTCAATCATGGCCTTTGCTTCAAATGGACATCAAAAACGCATTCTTACATAGTGATCTCAAGGAAGACGTTTATATAAAACTACCATTTGGTATGTCCACTTCACCAAATGATGTTTGTAAACTAAAACGCTCTCTATATGGATTGAAGCAAGCACCACGAGTATGGTTTGAAAAGTTTCGATCCACACTTCTTGGTTTTCATATACGCAATGCCAATATGACTCTTTGTTTCTTCAAAAGACATCTACAGGTATAGTTGTACTTCTTGTTTACGTGGATGATATTGTTATCACAGGTTCTGATATGCAAGCCATCACTCAAATTCAGAAATTGTTACATTCTACTTTCCACATGAAAGACCTTGGTCGGCTCACTTACTTCTTGGGGTTAGAGGTGCATCATCGACCTCAAGGCATCTTCTTGAATCAACACAAATATATTTGGGATTTGGCCACGTTAGCCGGACTCGCAAGCAGTAAGTCTGTTGAAACCCCAATGGAAGTTAATGTGAAATATTGAAGAAATAAAGGCGAGCTTCTTGAGAATCCTATTTCATATCGAAAGCTGGTTGGTAGTCTTATCTATCTAACCATCACTCGACCAGATATCTCTTATGTTGTCCATACAGTTAGCAAATTCATGCAATCCCCTCCACATCGCCATCTATCTGCAGTCAAACGCATCATCTAGTACATCGTTGGCACTCCTAATCGTGGCCTATTCTTTCCTAATAGTTACTCAGTCAAACTACAAGCCTACATTGATGCAAATTGGGCTGGCTGCCTAGACACTTGGAAATCAACTACTGGATGGTGTATGTTTCTTGGTGATGCTCTTATATCACGGAAATGCAAAAAACAGAACTGTCTCAAAGTCTTCCATTGAGGCAGAATATCGCGCCATGTCTGCTACTTGTTCTGAGATCATTTGGTTACATGGTCTCCTCACAGAATTTGGCTTCTCCCAAATCTAACCAACTCCATTACATCCTGACAACACTAGTGCCATCCAAATTACTACCAACCCTATCTACCACGTACGTACGAAACACATCGAGGTTGACTGCCACTCCATCAGAAAGGCATACGACCACCAAGTTATCACCCTCCCACATATCTCTACCACTCTACAAATTGCAGATATATTCACCAAATCAATGACACGTCAATGCCATAATTTCCGTGTTGGCAAATTGATGCTTGTAGATTTACCAGCATCAATTTGAGGGAGGGAGGGGGGGAGGGGGGGTGTGGATGTCAAAGGAATTAATTGTCCATTAAATTTGGCAGATTTTATGCAACATATAGAGCTGTCAAAGGAATTAGTTGTCCATTTAAATTTGGCAGATTTTATGCACCATATAAAGCTAGCAAAATATATGTAAATCTTTTACTTTCCCAATTAGGATAGATTAGCTGTTTTAAAGGCTAAAAATCTGTAATATAGCTACATTCTAGAGCTGAAATTCAGCTTGTATACTTGTTATATAATGACAATTCTCCACCAAGAGAAAACACACTTTTTTCCACCAAGATCTCTAAGTTTTACAGTAATTGCAGTATATGTCGATGACATATTGCTCATGGGTAGCGATCGTCAGAGCATTCAGAGAACTAAGGAGCATTTAGTGAAGCATTTCATTTAATTCTATTGCTATTTCTCACAGCAGAAGTATGTGTTGGACTTACTTGACGAGACTGGTTTATTAGATTCTAAACCAGAGAGTACACCTATTGAGCAGTCACCATTTTTATGGAAAAAACATCTTCCCCATCTCTCAAAAATCCGGGTCACTACAGACGTTTGATTGACAAGCTTATTTATCTAACAGTTACTCATTCTGATATATCTTACACAATTGGAATCCTGAGTTAGTTTATACATGAGCCACGAAAAGTTCACTAGCAGGATGCTCTAAGAGTTCTTGCATATGTTAAAGGAGCTCCCGATAAAGGTTTTCTCTACAAAAATCATGATCACCTGGACGTTGCAGCTTATTCTGACTCAAGTTATGCTGGCGATAAAGGAGATAGAAAGTCTACATCGGGCTTAGTACGTATGTTAGTGGAAACTTGGTTACTTGGCAAAGAAGCAGAATGTGATTTCTAAATCAAGTGCAGAAGTAGAATACAAATCGTTGGTACAGACAGCTTGTGAGATGGTTTGGGTGCAGTCTCTTCTATCTGAGTTAGAATTCCCCATCACAATACCTATGCAGATGTTGTGTGATAACCAAGTCACCATCTTCATTGCAAATAATCCAACATTCCATGAGCGTACCAAGCATGTGAAGGTTGATTTGTCACTATGTGATATGGTACTAAAAAGGGTCATCTCTAAGCCATACACCCAGTAGTCTGAGCAACTGGCGGATATCTTCACCAAGGTTTAAATGTTAAAGTCTTTAATAATCTATGTAACAAGTTGGGCATGCTCGATATATATGCTCCAGCTTAAGGAGGAGTGTCATAGTTATGTTATAGTTTAGATTGATTAATGGGCCATATTAGATCCATACCACAAAACCCTAATATTTCTCTATATATACCCTTGTACTCATTTTCCTAATGAAATATACAAACTATTTCTCCTATTCTCACACATATAACACATTTATATCCAGGCAATAATGATCAATCTCAATACTTGAGCTCCAACAAAGAAGAAATCAAGAAACTAAGAAGATTGCTGGATACTTTGCAAGACCCATCTACTACAGGCACTTGTTCAATTGTTCCTCATTGTCCATGGTTCCTCCTTATCTTCTAGAGCTTTTGTTTCTTACGATCTTACTACTTCAGAAAATGTTTCTCAAAATCCCTGAGTTGCAGACTCTCGTGCAATCAATAACATGGCATACTTCCAAAAATGCATCATATACACCCCATGCCTTAGCAATAAAAATATAACTAAAGCTAATGGATCAATCACAACCGTAGCTGGTCAGGGAGATGTTTCTGTTAATGAGCAAACACCCTGTACTTGGGAATATCCTCTATGTTATGAAATTGTGTTCCAACCTTGTATCAATTAGAAAACTTACCACGGATTCTAGCTTGACCATAACATTGTCTATTTTAAGAACAAGGCACAAACAAGATGATTAGACTTACTGAAAAATGATAGTGGCCGAAAGACATGGACAAAATGATGTTAAGGCACCATGCAGGTGCGGCTGAGAGCTAGTGGCCCAACCATTGTTGAGGCATTGTGTTGAAGTGGTCGAGAAGTGTTAGAGTTATATTATGGTTTATATTTAGTTAATGGGCCATATTGGGCCCATACCACAAAACCCTAATATTTCTCTATATATATCCTTGTACTCTTTTACCAATTAGATATCCAAACTATTTTTCCTATTCTCACATGGTACCAGAGCACTGGGTTAGACCCTAGAGGCCACCCAAAACCCTAGCCGTCGCCGTCGCCGTCGCCGTCGCCACCAAACCCTAGCCTTCAATCCGCCACCACTGCCGCCGCCACCTCTACCGCTAGCCACCGCTCATCTCTCGCCGTTCCCGTTGTTCTATGGGCACCTGGTGATGTTCCTCAGCCATCACCAGTGATGCCCTTGTCTCGTTGCTGAAGGATTTGTCTTTTCGTCATCATGTCTTCGTCTCGTGGGCGTGGTAAACGCTCCTCTTGTGGTGGTCGAGGAGCTGAATGTGGTGATTCTCGGAGTAGGTTTGTGTGCACCTTTTGTCGACGAACGGGCCACACTGAGGATCGTTGTTGGGATAAACATGGTCGTCCGGTAGTGGTCAATGCTAGTACAGAGTTGGCTAATCCGTCACCTACTTCTGGTGCTGAACAGTTAGTCACTATCTCTCAGGCTGACTTTGCGCGGTTCCAGCAGCTACAAAGCACAGTTTCTCATGCCATAGTCTCTTCTCCTATTTCCTCAGGTAATGCCTTTCTTGCTTCTAGGGACAGTTCCTGGATTATTGACTCCGGGGCCTCCTCTCACATGACAAGTACAAAATCTTTTTTTCAAAATCTTTCTCCATCTGTTTTTCATTCTGTGGCAATTGCCGATGGACGATCTTGCTTAGTGTCCGGAGAAGGAGTTGTGCAGGCTTCCTCTCAACTTAAACTAACTGATGTTCTTTTCGTGCCTGAATTTCCTGTCAACTTGCTATCTGTTTCTGCGACCACTAAACAGTTGAATTGTAGTGTTACCTTTTTCCCTTTTCACTGCACTTTTCAGGATCTGCGGACGGGGAAGAGGATTGGTTTGGGGCGTAATTGTGGTGATGGCGTGTATACGTTGGTGTGTGATGATATTCCTTGTGGTTTGGCAGCTTCTATTTCGGACACCGAGTCATCACTCATGTGGCACTGTAGATTAGGCCATCCTTCTCTTAGTTGTCTTCAACAAGCTTTGCCTTGGATTAGGGTCGAGTCATTTCAATGTGAGTCGTGTCAATTGGGTAAGCATCACCGTGCTACTTTTAAACGTTCTACTCTAGTGTCCAGTCGATCGCCATTTGATCTTGTTCATTGTGATGTCTAGGGACCTTCTAGAGTCGCATCTATTTCTGGTCATCGTTACTATATTGTGTTTGTTGATGATTTTTCCCGAGTATCATGGGTATATTTGTTAAAAGACCGTCAGTCGATTGTTGATGTTCTTAAAAAATTTATTTTGGAAGTACAAAATCAGTTTTCCACTGTTGTCAAATGTCTTCGTACAGATAATGCTTTAGAATTTGTATCTTCTGCTGTGAATTCTTTGTGTGTGTCCTATGGGATTATTCATCAAACCACCTGTCCACACACCTCTCAGCAGAATGGGGTTGCTGAAAGAAAGCATCGTCACATCTTAGATGTTGCACGCACTCTCTTCGTAGAGCGTAATGTCCCTAGGTATTTGTGGTCTGATGCTATCTTAACTGCAGTATATCTTATTAATCGTATGCCTTCTGCACCCCTAGGAGGAGAGGTCCCTCTACGTCGTCTTCTTCCTGATACTGAGTTGTTTCGCTTGTCTCCTCGTGTTTTCGGTTGTGTTGGTTTTGTTTAGGATTTAACTCCTGGTTTGGATAAGTTGTGCCCGCGTGCACTTAAATGTGTCTTTGTCGGATATTCCCGCACCCAACATGGATATCGTTTGTACCACCCGACTAGTCGAAAATATTATGTGTCCATGGATGTCACGTTTTTTGAGTCTCAATCTTTTTTTTCTGACTCGGATTCTCACGATGTGTTAACTACGTCGTCTGATATTGTTCTTCCCATTCTTGTTTCTGTTACTCCGCCTGTGCCTATACCTAGTGTGATGCCTCCTCCAGTAGATTCAAATGATGGTCGTTTTGGACAGGTTTATCATCGTCGCCAACATGTACCACCGCCAGATTCGGCCCCTCCGATCGTCTCCCCGAATGATGCAGATCCATCTCTTGATCTTCCCATTGCTTTTCGCAAAGGTATCCGTTCTTGTACCAAACATCCCATTTCACTTTTTGTTTCTTATGATAATCTTCACCCGTCTTTCCGTACCTTTGCTCTTTCCTTGTCTGCTGAGTCAATCCCCAGGAACTACTAGGATGCACGTCTGCTTCCACAATGGCAAATGACAATGGATGAGTAAATGGAAGCCTTGAGATCTCATGGTACATGGGAGCTCGTGCCTCGCCCTGTTGATGCCAGCGTTGTCACTTGCCGATGGGTCTTCTCTGTCAAGCACAAAGCTGATGGTACAGTTGATCGCTACAAAGCCCGGTTGGTAGTGGTTTTACTCAGACTTATGGTGTTGATTATGCTGAGACTTTTTCACCTGTTGCTCGTCTGAATTCCATTCGCATTCTACTATCGATAGCTATAAATCAATCATGGGCCCTCTGTCAACTCGATGTGAAGAATGCCTTTCTCTATGGAGATTTAGTTGAGACTGTGTTTATGGAGCAACCACTGGGGTATGTTGCTCAGGGGGAGAATCTAGTCTGCAAGCTAAAAAAAACGATATATGGTTTGAAACAAAGTCCTCGTGCATGGTTTGATAAGTTTAGTGTAATTGCAGTTGCAGATGGTTTTCGCAGGTGCAATTTGGATCATTCTGTGTTCTATAAGAACACTTCATTTGGATGTGTTGTACTTGCGGTATATGTTGATGACATCTTGTTGATTGGTAGCGATCGTCAGGGCATTCAGAGAACTAAGGAGCATTTAATGAAGCATTTTGTTACACGAGACATGGGACGACCCAGATACTTCCTTGGTATTGAGTTTGCATATGCCAAAGGAAAGATGACGATCTCACAACGGAAGTATGTGTTGGACTTACTTGAAGAGACTGGTTTATTGGGTTGTAAACCAGAGAGTACACCTACTGAGCAGTCACCACCCTTCTGGGAGACATCTTCCCCATTTCTCAAAGATCCGTGCCAATATAGGCGTCTGATTGGAAAACTCATTTATTTGACAGTTACTCGTCCTGATATATGTTACGCAGTTGGACTCTTGAGTCAGTTTATGCATGAGCCACGAGAAGTTCACTGGCAGGGTGCTCTGAGGGTTCTTGCATATGTTAAAGGAGCTCCTGGCAAAGGTCTTCTCTACAAGAATCATGGTCACCTGGACGTTGCAGCCTATTCTGACTCGGGTTATGCTGGCGATAGAGGAGACAGAAAGTCTACGTGAGGCTTCTGTACGTATGTTGGTGGAAACTTGGTTACTTAGCGAAGCAAGAAACAGAATGTGATTTCAAGATCGAGTGCAAAAGCAGAGTACAGATCGATGGCACAGACAGCTTGTGAGATGGTTTGGGTACAGTCTCTTCTATCTGAGTTGGGATTTCCCATCACAATACCTATGCATATGTTCTGTGATAACCAGGCCGCTATCTTCATTGCAAATAATCCAACGTTCCATGAGCGTACCAAGCATATGGAGGTTGATTGTCACTATGTACGTGATATGGTACTAAAAGGAGTCATTTCTACGCCATATACCCAGTCATCTGTGCAACTAGCGGATATCTTCACCAAGGGTTTAAATGTTAAAGTCTTTAGTAATTTATGTAACAAGCTGGACATGCTCGATATATATGCTCCAGCTTGAGGGGGAGTGTTAGAGTTATATTATGATTTATATTTAGTTAATGGGCCATATTGGGCCCATACCACAAAACCCTAATATTTCTCTATATATATCCTTGTACTCTTTTACCAATTAGATATCCAAACTATTTTTCCTATTCTCACAAGAAGTATGGCGGATGCACACTCTATGACAAGGAGCTAGGCAAGGCACTACCAAGACATAGTGGGGAAAGTCATAGGCGAGTGTGTTGTTAATAGGTGCACGCGTCCAACTAAGACTGGAAATTAAGCACAAGACTTAGCTAGTTTTGGGTAGGTTTTTACTATGGCCTGATAAAAAGACCCCTAGCTTATATTGTACAACACAAGATTGAATTTGGCATAAATTTATGTGTTTCTTGGCCATCTTCATTAATTTTCTCTATTGCTGTAACGTAAGTTTTGGTAAAAAAGAAGGCTAAGAAAAAGTTCGGCAACTTAATAAACCATCTTTTAAGGCAAAGGGTGTAACACATAGTATCATAACCAAGTTGACAATGATAGAGAAACAAAGGACAAGTTGGACCATCTAGACGATACAATCAGTCAATGGTATGTGGAGAAAATATCCGGAAGGTGATAGCGAGTATCCTTCACTTTCTGAAAGGTGTGGCAATTTTAATATCAAGGTGTTCGAATTGTCCCCAATTCTCAAGGAAATTTTATCTCCAAAGTTGATGATGGTTAGTAAGAGAAACAAATGACAAGTTGGACCGTCTAGAGGATACCATTGATAAGTAGTAAATTATAGTATATTTTTATTAGATTTCGGTTTCATTTCCTAGTTGATCATGCATTTTTCCCTATGTTTCTAATTGAATTTTACAATTCTAGTTCAAGTTACTGCTCTTTATCAATTTACTAGGTGGAGTTCACCCTTTATTTAAAACGTAGGTAACCTGTAACAATTACCACACCTATGGAACATGGTGCAGAAATTTAAAAAACTAAAACCCTAGAAGAAGCACAACCCGCTCGTGGCCGTGAATCTTTGCCGCCGTCACAACCCTAATTTAACCCTTCTCTATATAAGGCCAAGAAAGGAATTTGAAAGCATCCTTGGCTATGAGAACAAGGAGACGATTTCTTTAAGAGTTGGAGATCATCTAAAGCTATCAAAGAGAAGTGTGAGAATAGGAGAAATAGTTTGTATATTTCATGTGAGAGGAGGCCCCGGAGTCGATAATCCAGGAACTGTCCCTGGAAGCAAGAAAGGCATTACCTGAGAAAATAGGAGAAGAGACTATGGCATGAGAAACTGTGCCTTGTAGCTGCTGGAACCGCGCAAAGTCAGCCTGAGAGATAGTGACTAACTGTTCAGCACCAGAAGTAAGTGACGGATTGGCCAACTCTGTACTAGCATTGACCACTACCGGACGACCATGTTTATCCCAGCAACGATCCTCAGTGTGGCTCGTCCGTCGACAAAAGGTGCACACAAACCTACCCCGAGAATCACCACAGTCAGCTCCTCGACCACCACGAGAGGAGCGTTTACCACACCCACGAGACGAAGACATGATGACGAAAAGACAAATCCTTCAGCAACGAGACAAGGGCATCACTGGTGATGGCTGAAGAACATCACCAGGTGCCCATAGAACAACGGGGACGGCGAGAGATAAGCGGTGGCTAGCAGTAGAGGTGGTGGCGGCGGTGGCGGATTGAAGGCTAGGGTTTGGTGGCGGCGGCGGCGGCTAGGGTTTTGGGTGGCCTCTAGGGTCTAACCCAGTGCTCTGGTACCATGTGAGAATAGGAAAAATATTTTGGATATCTCATTGGTAAAAGAGTACAAGGATATATATAGAGAAATATTAGGGTTTTGTGGTATGGGCCCAATATGGCCCATTAACTAAATATAAACCATAATATAACTCTAACAAAAAGAAAAAAGACAAAGATCAAGCGCGAGATTAATAGATCTACAAGAACATTATGCACGGAGGATCAAGAGTTTCTTCTTTATTATTCTCTGATTTATTCCATGTTTAGATCTATGATGGATATGAACCTTTTAGTTTATAAATCAAACACGAGTGAGTAGATCTTTTGTTCTAGGATTGAGATTAATTGATGATATATTGACTTTTATTTTCTTATTAATGCTTATTTGTTTTTTATTCAATTTTACGGTACTTAATGCTTGTGAATGAGTTGGGGTCCTCATATTTGCATAATTTTAGATACAACGGAATGACCAAAAGTTGAACTAAGGTGTTGGAAACCCTAAAATTGAACCCGAAATCCTAGATTATGATTTCTTGAGGATAATTGGATGTCATAGAAGTTAAAGGATCTAATTAGATTCAATTACCACGAAAGTAGGAGTTATTCTAAGTTGATACCTCGCTATATTCTGAAAGAAAATAGTGAGTATCTTAGGATGTTCCATCTTCAAAGCAATTAAACTAAAGCGAAAAAGAGTCAATACGAAGTCTTTTATCTATCATTGTGGTGAATCTTAATCCTAGAAGCTTTTGAAATCTAAATTTGGTTAATTTTAGTTTTCATTACTTATTATTTTCATAATTCACATACCTATCGATTCGTCTAAATAACCCTAATTGCAAGAAATTGGTAATTAGCAACAAAGCCCTCATGAGAACGATATTTATTTACTACTTGAATGATCTGTGAGCTTGCAGTACGCATCAACAATCAGTCAATGATATGTGGAGAAAATATTCAAAAAGTGATAGCTAGTATCCTTCATTTTCTGAAAGGTATGGCAATTTACCAAGATGTTAGAATTATCCACAGTTCTCAAGGAAATTTTATCTCCAGAGTTGCAAACTCTTGGCTACAAAAATGAACTTTATAAAATGGGCAATTTTTCTAGACTTTAGCTTGTGAAAAACAGCAGTAAAATTAAGATTCTAGAATGCCAAAGATTTGGCAAATTTTCCTTGGAAAATGGAGGAATACTTCAAGATCGCCAAAGTCCCAAAAGTTGTTCAAGACCCCCTTGTAGGTATGTACCTAACAGGAGATGCAAAATTTTGGTGTCACACGCGCCGAGAAGATGATGGTCATGTTGACCAAGTGTCTATAGCACTTAGGAGGAACTGAAGAAGGAACTTTGGGAAACAATTCTTACTCCGTGATATAGTATAGGTTGCAAGTGTTTCTTAAAAAAATAAGGCATGTTGGCACTATGTAGGACTATGTGAAGGAATTCACATTCTTGTTACAGGATATCAAGGGTATGCCTAAGGAAGAAAAGCTCTTTAATTTTCCTTCAAGGTAACAGTCTTTCTTGGCCATAACTAAATGTCCAAAGACAAGATGCAAAAGACTTGTCTTTTGCTATTACTTAGGCATTGGTTGATTTTCAGGTTTCCAAAGCACTTGAAAGAGAGAAGCAAAGAACATGCTCAAAGAAAAGAACTTCAAAAAGAAGTTGGAAAGGACTTTCCAAGGAAGCCATTTGTTGGTAATCACAAAAAGAGAATGCCAAACCCCAGAGCAATCAAAGCAAGATAAAACATGAGGATATTAGTGTGTTTCATATACAACAACCCCCACTGAGCCCATAATTGTCAAACAAAGAAGAAACTCTCTGCTTTGGTGGCTGAATAAGATAGTAACTTGGAATCCCTACCTCTACTCAATCCTGTACAACTATTGGGAACTCTTAGAACAATAAGGTGGAAATCACCTTTGCCTCTTATGAATATGACCATTTCTTAAAATGAATTATAAGGAGATCGATGCCATGGTAGATACTCGTGTTGTTGATTCTATGCATAACTGGGCCTTAATCTAGGGAAACACACACAACACAAGTTGAATCATGGGCATTAACTCTAAAGCACAACCAATGGTAGGGATTGGCATCATTTATGACAACCAACTTAGGTTCTTAGATGGGCAAAACAAACTTGGTGGTGGTGCCACTTGATAATTTTGAAATCATACTGCATATTGATTTTCTCTTATCAGCAAACCGTGTTGTGGTGATTTAGGACGAATTAACATTATGGATGAAAAGATGCAATGTTTCATTGTAAGGCTACGATAAGGAAAGGAAAGACAAGGTTGTCTTGCTATCTGCCATGGAACTTAAACTTTAATCTTCGCTGAATTCAAGGATAGGATGCCTCTTTAACACCCTATGCAACTTCCACTAAGAAGCGTTGTATATCATTGGATTGATCCAACCCCTAGAGCAAAACCTTCGGGCAGGGCCCCTAGTGGATGTCCCCTTTGGAACTACAAGAGTTAAGAAACTAGCTGACGCAACTATTGTGGTGTATGTGCACCTTCGACAGCTCCTTATGGTGCTCTTAGTTCCAAAATAAGCAACATAGGTTTCTTCCACTTTGCACTGAGCCCTTAAAAATGTTATAGTGAAGAACAAGAAATTGCAGCATAATTTTTCATGGAGCCTCGCAATCACCAAATGAGCAAGATGACACCGGACAATATTTGGACAATAACATTTAATGTCAATTTTCAATATTTCATAAAAATAAGAAAATACAGTGGAAAAATAAAAGATCGTTTTATTTATGAAAACTAGATTATAACAAAGTTCCTCCTAAACCATAAATAGCATAATGTAAATGAAATGAGAACATTTCGGTAAACAGGAATCGGGATGCTCTTCATTAACTCATGGTGCATCTCCATCTTTCTTATTAGTGCACCTACAACATACTAGAATATTTAAAATCTTATAAACAGAACGTAGTAGCAGTTCTCTCAACAGAGCTCGAAGTAGCGTATCAATGTCGAAACCTTCCATCGACGACGCCGACGAGAACAGCAGCGCCAAGAAAAGGAAAAAGGTGATTGAAATCCAAAGAGCTGCTTGAAAAGGAGGAGAAGCTTTCCAGAGCAATTCTTGTTCGGATGGAGGCTGATGTCTAAGATTGTCCTATCTGTTGCGAAGCTCTGTATCCTCCAATCCAATAGGTTCGATTGTGATCGATTGGTGCATTTTAGCTTGAGATTTTGGTTTTTGTTCATAATTTTGCCCTTTATTGAGAAATATTTTGATTTTTCTTTGTGATTATTTTATAAATTGTTTAAATTTACTGGTTGGATTGAGATATGATCAATTCTGTTGTGCTTTCTATTGTCTATATTTGCTGATTTTAATTTTTCTCATGTATTTGAAGTTAGTTTCCTCATTTTTCATGAAATTGAGCTTCAATTTCCACTGAAATGGTTTGGCATTGATTCTGAATTTAAGCCAAAAATGTTTGAGAAAGCTGTGAAAGCCATATCTATCCGTAACTATCTTCCAAACCTTGATGAGATTTGAGTATTGGAGTCAAAACTTGGCTATAATTTTACTGTCAAAGGTCTTTTATTGCAGGTCATAAATCATTATTTTCTGGCAATTGACTACTGCTATTAGGAAGGTGGAAAGATGCAAACGGTGGCGGAAGGGGGCATGCCGATGTGGGGTGAAATTTTAATTTACCTATGGTAAATTATAGGTAAATTAAAAACTGAGTATTGATAAATTAGAATATGGAAAGATCCTTTGGAAATTGTTAAATAGTGGGGAATTTTTTTTTATTTTCCAAATATTGGCACTAAAATGCTTTGATGGGGCATGTCAAACCAAAAAACATTGCACGTCGAATTAGTCATTCGTTACTTTCCTCATTGATACGCCTCTTCGAGCTCTATTGAGAAAAACTGTTACTACATTCTATGTAAATATATTTATATATTTACTTGTTAAATTCCCTTGTTTTGCGTCGGGTTTTATGTAATTTTGGTGATTTTGAGATAATATTGTATATAGACAAATAATTCAAACACAAAATAGTTTAATCATCCAAATTGTAATTATTAAGTTAATTTGTGTTACTTCTTGGTTTGGTATATCAGCCCACTCATCCTAAATCTATTTATACCAACTTTAGCCTTAGGTTATTCTAAAGGAATGTAGCGAATGACTAATTCAACGTGCAATATGTTTTGCTTTGACATACCCTGTCAAAGCATTTTAGTACCAATATTTGGAAAAAAAATTCCCCACTATTTAACAATTTCCAAAGGATCTTTCCATATTCTAATTTATCTATATCAAGCTTTTAATTTAACATGTGTAAATTAAAATTTCACCCCCCACACCGGCATGCCCTCTTCCGCCACTGTCCGCATCCTCTCCACCCTCCTGATAACAATAGTCAACCGCCAGAAAAAAATGATTTATGGCCTCCAATAAAAGACCTTTGACAATAAAATTATAGCCAAGTTTTGACTCCAATACTCAAATCTCATCAAGGTTTGGAAAATAGCTACGGATAGATATGGCTTTCATAGCTTTCTCAAACATTTATGGCTTAAATTCATAATCAATGCCAAACCATTTTAAAGATATGACATAACATGCTAAGAAAAAAATGAAAAAAAAAAGTTATTTTTTTTTACATGCATTCCGGTACTAACAGCATATTAAGTAGAAATTGAAGCTCAATTCCATGAAAAATGAGAAAACTAACTTCAAATACATGAAAATAATTAAAATCATCCGATATAATCAATAGAAAGCACAACAAAATTAATCATATCTCAATCCAACCAGTAAATTTAAACAATTTATAAAATAATCACAAGGAAAAATCAAAACACTTCTCAATAAAGGGCAAAATTATGAACAAAAACCAAAATCTCAAGCTAAAATGCACCAATCGATCACAATCAAACCTGATGGATTGGAGGATACAGAGGGTATTCATTCACTTGGGAGTGTTGGAAAATTTTCATAATTTGAGAAAAGTCTCTTTGGGAAACTTGCTAAAGATCGGCTTTGATAAATTTGTATAATATCATGTATGCCATTCAGTGTAATTAAATGAGAATGTAAATCGTTTGAGGCGCTCACCTCAACGACATGAAGCGCTATTTAAAAAATAAAGAATAAAAAATATAGAAAATAACATTGAAATTGAAACTTAAATTAATATAATAATCATCTACTAAAATATTGAAGATCCAAAATAAAATTATTAACATAAAACCATAAATGACAATCTAACCTTTCAAGTTTAGTTCGCAAGACCTAATATCTTTCTTTCTTGTTTTATTTCTTTCTTTGTTTTATTTTCTCCTAAAAAGTCTCTTCATATTCCAAAAAGTTACCTTAATTTATTTTGAAAAAATAGAAAACTACACTCTTCATGTATAACTGTTTATGTTTCCTAAACAACATTTATTACTCTATAATATAGTTTCCTAAATAGCATTTAAAAAATGTAAAAAAAACTAACAAAGGCAAGGTTTTTCTTGCTTTTTTTGCCTTGCACTTGGGCTGAAGCGCTTGCTTAGGCCGTGCTTCTTTGATGGCACTTCGCTTAGTGGGTTATGAGGCTCTATAGCCTCGCCTCACCTCACTTGGGCACTTTTTGCGCTTTTAATAACACTGGTGCTATTTAAACTTAAGTATGCTATCTAGAATAGTTTTTTAGTTAATAGTTTCTAGAAATAATTTTCCCTGCTGTATACAAAGCCTTGTATCCAGCCATAAAGCAATTTCATGAGTTAAGAAGGAACACAAATGAAATAAGTTTAAAGTTTTGAAGATTGATTTGTTTACCTGATTAATTTCAGCACTATCTGCTCCATGTAATTTACGGGCATTGTCTAGTATATTTGAGGGCATCCCTAATCTTTCTGCAATATTAATTGCATTTGATCGACCTGCAAAATTAAGGTAGCAGCATGGGCATTGCATATGATTATAGACAATCAATCATAAATAGGTTAGATGAAGAAATCATAATTTTTATACATTAAGCAAGTTCGTCAGCACACAAAGAGGAATGGTGAGTTATAGGAGATTCCATCGCTCTCACTGTGCTGTAAAATGCTAAAAGACTAATTATGTGTGTACATATAAATAAATTGTCGGCAGATTATACAAGGGAAATTTAGACTAGGTGTCATCCTTCTTAAACATAGGAATATTCTACTTCTCAGGTAAATCTCATGGATAAAAGAGATAACTATCAATCCATTTTCTTTCTGACTGTCATTAGTACAATAAGAAAAGGTCATTGTGCAATAAACAGCGAAAAAGTCATTGTATATGCGCAGAAGAAGAACCTGGTACTCCCCAAAGGATCTTATATGTTGGCCTTAAACTATCTTCATCAAATTCTACAGATGCATTCTCAAACACATGATTACTGCAAAGGAGAGATAGTAGAAATACAATGAATATGGCAACATATGAATAATCATACAAAAAACTAAAATTAAGTTACATGAAAATATTTCAAGGCAAGAAATCAGATGATAAGAAAATGCATCACATGCCATGTGTTACATTACTATTTTAATGATTGCTGGTGAGAACTTGCCCTGCAGTATGCAACTCATGCTACATCAAGAAAGGGCTCAGACCAGATGTGACAACATTGATGAGGAAAACGATGAAGGCATCTAATATTGTTAGAACTGGGCCAACCTAGACCCATTACTGAAGCTAGGCTGGACCTAGTTCATTTGTTACAACCAACCCTGAGCCAACTTGGTTTCTACTTTTTAGAATAGAAATGGAGGAAAAAGTTCACATGTGATTTTGGTTCGTGTTGGGGTGTTGGACGAGCTACCTTTCTTATATACCCTGCTTTTTCTGAATCACTACTACTACTTCTTGCTTCCTGCTTTCACTGAAAAATCTAGCAGCCATCTTCATTTCTTCACTCAATCTCTACACTTGAGCATGTCTTTGCCGAGACTTGCTAGGCAAAGACATTTTGATCCTTGGTTTAGCTGTACCTTAATAACCAGAGTGACAGCGGAGATCCTTATATGGAGGGGTGAAATCAGTCTTAGGGCAGTGCTTATAACATGCCTAATCCCAGGCTTAGAGGTTCTAACTCAAATTGGCTATTTAATTAAATCTATTGCATGTATAATCAAATTATATGTTGTAACAAATATGTCATCATCATCAAGCACAATGGTTGCTTAGTGAAGAGATACCGGCCTAAACCAAATATTTTGTCAAGTAAAGATAATGACAATAAAAATATTTTAGGCATTAATGTCTGAGAACTTGATTAAATGAATGGGCAAAAAATAATCAGAAGATTTACCTCCTAAGATCAACATGCACAGCTAAACATTATGGCATCGAAACTCATTACTGACTATCATTGGTTAGCCTTAATTCGAAAATTATGCATTTGGATAACAAGCATATTTAAATAACATCTGGGCCAAAGAAAATACTATATAAAACAACTAGATGATATTATAGTCAAATCATCACTTGCATGACCCATGAAATAACACATTTTTATATAGACAATGTGTTAGTTCTTTATACTGCAGCAGATGGGCCTACAAGAATGTCATCCTTTAAAGAATTATTCAAAATATAAATAAATATATTTAGAACAAATTTGCTTGCAATTTAAAACTAAAAAAAAAGAGCATAGTAAGATAAAACACTGCCAGCATTTAAGTTTCAAATGTATTCACACACTTGACAGATGGCTTGTGTTAAAAAAATTTAAAGCACAATGATAGCTGCGAATGAGAATTCTACACCAAATAACTAAAACAATGCCACGGATGATAGCGACAGCTAGATATCTACCTGTACTTCAAAGTTTTCAGTTCGCCATGATGAGTGGTAGCCACTGTCAAATATGAACCTTCTGCTGCAAAAGATTCAAGAAGTGACATTCCCAACGCAGCTCCTTCAAGAGGATTTGTACCAGCACCAACCTGAAGATCAAGAATACAAAAACAAACCCCACCAGGTGAGCCATCCATGTGTAGTTGCTTTCAGAAACTAAAATAGGATGATGATGAATTGACACCCTACTCACATTAGCACATTAGCATAATAGCTAAATGATCAATGGCATTGGTGGCTGTATATATATTTTCCTTAATGGTATAATGTCAATCACTGCACAGTGTGTCAGTGTGAGTGTGTATGTGAGCGAGCGCAAGCAAGAGCTGATTCATAAAACTTTCCCATAAACCCCTGTTGAGGGGAAAACAGCATCGCAAATACACGTGTTTTTAAGTCAAGTACAAGAACAATAAATGATGATTGCATATGTTTGTAAGATATGTTTGTGTGTGTCAGAATGAAAATCCTTCCTGAAGAGATCAAGAAGAAAGCAGTGAGAGATTTGGTTTGTGTTGCACTCACCTTTTGTTGACAGTTACCAGACAGCAAAAATTCAATATATGCTTAATCATCACACCCATCAATATCTATATCTATATATATATATATATATATATAATGCATAAGCATCATAGATGCACAGGTAACACTAAGATTACACTCTCTTGCATGCGGCATCTTTAGCCATGGCCACTCACATTTGAAAAAGAACTTATCAACTTATGTGAGAAGTAATACACCAATCAAAAATAGCTTCATAGAGTGTCATAGAATGATGAATTTAAGTTATCAATAGGCTTTTAAGAAATGAAAAAAATTCTACCTTGACTTTCTGACAGCCCATCAATATATATATATATAAGACAGTTGAAAATGACATGAAAGTATAAATCAATTGAAATATAGCTTGTGCATTCCTTTATGGAACATCATGCTATCATGCATGATCATGAGATTAAATAGACAAGACAGAAAATTCAAAATACCAACACAAGGTAACTAATATGACAATCTTATACAGAAGATAACTTACTTCATCTAGTAGTACCAAGGACTTGTTAGATGATTGCGAACGAATAGCCTGGTAAAATAGATGCAGAAATGAGATGCTTCATATATTTGAAGGAAAAGTTGAAGTTTCAAAAGGTGTTCAAAAAAAGTGTGTTGTGATCTACATACATCCTTTATAAAAAAAGAACAAATGCTGGCTTTCTAATCTGGTGCTACATTGCCAAAAGACAAACAGTTTCTCATCTCTTACCAGCAAAAACGAAAGTTCATGTTAACTATGATATCAAAAAAACTTGGGTCATAAATCAATTTTGGCCCAGACACTACTTGTGGTTAGAAGATCATGGTGAAGCATCATCTGTTGTAAAAATTGAATATGTGATTGACAACTGCACATGCTATGTCCTGCTTCTCATATGCATATATAATATACTTATTGTGGTGGATAAGGCCAAGACTGTAGAGGGAGCATTACCACAAATTGATGATCCAAACCATTCTACTTAATCAGCATTATCTCAAATGTCATGCAAACCAATGGTTACTGTAAAAAATAAGAAACGACATTTTGAAGTTAGATCTGCAATAAAATTTTGTCCCAAGTGTGCATTTTCTTTTCACAGGAATACCACAAAAAGTACTTCATACTACATGATGACAATAATCATTCTGACTGACCCACATGCCTTTTGGCAGTAGGGTAAAAAATAACAGTTGCGCTCATGGATCTTTAAACTCAGCATACACTTTAAAATTTTAATTAATGATGTCCAAGTGTAGAGGCATTTGCCAACCAGAAGAGTGATTGGTGACATGGCACTACCATGAGATGTTTAGAAGAGGAAAAACTGATGACTTACACTTATCTGCCTCAGGTGACCTGAAAACGTTGACAATGATTGCGTCAATGACTGCTCATCACCAATATCAGCATAAATTGCATCAAACCAAGGGATTTTGACAGGGTCAGATGCCAGAACATAAAGACCTAAAAATGTATACAGTCAGGAAATATGATATGATTCTAGAACAACAGAACAACTTGCTATTTCACACATTAATCTCATTCAAACTATGTTCTCTTTAATTGCGGAGTACAGCCAACAACCTTTTCCTTATGTAGCAGATAAATCTCTTAACAAAATCAAAGATATGCAGTCAAGAAATTATACTAACTTGACTGATTGCTTCAATTAACTTCAAACAATTGTAAATAATGAACAGAAGTTTTTTTTTCTTATTTTTGCAACGGCATGCATAAAACATAAATCACACTCACAAATACGAGTTCTTAAACAAAGGCTGAGAAGAGGATATGATGGTCAAATGTTTGTTGTGCTCTCATAGTTTTCATGGTCAGAGTATCAGTCATTGGCTGGAGAGAGGGAATACACATCAGGTGCGTAGATTTACTGTTACATTTGATACGAACACAAGAAAGATTTTGTTTTTTTAAACAGAAGTTTAAAGCTAAATAGGATGAGAGGCCTGTGCTTATGTATTCAAATCCATATTTTACTATATAAGCCAATATGGGACTAAGACTAACAGTTACTCTAATGTATGTCATGGTCAACATCATTGCAGTGGGATAGTCCCCAATTTTGTTCATTGCAGGAACTTCTACCCTTAGTTTAAGTATGCAGAGAATAAAAAAAAATAGGGGCCAAAATTGGCAGCCATAAGCAATATGCACATCTGACAAAAAATTGTATCAAGAACCCTAACATAACCGGTAATTAGACAGACCAAAGTTGCCCAAACATTGTAGATACTGTAGATGTCAGAATTGTGAATATCTAAATGTTTGTGGACAAGGGGAATCTAATCTGGATAGATCAGATGCAATTTAACATGGAGAATTTGACTTTAGTAAGGCTGGAAATAAAACTAGGGCCAATTAAAAGTAATAGGTCTGACATAGGGAGTGCACATCGGGAGAATATAAGGCCAACTTGGGACATATCAATATTGAAGCCATTTCATGTTTATCCAAAAAAGAGGCAAGCATATCAATCCAAATCCCATTCCATTTTTTCATCCAAGGCTTCATGAATTGCTTAAGTAAGGACCAATTAGATTAGTGTTCCACTTATCTTGTTGAATCAGGCATGAGAACAGTATATATAGTTATAGCTATATCAATTAAATGGCTGTTTAAAAGGCTCTACACTAAATTAATCTGAACAAGTGAAAAAATTGCCATTATTCTTGTGCAAATTAGTTGTTGGCTTTGTACCCATATAGTATAAGGAAATAGCATATGTTGCCTAAACCATCAGATATTCCCAAGAATATTTAAGTTCCAACTATTTAGTGGAATAGAGTAATACATGTGACAGAGCAATAAGATACTAAACATACCAAAACAAAGGTAAAGATATAAGGAAATAGCATATGCCTAAACCATCAGATATTCCCGAGAATATTTAAATTCCAACTATTTAGTGGAATAGTTGTATGTGCAAACCTGTTTTAGCCATCAACGATGCTAGACCAACAGTCTTTATGCTAATGGTTTTCCCCCCTGTATTTGGGCCAGTTATAACCAACACCCCAGTTTCTAAAGGAATCATAAAATCAACTGGGACTGGAAGATTTTTTTCCAAAGCAGCGACCTGCGTAAAACTAGATTAATGGGTTCTGCAATTTCCAAAAGCCAAAAAGTTCACAGATAGAACTCCCGGAGGAGTGGCTAACCTTAAGTTTCATTGAAGAAAGAATTGAATCCATATTATCATCCATTTTACCTTGCAATCTCCTCCTCCTGATTTCCTACAGAAAAAGAACAATCACAGCAGCAAGTTGATTGCATAATTAGGCCTCACTACCACTACATATATCAGTAGATAGAACTTCAAGTGAACCTAACATACCGCATAAACATTGGCAACATCCTTTCTTGCTTTATTTAAGTTTTCATGATGCTTCCGGATTAACAAAGGATGGTGAGCTTTCGGCATATACAGTTTCCATTCCTTTTGAGGAAGACCCGAAGACAAAGCTTTCCTGGAAACTCTTTCATTAGAGGGTTTGCCCTTATTGATGCCTCTTTGCTTCTCATCACCAGGAATGAACAAGTCTGGGCAAGAACCACCATATGCAATGCTGAACTTTGCTCGAGCAAAGATCTGCATCCAAAAGCATTAATTTCAAAGAAATGACAGACGTAAGGACACAACATCTGAAGATCAAGTGGATCTGAAACAATCATTGCATCATCATGATAAGGCTAGGATATGAATCACATTGTATCATCTTTGATTTCTGAATTCAGCTTTTCAGACCAATTGAGATTCAATACATACTCCTCTTGATCACAATCATAGACATTCCTCGTGTACTTGTAATGATGACAATAACTCTTCTCAATGCCTTTGGCCAGTTTCAATTCACTTTTCTTTTCTTAAAAAAACACTGTACCTATGAATGAAATAAGTGCCTCTTGTGACAAAAGAGTTTTTTTCGATTGGCTTCAAAAAGCAAAAGCCCCAAAAATATGGTTTTGGACCTTTTTCCAAAAGCCAAGATTGGAGGACAAGCACTTTGACAAAAAATTTATGATGAAAGTGGCCTTGGAGGAAAAAAAAAATTCTCAATCATATCCCTATATAAAGTTAGTGTCCTTCAAGCTTGCCAGAGTATGGGACCTCATCACTCGCAATCTAGCTAAAGCCACACCAGACTAGTGGGATGTAGTGGGGCTTTGCGGCGTCTGTCCTTGGCACGGGCGTGACCGGGCCGCTTGGCCGAGAGCATAATCGAGGCGAGATCGTGCGTAGCACAGAAGACACCTACTGCCCGCGCTGCACTTAGCGACCTCGGGTGGAGTGAGAGGCTAAAATCCATATGCTAGCTAAAAAAGACTCTGACCGGTTGCTGATGACTTATGCAAGTTGTAAGCAAACTGCGCCGTGTCCAATAGGTTCAGCCAGTTTTTTTGGGAAGCCGAGACATAGTGACAAAAATACTCCTCGAGCAACGCATTCTGTCTGCCCTTCGGTCTGAGGATGATTGGCTATAAAGAACTTCAGCTCTGTTCTCAGTAAACCAACTAATGCCGTCCAGAACCATCCCGTGAATCGGGCGTCTCGATCAGTCACAATGTCGTGTGGCACACCAAAGTGCTTCACCACATGACCCAGAAAAAGGGTTGCTGCCTTCTCAGCTGGGCAAGTAGCTGGTGTCGGAATAAACACAACATGCTTAATTAGCCGATCAACGACAACCATAACCGCGGAAATGCCGTTGACTTTGGGAAAACCCGAGATAAAGTCCATGGAAATCGACGCCCACGGTCGATCCGGAATAGGTAGCGGTTGTAGTAGTCCCGTTTCTTTCCTCCTCTCTGGTTTATCTTGCTGACACACATAGCAAGACTTGACATAGGCCTCTATGTCACCCTCAATATATGGCCAGTAATGATGTCTGGACAGAAGTGCCTTCATCCTTTCCCTACCTTGGTGGCCCGACCACCGAGTATTATGGTGCTCTTTCATCAACTTGAATCGGAGCTTGCCTCCCTTAGGCACGAAGATCTTGCCGCCTTTAGCGTGGAGCAACCTGTCCATCACCCAAGTCGGGAAGCTTCAACACGAGTTCGTTGGAAATGGCTGCCTTCAACTTCTCGAAAGCTCGCTTCTGATCCTCGTCTCAGCCTCATGTCCGGTCGTTCCTAGGCAGATCAGTCAAGGGAGTCACCATCTTCAATTATCCATTGATGACATTTCCGATAATAATTGGCCAACCCGAGGAATGAGCACAACTCCGAGACTTTGCCTAGTGTCGGCCAATCAAGGATTGCCTCCACTTTCCTCTTGTCCATCCGGACCTCTCCTTGTGAGATCAAGTGCCCCACGAACTTGATGCCGCGCTCAGCGAACTCGCACTTCTCCAACTTGATGCAGAGTTGGTGTTCTCGCAACCTGCAAACCACCTTCCTCAAGTGACGTATATGGTCCTCCATGGACTCACTATGCACAACTACATTATCAAGGTACACATTCCCTTGGGCAAAAGAGGTAATGATATAAGCTTGATTACATAGTTGTTTACAGGTCAAAAGTACACACCATGGGTACAAGAGAGACAACAAAAGTTGGGGAACTCAGCCTCTCCCGGATCGCACACATGTTCCCCTCGCCCCACACTGGCCGACCCTCTCACTCATGTTGCGTGGCCCCAGTGCCTCCGTCTACCTCCATCTCCAAAAGTGACAGATCCTCTAACTCTGGACATAGGAGCACATTGTGTGGTCCCTCACAATATTCGCAGACCACAGCTTCAGAAACGGCCTCCTCAGCAGCAACGTTCCTGATCACAACTCCGGTAGGCCGGACAAGATGCTCTGCATCTCTCTCCTGTAATCCTGTCTTTGAAAACCTACGCTTCATGGGTGCATCCCTATACTCTACCGAGTCTACCGCCATTGGTGAGTTGGAGCCGACCACATCCCTATGGCGTCGAGATGGGGCATGCCTGTGCCGGCTCATTTGTCACCTCCGGCAAAACGCCAATGGAATGTCTCCCTCAAAGATCACATCTATCATGCTCTTCAAGTCGTTCACGCTACTTTCCAGTCGGCTCAACCTTTATGAAGAGCATGGTAGATGCGATCTTTGAGGAAAACGTGTCAAATGGCTGGCTCCAACTCCCCGACGGCGGTAGACTCGGCAGAGTCCAGGGATGCACCCATGAAGCGCAGGTTTTCAAAAGCAAAGAATTATAGACGAGAAATGCAGAGCATCTCGTCCGGCCTACCGGAGTTGTGATTAGGGACACGGCCGCTGAGGAGCCATTCCCGAAGCTGTGGTCTGCGAATATTGTGAGAGACCACATGATGTGCTACTATGTCAAAAGTTAGAGGATCTGTCACCTTTAGAGATAAAGGTAGACGGAGGCACTGAGGGCCACGCAGCATGAGTGAGAGGATCGACCAGGGTGGGCCGAGGGGAACATGTGTGCGGTCCAGGAGAGGCGGAGTTCCCCAACTTTTGTTTGTTCTCTCTCTTATACCTATGGTGTGTACTTTTGACTTGTAAACAACTATGTAATCAAGCTTATATCACTACCTCTTTTGCCCAAGAGAATGTGTACCTTGATAATGTAGTTGTGCATAGTGAGTCTATGGAGGACCATATATGTCTCACTTGATGAAGGTTTGCAAGTTGCGAGAACACCAACTCTACATCAAGTTGGAGAAGTGCGAGTTCGCTCAGCGCAGCATCAAGTTCCTGGGGCACTTGATCTCACAAGGAAAGGTCCGGATGGACAAAAGAAAAATAGAAGCAATCCTTGATTGGTCGACACCAGGCAAAGTCTCGGAGTTGCGCTCATTCCTCGGGTTGGCCAATTACTACCGGAATGTCATCAAGGGATACTCGAAGATGGCGACTCCCTTGACTGATCTACTGAGGAACGATCGGCCATGAGGCCGGGACGAGGATCAGAAGCGTGCTTTCGAGAAGTTGAAGGCAGCCATTTCCAGCGAACTCGTGTTGAAGCTTCCCGACTTTAAGGTAACTTTTGAGGTACACACGGACGCATCTGACAAGGTTGTAGGTTGAGTGCTTGTCCAGGAGGAACATCCAATGGCCTTTGAGAACTGAAAGCTCAAGGATGCGGAGCTCAAGTATTCGGCTCACAAAAAAGAGATGTTGGCGGTGATCCACTGTCTCCAGGGGTGGCGAGTCTATCTTTAAGGAACACATTTTGTGATCAAGATAGACAATGTCGCCAACACCTACTTTGCGACCCAGAAGAAGTTTTTCCCGAGACAGGCTCGATGGCAAGAGTTTCTTCAAGAGTACCACTTTGAGTGGCAACACAAGCCCGACAGGCATAACCAGGTTACGGATGCTCTTAGCAGGAAGCAAGTGGTGGAGTATGCAGCCGCGTTGGCTCAAGTGGAGTCTGATTTATTGGAGCAGATCAGAGAGGTCGCAAAGACTGACGCTTAGTACTTGAAGGTGGTACGGGATGTTAGTGTAAGCCCTAGCCCCAATACATTGTAAGAACTCTTATTATTTGGATAATTATTATGAGACATTGTTTTATCTATTCCTTGAATATTGGTTCTGCTCAAGTCATCAAATGCGTGATTTGGATAGAAAAACCTTGAAGCATAAACTAGAACAATATTCTAAATGTCCCTGGTCAATTATTTTCATGGGAATGAAAATAAATTAAGACTAGTATGTCTTTCGTGAGATGGCCTTGTTTTACGGGTCATATGATATGGGATATCAATCAAAGGACATAGATACATGTTAGGGAACAGTGTACCTGGATCGATCCGCTCTTGAGAACACTACATGGTTGTAAAGTCATAAGTGTTTTTCTCAAGCAATTCTTGTACTAGAATCCTTCGACCTGAAATCACTATGGATCTCGGATGAATCCTTACATGCTTTGACTTACGCCTAACATCATTCGTAACTGAGTGGTAAATACGAGTATGATTGCACATATCATGATTCATGCTGAGAGACATGAGTGAAGTGAAGAGATTGTCCCTCTCTGTAGAGAGTGAATATCACCGGCCACTTGATTAGTGAGTTCACTAAGAGATCAAGAAATTAATTAGCATTAAAATAAGGGTGACTTGCTCCATGCCTTATGCTAATTAAGATATTCAATGGCAAAGGATTGTATGAGGTTGCGATAGGTTCTGTTAATTCTCAAAATTGACCTTCATTTAATATTAGGTAATCGTATTATCTTGCTAGAGAATAATTATGATTTATGAGCGTTAAAATTGTTTAAGCTCATTGCCAATGTTAAATGAACCTACAGGATCGTACACTAAGAATGCTAGGATCAAGATTCAGTATTTGTTACTTATTGGACCACCTATTTAGGTGTTTGGTGAAAAAAAACTAAATTAGGTGGAGCGAATAGCTTATTTGGGTTGGGTCTTATTAAGTGTTGATCCAATCTAATCAATTTGGTTAATTAAAATGGTTTAATTAATCAAGTAAAGAAGAGATTCCTAATTTGATTAGGAGTGAAGGATTTTTTTGTAAATTAGGGTTTTGGATTTCCAATATAAATAGATTGTCTAACCCTAATATACAAGAGAAAGAAAAAAATTGAGTGATTGAGAGATTGTCTCTCAAGAAACCCTAGCCATCACCCACTTTCCTCCCTTGGCCGTCGCCGTCGGATCCCGCCGCCAGAACCCGCCGCCGCCGCGCCTACAGCCCATTTTCTCTAGAATCTCGGGTGCTTGCTATTCGAACCAAAAAACAAGTGTTGTTTCTTGAGGTACTAACATACCTGCTTGATTCCCAAAGGCGTTCGTGTATACGTGATTGTAGAGGGGAGTCGCGATTCGCAGTCCCTTTCAATTTCGGGGAAACAAGGGTACGTTAAGAATAGTCATCAAAAGAAAGGTATAACATTTAATTATCTCTTTATTTAGAATTTAATCCTAGTTCTGGCATGCATTAGAGTTTTATCATGTTTACTTGCCATTAAATTTTTTGTTATCCACTGCGTATGGGCATGTATTTTCACGTGATAATTCCCTTGTTAGAGTGAAAAGATCCCAACACGGGTCGTCGAAGGACTTGTCTGTAGGTATTGGGTGAAGGACAGGTTGCTCCACGTCAAAGGCAGCAAGATCTTCGTGCCCGAGGAAGGCAAGCTCCGATTCAAGTTGATGAAAAAGCACCATAATACTCGGTGGTCGGGCTACCAGGTAGGGAAAGGATGAAAGCACTTCTGTCCAGACATCATTACTGGTCAGACATTGAGAGTGACATAGAGGCCTATGTCAAGTTTTGCTATGTGTGTCAGCAAGATAAACCGGAGAGGAAATAAGAAGCGGGACTGCTACAACCGCGACCTATTCCGGATCGACCGTGGGTGTTGATTTCCATTGACTTCATCTCTGGTTTTCCCAAAGTCAACGACATTTCTGAGGTTATGGTTGTTGTTGATCGACTAAGTATGTTGTGTTTATTCCGACACCAACTACTTACCTAGCCGAGAAGACAGCAGCCCTTTTCTGGGTAATGTGGTGAAGCACTTCGGTGTGCCACAAGACATTGTGAGTGATCGAGACGTCCGGTTCACGGGATGATTCTGGACGGCATTATTTGGCTTACTGGGAATAAAGCTGAAGTTCTCTACGACCAATCATCCTCAGACCGACGGGCAGACGGAGCGAGTCAATGCGTTGCTCAAGGAGTATCTCCGTCACTATGTCTCGGCTTCCCAGAAAAACTGGCTGGACCTATTGGACACGGCGCAGTTTGCTTACAACTTGCATCAGTCGTCAGCAACCGATCAGAGTCCTTTTGAGCTAGCATATGGATTTCAGCCGCTCACTCCACCCGAGGTCCCTAAGCGCAGCGCGGGCGGCGAGTGTCCTGCCGCGCACAACTTTGCACTGGAGTGACAGGAGATAATGGAGAAGGCGAGGAATAGCTTGGCAAAGGCTGCTAGGTGAATAAAGTATGTGGACCAGGAAAGGAGACCCTTGGAGTTCAAGATAAAAGACCGGTGTAGCTGAAGTTGACGCCGCAAGTGTGGAAGAAGTTGCATGGGAAGGATGTCCATAAGGGTCTGATCTCGCGGTATAATGGACCGTTCGAGATTATGCAGACGGTAAGGAGTGCAGCTTACAAGCTAAGCCTACCCGAAAGGTTGAAATTACATTCAACCTTTCATGTGAGCTTCTTATAGCCTGTCATGACGATCAACAACACCCGGAGTGGAATCGATCCAAGCGGGTGCCTCCGACCATGCGAAAGGAATCCACTCGAATGGCCGAGAAGATTCTGGATCGGAAGACGAAGGAGCAAAGCAAGAAGAACCGGCGGACTAATTTTTAGTCCAATGGAAGGATCCCCTGAGTCAGAAGCAAGCTGGGAGAAGGACACAACTCTTTGGTTGTTCAAGAAGTTGATTCAGGCGTACCTTCAAGCTCCACAGATGAGGGCGTCGGCCTCTTCAGGTGGGGGAGGTTTGTAGCAGGGCTTTGCAACGTCCGCTCTTGGCACGGTCGGGCACCACACTCGGTCATTAGCGGGGTGATTTCCCACGCAACCTACCTTAAGGTATAATCGGGGCGCATCGGCAAGGCCGCACGCATATGACTGAGCGAGGCGTGATGATACCGACAGTGCTAGGCCGGGAGAGAGGCCAAAAATATTCTAAGGCATTGGCCTAGAATATATATCATTGACTTAGGCTCCTTAGATCTCTTACCGAGGGACATGGCGAGGCGTGGCGCAGTCGCTCTTGGTAAGGCGGGCTTACACTGGCAGCCTGACACGGCATGGCGCAGCGTGGCGAGGTAAGGCGCGCTGATGGCACCGTGGCAGGGCATGGCACTAGCAGCATGCTAGTAGGGCTTGCAGGCAGCAGGGTAAGGCAATAAGACAAGGGACAGTCCGGCCTGCGCAGGACACAGGGCGTGGTTACTAGCAGGGCAAGGCGCTGGTTGTGGCTTAAGCATGGCTGAGTGACGCGAGCTATACGATCGGCGGTGACGCCATGGGCTGATGTAAGGTTGACGACCAGAGCATGGTCGAGAGTGAGCTGGCCATCACCATGAGGGGTTATCTCTTGGTCACTTTGCCAATAAATAGAGGCAATGGGATGCCATTAGAGGGCAAGTGAATTTGTTTGGCCTTAAGGGGAGGTTGTAAACGTACGCTTCAAGCAAGTTAGTTTTTCTCTCTTTAAACTTTTGGTGTTCTTTGCTCTTCGCTTCTTTCTTAACCTAATTTTTGGGCTATTTGGACGAGTAGGCCAGGTTGGTGCGTGGAAGTGTATCAACGGCCGCACGGTTGCCGATCTAATAAATCAGCCCCGTGACAGGGGGATTCTTTGAGATTTTGATAACAGATGACTCTTTAATCATATTTAAGTATTTGCTGCCCACTTCATTGAAGGTGTTAGATTTCTCAGGGCAAATCAGTTTTCTAGCTTTAGTTGGATAGCTAACGAGATTTTCTCGCCATATAACTTCTTAAATGTTATTTTGAATTAGCTACTCAAACAAGTTAGAGTTCTATGAGCAAACAAGTTTTCAAGCTTTTGCTGGATAGTTATTGACATTTTGTTATCATGATGAGAACTAATGTAGGGCTCAGGGCTGTTAAAAAGCCTTGTAATCACACCACAGTTGGCATATTGCCAACCACTATATTAGGCATCAACATTTTGATGCAAATCACACATAAGATTCTCCAAAATGAGGCAAAACGCTTCCAACAATAACAAGTAATTATCAATATTCAATGTCTTCAAATGAGCAAAACAACATAGGGTCAACCATGGAAGGCTCAGGATGACAAGGAATCCTCCAATCTTAGTTAAATAGGCGGAATCTCCACTTGTAATTAAGGAGTGGTGGAGTGGCAACCTTCTACTAAGTATAAAGATTGATTTCTTATTCCACAAATTTTTTAATGTTACAGGTTAAACTCAACAAACTAACAAATGAGATAAGAAATCAATGTAGATAAGGATAAGTTTTTATAAGGATATATGAAATTCAATTGCTAGGTTTAACAGTTCAAAATAGGTCAAACAGAACTAATATCTAAATTCATGAACATAAGTGCAGGTGACATATTTCAATTGCTAGCTTCAACAGTTTAAAATAGGTCAAATAGAACTAATATCTAAATTCACGAACATAAGTGCGGGTAACATATTTCAAGCATACAAAAATTAAATTACTTTGACAAAAGTATCAACACAATTTTTGCCAAATCAAGCAGTCAATTCTCAAGAAAAAAAAAAGTAATATCAACTTATGATAACCCACACCACAATAACAAAATGTTTATTTGTTTATGTTATCTTTTGCTTAGTTAGCTAGACATTCTTAGGCCTTCTAAAGAGGATAACCTATGCACATAACTCAAGCGAATTCAGTTCTGTGGAAGGTTAACAGACAGTCTTACCTCATGTGGAAAGACTATTTTCTTGCCCCAAACTTGTGACACAAGTCACAACCAAGCAAGCTTATTGCTACTCCAACGCATGTTTTTCAAGTTTCTACAACAATTAAATAGACAATATGCAAATAGATATTCATTATCACAAATTAGCCAGTTGCCTTGCTAAAGCACAAGAGACTAAAGTACAAGATCTCAGAATAATACTTTGGTTATATCCTAAAATGACTTCAATTGTTCAAATGCTCCATCAAACCAATGTCAATGAATTTAACTTTTTTTAATATTCAATAAATCTCAAACTCTTCTCCACATATTGCCCAAATGACAAAAACATGATTTCTACTAATATGAAAGTCAAACTATTTTATGGTAATTATACATAAATTGCCTTATCACTTCGCTATTATTTTATAGTCACTATAGCCTAGACATGTCCCAAGGAAAAAAGCACAGATATATGTGCATCCACATCTTTAACTAGCACAAGCAATTGAATTTAAAATTGGAGTAAGGAGACTACTTCTAAAGTCCTTGTTAGGAAAAAAGTCACCCATAGAAAAATTTGCCAAGCATATAGCACAATCCCTAACCCTACTTTATCATGAAACTAAGTTCAAACCAATTAATACCATGTCCTTTAATGCAAAAATGTTCAAGTATATATAGGTTAGACACAGACAGTCACATACAGCATCTAAATCAATTATGGTCTGCACCAACAGCTGAATGGCATCAAGTTCTGCCAGCATCTGTCAAAAGAAGCCAGGAATCCAACATTAGAGCAAAATAAAAATGCTATACTTTAGAAATCTGACAAATGTTTAATTCCAATTAACCTTGTCTGTCAACCTTGATAGTACTTCCTCTTCAGCCTTGGCAGTTGATGCCATTGCATTTTGCAATTCATCATTTAATGAGACAGCAGCAAGTGGTTCTATAAGGCCAGCAACACCTGAACCGCTGAAATAAAAAGAAAGGCATCAAGATTAAAGATAAACTAAATCAAGATACACCATTTATGCATCTTAGAGCACATCAGAACATAACCACCAGTAACAGACACTCCATCGGAAGCTGTTAGAAAGTTGTCTAAATAGGCAATGGAGTAACCAAGAATGATTGGAAATGGTATACTCCACCTACAAAATTTTTCCTCGAAGAACTAATAGATGTTATCAGCATATTCCAAAATAATAGTATACTCCACCTACAACAGTTTAATTTCCTAATTTCCAAGATGGATAAGAAAAGATGCCATCCGTTCTTGCTTGTGAATGAACACAGCTGCTAAACAGTAAAATGTATTAAAATTGATATTGATAAGCCCAAGGAAAACTTTGAGAGTATGTAGCATATGGCAAAGAATAAGAAATGAAGGGAAGGCTAATGAAAACCTTAATGGTTAATTTGCACAAACAGAGATAACATCAATTAAATCAATTTGATGCTAATTAAACTTTGAAAAAAAATGACCATTAGGGATTGAGTTGTTAACAAATTCTGAGAGAGCAGGTTGTAGCTAGCTAAACTCCATAATGGATGAGGGCGCCGTTCATACTTGCTTGTAAATGAAAAATAGTTGCTAAACAGTATAAATATATTAAAATTTATATCGATAAGACCAAGGAAAACTTTGAAACTAAGTAGCATATGACAGAGAAGAAATGAAGAAAAGAATAATGAAAACCATAGTGGTAAATTGAAGCACAAACAGAGACATCAATAAAATCAATTTGATGCTAATTGGGGATTGAGTTGATAACATAACTCTGACAGAGCTGGTTGTAACCAGTTAACTAAAGAATCAAGATCATTTTGATTCTGATTGAATTTAAAAACTCCCATACTGAGAATATGCCTCTGTCAGTCAGTGGTGTATTATCTAGAACTTGTCTATAAGAATTTAAAAACTACCATACTGGGAATATGCCACTGTCATGGAGTATTATCTAGAACTTGTCTGTAAGAATCTACTTGTGTCTACAGCAGGTTCCAGAACTAGTCCACACGGGTTTGTGACACAAATAACACTAACTGATAACAAATAACAGCATTTATAAGACCAAAACTAGAAAATAGCACATGAAAGGCAAGGCGATTAGACTTGAACAGATGGCATTTGCTTCTTAAAATTCAAGTGCAAAGCACCAAGAGAATTTGCATCTGAGTCTAGCAAAAGATTAAATTAAAGCATCATATTGCATAAAATTAAATCATCAACTCAAAAGTTCAACTCTTCTAGCTTCAAACAAGTAAAACAATGCAGCATTTATATTAAATCAAATTGGAAGCATGTGCAGACAAGAAAAACTCAATTAATATTCCAGCAGATGGCTGGCAACATGTTCTTTTGTGAGTCTATCTTCATTCATCAAATCAAGTATTCTCGTTGGTACAGCCTCTGCAACAGAACATGAAAGAATGACACAAAATCTAAGATAATTTCATCATAAATGCTTAAATGAACAAACTAAGTAACTAACTAGTAGATTTCATTCTACATCACAAGAAGAACTTCTTACTTTCAATGCCCAGATTCTTTATGTGCTTAGTCTTACTTAGTCCTACACAGAATCTCAAAGCTATGTATTATTAATAAGCATTAAACTGCTTAGTATAATGTAGAATGAAATCTATTAGTAAGTTAATTAGTTTGTTCATATAAGCATTTATGATGAAATTGTCTTAGATTTTGTGTCATTCTTTTATGTTCTGTTGCAGAGGTTGTATCAACAAGAATACTTGATTTGATGAATGAAGACAAACTCACAAAAGAACATGTTGCCAGCCTTCAGCAAGTATGAATTTGTCACTGGCTTATATTTTCCAGCAAGTTAGTAATGCTTGCTGATTTCTCTATAAAAAGAGGTGCTGCAACATGGACCTAGCAACAAAAACTAGTTTCATAATTACAACTAGCAACTGTATAGTTGATTAAAAGGAGACAGAAAAACACTAGGCAAACCTGGACAATAGTAATCCATCAATTTGAGCATACTGGGCATCCATTGTTTTCAGACACCATCTTCCATTAACATTACACATTTCCTGAAGCAAAGGATAAAAGAAAATTAGTATGACTTTCTTGCCCGCATAATGGGGCCAACATTTCCTGAAGCAAATAGTCTCCATTCTTACGGAAGCCTCCATAGAGATCTGTGATCTGTGATCAATCCTACCTTGTTATTTCATCAAAGTAATTTGCAAATGAAAGGAAATGGTTCAAGAAGACCATACCAAAGAGGAAGCTTCATTTTTCTCGTTCCTTGTGAGCTTATCCATCAGTTGATATAACTGACACATGGAAAATGATCAGCATTCAAAAAAAGTTTAAGATTGAAGTATGGAGAGCAACTATCAACACAAAAAATATTAAAAAAAAAATCATCACAAGCTGCATATCAAAAGCAAGGATTTAAAAATAAAGTTTAATATAGTAAATGTCTCTCTAAATTCTAAGCAGTTAAATAATTCAAAATTTAAAAGATCAAAGGATTTAGCCTTGAAATAAAGACAACAAATACCAAAGAACTTCACAAAATAAGTTCTCATGTAGAATGTTTCTTGTGATACAGAATGAGAACTCATCAACTACAACGAAATATGTTTCCTGCGCATGAAAGTTCAAATCAAAAAAGAACATTCATATAATTACAGTTAACACATAAATAGAAAAAAATGAAAAAGGAATTGGTAAAAGTGCTCCAATACTAAAATTCAAGAAGTAGCCTAAAAGTCGGATGTGGGAAAGCATCAGAAGGCAACATTCTTGATTGGAGCTAGGCAAGAACATCTGCTTAGTAGTTTAGTCTGACAATTGTGTTAATAGAGGGAAATGAATAATGAATGGTTTGACAGATGGAAACCACTGGATCATAAACCTGCTTAGAAACAAACCAAATGGTCCATAATAATTCATTTATAGAGCATAGAGACTGCAAGATTTTGTTGTATCATAAATAGTTCTAGAGTGCAACATGTATGATTAACCCTACAAAATTCAAAGAACATTGCAGGTGACCCAGTTGGGGCATACATCAAAAATGAAATCAAGTCCCACTGTAGTCTAGACGTAGTATCTTTCGGATAGGAGAATTTATCCTACCTTCCTTTCGAGGACTCGTACTTGATCTCTTGCTCTCTTCAACTCAGTACTCTAAAAATGAAAACAGCGAGGCAATCTTACTGATAGCAACATGAAAACATGACTTTGAGGCAATAAAAGAGTTTGAAATAGTTCATTTTAGAACAAAGAATACTCTGCTGATAATTTAAAAATAAAAAAATGTCAAAAAAAAACACTTTAGCATCATTAAGAAAAGAAATTAGGATGATTTTCAAGGCATGCATCAATAAAATTTTACGCATGCAAAATCCATTTGAGAAAAATAACATGACAAATTTTATAACCAATGTTCAGGACCAGAAACTCATACAACAAATGATTTCATAAATTTCATTAATTGGAGTCTGACACCAATTTCAAATCAAGTTGATATGTCTTCTAGTACTTTACATTAAAAATATTCAATTATGCTGCAACTCGGGATTCTGATATAAAGGTTTGATGACATGGTCAGTGCAAACAAGTGTCTTGAAGTCTACTACGTTTGTTTAAGAACCCATGATGTAATATAACACTCAAAAAATTTGTCAACCAAAAACAATAAGGGTCTACATTATGAAAATAACTTCTCATAGATTTCAGATAATTAATTACAATCAGATACACATCAACATGGTGTCATATGGAAGCAACTTAGTATTGCATAACTGCTTAATTACCTTGAAAAAAAAAGAATGCATGAGTAACAGAGATAAATAATTATAAGATTTCAAGGTCCCAGTAAATTGTAAGACTCGGCATTCTTCAGGACCAGTGAACAAAATTAACAAAGTCAGCAAACGTTATAAACAAACCGCACTGTCTTTGACAGACCCGTCTTCATCTATCACTTGTTGTACTGCCTTGACAAAAGGTCGGCTTATGGTAAAATCCAATATCTACAAGTATTTAAAAGAACAAAAAGAAAATCTCATCAGTAAAAAGGAATGTCTTAGATCACAGGACCAGATAAAAATTACCATTTGAGTAAGAGGCATGAAGCGATTGAACCAATCCGCATCCTCCTTAACCGCTGTTTTGACAACAATTTGCAAAGTTTCACTAAACTCTATTAAACTAACAATAGCTCTTGCTTCCATTCCATCTATCGGGATACCTCTGGAAGCACGATAAATTGCTGATTTTACCTATTAAAAATGATCAAATAAAAAAAAATAGAAAGAACCAAGATAGCATCCAAGAAATAAATTACCCTTGGGTGAATTGAAATATATTTCCACAAAGGCAGGGTACAAAAAGCAAGAAAATCAGAATTTCTTGATCTAAAGAAACAAAATCACTCACCAGAACAACATCGATGGCAGAGAAGTCCAACCCGCTGTTCCCGTACTTGATCATCTCAACGGCAGCCGTCGTTTCTTCCAACAGCCTAAGACTCTGCTCGTAGCTCAAGTCCACAGACCAAAGCCGTTCCTGAATCACATCAAAAACACGCACAGAAACCCTTCGAGAAAGATCAGGCCACCAAGAAACAGAGAGCGATAAATCAAAAGAGTAAGAAAGATGAAAAGACCTTGGTGGCTTCAAGGCCAAGAGGAGTACCGGCGAAGGAGGAGACGGCGTCGCAAACCTTGTCCCATTCGAGCAGCCTCAGACTGTCCGACACTACGGCTGACTTAGGCGACGGGGCGCCGCCATGGCGGAGCTGGAACTGGGAGATACATGCACGGATTGTGCTCTGAGGGTAGGAACGTCGAGGAGAAGCAGCAATGGCGATGGTGTTGCAGAGGAGAACAGGGGAGAGGAGCATAGTGAGAGGGAGAGGAGAGAATGTGCTCTTCTTTTGGGATATATAGAGCTCTATTTATATATTTGTTTTCCACTAAAACTAAGAATTTTAACCGTTGCATCTTTTTACTGTCTCGTATTATTTTAAATTGTACTGTTTATCACTGTATATGAATAATTATAGCATTAAAATACAAGTTTATATATATATATAATATTTGGCACTCTATACATACATAGTAAAAAATAATTTAGGTAAGTCCCTGTATTATTATTCTCTAGAGATGTTTGATTTAAAACCGTTTGATCATTATTTAATAGTTGTTTATTTATATTAATATTATACATCTTTTATTGTTTATGATACTATACAATACTATAGAACGGGTTTTTCGTACTATTTATGATTATCAAAGCCGTTGGATGTTACTTGAAATATAATTGTTTAAAGATTATATATTAAAAAAAAATTTATAACAGCCTTACATTTCAAGGGACTATGATTGTTTATAAAAAAAAAATTACTTGGGAAATGTATCTATTTATATGATCATGATATTTATACCCCAATAAACATAGAAAATTAAGATATTTGAGTAATGGATAGAAAGCTTTAAAAAAATAATAATAATTTTCTTTTCACTTCAAATACAGATAGGATGAATATAAAGGCAATCATACAATGCCTTAGGAACTACTAGTGGCTTTAAATTTAACCTTCAGTAATATTAAGCACTCCTGTATTATTACAAAATTTGAGATTTTTACTTTAAATTATATAAAATTTTACACCTCATGTTAGAGTAATGGGAATTTCATTCAAGTCAAAGGTCAAGAATTCAAATCTTCTTCATTCATATTTCTCTCTCTCTCTCTCTCTCTCTCTCTCTCTCTCTCTCTATATATATATATATATATATATATAAACTTTTAAATGTTAAAATAAATATAGGAATTAAAATAGCAATGCTAAAAACAACATTAAAATAGCAATAACTTTTTTTTCTAAATTTGTAGTATATCTATTTATTTAAAAACAAAAATTATTTGTCATATTGCATATATACATATCAATACAAAAAATCTAAAACTTTTATAGATTATATGTTATAGAAAAATTTATGCTTTCTATATATACATATATGAGTAATTACCTGGAGGGTTACAGAGCGTGGGATTATCCCTAAGAATATCTTTTTTTGTTATCTCTAAAATATCAGTAAATCATCATAACTGGTGCACCTCGTACTCATTTATTTATTTATTTATTTTTAAATAAACACATTTGTTTTATTTAGCTCTGTGTGTTGTCGAATTTGTGTGTATATATATATATATATAAACAAATATCAGTATTCAGAGACATACCAAGATTCGCGCGAAGGATGTGGAGCGTTGGCGCTACGCCCGGCTACTCATGGCCACTGCTCCAGTTCAGAGGTCGGAGCCGGCGCTCCATCACTGATCCCCGCCCACCATCGAAGCTCCTCACCCCTCGTCGCCTCCTCATTGGAAGAGAACGCCGATTCCGAAGCCCCACAGCCATCACCAATGAGGATTCCGACCAGGAACCACAGCAGCAGCTCAATCTCTCCGTTCTTCGCTTCACTCTCGGCAAGCTATTCCTTGAACCCCTTCCTTTGCGTTCTGCTGGATTGTATGGTCATTGACTGTATGGGATTTCAGGGATTCCGGGTCTCGATGAGTCCTACCTGCCCAGATGGATCGGCATCGCCTGCGGCTCGCTCATTATCCTCAACCATTTGTTCTCCCCTTCGTCCCCTACGCCTGCCCAGCTCGTATGCTACATTGAAATCGTCTATCCCTTGTTTTTCCTTCAATTTGGCATCTCTCCTAATTGTTACTAAGTTTTTTGTTTCAGAGAACGGAGGCATTGGGCGTCTTCTTGGCAGCCTTCTCTGCTACTCTTCCTTATCTTGGAAAGTTTCTTAAGGTGAGTTCTCTCTTATTGATATGCCATGAAATTTTGATTTTAAGATGTGCTGCCTCTTAGAAATGCTGGTAGTCTTGTTCTTGTTGTAGTTATTTTAGTTGTGGAATGTATCACTAATTTAATTGTCCTTTGTTATTGTAAATTGTACAGCATGTGATGTATCATGGTTTGGAGAATATTTTTGAAAATTATGTTTGTTGTTCATTGGTTGGAACTTTTTTACAGGGTGAAAATTCAGTTGAACGTGCACCCCTGCCTGAAGGAAACAAGCAAATATTTGTATTGTCCGAAAATCTCACTGATTTTCTCAAAGAGGATTTGGCTTGGACATCATATGTTCTTTTGAGGAATACAAACACCATGTCAGTGGTATTCTTTCTGCATCTCATCTATGTTGACACTCTGAGTATTTAGTAATGGAAAGAGTTGGATTTTTTTAGACTTGTGAAATTGCAACTCATATCTTGATCATGTGTGTCTGGTGTCAATGAGGGACATTGGCATGTCATGTCACATCCCACTTACGAATCATGTTTCAGTAAACATTAGTTTGATGTTGTTGTAGACCTCAGATACTGCAGTGAGCTAGGCTGCCTTAAACATATAGATATCTATTGGACATCACAATGATAATGGGGGAAAGGATCTTCTCTGTTGAATCCTATATTCCTATACATAGGTTTTCAATTAACACTGCTGAAGCTTAAGCCTTTGCCTTCAGCTTATCCTGGTAGAAGATGCATTATGCGTACGTGGCTACTGGGATGTACCTGAAGATTTTTCAAAAGCTTATATACTTGATCAGCTCAAGGGACAGATTGAACAAATTGGATTCTTGGACCTGAAAGAAACAGTATACTTCCCCCAAAGTCCAGGTAAAACTTTCTGCTATACTCTCAATTCTATGGAAATCACATACATGTCACTGAAATAGAAAGGAAATGTTTTTCTGAATATATGCCTTTAATGAATCATAATTATAAAGGAGAAGCTGCTTTGAAATTTAGACTGATTAATTTGCTTTCAAAGCTGTATTTGTTTATGCGATTCATGAATTTGTACTTGTGTACATGATTTTGGTTAGAACTGATTTCATTTATATGAAAGAAAAATCTGCCACCATCTGTCATATATTATGTGTATCATATCTCCATGCTTGTCGGAAGTATGTCAAATCATGTATCAATAAGTTGGCTTGAGTTGGATTTCCTTTGATGTTGAATGAACCAAACTTAGTGGAGTACCGAATTGATTATGGTTTGACAACCAGGAGCTGTTTCTCTGATCAGTCACAGTATTCCTATGCCATTGTTGTGATCTTACACTAACCAAGTTATGGGGTTATATTTCCAAGCAATCACATGGCGCTTGCTAGACATTTTAAAGAAATATCACGTAACTCCTTTTGTTGCCTTGCTTGAAAAGCAACTCTTGCTTAAGATGCTTTCATGCTTCTGTAACTTTAAATGCTTGAAGTTTTCTTCTGACAGCTGACCATTTTCTGAATCAGATCTACAGCTTCAGAACATGCTACCCAAAGGAACTCTTTCACTTTTAGTACAGCCAGTGCTTGGAGCCGTCGATCCCATCAGTGATGGCAGTTCAACGAATAAAGGGATTATTTTGGTGGCATCTAATGCGAGCTATGCATATAGCGATGGAGATAGGGCTTGGATAAGAGCAGTTGCTAGCAAATTTCAAGGTATCAGAGTTCATGTGTGATCCAAGATTCCAAATACAGTAATTGCCTGGGTAGGTCCATATGCTGACTTTTGTTCCATGTGCCATTGGATAGATGGTTTCAAGTTGAAAACTTTAATATGTTCTTCAGAATTGATTCAGATTGTCAATCCACTTCTATATATATATTGAAAAAAAACAGTCAAATGCATCAAGGAACTGCAGATTCTATATTAGAGGCGTTAAAGACGAAAGAAATGTGGAAAAAAGGAAAGAACCTTTTCTTTATCCAACTTACATGTAGACCCTATTTTTTTTTTTTTTTTCAATGTTTACTTGGATATGGATAAGTTCTCGTTTTTGTTTGTGATGAAATTGTGTGATATTTAATCCATTTCAAAGAAATGGCGATGTACATCCTTTATTATTGTTGTTTTGACTATATATATATATATATATATATATATATATATATATATGTCTTCAACTTTTTTTATAAATGTAGGATTTGTTAGCACTTGCTTAGGCTGATGGTAAAAGCACTTAATAGCGCATGGGCATGCTCAGGTTCAAAATCATGCGGTTATAATTGTTCACAGTATCTTTCATGTACTGTTTCCAGGTCCATATACTTTTCATAGTATTGTTCACATGAGTTTTGGTGGATCCCCTGCGGGATGAATCATATTTCTTCCCTTTAGAGTTCCGTGGCAAGGGATTTATTAGTTTAGTATATTTCTTATAAATCTTCTGTGCTTAGACACGAAGGACTTTCATTGCCTCGTATAATGTTTAACCGAGTTAATAAATTTTAGGGTTGATAAATTATTGTAACTAGCACATCTCTATACATGTCTGCCTTTTGATAAACTCTTAAGTGAGGCGTTTGTTGCTTATAGTAAAAAAACAAAATTGAAGAACATAAAACCCTGTTATTAATTTCAAATTTACTTGATTTGTGTTGGATAGTTGCCAATTGTGTCTTATTTTGGTTGTGTTTTTAGTTTTGTCATTTGTCTTTTGTCTTGTTGTGCTTTTTGTTGTAGTTTGTTTGTTTTTTTTTAAAAGGTGGATAAATCACATCTATTACTGATGTTGTAGTCTGTTTTCATCCACCACCAGTAGACTGTAATGTTTTTTTTAAATAAATTTTATGATTTATCTGCATTTCTAAAGAAATTAAACACTTGTTCAAATAAATGGTCATGAAATGAACAGGATCACAAAAAGTCCCAGAATTTGGTAATACTTCTTGTAAATTTGATGTCACTCTATTTTCCAGGTGATACATCGGGATGTGCAGAAAAGAGAATTTAATATAGTAAGAATCTCAGTCTCATGCAATCTGAGGTAAAACCTTCATATCATTACAATGCAGATTGGGATCAACTTTTTGCAGGAGCCTGTAATGCCGTAACTACAAGAGGCATCTCATGTACTATTATTATCAATTTATTGGAAGTTTGATTTATTGTGATTGGGAAGTAATTGACCCCTTGCTTTACTCGTCAATTTTCAAGGAGTGAAAAATGTGAAGCAAGTTGCTTCAATCTTATTTCAATTTTCAAGGAGTTAACACTGTGAAGCAAGTAACATCTTAGTCTGTATTATAATGTTAATTAATAAATTTTCAAAAAATAGACACAAGACCCCATACTTAACCCCCATTGTTAAATGCAACTCACTTGCTTCCTTGTTTCTTCCAAGCGTGACTGGCCAGGCAGCTTTCTCTGTAATGCACCTCGGTAACTACGCTTGTTTTCCAGTACCAATCTTAGTTCAAATCCGGGATGAAGAAATACATATCTCAAACTCTTTCAGGTAACTATATTGTTCACTTCCCTTCACTTTCTTTCCACTTCCGAAACAGTTCCTGGGATTTCCACTGTTTCCAGCTTCTGATGCACTCCTGCATTCTCTGAGAGTTCCTCTTCTCCTCCTCCGAAGGAATCGTCGTTTTGTCAAGCGAGTAAAAGGTATTTTACAGGAAATTTTGACCATTTTATGCTCTTCTCCTCCCTTTTTTTTTTCCGGGGATTTGTAGAACTTAAGGTCTGATTATGTACTGTTTTCTTTTGTTTCTTTGTTTGTTTTTAAATTTCACTCCTTTTTACCATTCCAGCATTACTGCCATGTCTTTGGGTGATGTCTTTTTTTTTTTCTTATTTTTTTTGGCCAAATTTTTGTATGAATGAGCATTTTCGGAACGAAATTTACGGAAATAAATTTTAATGAGTGAATTTCAGTGGTTCAGGGTATTTGTCGTAAGTTGCTCATGCCTAGTGGGCTGTTGGTCCTTCCTTGTTGTTCTCGGTTTGTCTGTTGTTGTTATTGTATTTTCTTCTTTTAACGAACATGGATTTTCCATTTTTTTTTTAAAAAAGAAAGAAAATTGTTTAACAAATTACTCTTAGTTCTTGCTTTTGAATGGCCACCAAAAGCAAGAAGTAATCACTAAGTGAGCATTCTAAACACATCTTTCTGTTTAGCTTTTACTGTGTTCCCATTGACCAAGATATCCAAGAGGTTAAATAATGAAGCTGGAATAAGGTTATCAAGACCCTTTTGTTTTTTTGGAGAAAAAAGTTCATCTATTAGTCTCTGTGTTTCTTTCTTATTACTGAACCTCTCAAGAAACATAAATTTTAATCACTGCTTAGTTCTACTTTTGAAGATCTTATGAAATAAAATGAGATTTACCCCTTTAACTTCCATTGAACTGCCACCATTAATACAGTGAGCAAAGCTCAGTACCTAATCCTCTGTTAATTAATGGTGTTCATCTTATTTGCACCCCACTCTACTCAAAGAATACAGGTGTGAAAAGTGACAAATATTGGAGCATTCGTTGGCACTTCTTTTTCTCTTTTTTGAAGCTTACTCTACTTGTTGCCTTTGATTTGTTTGGTCGACCGTTGTTTTCAGAAAAAGATTCTCAGAACAAGCTGCGCTTGATTTATCTTTCCTCTTTTTCATTTCTTTAATGCTATCTACTCTTCTTCTTCTTCTTCTTCTTCAAACTGAAGCTTTTCTCTGTTCTTATCCGGTTCTTCATCTTCTTCAAATTGAAGTCTTGTTTGTATTTACCTTCTATTTTACAGTTCTGTTTACACTCCCAGGTTGAAGAAACAATAGCAGCAATGGTAGACACTACCGGATCATCAGCCACCTTGCTAGCTCATGCGCAGCACTTAGTCCCCATTGCTCTCGAGAAAGCCCGCGGCACCACAGGCTTTGCCGCACGCTGGAGTACAATCATTTCAAAGCTGGAGCGTGTGCCGTCGTGCCTTTCCGACCTCTCCACTCACCCTTGCTTCTCCAAGAATGCTCTTTGCAGAGAACAACTCCAGTCCATATCCAAGACTCTCTCAGACACCATCGAATTGGCTGGCTGTTGCTCGATCCCCGCACAGCCAATTCCAGTAGGCAAACTCCAGATGCAGAGTGATCTTGATGCGCTGTCTGGCAAGCTAGACCTCAACCTCCGTGACTGTGCACTGCTCGTCAAGACTGGTGTGCTTGGTGATGCTACATTACCATCAGTCATTGCCCGCTCAGGGGAGCTTGAGCCAGCGCGGTGGAATGCCCAGGAACTGCTTGCTCGTCTCCAGCTTGGCCACGCTGAGGCAAAGCACCAGGCTCTTGATGGCCTTTTGGATGCAATGCGAGATGATGAGAAGAATGTGCTAGCAGTGCTTGGCCGGAGCAATGTGTCCTCTATTGTTCAGTTACTTGCTGCTACTAGTCCAAAGATCAAAGAAAAGGCCGTTACAATTGTTTCGTTGCTCGTGGAGTCTGGTAGCTGTGACCATTTGCTTGTCATTGAAGGTGTAGTCCCGGCATTGATAAGGATCGCAGAGTCAGGAAGCTTGGTGGGAAGAGAAAAGGCGGTGATCTCATTGCAGAGGCTGTCTTTGTGCGTTGACACCGCACGCATGATTGCCAGGCATGGTGGGATTCATCCTTTGATTGAAATCTGTGCAGCAGGAGACTCCATATCTCAATCAGCAGCGGCTTGTGCATTGAAGAATCTCTCTGCCGTGCCAGAGTTGAGGCAGGCTCTAGCAGATGAAGGTGTTATCAGAGCTATGATCAGCATGCTCGACTGCGGGATAGTGTTGGGATCCAAGGAGTACGCGGCGGAGTGTTTACAGAATCTCACCGCCAGCAATGACAACCTGAGAAGGTCAGTGGTCTCAGAGGGAGGTGTCAGGAGCCTCCTGTCTTACCTTGATGGTCCCTCGCCGCCTGAATCTGCAATCAGTGCTTTGAGAAATCTCATCGGCTCAGTGTCCACAGACACACTTGTTTCACTCGGTCTCCTTCCTCGTCTAATCATAGTGCTCAAAGATGGATCAATTTCCGCACAGCAGACAGCAGCATCTGTAGTCTGTAAATTAGCCAACTCTGTGGAGATGAAGAGGTTATTAGGGGAGTTAGGTTGTGTGCCATTACTTGTGAAGATGCTCGAAACCAAGATCAACACTGCGAGAGAGGCTGCAGTGCAAGCCCTCGCAACCTTGATCACCTGCCAATGCAACAGTAGAGAACTCAAGAAGGATGAGAAGAGTGTCCCAAATCTGGTTCAATTGCTCGATCCTAGTCCTCTGAATAGTGCGAAGAAGTATGCAGTTACTTGCTTATTATGTTTATCTTCGAGCAAGAGATGCCGGAAGTTGATGATATCCTATGGAGTCATCGGTTACCTCAAGAAGCTCTCCGAGATGGATGTGCCAGGCTCAAAGAAGTTGATTGGGAGATTAGAACGGGGGAAACTGCGGAGCTTGTTCAGCAGGAAATAAATATACCTCTTTTGTTTTAGTTTCAGTATTATGTCTAGCTTCTTGTTTCAATGTCTCCATGAAACATATGAGACTTATGTAATATATACAGTTAACTGCATCTTCTGCTGTTTCTGATTTCATGTTCAAAATTGTACATCAATGTATTACTACTTTCTTTAATTTGATTTCAAGTTTTCAATTTTCTGTCCATCAAGAAAGGTACATATATATAATATCAAGTGGAATGTCTGTAAATGGATTAATGTGGAATGTTGTGCATGGTCTCTCTCTCTTCTTCATTTTGAACAGGAAAATATTAAATCAATATGCAAACAACAGTCAGAAGATGTGTTGAACTATTAAAATCAGAGTGACCTCACAAAGATCTTACTGAATCTTAGGAGTTGTTCGCCAACATATCCACCACCTCATTAATTAAGCTACAATGATAAATTTAGTGGAGTAAGTGGTGTTACTATGTCAGTGATAACGTTTTCAAACATTAGTTTAGAGCAACACAAGCATCATCACAAACTGAATGATTTTTTTTTTTCCTTGAAAAAGGTGGATTTTGTGAAAAGCAGATAAATCACTTAAATTAAAATAAAAAAATTACAGGGTACACAGAGAAGAAGAATTACAATGGCGAAAAAATAACACATAATTGACGTAATAAACAAAAAATACCAAAAGATAGAATAGATCTTTAAGGTCGTGATCATTATCCTAGATTCCTCACCTCTCCTATTTCGGCTCCTATGCACTCTATGTTGTTTTTGATAATGCAAATTTGGCCCTCTAGTTTAATTCTTTTTAACTTTGGAGGTGCAAACATCTGCATTATAAACATGTGATTAATTATGGACAATGACGTGAATAACAAAATTTCAAGGAGTTAAATATACTATCATTTCACATTAGCCAAATATTTCAAATGGTGGCCCTTGAAAATAACTATGTTCATTTTCTTTGTTCTCTTTTTGTAATTTGATGCATATATATGAATTTATTTTAATTTTAATTGATAATTTTTCAATATATATATATAATGTGTAAGTGGTGGTTTATCAAAATAAGTTGATTTAAGTGGTAAAGATTTGAGTCATTTAAATAAAAAGTTTTAAATTTAAATCATTATATATGTAAAAAAAACACATGGTGCAACAAGTTTACTCTTATAAAAATTTCACTTGGAAGTCAATGAAAAAAAAGAAAAATTGATGGTATGATTTATTGGTAACTATGTTAAAAGGTTAATTTGGCATATGTCATCATTAACCATACACATTTACCAGGAATCCAAATCCTTCTAACTTGTGTTAGAGCATGTAATTAAAAAAACATCCAATGTTACTCTCAATATATATGAAGTGTACAGATTGGAAAATCTATATATTTTTTTCACCTCTCTCATTTTATTTGCCTTCTATGATTTATATACCTTCTTTTCATAATTTTTTTTTTCTAAATTAAGACTCGCAGATGGCCCTATTGGGCCGGGCAGTATTTGGATTGGACTTATATTAATTAATGGGCTAAATCAAATGCCTATTCTTGGTTATAGCATAAGAGATCTAGGCCTTGCATTTTGCATAAATTAAGAATAGATAAATATTAATGACAAATCAATGACATATGCTCATATTAATTAAGAAAGTGACTTCTAAGAACATGAAAAACATTAAGAATAAAATTTAGTCTATAGCCGGCTCAAATATCACCTTAATATGTCACATGTACTAAATAAAATAATTAAAGTCAATTAAGGCAGGAAGCGTAATGATAAAATTAAGAAACAATGATCTTAAGTCAAAGTCAACACTAATGAATCCCTTCTTCTACTAGCATTTCTACAAAATTGGAAATACGGTGATTATTTTAGATTGTATTTAAAACTCATTGTCATAATCCATACTTAGCAATCATCTAACACAATGAACTCACTTTTTTGTTAGTTTATTATAACAAAACTAGGTTGACTTTAGCTAAAAGTTAGATTTTGACTTGTTGCAAAATTCTTTTAAATATTTACTTGAATATTAAAAATTATCTTATTAATTAATCTAATCAAGTCAAGTATTCTATCTAAAATAACAGAGCTTTAATTTATCTAGACCACCTCTATTTAAATGTTTATTGAAAAAAAAAGTCTTTTGTTGGATTTAAATTAATATTTACATAGAGTATAGATCTAGATCAGACTATATAATGCAATGGTCAATGATCAACTTGTTGGTTTAGTTCTTAATAAACTACATCACATCTCGCCACCTTTGTTTAATAGGAAGTCAAAGAGGAGGCTAGAAGCTGCTTCCCCAAGAGTCAATCTTATGGTAAGTACATTGTCACCTTCCCCCAAGACATGCTTTCTCTTTCATTCCTAACATTCAAAATGCATTCAATATCTAGTCTCCACTATTAACCAATATATATATGTACATATCACACGGTAGCATATAATATCACCAATGTTAATTGGCCATATATATATATATATATATAGATTCTTAAACAATCTTCAGTATACTTTGTCTCTAGCTAGCTCTCTTTTTGTTTATTAATTACTATGTCACTGCTGAGAGAGATAAGGGAAGAGATAAAAGGACGGTTGATATGATTCTTATGATATTTTGTAGTATATGACCAATGAAGTCATAAATCTAATGAACAATTGCTTGGATGGATGGCACTCCTTAAATAGACTTCACGACGCCACTAATATCTTATTGCTATTTCTAGTTTGGACTCTACCTTTCGTGGGCGATGATAATGTATCATGTTTCTTTTGTCTTCTTTGTTTTATCTGTTGTACTTTTCTGAATTGTTGTACTATTATTTGCTTCTAATGAAGCAGTGGTTTATTCATTGAAAAGTTTTCACCAATGCACATAAACCTTTTCATTAAGGGTATATAAGATTGTTGCATGCATGCATGCATCTGGCTAAGGTTTCCTGCATGGATATGTGCATGATATTTCTTATATATAGATGATGAGTTTAAAAATTAATTAGGGTTTGTAAGAAGTATACATGATGAAAGGTAGAGAAGAGTGGTGCACAAGTGTAAGATACTACGTCCCTCTCGGAGGTACCACCACCGCATGTGCACTCCACCATCCAAGGCCCCTATAACCAACAACCAGCCATGCCCACAACGTAGACTGATTGAGAGTAATGGCCCTTAATTCACACCCTTCATTAGGACTCTCTTGACTCTAACCCCCCCTACCCTACCATATAAAACCCCCTTGCATGATCAAATATTTATCTATATATATATATGCTTCTCCTTCTCTCTTTGTATGCATATGTGTATGTGTTTGTAGATATTGTGTCAGGTTTCTCTTGTGATGGGACCCCTGCCCCACAGGTCCGAAGGTCTATGGAGATGGTGATGGAGATGGTGTAGCTAACCCCCATATCAGGAGGCATGCTTGCCATTCATCTTATCATCATTGAGCTCTTGCAATGTAATTTTATAATATACCATAAATTAAGTTTGGACTTTTTGGTTTATTAATTAGTATTTGATTCTGTTATAATATATATTCACTTAATTAACAAGCATGGTTTTGTGTGATTAAGATTAATAATTTTATGTACTTCACATATGATCATGCTCTCCTTGTTGAATTCAATGAGAAATATTCTTATATGATTTTGCATAAAAAATTTAGAGTTGAACTTGTTATTGTGTTCTTTTAATTATTCGGCCACCTTCAATATAAAAAAAATGTTAATATATATATATATATATATATATTTTTTTTTTTATTTAGTAAATTTCTTATTGGCTTGAACGTATTATAAGGCATAAATACACTATAATTCAATGCCCATTAAGGATGATCTAATCATATTAATTTGGTCATAAATTAGAAATTGATTGTTGGAGTAGTTTTAGTTCCTAAAAATTTAATGTCTCTTATATAATAACATTAAGGACATAGAGGTCATGCACATCATTTTCTTGCTCATGTTTGGGTTTCTTCTGCATCTATAACACTCTATAGTGATTAACTGGTTAATTTTCTCGATCGAGTTTATCTTTCTTCAAAAACTCTATGATTGCGTTCAAACTAAATGTTCGATATATACATAATGTTTAAAGAATAATTTGTGTCTAAACTTACAAGTGCTAATGGAGGCATGTCTGATCACATCACTGATCAAATTAGGTTGAAAATTGGCATTGATTGAGATTTGGTCTCTCCTTTGCACCAAATCCACCACATGTTTCTTGTCTAATTGAACAAGTACACTAAAACATTTAAATTACCTTTTGGAGCTTTCTTATGCTATGCAAGTGGTTGCCATAGCAATTTTAATGCATTCCAAACCATCTCTCTCTCTCTCTCTCTCTCACTCACTCTCTCAAAGAGTCACATCCTAATGTGTATCTTATCAACACTTTATTGAAGGAAAATGCTTGGTTGGTGTTAGACACACCATGGTGTAGTCAGATCTCTTCTTAATAATAAAGTAGACTTGGCAAGGATTAGATACTATTCCCCAATTTTGTCCTGTTGATCTCATGGCTCATGATATTTTATACATATAGAACCAAAGGAAAGAAACTACATTAATATTTGATAAATAAATAAAATCGACAACTTACCACTCATGGACGGTATCTTAATTTTTGATTGGAGGATTTCTATCGCTTACTTTTTGTTATCATATTCCGTGGCTTTATCTTGTATTGCTTTTATTTTTTGGCCGTATTATTCTTTGTTATCCATCTACCCAAATATTTCTTGTTTTCAAATGAACGGTGATTATTGATTTTGAGATTTAAGATTAAGTTAATTTATTCGTTTATTAAAATATTATTAATAAGTAAATTAAATATCAATAAATAATTATGTTAACTAAATGTTGAATAAATTACTAGCTGTCTTAATTTTATTTATTTCAACAATTTTTGTTATGTAACATTAATCTAGATTTTTACTTGTCATAAATGGTCAATAAAGAGCACTTAAGAAACATCTAGACCTTCTAATTAGCTCAAATATGATTTTTATATAAATAAAATGTTGGTGTCTATGGACTTCTAACTTCCAAAATTATTCTCTAAATAATCTTTATGTGATTTAATCCCTATTTTATTGATAATGAAAATCAACATACAAATATTACTCAAAAGTAAAAATCTAAATAAGAAAAGAGCATCAATCTGTTTATGTGAAAGACAATTACCAAATAGCTTATAACTTAGTGGTACTTGACCTTCTTGAGGAAAAAAAATTATATATAATGTTTGTCGTTTTTGTCAAAAAATAAAAAAATAAAAAATAAAAATAAAGAACTTAATCTTTAATACGTAACTACAAATATTTAATATTTTTCAATCATGTTCAATTTTTTAATATTTTATTTTCAATTTAGTAGTATGTTAATTTAGGTGATTAGGTCTTTACTATAAAATTTATTTTTTATTAATCAAGTTTTTAATAGCTACAAACTCTAAACTAGTACTGAAAACCTTTATAAAAAAACTAGATCTCTATCTATACGTGTTTTTGTCTATACAGAGTTTTAAACTAAAAACTATTCGTTTAAACTACTGAAATTTCTATGTTTGAACCAACCTCTGTGAATATGTTTTTATTTAATTAACGAAAACTGTTATGTATTTTTTTTTCTACCCCCTACCATGTAATGGAGGGGAGAACGAAGTAAATTTCTCACATAGAACTCTCAAATGGGACTCATAATGTGAATTATAATATGAGAGACTCAAACTCGAGACCTCTTAATCACAAGCAGGGTTAGTTACTGTCGTATTAGCCCACATTCCCCATGCATGTTACTAATAAATTTTGATATATTTATTTTTATTAAAAGAATTAAACTTAAAAAAATAAAATAAATAATAATAATATATAATAATAATAAAGGCCAAATGAGTCACCTGCCACCCCAGATGAGTCACCTGCCACCCCATCCCTACTTTTTTTTTTTTTTAACTTTTTTTAACCCACACCAATAGCATCAGACCAGAGACATTCTCTGACAAGACAATCCAACGAGGAACTTTCCAGAAATGGGCAATGTCAAAGGTGTGGGTTCCTATCACCGTCACACGTGCTGTCAAAGTTTGCACCCAAGGTGTTCGGCAGAATGCCTCAACCAAACCTGCGTGCCATTTGGGTCGGGGCAACTCCGCGGACCAGCGCACACCGCCACAAACATCATACCCAGTCCAAGTCATCACCATCATCTTCTTCTTCTTCTTCTTCTTAGATTTAGTCAAATTTATAGTCTTTTGAAACATTCCAATTTAGACCAAATCTCATCTACTATTTTCACCTCATTCATTCATAACCAATGTGAACAAGCCCATTTGGAAAAAAGACAGAAAAATACAATCGGCAAAACCGATGTCTCATCTCAAATGCATGAACCAAAAGGCTTGCTTGCATGCATGCATGCATGAGTACTCAACTATTACACAACAGTTGTAGACTTGGAGTAAAGTTATTAATTTGTAGTCTTTGTTTCAATTCAAAAAAGAGTTAGAGAGTCAAATTTGGATTTAAATTCTCTAATTTGACTAATGTTTACATCCTGTAGCTAGCACCATCAAACAAATATTACGGCTTATCTTTACTTCCCTTTTTTGGGTGGCTCACAATAAACCAATAAATATATATATAAAGAATTTCATTAATTAATTAATTAATCATACTCCTCTCTAATAAAAGAATTTAATAATAATTACTACTAATAATAATAATAATTAAACTAACAAAGGCTTCTCATCATCCACATGATCATCAACTGCAATGCTTTGCAGAGCCTTCTCTTCATCATCTTCATCAGCAACAACAACAACATCGTCGTCCACGCCGGTGAGCTTCTGCGCTCGCTCAGCTTGAAAAACCCAGTCAGTGCGCAGGACAACCCAGAGCATGAGCACAACGCACATCGCTTGCGCTGCCAGCAACCCCAACCACAACCCTTTGAAGTCCAACCCACCCCAGAAGGCTAATCCCACTGCCACCGGCATCCCTACCATATAAAACGCTCCCAAGTTAATGTTAGCTCCGGCCTTTGGCCGAGCACTGCCTCTCAGCACACCACACCCGGTCGTCTGCGGGCAGTTGCCGAGCTCACACAACCCCAACACTGGCAACACCGACGCTGTCAACGTTGCAATCCCTTCATCATTGGTGAACATCCATGACCACACGTTCCTCACTGAGAAAGCAAATGCAAAGGCAATAAGACCAAGAAGCACACTCCAAGACAACCCCACTGTTGCTGCTCTTTTGGCCTTGTCTGGTTGGTTTGCACCTAACTCATTACTAACCCTAGTGGACACCCCAAAACTCAGTGATGATGGGAATATATAGATTAGTGAGGTTGTTTGAATAAGAATTCCCATTGATGCCACTGTGGATTTTGGATCAAGGAGAAGACCACAAAGCATGATCATGAGCTCATACCACCACCACTCCAAACAGACTGAGACACAGCTTGGGATGGCCAAACTAAGCAATGGTTTCCACTCTTTGAAGCATTCTAGACTGAGGTTTAACACGCCGGTGCTTTCGTGAAGGCCGGAGAAGTAGATGTAGGAGAGGAGGAAAAGGACTAGATTGAAATTAGTACAAACTCCGGCTAAGGCGACACCTTTGATGCCGAGGTTGAGGATTATGACTAGAAGATAGGTGATGGGTAAATGGAGGAGAATGGCAGCGGCAGCACAGTAAGTGAGTGGCATGTTGATGGATTGTGATCGGAGATAAATGCGAAGTGGATGAATGAATGATTGGCATATCAAGTCTGGGATTGAGAAGAGAATGTAGGATTGAGCTGCGGCTGAGATGAGCTCGTCTTGGCCGCAAAGAAGAAGGATACGGCGCATGTTGAGCCATAAAAGAGAGATAGGAATGGAGATGATGATGAGAAGAAGAATACTTCTTTGAAGAGCAAGGCCAAGGATATTGATTTTTTTGGCACCGAAAGCTTGGCCACAGATAGGTTCCATGCCCATGGCGAGACCAGAGAGGACCGAGTAGCCGGTGATGTTAGCGAAGCCGATGGCAAGAGCTCCTCCGGCAAGTGGTAAAGAGCCAAGATGGCCAAGGAATAACATGGAGATCATGGAACGTGAATAGAAGAGAAGGCCGGTGAGGATCATTGGGAGAGCAAGACTTAGTATAAAGCTTGCTTCTTGAATTGATGGTTGTAGAGTTTGATCATCATGAGGTTGTGGACTCAACGTATGAAACTCTGGTTGCTGTTGTTGTTTTGGCAAGGCTTTTTGTATGAAGGGTGTGTGGATGTTGTGATGTTTGCATTCTTTGGGAGATGAAGGAAGAGGGGGAGTTGAGCTTGAGGATCTACACATGATGATGCTTGAGCTTGCTTGTGTTTGGAGCTTTGGAGGCTTAGGGGGACTTTGTTTGTGTTTGTGTTTGTGTTTGTGTTTGTGTTTGTGTTGAGAGAATTGAGAGATTAATTGGGTGTATTTATAGGGTTCTGAGATTTTAATTTTCCCTGTTGACTATGTACTCTTTGTGTGTTTGATTTTTTTGTTTTTTTGCTTTTATTAAATAGATATTAGATATATATTTTTTTGGTGCCTCTTCTTCTTTTTCTTTTTGTTTTTTATAAATATAATAGTTATGAGAGAGTGCTTTTTGTTGACCATTTGGGAATTATTTTGTTGTCCATTTAAAAATTAATGGTGTTTTTTTATGAAAATGAATAAAAGCATAATTTATTGGAAACTAAAGAGAACGATAAGAATTAATAGCGCTTTTTTAAAATGTTTAATATGTTTTTTTTCTCTTGTGTGGTTGAAAATTTATTTATTAATTGAATAAATATTAAAAATTAAATGATAAATAGATATAGTTTTCGACATCGTGTTGAAAAGAGTCAACATAGTAGATAAGAAAGCTTTGAATGTGAATTTCATGGTAAAATTAAGATGCTGTGTAGTTTTGCTGTGGCCGAGTCAAAGGCATGCGCTCGCAGTGATGAAAGATTCATGTCATAGAGCACCAATTTGCATCCCACATTGCTTTTAATTTGACTACACTGATGCAACTTAAAGTTGAATGAAATTATTTATTTATTTATTTATTTTTGAAAATAAAAAAGACGCGTCTGATCAAGTCTCCACGTTGAGAAAATACTTGTACAAAAAATTCCAGATAATTTAAAAAAAAAAAATTGCATAAAAAAGTTAGGCATCGGGACCCGGATTCTATAGTGTTGCAACCATGACATGTCCTCATGGAATCAATAATTGGATTCCAAGCATCAAACTCATACAAGAAAAGTCTTGAGGATTACTATTCTTTTAGATTCAACTTAATAATGCACGTGAGTTTTGTATCAATTTGTTTTGTTTGTTTTTTTTTTTAAGTTATTGAAACAAAAAAAGAAACACACCAGAGGTACAATCAATAAAGAAGAACAGCATAAATGAGTTATCACCAGTAGCAAAAAGCTCAAAAACAGGAAAGTACATGTAAAGAAAAGAGGGCAGTTGGGAAAGTGAAAAAATCATGGATTCACAAGACAATCCGGGTTGCAAAATGGGGTAGATTACTCCTGATCCATGGGAGAGTTGGTATTGCCAGTGTTATCTGTAGTCCGTGCGCTCAGGAAGTCGATGAGCGCTTTATCTTCTGGGAAGTTTCGTTGAGAATTTGCTAATGAGACGATGAAACTGCAAAAAACCATATAAGCATCATATTAGAAATTTTGAACAAGACATTATTAAAAAGTAAGGCGAAAAACTAAAAAATATGAATATTTTGTTTCAGCCAAATATTCCAAATAATGGCCGTTACAAATAAGTCTCACAGCAATCTATGGTTTGAATGTAATGAAAGTAACTAGAAAATCCAGATGTTTGAAACTGAGGAAGGTAAAGTTGGTAGATCAAGTATAAGTACAAATTAAATTTGTATGTTAAAATTAAAAATCATAAATAAATTATACAGATTTTTTTTTTCAAACCAACGTACAAGTTTTCAGGTGGGACAGTAACATTAGAATCATATAACGGTACATACATATAATTTATGCATATCACAATCATATAAGAAAAGTGAAGACCGCATGCTTACATGAGGAATTATTTACTCATATGTTCATATCTAAATCATAAGCCGACACGCATAATTTATTCATTTTTAGTCAAACCGGTGTACAAATTTTCCCCTCATATGTTCACATCAAAATCATCCGGTCAATAATACATAGATTTAATTGCACGCATCATACTCATACATGTAAATTAAAAGCTTCAGTTTACTCACAAATGATAAGGCCAAATTGACTTCATATCCAAAGAACACATAAACAACACACGGATTGATTTATTGATTTATCTATTGTTATTATTTTGTTTTGGTCAAACCAATGTGCAAAATTTCCGCACAAACGTTCACATGGGTATTCATAAAGTCATCCATTCGTATCTATGTTTGGAGTGACATCTCAAACTGCAAAGAGGACACTGCTCTTTGTGGTCTGTATAATTGAGTTCAATTTAGGACTAGTCCTATTCAAGGGATACCCATGCCATTGTGCTTTTCAAAAACTTTTTTCAGCTGAGAACATGATGCATGTACTGAAGTGATCTTTGAAAGTATCTTTCCATTTAAAAACTGTACTATATTTTAGAAACAAAAATGGTTAGATTTTTTATTTATATATATGCATATAAACAAACACTTGTGTAGTATATGAGTCAAGAATATTCTCATGTATGTCCATAATTAGTTTCTCCTCATGTCCTAAAGAAAACACTCAGCTCTTTCCCCTTGAACTTTCTCTATTAAACAGCATGATTATCTAATTCATCCGTCAAACATGTTGTTCAGCATAAATATCAAACATAGAGATATATAAATAAATAAATAAAAACTCTTCAAGTAGTGATCATCAGAGGCAGCACACTTGGTGCATGTTCTTCTCCTACAGCCATTGCTTTTAAGTTTTCTTGGTTCCAAGTGAATGGATTGTTCTCAATGGATTATAGTCCAAATGGAGGATAAAATATAATCTTAAGAGATTGCGTTTAATTATAAACACTATTTAAAATGAGTGTTGGTAGGTTGGGAGAATGCATGGGCGGCTGTGAAAGCAGTAAGTCATTCTTTGTTTTATTGTGCCAAATGCTTCATTTGCATGCAAGCATCACGCATATATTGGTATACTGATCTAACATGCATGTTCAAAAGATGAGATAATTGTGCAAGTGTTAATCTTCTAATCGGTTGCTTTCTTTTGAAGTTATAAGTGGAATTTTGTTGATGGAAACTAGTAGAGTGCCTTCATTTATATGTCTGTTTGTGAATGTAATTCAGTCATCTAAAAACGACAGCAAGAATATCTCCTTGATAAATTGCAGTGCAAAAACCAATCACAAACTGAGGATATTAAAGAACATTTATGTACATGCTAATCCTAACCCTAACCATAGGCAAACTAAAGATCAAGAATCATGCATTCATCCAGACGGACGTCCTCGTTTCCAGCTGCTCCTTTCTCCTTTTTCTTTCTCGTTCTTTACTAGTCCTTTACTGCTAGTGAAAACTCAGCTATATTGTTGTTCTGTTTTTCCTTGCTATTTGTATTTTCTCATATTTTTTTTCGTTTTTTAATAAAGTAGTGGTTTATCCACTTTATTCAAAGAAGAAGAAGAAGAAGAAGAAGAATCATGTATTCAGTCGGGGGCTCTGAGCTGTGTTCATTCATCATTGAAGTTATTAGGAATTGAGTAGAAATTAATGACGTGGATGCAAGTTACTATTTACATCAGCATCCACCTAATTGTTTCACTTTCTTAATTTCTTTTTTAAAACTTTGTTTCTCTTCGTTATCTAAACTTTCAATTAAAACCTTAAAACATAAATAATAAACTAAAAACTCCTCCCTAAACCCTAAATTATAAACAATAAACTTTTTACTGTTTAAGATTTAGGGTTTTGGGTTTTACAATCTTGGATATATAATTTTATAGAGTTTGAATTAAAAATTTTATAATTTTATAATATGAAGAGTTTAAGTTTTATATGATTTGAATTTGAAGTTTATTAAAAAAGAATGAGTGGCATCCACATCATTAGGGAAATTCATTGGGGAAATCTAGTATGTAAATATAGCATCATTATTAGGAATTTACAAGGACAATGTTACAAGAGACCACCCCTATGATAAGAGAGTAATTGAGTAAATTTTTTTTTAGCACCAAACTATACTCTTTTTTCAATATTTCAGGGTCCAAATTTTAATTTGAATCACAGTGGTCACCTAACTTAAATTTTGTTTCACCAAGTGATCACCCAAGGAATTCCGGCCCATATTTAATGACATGAAGGCCGGAAATTCCTTGTTAACACCTCCATGACACATCATTGCCTCTATTGCCTTATCCACGTCACCCGTGGATGCCATGTCACTTGAAGTTGTCCATATCTTCTCACCAATGTTAATTTAACCCCTTTTTAATTTAATATTTTATTGGTTATTAAAAAAAAATCGAAGTCACCACTGCCATGTTCTAGGATTTCAATTTGCAGCTCTATTCCAAGATGTCGCAAGCTTCTCCAGTAATGAGGAGTTGTCCATGACGACATGGGCTTTTGGATCTTGGTTTTTGATCTCCTTCATGTATGCTTTACTTTTTGGCTCTTCACTCGTGATTGCCAAAGATGCAAAACTGGGCAATGGGACAAATAGTTTTGCTGGTATGTTTGATTGGCCATTACAGAAAGAGTTCTTTGAGAACGAGCATAATGGTTGGGGTTTCTTTTTTTTGTTTTTGTATTTAGCCTTCATAGATTTGCTCTTATTGATCTTTATCTTTGATGGAATTGATGTAGTTTGATTTTTTTTTTTTTTTTTTTTTTAATATGATGCTGAGCGTGGAACCAAGGTTGTAAGACTTGGGTTAATCTTCAATTTGGTTGGCTAATTTAGTGTTGGGATCTTTAGAACTTGCTTAGGGTGAAGGGTTGGGATGGGTTTTTGACGCAGCGGATACACAGTTATAATCCAAGAACTCACACTCAAAATAGAGTAAACACGAAAATTAATTTCCAATTCATTGATCCGTTTTCACAAACCCTAAAACAATATTTATAGAGACCTAAACTAAGGATAAAATAGTAAATAATATTAAAAAAGTTATAAATTGGATAATAAACTAACTAATAAATCTGAGATAATTACAAAATACTAAATAAAACTATTTTAAATATTTAAATTTAAAATACTAAAATAGCCACTGCGTCATTCACCCCCACTCGCGAGAAACTCGACCTCGAGTTTTAATACCATTCCAAAATTTAAATTTCTTGTTCTTGAAATCTTACTTAGTAGCTTTCTTTCTCTTCCTCTTCGAAAATAACCACATCCTTAACTTGGATTCTTTGAGATGCTTCGAGAAATCCTTCTCATTGGTCTTCTTTCTTTCATCAACATTTTTCCAATCAACTTTCTCATTTTTTTTCCTCAGTTTTAAAAACTTCCCTAATCATCATTTCACAATTTCCATCTTCAATAATACTACTGAACACCTTATTTTCAATCAACTGATGGCTTTTGGGAGTTGACATTATCTGCTTTAAAAGATAAACTTGTCTTTCTTCTACTTCATATTCTTCTTCTTCTTCACCATCTGGTTCACAAATAATCTCTTCAGTCTTCTCTACAATATTCACAGTCTTCCTCAAGGGACATTCATTTGACTTGTGTCCCAATTGATTACATTTGAAACACTTCCCCACACTAGGTTTGACATATGGATTTTCTGTTCTTCTTACATCTTTATTTTTCCTTTCTTGACCTTTCCCTACAGTCTCTGCTGTCTTTTTGCTTCTGTATTGGTTATTATTTTTATTACTACGATCTTCAAACTCTTCTGTGGAGCTCTTGTTGCATTAACTCCGCCTTTAGGGCCATATTCTTTGCCTCAAATAAGGTTCGGATAACTTGTACAACGATTCTGTCTCTGAGCGATGGCTTTAATCCCTCCAAATACCTTGCAACTTGCTGCCTTTCTGACTCAAAGAGGTTGTTACTTTCAACCAGTCTCATGAATTCCGCAGTGTATTCATGGACAAATCGACTGCCTTGTTGACAACGTTGATATTGTTGAAATAGGATCTGCTCAAAATCTGGGGGTAGAAACTCCCTCTTCAATAAGTATTTCATCCTATACCAATTTCGTACAGGACCTTTGTCTTCTCTTTCTCTCCTGGATTGAATCCGTTCCCACCATGCTGATGCTCCCCTTTTCAAACGGCATGCTACCAATCTAACCCGTTTCTCTGGAGGGATCTCCATATAGTCAAAGAATCTATCAATTTCTGCAATCCAATCTAGAAATTCTTCTATAGCCAAGCTTCCGTTGAAAGATGGGATATCCACCCTTAACCTGAAATCTCCACTATCCCTTTCAACACGCCCATAATTATTTCTCGCTCTCTGGCCTTCATATGGTTGATGACGTCCGAACCAATTTGGTTCAAAATCATCTTCTTCTGAAACCTCATCATAGACATATTGTCTATGGATAGGGACAAGATGACGTCTGTCAATAGGGACACCACGAGCCATCTCCACCCCTGGCCTTTCATTGTCATTCTGTCTCCTGTGTGCATCAATCTGTAGAGCATCCAGACGATCTACAATTTCTTCAAAGCGCTCATCAAAACGCCGAAATCTGAGATCTATCCATTGCTCCAAACGTCGCTACAATCGTTGCAACGCTTCGTCCCCCATAAGGGCTCTAGCCTCCTGATCACCGTCACGAAGACCATCACCGTCGCCACCAGTTGACATCCTCTCTCTGATACCACCTGAAGCAGCGGATACACAGTTCTAATCCAAGAACTCACACTTAAAATAGAGTAAACGCGAAAATTAATTTCCAATTCATTGATCCGTTTTCACAAACCCTAAAACAATATTTATAGAGACCTAAACTAAGGATAAAATAGTAAATAATATTAAAACAGTTATAAATTAGATAATAAACTAACTAATAAATCTGAGATAATTACAAAATACTAAATAAAACTATTTTAAATATTTAAATTTAAAATACTAAAATAGCCACTGCGTCAGTTTTGGAGTGTTTAGGAGGTAAGGGTTTTTGTAACCCTTGTTTCATGAAAAGGGTTGGGGGAAATGGCAAGAGTTTAAGAGATAAATGGGGGATTGAAAAAGCCCCATTTTTCTTCACTTCTCAACCCTACAAATTGGAGGGTTAAAGAGGGTTGATATTTTATTGGGCAATTTTACCCTTATTATAATTGCTTAATAACAACCTAAAACTACGCTTTCTCGCTTTGCAATGACCAAGATTTGTTGAATATTGTTGCATTTGATAAAATTAATTAAAAAGATATATCTCTTTTATTTTGAATGAGATAAACTTATATTTATATTTTAGTTTTAACTTTAATTTTTATCTCTTAATTTTAATTTATAGCATACCACATAATTTTAATCTATCAAATATAATTAAAAATATATTTATTTTATTTTTCATTATATAACATTGGTTCAAAAGATATTTTGGTAATATTGGTATTTACTCTTACCTTTCCTTCCCTTACATTACCCTCAAACTAAACACAAAAAATATGATAACTTACTTGTACTTTATTTTTGCCTCAAACAAAATATGTTTTCAACCCCAATTTCTCTTCCATTACCTTCCTTTACTTTACTTTATGAGCCCCCACTACACCCAATCCAAGCAAGCCCATAAAAAGGGAGTTTTGGGGAGGTAGAGATTTGTTAAGAAACATGGGAAAATGGGTTGAGTTAGTTTGTTCAAGAGGTTAAACATTCTTAAAAGAATTTATAATATGAATGATAATGAAAGCAAGCGTTCTTCTTTTGTTTTCTAAGTTCCATGGATGCATGTCCAATTTGTAAGTTTTTAATATTTGCTATGGGGATGTTTATAACTTTATTTTTTTTGGTGTACCATAGACTTTGTTGTCTAGTTATGTTGTATTCCCTTGCTCGCCTCGCTCTCTCTTACCTCCCTTTCTTCATCTCTCTTTGTCTCTCTTAGTCATGGGAATGAAGGAGATGATGGTGACCACTCAAGGAAAAAAAGAGGTTTTTTTACATGTGTACTACCATAGACAAACTCGAGTGACGTGGCTTACAATGGCGATGTGGATAAGGCAATCAAACCAATGATGTGTCATGAAGGTGTTGACAAGGAATTTCCAGCCTCCATGTCATTAAATATGGGCCGAAATTCTTTGGGTGAACTCCCATTGAAACAAAATTAAAATTGAGTGATCACTTTGATTTAAATTAAAATTTGACCCTCAAAATGAAAAAAGAGCATAGTTTGGTGTTCTATTAAAAAAATTTACATAAAAGTAATATTTCATTCCCCTCCTAAATCAAAAGTTGAGGGTTTGAGTCTCTCCCAACTCAATGGTTGAGAGTTTGACTTGTCCAAATTTATGAAAGAAAAAAAAAATTACAAGACTAAATCCCTTCCGATTGCAATGAAACAGTTATATAATTAAATTAGTTAATATATAAAAAATGGACTAATATGATATATAAAATAACTAATGTATATCTAACAAAAGAAATACATATTAAAGTAGATGTGCATACATCTAGGTTATAGGAGATTACATAAAGGCCCCTATATATATATATATATATATATATATATATATATATATATATGATTTCCATCGTACTAACAATAAATTGTATTTATGATTTTTTTTTTCTTCTTATTTGTTGATTTTTTTTTAATTTTTAGAAAGTTATTTTTAATGAAGGGACATATAACATGTCAACCATTGGATAACCCAATAGTATAACACCAAAATGTAAAAAAGAGAGGTCATGGGTTCAAATTCTTCCACCCGCAGTACTGTTTCCCTCATATACTATTTATACACTGCACCCGAACTCCAATACTATTTGTATACTATTTATGCAATGTATATCCGGGTCCAATATTATTTTTAAATCCTTTGAGTGGGGGGTGTTTGTCGCCTATTAATAATAAAAAAAAGGACATATAATATATAAGGAAGTTAATAAGTAATTAAGATTTGGAATAAACTCTTAAGTATTAATAAAAAAAAAATCCTAAATTTTAATTGAATGAGTTTAATTTGGTGCATGTAAACCTTACCATGTATATATCCACATCCATTAACATTATGCTCATAACATAATAGTCTCAAATAATGCAAATGAGAAGCAACAAGTTCCTTTATTTCCACAAAATCAATAATACATAGCAATGACACAAGCATGAGCATGTCTAAACTATAAGATTCATGACTTGTTGTCAAAGACTGATGTCTTTTTTGCTAAACATTATCTTCAAATCAATAATCTTATGATATAAACCAAAGGGTGCTCTATTGTTATGATGTACTCCACCATGATTCTTGGTATATATCTTAGTGCAAACCTTTTTCAAGACCACATCCAAAGATAAAGGGATGAAGAAATTGATGAAGAATCTTTCTTCCTTGCACTTCACAATCATGACAATGAAGTCTCCATTACATATGCTTTTCTCCCATTAAGGAACATTAGGGCAGGGGCAGTGACAGAATAAGGAGACTGGAGTTAAGTCAGGGTGAAACTTAACTCCGTTCCAAACTCTAATGCAACCTGATAAGTTTGGTTCAGTTAGAGTAATGATTTATTCACAAAAACAATTGTTAAAAAACCTAAAAAGAAGAAAGGAAAAAAAACAATTTTACTACAGTAATGGGCCATGGCCCAAATTAATGACAAATATAGCATAAGGGGCAATTGGTTGGGTCAGACTTATAACTTTATTTAAGAACAAAATTTGTAAACTCAATAGATTAAAAATACATACTACGAATTTTAATCAAAAACTTTATAGGAATAAATGCTTAAAAAATATTCCGTCGCAATCCATTATATATAAAATAGATAAACCACAAATTCATTAAACATCATTTATAATTTCATAACATTAGCAGACCATTTTTATCAAGTGATAGGGGAAGACCACAACAAATGGGAATTGGTGTGGTTTCAAAAGCATTCAATTTTCCTAACATCTTTCACTAGGAATCTGTATCAGAAAAAGTTCAAACTTCTAAAACAGTATCTTAACCCTTAAGCTATCTCTCTGATTTCAGGACCCATGTCACCCATGTAACTAAGGATGGCGATACCACCCTCTTATGGTAGGATCGTTTGGTTAATGGGTGTGTGCTAATGTATTTTTGACCTAAGGTTTTCAATAATACCCACCACCCGATAGGTACCGCCAAAAATTTGATACATATATTTCTCGCTACCGTTCTCTCAATTGATCCAAATCTACTTTGCATCAATTTGAGAACCTCTATGCCCCTCCAGACAGCAAAGACCTCAAATTTTGGAGTCTCAATCCTTTACAAGGTTTTTCAATTAAATCTTTTTACAAATTTCTTTGTGATGAAAAGAAACAGTGCTAAGTTACTCCACTCATTTGGAAATGCATGTGTCTATCCTCAGAAAATCAATATATTCATTTGACTAACCTGTTGGGTCCAGCCCATTTGGGTGGATGAATAATGGGCTAGCTTCTTGGCCCAAGTTAATAAAAAAAAAAAAGCTATGTCAACTATGGAAGGGTAAAAGAGGAATTTGACAAGGGAGATGAATTAGGTTTTCTTCTCATTCGTATGATGAGGCTTTATGATGACGGTTCATTGAATTGGGAAAAGTTAGAAGAGAACCAAGAAGAGAGTGTGAGGAAGAAGGGAGGATAGAGCTAGGGCAAGAGTTGGATCGGCAAACCGGTGCCGGAGTTTCATCCAAGCTTGTGGAGTTATCCTTGCAAGTTGCTCTCCTCGGCCTTAGGGTTTGCTTTCTCATTTTACTCCTCTTCTTGATGATTGTTGTGATGAAATCCTCTTGTTGAATGTATGTGATGCATTGTTGTTCCTCTAGTGGTATCTAGAGAAGTCTTTTGTTATCCTAGTTGATATAGTGAAAATTGCTTAAGAGGCTCTTAGGAGTCCCGTGGTTTTTCCCTCGATTTGTAGGGTTTCCACGCTAAATTGTTGTGTTTGTGTGTGAATGTGTGTTTGATCATCTTGTTTTCTTTTCACAAGAATCCGGGGTTTTTATGTGTTGTTTGAGCTTGGTTGAAGTCTAGAATCATTGTAGAAGCATTTGGGGGCTTTTGGAGCTCAAAGAAGGTTTTTGAAGATTTCTGTGAAGCGCGGGCAACTGCGCGCCCCGCGCACCAGGTCGCGCGGATGAACAGTACTGATGAACAGTAATGGTGAACAGTAACAGTAAACAGTGTTTGTAAACAGTAAATCTGCTACAGTCGGTGGCTGGAGTGTGTGCAAAATCGGCTGTGAGTTCCGCAGGCAATTGCGCGCCCGCGCATAGGCCGCGCAGGTGAACAGTGCATGTTAACAGTGTTTTGCTGCAGTAATCCCCGCAATTTTTTCTCGCTGACGCATATCCGGGAAACCTTGTAAACCCCAACATAACCTAAGATAATAAAATCCCAACTCTCAAAAATCTCATAGCTAAGAGATGAATGTAGTAGGCTATCGGCTGCTGGTTGCATTTTTTACCACACAACAGTCGAATTGGTGAACCACTTCCTCCTATGGTGCCTTTTTGCTTAGCATATCTAGAACCACTATGATTAGTTATTTGGGTGGCTGCATTTACCAAGCACTATTGAATATTTATTGGGCTCATGGAGAATTAAGCTTCAAGGCCCACTTTAAATAACGTGGGATTTTTTTTAATGCTAAAATTATAATCCAGAATATTTTAGTTGAAGTGCAATGTGTGCATCTTCAATTTTACTTCACTCTAGCTAGTCTCGTTATTTTTTAAAATAAATCATTTGTTTTTGTCAAAGATGTCCATAACTTCGGAGTAAAAAAAATCAAACCAGAAGATTCAACCTAAGGCGGTGAAACTAAGTTTAGACCTTTTAAAGTCCCATGATGGTGATAAAAGAGATTCTAGAGAGCCGAAGACCTACCAAAGATTCAGTTAATTTGATTGCTTTTGTTTTTGTTCTATGCTAACCTAGGAGAAAATTATGCTTCTCTATTTCCAAAATATCACTGCTTTTTGTTAGCGTTTTGTAGCCTTGAGTTTTTTCTGTATTCTCTATCATCGGTGAATCTTTTATATTTTCTTTTCTTATGTACTTATGTATTTTTTTTTTAAGATGAATAAAACACTTCAATTAAAAAGGGAGGTTAAAACAACAAAACTCTTCGCACCCAGACGAAGGTACAACTACAGTACAATGAAAAGCAAACCGTCCACTAGCAATGGACACAATTGAAAAAATAAAAATCCCACATGGAGTACTTATGTACCTCTTTGTTATCTTTAGGAGTTTATAAAATTATATATATATATATATATAAACTCCTGCTCCTATACTAAGCTTCCTTCTCATGGGATATTTGATTGGATTAAAAAGTTATTCCAAACATTAATTTATTCTGCCATGTAGTTTAAGCTGCGTAAAATTCCCACATCAATTAAATGATTTTTTTATTTAAAATTTAAGCAAATTGTAAAAAATTTAATCTAAACGAAATTACAATGATTCAGTTGCACTTGACTCAATGAGCAGGAAAATTAAAAAAAAAAATTTACCTAATAAGATATAGAAAAACGACTTATCAAAACTAGTGAAGTGTTTTCAATCACATGCATGGTTTTTACAAAAAAAAGAATAAATCATTGAACGCATTTAATACCCATTTGTCACAATTAGGAGGGTGCTTTGCTGTGATCTTTGGTTTTGTGAAAACTTTATTAAAGGTAAATCAATTTGATGCTACTAGTGTTTCTCTGTTTTAAGGAATTGAAATGGACCTCATTGACTTGTTTTCTCATGCTCATGCTATTGCATGGTTGTTTTAGTGATACAAGTCATTCAACAAACACTATCCCCATGGCCTACTTTCCATTTGCTTTACTTTTGAGTCTTCCCAATAAATTCCAAAAAGAAAAAAGTCCAACCTATTTTATTATTTTTAAATTCATATTGACATAATATATATATATGTGTGTGATTTTTCTTAAGACACGTATATCCTTTTAAAATAGATTATTTGACCTCCAAAAATTACTTTTTATATATATATTTTTTTATCACCTAGTGATGTTGGTCGCATTTTTTTTTTCTTAACCCAATCATGATTAGAAGCAAGTGAAATAACAAGATATATCTAATGATTTAAGCATCAATTACATAGTAAGCTTCAAGGATTCATATGTAAAACTGAAAAACAATTCTGTTTTACTATTAATCTTAGAGGCATAGAAGAAAAGGTATTTTGGCCATTTCATTATTTTTATTATATTTTTAACTTATGTTAATTGAACCTCTAATCCAAAAGTAACTAGATAATTTTTAGAGGTCAACTAAATTTGTTACAAAAAATATACAATAAAAGGACTGTATTTTTGGGTCGTCTACATCTATCTACCAATTAGATTATTATTTAAAAAATAAATAAATAAACCATAATTACATTAAAAACGGAACCAATATGATTATAGCCATATGTACTACTAACTTTTTTTTAAATTTTTTTCTTGGTCTGTATTATTATATAACCTTTCCACCTACTGCAGCGACTCTTCTTCAGCCAAACCAGAATAAGTAGGTTGTTGGGATGTGGCTCCAAACCTAACATGACTACTTTTTCCCAAAAAAACTAATGGTTTCTAGGTCTTAAAAAATTTTGGGGCAGGTGGGGTTGTGATACTCTCTTATTTTTTTATTTTACTTGATAAGTTAATGCCCCTTCAGTTGCGCGCATGACTTCAGTGGTGGGGCTGCCTTTGGTGTTGGTGATAAGAACCAACCACCCTTTTCTAATATTTAAAATGTATATATGTACCATCAAATAACTTTGAATTATTTATTTAATTCTGTCTTGATGGTATATTGTAATATTTGTATATGATATACTAATTATCAGTCCAGGAGAACAGGAAGATGAGTTGTTAAACAATCCAGGTTTCAGACCGAGAACGTGAAACCAAACATATGTGCACAAATAGTCAATTAATGGCAGACATTATCCTATTAAACAAAAAGAAATACTATGAATACTGTTCACAAAATTCAACACGGATACTAACTTGAAATAAAATTAATATTTTCATTTCTAGATTAACAATTTCAATTCTAGTGCCAACGACCATATGATCTATTGGTACACGGGTCTCTGATAGAGTTCTTCACCGAATGGTGAGAGTTCGATTCTAAGGTGAGGACACATTTCTGGGAGTTATGAGCGGTGGTTGTGAGCGGGTGATCCGAACGCCTACATGTGCACGGGCCCGCCCCCACTTGCTCCATCGAGACTTGTGCACACCCCTAGTAATCTAGCAGGGTCTACGAGTTGTCTGTTCTTCTTAATAAAAAAACAATCCCAATTCTAGAATTAGTACTCGTGCATAATTTTTTATGCAAGCTATTTGTGGCTATTTGTGATAAATAGCATTGCTAGGTAAACAAAGACTAGCTCAAGGTATGTCTTTACTACACTGTCTGATGTGGCATATTTATCTCTATCAATAGTTAGCTTGAGCTTTGGCTAGAATTTCAATTGAAAATAAAAAGTTTATCATAGAATTAAAAGCCTTTAATCTTACAAATAAACATGTCATCTACGTATGTTAAACAGACTAAGGTTATAGTTTATGTAATAGTTTTATAACCCAAATTCTAAGAAAACTTAGTTTTGGTCCATAATCATAGAGCTATTGACTAGCAGTACATCTAACTATAGAATTGTTCACAATCAAAATCATATCTAAGATCAATTATAGCGTTAGTAATGATTTACACACCCAAATTATAAACTATATATACTCACTATGAGTTCATTATGATGTTGGCCCAATCATACTGACATCTCAATCAACAGTGTCATCCCAATCAATTTCATCAACATTTCAAGAATTCACAACCTTCTTGCCCTTTTGGTTTCTCTTTAATGAGTTAATGAAATCCATATTCAAGATAAATGTGATTATTGTGAAGATACACACACTTAGTAAGCAGATTAGTATTAATAATAATAATAATTCACAAAAGAGAAAAAAGAAAAAGGGGGCGGAAAAGAAGCAAAGAAGAAGAAGAGCAATCTACAAACGAAGAAGGATGCTGGAAAAACAAGCAAATTGAAAGCATAGTGATGGAGTACTTACGCGCTAATAGAGATCGTAAACGTGAGGATCGGCGCCGTAGCATCCCAAGACCCGAACGAACACTGAGAAGCTTGAGATCTCATCAATGGCCTCTTTCACCTTCTCATCTTCGATCGAGCCCTCAAAGTCCACATAGAGGACATGGGGGAAGGTCTTCAGCATCGCCGGCGAGCGCACATCCAGTATGATTACCGGCCCTTTCCCTTCCATCGTCGGGTTGTTCACCTCGAGTTTGGTCAGGCTGATGTCTCGGGAGGAGAAGGCGGAGAGGATTTTGAGAAGAACCGTCATGGATCCGCCACGGTGGGCGACGACCATGCTGGTTTTCATCTTGCCGGAGGAGGAGGGAGGGAGTGGTTCCGGCAGCTTGGAGAGGAGGAGGAACCGAGTGACGTTCCAGGACTCATCCTGGAGGCCACCAGCGAGGACATCGAGGCCGTAAATGGCAGCGGCGCGAGGACTAGCGATGGCAGCAGTGTCCAGCATCTGCTCGGATAGGAGCATTTTGACAGCGCCGGCGGTGTCTTCTACAGCCTCGCGATCAAGGCCAAGGCGTTCGAGAGCGCGGCCGCAGTGAGCGAGAGCCATAGGATGACTGATAACCCGGCGGAGCTCCGCAGTGCTGACGCCGGGCATAGCCAGCAGGCAGTAGTGGACGAAGAGGTTGATTTCCTGAACAATCCGAAGGTCGTGGCGGAGAAAGAGGTCATAGTTCCGGAGGGCAGTGCCCTCCATGGTGCTCTCCACAGGGACGATGGCGCGATCGGCACGATTGCGCTCGACGGCGGCGATTGCATCGGCAAAAGAGCGGCAAGGGACGGTGGAGCACTCAGGACAGGCAGTCTTAGCGGCGAACTCACTGTAAGCACCGGTGGAGCCCTGGAAGGCGACACGAAGGCCGGGAGTGCCGTGAGAGCGAAGGGAACCATTCTGGTGGAGGGCTACGATGGAAGACGAGGAGCGAGGCTTGCGAAGGCGGCCATTGGAGAAGGTCCTCTTGAGGGAAGGGAGATTGGATTGGAGATTGAGAGATGGAGCTGCGGCCATGGATGGGGCTTCGAGAGCTGAGAAGAAGCTGCGATTGGGAAAGGGGATTAGTTGGGAATATCCAAGAAACTATGGTATAATTAAAGAAACAAATTGAGAAACGTGGCGATTTAGTATTGGTTGCTTTCTGTAACCTTTTGGACGGAGTTGAAATTTACTTAGCCGTCACGATAGAAGCTTCTTGCTTTTATTTATTTATAAATATAAGAAAAAAAAATATGTATATGTTTATATATAGATTATATTTTTAAAATAATAATTATGAATGGTTTCTACATTGTTTAATCTCACGTTTTTTTTCTCATGTGTATTAAAAAATATTTTTTTTGTCTTTTTTACTTGTCTATTTTAACTAATTAATATGAATTAAAAAAATTATTTAAAATTAATTAGTAATTTAAATTTTATAAAAAATTATATTAATTTTTCAAAATTAAGATTTAATAAAATATATAATTGAATATGATTTATTAGAAATTGTAAAAGTAATAAATTAAAAAAATATATTTAATGTTTTATAATTTTTTTATGTCTATAAATAAAAAAATAAAAATTTAAAATAGGACAAGTTAAAAAAACAGAGAGACAGTATTATATATTAAGGTCCAAATTAAAAGTATGAATTTAAGTTAATGAAATAAATTAGAATAATAAGCTTTCCTAATTGTGAAACCTTGTGCTATGGGGACATGGTGGGCAAAAGTACAAGCTTATGACAAGTTTGGTCAAAATTCCCCAAAAAAAAAAAAACTAATTCGAATTTAATTATTTCTCCTTAAACCAAGGCCCGTTTAAGTCTTAATATTAATGTATCCATTTATATTTATTTATTTTATTATTTTAATTTTCAACGACTTTTGCTGGTGCCAACTAACAAGCTACCTATATAATATAGCCGTGGCTGAATTAGCATAGGCCTCTTCACTCTCGAACAAATGTAGTTAGGCCCATTAACAGTTATTGGGCCTTATCGGCCCGGCCTGTAAAGGAAAAGGACTATGGGCGATACAACATAGATATAAATAATGACACTATGTTTTTGTGATTTTAATTGTATTAATATGGTACATATAAGATTACCATATGAATCAAATTATAAATAGTTTTCGTCGGTTCAGCCTTTTTTTCTCTTTTTTGTTGTTTGTCTGTTTCTTTGGTTATAGTCTTCTTCACATCTGGTGAGAATCCTTGTTTTCTTTTCATTTTGTGTGGTTGTTTTCTTTTCTCTAGCTCTCTTGTTTGTAGATAATTGTTGATATCTAGCTCTCTTGTTTGAAGGATCCGTAATTTTATTAAAAAAAAATGGAACAGTGTGAAGATATCAACAAGAGAGCTAGCAAACAAGAACAATTATGACAAGAATTCATTGGATCCTTCAATTCATTGGATGCTGATAAATCATTATCTACAATTAGAAATAATAATAATGGCAACTATTCAAATTGAAGGATTAAGATATCAACAATTATGACAAACTTATGGTAAATTTTAAAATATAATAAAAACTATATCTATAATGAAAACCATGTCATTATGGGGTCAAAATCATATTTGATACTTAAAAAGGCCATCAAAAATAATTTTGGGTCACAATTTATTTATTTATTTATAGTTGTGTTTTATGTGTTCTTAGGTTTGTGAGTTTATAACTTTCATTTAGAGTTTTGTTAATACCGTAAACAAAATCAAAGGTATCTCAAATTGAGGTGCTAAAAATTATTAGAGTATGTATATCTAAACATGTTGACACATCATATCATAAAGAAATAAAGAAGCAGCATGATCTCTTACCTCTAGATAGGGCACGGAGAAAATTGAAATGTACACAATTCTCAAAATAATAATAATAATAATAATAATAATAATAATAATAATAATAATAATAAATTAGGGTTTAAAAGATTTTTCTAAAAATATAATAGATTCTAATTTTAACACAATCTGATCATATTCCTATATATTTATTAAAAATAGGATAATTATGAGGAAAAAATAAGCTTAAAAAATAATTATAAAAAATTTATTATGGGAAATTTAAGATAAAATTGAAATATATATATATATATATATATGTGTGTGAAAAAGAGAGAATGAGATAAAGTAATGATATTTTTACAGGTTTACCGAATGACATAGGTGCCAAGTTTGAATTTATGTCAGCATCTACGTCATTTTTCTCTCTTTTTTTTAAAAAAAAATTCTTTTTATCATCTAAATCACAAGCATGAGAAGCTGAAGCCTTCAAATTTCAAAAATTAAAAAAAAAAAAAAACAAGTCTATAATTCACAAACAAATAAATTAGTGACACAATTATAATCATGACTTGGAGATGCACAAACTAAGGCTCAAAAGGATCTTAAATGATTGTACAAAAAAACTCAGAGATCTCAAGACATCAAAAGTTGAAGAGTTTACTAGTTTCACAAATCCAAAACTGAACGATTCGCAAGCATAAAACATTAAAGTTTTTGGAAGTCTAAATCAAATGAAAACAAATTTGTGATTTAGAGAAATCACTAACTTCACATCCAATTGATATTTAAGATAAATATATAAAAAAAAAAAACAACAACAACAAAGTAAACAAAGTCAAAAGAAGTATCCTTAATGTGATTATCGGCAAAAAGATTGGAAGAAAACAAAGACAAATAGACTCGAATTACTTGAGGCTAGAGGAAGATTAAGAAAATAGGTTTATGAAAGTTCGAGTTTCTACTCCTTGTATTTCTTGTATTTATGTAATTTTTTTCTTTTCTCTTTAAATTAATAAAATTAATTTATCTCATATTCATTACTTCTTATTCACACTTGTTCTTAATTGAAGGTGTCCATTACTTAGTATGGACTATTTAATATTAAAGACTTACACATTACGGAAGTTATGAACCCATAATCCTTGAAATGTAAAAAAATTAAAATTTAATTTGTTATTAAATTCAATTAAGATGAATTTGATTTCTTCATTTTGATCTAACTAATTTAATTATTTAGCAAGCCTTGATCTATTTAATTAATTTGACTTTAACTTAACTTAGTTCAATTGATTTAGCTTAACAAGCTTAGGTTAATTTAACTTAAACCAACACACAGTTGATTTGATTTGATTCATAAATGATTTGACTCAACTAAATTGATGTTATTAATGAGTCAATTTAACGGGGGTTGAGTCATAAATTGAGTCTATTTACTCCCTCCAACTTGATTAAAAAAATATTTCAGTCTTAGTCAAGCATATTAAAGTCAAAAGAACATTTAAACATATCTAATTATTAAATGGATCACTTAAACCTGTTTTCATTATCGAGTGGGTGTTTTGATTCCAATAATGATTCCTCCACAATGGAAATGGCCATTCCTCCATATTGGGGGTGAAATGGGCACATTAAAACATATTCCCTTCATGGGAAATTCTCATTGTACCCAATTTGCTTATTTTTATTAAAAATTATTAATTCAGATATTTAATTATAATAAGTAACTGGAATAATGATTAAAGTGACAAATTTAATTTAATTATTTAATTATCAAAATTACTATGAATAATAATATTTAATATATTACATAAATATATGAATTATTTACGCTTAAACACAAACATACTTTCACCACTACATCTTTTTACTCTTTCACATTTTAAGTAAATTATCATTCTTATCAAACATAGGCCTTGTTTGGGTAAGCTTTTAAAAAAAGTGCTTATTTATTAAGTTGTAGAAGTACTTTTTAAAAAAGTGCTTTTTGAGAGTAAGTTAAGTGCTTTTGAATATTTTATGTTTGGGTAAGTTAATACAAAAACACTTTTATATGTATAAAACAGCTTCTCTTAAGAGCTTTTTTGAGAAGCACCTCTTCAGCAGCTTCTCAAAAAAGCTGAAATTCAGCTTTTTTATAGCTTCAGCTTTTGCTCAAAAGCCAATACAAACATAAATTTTAAAACCCAGAAGTACTTAACTTATAAAAAAGCACTTCTGGGCTTTAAAAAAACCAATCCAAACACCCCCATAGTTTTCATTTTCATTCATATTCTTCATTTCCATTTTACCGATCACACACCCTAAAAAAATTACTCAAACTCATTTTTATTAAAAAATAAAATAAAATAACTATTCAGGCTTATTTATTATGAATTAAGATGTTCAAGCCCCTTTCATTAACCACAAATACTGAAATCATACAATAAAAACTACCATCGTAATTATCATACATTATAGGTCTTATATTTACAAAACATGATATTAAATTGTATATTCTTGTATAATATATTATATTCCCAATATTCCATTTAATTTGAAACTTCTATACAAATCTCTCTTTTCTACGTATATCAGTCAAATAAATAGAAATTTTTTTTAAAAATTTCTTATTTTATAATTTTAAGCTTGTGCTTGTAAATAGACGCTCTTGTTGTAGTTTTATAATTTTATTTTATTTTTTAAAGAATTATGACAAGCTATAGATAGAATTTGAACCTTGAATTTTTTTAAGTTTGGAGAGGAATAAAGGAATTGACTACCTATAAAAGATTAATTAATATAAAATATAAGTTAAATTTTATGTCAGTGGACATATATATTTAATATATTTAATATATTCTAAATAATGAATGTATTTAATTTTTTTCCAATTATATTTTAATATTAGTAATCGTCATCCATTAATATTACGGACATTTGAGTATCTGTAAATATTAAAAAAAAAGACACCAATGTATTGGATAGCTCAATGGTATAATATAAAATTTTAAAAATAAGAGGTCATGGATTCAAATCCTTTCATATTAATAAAATAAAAATAACGTGAGAAAAAAATATTGATTGGATAACCATCTCATACTAATCCAACAGTTTACGTCCCACACAAGATTTTGGGTGGTTGTTTATGGGAAATTCAACCTTTCTATATATATATATATAATAGTAGAAAAATAGATCCTTGCAAATATTGACACGTAGCATGAAATAAATATCTCAAACTTCATTGGATTGTGCATGATATTATATATATTTCTCTTCGTTCAACCGGCCCTTCCAAACCAATAAATAATAATTGCCTGTCAAAACTGATAGCTCTTCTGACAAGGAAATCAGCTCCATGGACGTTCTATGGTGCTCATGAGATTTAATTATTGAGGTAATTATTTATAGATCCCCAAAATATTTTATTGGACCAAACAAAGGCTTTTTTATTAAAATAATAAAAATTTTAAATTATTTACCGAAATACATATTTTCGTAATTATTTTCAATAATATGCATTTTATATTTTTTTAATATGTTTTTAAAGTTAAAAGTCCCTTTATTTTTTTAATATTTAAATTTTATTTTATTTTTTAAAAAGCCCCATTAGTTTTTTAATATTAAACTTTTATTTTTAAAAATTGTAGGTTTTTAAATTAAAAAAAAAAATTGCATTCAAGCCTTTATAATTTTAATTAATTTTTCTTATAATTTATTTATTGAGGGTTATTAGGATGAATTATTGATGGCATGTAGCACCTACCCCATTCATGAGAGCCATTGGATGAAATTAATCTCAATCATCCATTTGTCAGGTGGAGGCCTATATAAACCCTCTTAGTCTCTTTTTCTAAAATACACAAGCATTTTTCTAAGAAAAAAAAAATTATTATTGCAGCGTGTGCATACATTCATCTACATTAACATGCATATGTAGATAATGTTTATAAGTTTGAGACAATTTTTAATGTATACCATAAAAATTTTCAGCCAATGTCAAATAAGAGATACTTTTATTTCTTTTTTTTCTAACGTGTAGATCGCTCCTTATTTTTATAAATTTAGTTTTTTCAGGGCTTTAATTTGAATTTATTTTATATAAAAACTTTAATTAATATACATATCACTAATTTGCATTACCGGTGAAATTCATCACATTAATGTGGTAAGATTTTTAAGAGATGTCAATTACTATTTTTTTTCCCACACTTATTGTTTCTTTACATGTTGATATTTTAGAAAATAAAAGAAAAAAGCATTCGAAATTTTTCTTTAATAATTATGAAAATAGTAAAAATAAATAAATAAATAAATTATTGGCATTAGATGTTTTTCGCATTGTAATAGTTAATTGCATATTCACATTTATCACTAATTGGACTTTCCATCATTATCTTGTGGCATCTTAAAGTGGCATGGCTAAAGATAACCTTACCACAATAGCAATGAAGCACAACACCAAATTAACGGATACCATATATATATATATATATATATATATATATATATATATATATATTTTTGGTTTTGATAAAATTCCTATTAGACAAATAGGTGCACAACTATGAAGTTATAATAAGGAAAAAAAGGAAAAAAACTAAATAAAAAAATGGAGTAAATAGAAAAGTACATTTTTTTTAAGTACATGATGAAAGAATGAGCACAAAGACAATATTAACAAATTTATATTATAGAGATTTTTTTTAAAAAAAAATAAATCAAAGTTCTTTTCTTCGTGCAAGTAATAGAATGGCCATGATTTCTCTAACTCAGGTTGTAATATGGTCAATTATTCTAGTTTCTAATATGAGCATGTAATTTTTCTATCTCAACAGCTTGTATATTTAAACATTTTTTTTTTTTTTTGATAAACTGGATAAATAAATAAATATTATTAATAATAATAACAACAATCAACAATTCATGATAATACTTGCAAATGTTGAAATAACATTATTAGTTTAAAAAAAATCCAAAATTTATATAGTAAACTAAAATTTTTACCAATCACCTAAAAATAAAAATTCTATTTAATAAAAAAACCATATAAAAATAATTAAAGACCACTATCATAATGGCCAAATAATTAAGGTATTTGATTTTTATATGCAAAGTCAAATACTTAATTTCTTTCTCAATAAATAAAATTGAATATATGTTTTCATTTGTCTATATTATTTAAAAAAAAAAACAATGAAATTCAGCTTAATGTTGATTGGGAATAATAAGCTCCGTGTAACTTAAGAATATTAATTTTGACATCTCATAATGACACCACGAATTTTATTACATAATAACTAATCTTAATATTCGAATAAAATAAAAATTCAACATACAATATCGACATACATATTAAAAATAGAGTTATTGAACCGGGACGAAACCAGGATTAATTGATTGGGGAGCCTGAGGACAGAATTTAAAAAAAAAATGTAGTCTACATAACAATTGTTTTTTATACAAAATAGTGCGACATTGTGACATTTAACTAAAATAATTACAAAAAACATAAAACGCTTATCTATGCACACTCGAGCTAGAACTGTCATATGTGCTACACAGGCCACTTAGAGGAGGTAACTGAATACGACGCGTTTGCATTTTTTGAAAACATTGTAGAATTGTCTCATTTGTCGATAGTTACAAAAACCTTTTTCTCAATATAGACAATCATGCTATTATTCATCCACTTGTCTCCCATTTTCTTGCGTAAGTCAGTTTTCACAACATTCATTGTCGAAAATACCCTCTCAAATAAATAAAAATAAAATTCCTTTTAAATACTCTCTCAGAACTAATTAAGAAAATGAATCTAGGACACCACAATAATACCCTTCCCCACCCATAAAAGCCATTCAAAGTCACAACTTGAACAACTAAAATTAAGCATGCTTACTAGAAAGCCTTTAAAACAATCCCAATTCTTTCTCTAGTCGGTCAGATTTTGTTTTTGAAAAATGGATAAATCACATTCATTAAGAATAAAAAAAGAAGTACAACTAAGCCAGGCAAAAGCAACAACAAAACAAAACAAGCCCACTAGGTATGGGTACAAATAAAAAAAACAACCACAGACTGCCGATCAAACATGCCCGACCAACCCAACACCAAAGAACATTTCCCCGAGCCCTGCACAGAAGCCTCACCACCAGAAGCAGAACCACTGGAGGGAACATCACCCTGACACAAAAATACCAAGCTACGACGGATAGATGCAGCTTGCTTGTCAAACCTAACCTACAGGGACTTCTCTATTTATAGTTAAATTCTTTTTTTTTTAAATATTATTTATCTTAAAGCATGATCTTAAAAATTAAATACTATCACATCTAATTTGATCCAAGTGAAACAATAAAACCCAATTTCAATACCCGCTAAAGCATCAATTATCACATGTTGCTTCTAGTCGCACCCTTGACGAGTGACCCACCCTTAGTAATTGTTTCCTGGTATCTGAGTATCTCTAACACCTCTTATCAATTAGTTTTTGTCTTTATTAGATCTAGCCCCACTTTCTCTGTTGATGGAATCTGAACTCATTTTCGTTTGAGGTTGAGGGATCACCCAACTGAAAATGAATTAGTCTCTCGGAGAACTGACAATCCAACATTGTTCAAAGAGCACATACGATTTGCATTCAACAATGAAAACCTCTGCCGGAAGTTAGAGTGCAACATCAACTACAAATCCAAAGTGGTTCTTTTGCTCACTATTTGCTATAATCATACTTATAGTTGTTATTAGTTTTAATATTTTGACAAATGGAAACAAGCCATATGTATTTGCCGAGTACAAGCGAAAAGGACAAACACAAACTCTACAACACATGTGCCATCGGGCCATCACTCAGAGTGAATTGAGATTCAAACCTATTTTATAAGTAAAATATGGGCACCATGTGTAAGGGAACAATTACCAATTGACTAAATGGTTGTTGACTATTTGTTACATGCTTTTTCTTAATAAAGTTTTGGTTTATCAATTTTTATAAAAAAAACATAAATATTATAAAAAAGTAAACTTAAAATAAAAATAAATAAATGAGAGGGATTCATAAGAAAGTTCCTAACTTTTCAATAAGCGGTCAGGTGCAACCCCAAATCCCCCAGCGCCACATCAATCCGTGCTCATGCGCGCACTCAGGCTCGGCGGGGCACAGCTCATTGCAAGCAAGCTCTCGCAAACGCGTGCGCGCGCGCGGGCGCCATAGCCCGCCCGCGGATTACCCCTCGCTTCACTTCCTCCCTTAAGAGCCCCCCTCATTCACCACCTTATCCTCAATTCCCCCTCCACTCCTCCAAGTTTCCAAATTCCTCTTTCCCTCTCTTTAGTACTCACACTTGGATTTTTTCAAAGCCTTTGTTAGAAATTTCTAAAGTGAAAGCAACACCCATCCTTTTTCCTCTTCTTGTCATCATTTGCCTTGATATATATACACAAACATGGCTGACAACCCTTCTAATATACAGTGTTCATCATCATCATCATCACCACCGCCACCCCCACCTCCTCCTCCACCACCACCACCAACCCAACAGTCTACTCATCAGTGTGGATCCAATGAACCACAGCCAGACCCTCCACCATCCCTTCAAATGCCTCAGGTGACCTCACCGGTCACTGGGAAACACCCGGTATACCGGGGAATACGTAGCCGCAGCAGCAAATGGGTATCAGAGATTCGAGAGCCTCGCAAGACCAACCGTATTTGGCTCGGCACTTATCCTACTCCAGAGATGGCTGCTGTCGCATATGATGTCGCCGCCTTGGCTCTACGAGGTGCTGAAGCAGTTCTCAACTTCCCTGATGCTATCGCCACTCGACCCGTTCCAGCTTCTAATTCTCCTTCTGATATTCGTGCAGCCGCGTCTGCTGCAGCTAGAGCTGCAGTTACAGCTACTGCTGCAACAGTGGTACAGAAAGAAGAGGAAAGTAATCTTGGACTTAAACTCAAAGATGAAGTTGAAAGCAGCGAGTTTGTTGATGAAGATGAGATGTTTGATATGCCTCAATTATTAGTTAACATGGCCGAAGGCATGCTTATGAGCCCTCCAAGATTGAGCCCTCCGGGCTCCGATGATTCACCGGAGGTTTCCGAAGCTGAGAGCTTATGGAGCTACCATTGAAATTTACCAATGATGATGATGATTAGTTATTCAAGCTGAAAAAAGCAGGCAATATGTGATCAAAAATTTGAATACAATAGGGAATGATTTCAGTTTGCTGTTATTGTTGTTCTCATGACATTGATTAGGGTTTCATATACGCACGTACAGCTGGTTTTTGTTAATTGCTTTTCCATTGAACTTCAACATTATACTTCATTTTACCTTTAACTTTCTCTTGTACAATTCACTTGCCCAAAACAAGCGTTTGCCTACAAATCTTTTAAAGCTCTTTGTCGTTACTTTCCTGAAATCTCTCTCTCTCTCTCTCTCTATAAATATATAGATATATATTAACATGCAGGCATTATTCTATCTTCTTCTGAGTGAGTTCTGACTACAAGGGAAAACACCATGCAGTGTGGTCTGAGAATGGGTGAAGGACTGGTAGCTAAGAGGAGATGTTTTTTATCTCTTACTTTGGAGAAAGTGTTACTAGAAAACTAGGAGAAAAGAAAAACCCTAGCTAGAGCACAGTGATGAATAGTAAGAAAGAAGAAAGCTCTGAAAGGCAATTGAAGGGCAGAACGAATTGAATTTATTGACAAGTTGCCTGCCAAATTCATTGTAGTGAGTAAAAGATAATACTAGATATGTCCCCCAAAGGTATACAAGATACAAAGCTTCTCAGCCTATTCATATAAATTTCTTTTGGCCTTAAGCTGAGACAAATATGTCAGGTTTCCAGAACTCATGGTCAATCTATGCTCTGACCTTCAGCTGATCTACTGTTCATCTTTTGAATATAAAAACAGAATTTTCTTGTTCTTCACTCAAATATCTATACATATATTCTTCCTATCAAGTAGACCTTTCTATCTTTAATTTAATTTATTTTAATTTTATCTTCATCATTTTTAATTATTCAGAGTCACAGTGCTTAATATCATATTAAGTGGATATATAAAAGATTTTATATAAAAGAAAGTGGATTAAAGATCATTAATGAATGACAACCATAAATTGGTTACCTCAACTTCTCACTTTTATTTGTTTGTCGTGGATGGTGATAAATCCTCAAATTTTTTACATGTACTCATTAATATTCTGGTTACTAATTTTTATGATAGAGGTTAGACAGGGTGTCTATTTAAGAAACCCACATGCATTTGAATTCATTTCTTCCTATTATTATGTGATAATTAATTTACTCATTAAAAACTCAAATGTAATGCTTTCATTTCCATTATATTCATTTATTGTTTTTTCATTTTTTTTTCAAAGATGTACATTTCTTGCTTGTTAAGCTAGATAAAAAAAAAAGAGATGGAAACATGGTTATGTATTAATGACACACAATTAATTAACTAATAAATGCAAATAAGTGGACCAAAAAAGAAAAATCAAAGGTTGATCCTAAAGTTCTAAGAAACAAAGCTAAGGCGCCGCAATCCATATTCCTTTTGGCGAGCAAGTCATATCTAGCCGACATAGCCTTATTCAAACAATTTGAAAGCTTTGGAAAAGGCTCACGTGTGTTTAATAATAATTTACCGTAAATTTATAAATAGAGATATACATACATAGATATTTATGTACGACATGCAATGTACGTAGCTCAGTGGATGTGTGTTGTTGATGTGTTGTCTCTTCCCTTGTTTTACACTCTTTGACGTTGCATGGGGTCCCTACGTGGAGAGACGATGGCTACGTCTTTTCCGGACATTGCCATGCAACTTGGTTGAGCTCGGTAAGCAAATAAGGATGTCTTCAGTTTTCTTCTTCATTTATATATATTGTCTTGCAAACTGATATAATAAATCTTAAATTATATAAAGTTAAGATTAAAAAACATATATTATACTTGAAAGTATTTGTACCTAACTACCTAAGAATATAAAAAATTTAAATTATATATTTATATAGTTTTATGGATATTCATAAATTATGTAATTATATACATAAGACAAGAACCATATTTACATGTATTTTTTACTGACGGATCACAAATGTATCTCTTACTAAAGAATCTCTCGCTAGGAGGAAAATCAACTCTTGTCAATGCAGTTTTTTACACCATGGCTTCATATTGAATGTTAGTCTTTGCTATCCCTAGTTGAGTCAATTGTAAAATCCATCACATCCAAAGGGATTTAATTCCTTTGATCTAAGCCTCAACAGCTTGAGCTATTGATTTTTAGAATCGAATTTGAAGGGTCATTACCAGGGTAAATGCATGGGGAATATCCTAAACCTGTAGGTTTTTAACCACGTTCTCTCGTCCAAGTGGTGGTGTTCTATCACACCCAAAGTGTTGGTTTTGGATTATCTAACTACTAAAATAAACCCACTGGGACCACCACTAGTTCCCTCTTTGTAAGAAGCCTTCTTTTTGGTTTGGGAGTTGGAATTGTATGCCAGCCTTCAGGCTTAATTAACACCATTCCCCACATTGGGTTGATGGTACAGAGCCCGGACATTTGGCTAAACCTCATTCTCAATTAGTCAAGACTTATGGGCTAGATGAGGGACCTCCTTCGATCTCTCCTCGGCCATCCACATGCACTTGAACTCTAGAACCTAGGTGTGTCAATCTTAACTCCTACTAAGAGTAAACTAACTCCAGGATTTGGTATTGATACAGCAATTAATGGAAGCTTCTCAACCAAATCCTTTTACCATTTTCTCAGTGATGCCGGTTTAAAATACCCTATTAGTCATCCTACGTGGAAAGGTCCTTACCCACAAAAAATTACTTTTCAACCAGCTAAGATAGAGCAACAAAATCTTGACTCTCAACAACTTGTAATAAGAGATTGTAACGAATTGCCATGCATGTAACTATATGTGTCTTATGCCATGTAACTGAGGGCTCTATGAACCACCTGTTTTAAACCACCACTATGCCTCGTTGATATGCATGGACCATTAATGTCACATATTTGACCTAGCTTCCCATCCTCCTACATCCATCAGTGACATATGAGTATCTTGGAGGAAACCACTCAACAAACACTTAAGAGGGATAGTTGATCTGCTTATTCGAGTCACTTTGTGCAGCATTTGGTTTGAATGAAATAATCGCATTTTTCAACTGTATTGCACTCATATTTCCTTCTAATTCTAAAAATAAATCATATGACTCTTTCTTAAATTCTTGCAACCTTCGTTTACCTTCAAGCCAATATTAAGGATATTGCCATTTCCACAATGAAATGGGGTCTCAACTTCTTCAGTGCTTCGTTGCCCGACCCAGGATATCAATCATCCAACTTCGGCGCTAGATCACATGGTCGTTGGACAACGCCTTGGCGGGACATTTTTCTCCCATTGGTATTTATAAATCACATTTATTTGCCTATCATTCCTTGTTGTTACATCATTTTTACCCTGAGTGAATAATGAGACTTTCAATATGTTTTGTCTTGTTTCTATACCCTCCCCCGCATGCCTCCTTTTAAGGTGATCCTTTCTCTCCATTTTTTTCTTATTATTTTTGTTTTTTTAAATGTTTTGATATCTCTTTTTGAATACACATGATTTATCCAATTGTATTTTAAAAAAAATCATATACACACACAATAATAAGTTTATAATAAAACATAACAAACAAATTTTATATTTGTATTTTTGAAACTTACTTTCTAACACAATTGTTGTATGTTTTTTTAGAAAAAAAAATAAAAATTATTCAAAGAATATAAAATGAGTTTTTTTTTTCTTTTAGTTTTCGTAATAGACAGGCTAAAGGTACTTTGAAGGGAACATGACGGAAGGTCCTAACAAATAGGGTTGTGGAGGTGGTGTTTGATTTAAGAGGCTTTAATAATTTGTGTTCAAGGCTTTTATTGTTTCTCTCTGGGACAATGAGTTTTAGTTGGCAAAGGTCCCCAACTTGAATTTTAAGAAATCATTTAATTGTCGAAAGTGATTTTTAATTTATAAAATTTATATTTTATATGCTTTTTATTTTAAGACAGTCACAAATTTAGAAATAATGACTATTTGTGTTATTTATTGTTAACTCCCTTTTATAAGATGTTAGATATAAGGTTGTGTTTGGATTGAGAAATAGAATGAGAATGAAATGAATGATAATGGTAATGGTAATGGTAATGGTAATGGTATTGGGAAGGAATGGTAATGATAATGAAAACAGTGTTTGGTTGCAATAAAATTCAATGGGATTGGGACAAGGGAAAACGGGAAAAATATAATAAATTTACTATTTTGCCCTTAGTGCTAATAAATAATATTAACATATTAGTTATGACAAATTTTTAATTTGTGAAATATTTTGTATATCTTGTATACTTAAATTATTATCAAATATTATTAAATAATTCACTTCAGTTATTAGTAATTTTAATTAGTATAATTAGGTATTATAAATGAATATTTGGTGTATTGTTTTTTTTAATGAAACTACTTCATTTTAAATAATTTAGATATTATCATCCATTTTTATGATTACTTCATTTTAAATAATTTAGATATTATCATCCATTTTAATGATTGACGTTAAATATTTATATTAAATAGTTCATATTATTATTATTTTTATAAAATAAAAATGTCAAATCGATGAGTAATTATGGAGGGGGAAAATATGTCAACTCGCATCAATTCCTCCCCATTACCCTCATATTTGGGAGTAATAAAAATTAACCTTTAATCCAGACGTCCGGATTTAATTCCCATCCCTGTACATATCCAAACGGATGTTATCATTAAAACTACTTATGTCTATTCCTATTTTTTGGTAATCATTACCCTAACCCAAACGCACCCTAAAATTTTATAAATTATTATAAAATTTAAAATCAGAAAGGGGAAAAAATGCTTATTTTAAGATGTTATAGCTAAGGAGCAAAGAACAAGCTTTGTTTGATGTTTTTTTTTATTATTCCTCTTGGAAATATCAAAATTGATCCTCACCTCGTATTCTTTTATGGGTTAAATTTTATTTATTTATCATCCATGTTTTTAATTTGAATTAAAAAATATAAATAATTTTAAAAAAAAACTATAGATAAGCCACGTTATGAATGTGCATAGGAATGGAGTGAATTTCTCAACACATATGTGCCCGTTTTTCTCTCATTGGTCTTTCTAAATCACGTCTATCTATCCTCCATTCTCCATTGTCACATTATTGGCTTTCAATATGTTTTATCTTATTTCCATACCTTCCCCTGCTTCCTTTGATCCCTTGTCTCCATTTTTTCCTTAGTCTTTGTAATTATTTTGATATCTCTTTTGAATGCACATGATTTATCTAATTTTCAAAAGAAAAATAATACATACACACACATAGTAATGAGTTTGTAAAAAAACATAACAAATAAATTTTATATTTTTATTTTTGAAACCTTTTCTAATATGTTAAAATTAAAAAAAATAATATGAGTTTTTTTTTTAAATGTTTTCGTAATAGGTAGATCAAAAGCACTATGAAGGAAACATAATGAAAAAACCTCAATAAATAAAAGTACTCGGAAGAGAACATGACGAAAGGTCCCCAATAAGTAGGTGTGTGGAGGTGGTGTATCATCTGAGAGGCTTTTAATGGCAATGAGTTTGAGTTATTGAAGGTCCCCAATTTAGATTTTAGATTTTATTTAATTATTGAAAGCAATTTTTAATTTATAAAATTTATATTTTATAATTTTTTCAGTAATGTTGAAATTCAAGAAATACTCACTATTCGTGTTATTTATTGTTAACTTCCTTTCATAAGATGGTGGATATAAAATTTTATAAATTATCATAAAAATAAAAATTAGAAAGATGTAAAAAAAAAAAAAAAAAAAAAAGTGCTTATTTAAAGATGCATAGCGATGGGAGTAAACAAGTTTTTATTTTTTGGGGTTTTTTTTTTCTCACTTCCTATGAAAGTATCAAAATTGACCCTCGTCTCTTACCTTTTAAAGTATTCATCGGAATTTATTCATTTTATTTTTATTTTATTTATTATTGATGTTTTAATTTGAATGAAAAATATAAAATTTATAATTTTTATAAAATATTTTTTATAATATATTATTAAATATTATATTTAAAAATTTTTTAAATAAATATGAACAAAATGCTGATATCAACTATTGAGTTGGGAGATATTGGAACTCTCAGTTTTGAACTTAAAAGAGAAATAACTATATTATTATAAAAGTGATATTATATTTAAAATGTAAAAATATATTCTATTTTTCATAAAAATGCACATTTTATCATCATCAAAATAAATTATGTACTCTCGGTTCTAAATTAAAAAAAAAATCCATGATTTCTTTATGTAACTAAAATTTTATTTTAATTATTAGAATTAATTTCAGGATTTGTACATTAAAATTATACTTTTCTCAGATAATAGAATATTTGCCAATATTTTTAATTACTTTTAATAAATAAATAAAATTAAAATTAAGTCTCACGACTCTCACTATCTCACGACGTGCGTTGCACGTGCCAAACCCTTGTTGGGCTTTGGTCTCTAGGGCTCGCGGCGAAGAGGGAAGAGGTAGCGAGCAGTGGGAAGCCTTCGAAGATGACGACTCGGATCGCTCCCGGCGTCGGAGCGAACCTCCTCGGCCAGCACTCCGCCGAGAGGAACCAGGATGCCACTACCTATGTCGGTAATCTCGACCCCCAGGTAACCCCCATCGTTGGATTCGTACTTTTTTAGGGTTTTGGAGTTTTTCTTTCGATTTGTGATGTATCTTGTTGTCAAGGTTTTTATCACTTACTTTTTATTTGGATTGAGTTTAAATTGAGTAAAAGGGAAGAGAAAATTGAATAAAGTTTTTATCTTGTGTTTCTGATCTCCAGATTTTAGTGATTATATTGCATTGTTTTGTAAATTATCAGAAGCTTGTGACTTGATCTTGTATAAGTATGGTGATATTGAGTTGTTCCTTGAAGTAGAAATCAGTGCTCTTTAGTGGATTTCATGAATCGAATTTAGATTGCGGAGTGTGACTTGTGTGGTTCTGTTATGCAGTTCGTATTTTGGTATTTTGATGTAATTTGTGAACATAACTTTGCGTGTTTCTGTGCCACAGGTTTCTGAGGAGCTATTATGGGAATTATTTGTCCAAGCTGGGCCTGTTGGTATTTCCCTTGTACATATCTTTTGTTATTGCATTTTTTTTTTTAAATACTTGTTGCTGCGAATTCTGTCTCTTATGTACTGGAATATATGCCATTCCTCTGTAACAATTAGAATCTATTAAGTTATTGCAGTTTAGAAAAATTGAATGTGAGAAACACAAAAGTTTCATAGTGCTTGTATGTTTTATTCTATGATCAAGTTGCTATATTCATGACCATCAGGACTTTTTGGGATCTAAAAATTCATGGATATCTGTCTAATACAATATGGATGACATCATACAGTAGTGTGTTTTGCTCTAGTAATCTTTAAGTGTGATGTATGCATTCATATGAATTAAAAGCTATAGTAAACATTGTTAATGTCTATATAATGTTTTAGTTGTGTTTTTTCTTATATGTACAAGTTTGGTAGTTTAAAAAGCCTGTTATTCAATGATATAGTTCGCTTATTCTTCTTTATTACTTTTCATCTTGCTTCAGTTAATGTCTATGTGCCGAAAGATAGAGTTACTAATCTCCATCAAGGATATGGGTTTGTGGAGTTTCGGAGTGAAGAAGATGCTGATTATGTAAGTGATGTTGCAAAACCATTGTCTACTTCTGGCTTTGATATCTTGAAGTTTATTAAACATTGGGACCGCTGTATTGATTATAATATATTATTTCTGTTATTTTTTCTTTTACAGGCAATCAAGATTTTAAACATGATAAAACTGTATGGAAAGCCAATACGTGTGAATAAGGTATTCTTGATATATTCATCCTATGCTTATCATTTATGTATAATACAAGTTTCTTAATAACTGATATGATGATTTTTTTATCTTTACTTAGAATAGAGCTCTTGCAATTTTGACTGAATTATTTTTTCCTGTTCTCCTTTATGGTTTTATGTCCCCTTTGATTTCCTATTTACCTTTATAATTGTTTTGTGATACTATGTGATTGTATTTTCTTTGAATAATTTCATTGTGTCATTGCATTACTTTGCCTTCATTTAATATTTGCTTCTTAATGTGAATGTTGGAACATTTCCTAACTGGTTTCTTTTAGTATAGAACGTATGCAGAGCTATGTGGTCATGACCTGCTAACTTCTATAGGACTCACTTCTCGAGTTATGAGGAAATTCTATGATTATTAAGGAGCCCACCATTTAGCACTGCATCCCATTGGTTGATTTTTTTAATATAATTTGGTGTCTTTATTGCACTATGTTTTATTGCTGCAAATCTGTTCTCCATAATGTTGTTGTTTTTACCTGCATAAAAGCAAAGCTTATAAATATATGCTCATTCCTTTTTACAGTTTTCCATGTTCTTTCTAGTAAAATTTTGCACTTTATGCAAGTTCAATTTATTGAATTCTTTTAATCTTGCGTCTTTTTCATCCTTCTATAGTGATGCACATATAGACTTGATCTCATTTATGTGGCAGGTTGAAAATATACCAAGTTAAAGCTGAATTTTCTCATGTTGATTGTCAGCTTAATCTTAGTTATTTAGTTATTACCTAAATAAAGTTTTATTGTCATCTATTTTCTCTCAAATTAAATGTGAATTTGGGTTTTTAGCAGAGATGGAGTTGATCTTGTTTATGTGACAGGTTGAGCCATATACTGAATTAGTGCTAAAGTTTCTCTATGTTTAGTTTTGGTCAAACTTCCATGGTTGTCTACTTAATTTTGGTTATTTAGTTATTAGTCCTAATAAAGTTGGCCTTGTGTCTACTTTTTATGCTAAAATTAAATGTGGATTTGGTTCATAACTTTTGGCTGTCTTAAATTCCTAGATAATTTGGGATGTTTGATAACTGTTTTATCCGAGTGATGGTCACTTGTGGCATCTGAAGAAACTTGATGGTCATTGACTGGTACTAGATGGCTTGTCCTAGATCCTGGAGTTATGGATGGCTTTAGATGGTTTATCACTGATCTGAATCTGAAGTTAAAATGATTGGGATAGAATCACACTTAAAACAAAGCCATGAGCCATATATTTTTTTTAATTGTTCGATGATACTTTTTTATATGCTTTCTTGCTTTAATTTATGCTTAATATATTGTGTATTTGCTATTGTACCAATATTGCGTCAAATAAAATATGAATGGTTGAGTGTTTTAGATTAAATGTTAATAAAGCAAATGCTGGTTGTCTTTTTATAGTTTAGTAGTCAAACCTTAGAAAAGGTAATTCTGGTTGAACTTGTAATACACATTCTTAATGAAAGCTGGAAAAGCAATTGATTGTGATAGTGTCATTAATTAGACTAATGTGAGTTGTTGCTTGTTGCTCCTTGTTTCTGTCTTTAGGCTTCACAAGACAAAAAGAGCCTGGATGTTGGGGCAAACCTTTTTGTTGGAAATCTTGACCCGGTATAGTGTCCTAATTGTCACCAAGATATCCTTATTACTACATTTGCGTGAGGTTTACTTTTGTGGTATTTTTTGCAGGACGTGGATGAAAAGCTTCTATACGATACATTCAGTGCATTTGGAGTTATTGTAACAAATCCGAAGGTTGCACCTTTTTTACTGTTCTTGTCACTTTCACTGATATTAGTGGATTTGCAGACCTCTAAGATAATTTTCCTTTATCTACTAAGTTTTTTTTCCCACTATATTCAATATCTCTTTGTTTAATATTTGCAAGACATGTGAATCGTTTTGAACTTATATACCTATGCCCTCTGGTTGTATATTGGGTTCCAAAAGAATTCTTCCTCATGATGTATCTGCTTTTCCTTGAAGATCTAATGGTAGTTCTCAGGGCAATTGCTAAGTAGCCATGTAATTTATCAATCAAAGGATAAGCTTTTATTTATTGTTTACCTTGTCATTGCTCTAGTAACAAGTTTACACCTGCCTTCTACCTCATGCAGATTATGCGAGACCCTGAAACTGGAAACTCCAGAGGCTTTGGGTTTATCAGCTATGATTCGTTTGAGACATCGGATGCAGCAATTGAGGTAATGATCATGTTGTCTGTCACACAAGTTATCCTTCTCTTGGAATAATGAAAATGTTTAGAATTCTCTGCGGACATCTGAAAGTGAAACACAGTTGCATTTGGATGTTATTTTTCTCTTGCTTCAGTTAACTTTGTCATTCATCAACTTTATATTTATGCAGGCCATGAACGGTCAATACTTATGTAATCGTCAAATCACTGTTTCGTATGCTTACAAGAAAGACACTAAAGGGGAACGACATGGAACTCCGGCAGGTAATTGTTGCCTGTATACTTAATTATTGTTATGAACTTCAAAGGTTAGTGTTAGCTCTTCATGCCGCTCTTGATTTATGAGCTTTTTTGTTGTGTGTGCTGATCAACAGTGGGCAGTTGTTTCAGATTAATTTTTCTATTTGTTCCTTCAATAGAATGGTTCCCTATTTTGATTTTGCCAGGAGTCTAAATCCCAGTCTGTTCTCATTGTTATATTGATATTGTGCAGAGCGAGTACTGGCTGCAAGCAACCCAACAACACAGAGGAACAGGCCGCATACCTTATTTGCAAGTGGACCGCCAACTCTTCCAAGCGGTCCACAAGCAAATGGTGCCAATATTGGCGCTCCCGTGCCTCGTCCTTTCCTCACTACCCAAGTCCCACCTGGTCAGATTCCACCAGTTCGTCCTCCACCACCACAAGCTGGCCAGTTCCCGCCACCTATGCACATTCCCGGAGCACCTCCATCCTGGCCTGGTCAGCCACAACAGCCTATGCCTTCTCTTGGCCCACCTGTGGTACCAGCTCCCCAAATGCAGCAGCAGTTCAGGCCTCCACCGATGAGGCCACCGGCCAACATACCTCCGCCACCCCCACAGAACATTATGATGGGGGCACCACCACCCAATTCAGGCATGGGTGTTCCACCACCCATGTGGAGACCAGCCCCACCACCCCCTCAACAACTTGGTGTAAGACCCTTCCTGCCCCCGCAGATGTCGATGCCACCCCCGCCACCACCTGCAAACTCCACACTATAAATCTCATCTGCGGCGCATTCTGTTCTTTTGAAGATTTCTCCCCGGGGTGATGAAGTTGATATCCAATAGAGGTTCTACAAAGCTAACGCTTTGCATGTAACCTTGCGGAGCATGTTGTAACTACATCTAGATTGCTAGGCTGAAGGAGTTATCAACTCACACGGAAATCAGTTAATGAGCATTTGCCCTGTGAGATCAGCTGTTGAATAGGTTGAGGATGTATGTTCCCTTAAAAAGATGTTTTCATTTTTGTGCTGAGTATGACTGCATGTTGAGCATGATGTTAGCCAAGATAAGATTGCTGGATTTGTATGGTCAACTTGGTGAATGAAATGTTAACTCTTTTAAATTTATTTCATGTAATTGAAGAAGACACTGATGAACTTTGATTTTGGATTTGTGCGTCACAGATCATTAATTATGTGACAAGGTTTTGTAATTCATTAATGCGCCACTAACTTACTGACAAATTTCCTAAGAACAACCGTCTGCAAAACATATGTTACTCCTCAAACAAATATCTTATGACAAATAATCTTTAGGGGCCGTTTGATTCGCGATCATATAAAAAGATTACCATGTGTTATATGATAATCTAAAAATATTACCACGTTTGGTATTACACCGGTGATAATTTGGATGGTAATATCACATTACGAACATTACCAAGAAAGTTAATAATCTTATTATCACCAAATTTGATGTCTATCTTGGATTACCAAGCATGTAGTATTCTCATAACTTGGTTATGAACTATTCCCGGTAATAAGAGTTCCCAACCAAACATAATTATATCAAATTACCACAATATTCTCACTTATATTACCATGGTAATCTCGTTACGTGGTAATATGTCATTAGCACGAACCAAACGGTCCCCTTATAGAATTCACGTCTTTGTGCATACTATATTTTGGGTTATTTTGTGAGTTGGGCTATACTTATATTTGGCCCAATAAGCCAATACACTTGAACTTACAAATATGCATATAGACACTATTTTTATTATTATATGATAAATATGCAACATTATCATGCGACTCACATTAATTAAAAACTTAAACATTAAGCTAAGTGACTTCCCTACCCATTTATATATTACTCTAATTTGCCTTAGAAAAAAGAAAAAGGAAAAAAAAAACTCCAAGAGAATCTTAAAGGGTAATGTCAACCCAAGATTCCCAAGTTGACTCATCCAACACTAAAATAATAGTTGACTTAATAGCTAGCTGTTGGAGATACACATATTCATCAAGAACTAAGTCTTGATCCTAATCAAATGGTTGACTTTAGAGAGTTGTGAGTCCAAGCTCCCCACCCTCAAACCATATAAAAAGTATTTGACTTTATAAGTATCTATTAAGTGCCACCCAAGCTTGTATTTTGTCAAAGCCTTGTTTAATATTCATAACTAATGGTCTTAATTTTTTTAATTAAACATAATCCAGGGGGCGGCGTTGATACGAGATTCTTCAATGAATTTGGCCGTCAAGTCTACACTTTGACAGCCAAGCTCATCATAAGATTTCCAAATTCCAATGCATTCTTTGTGCTGTATATTTATATATAATTAATGTATTGTTTGATTTTAATAAGTGTTAGAATATTATGTGGTGTTTGAGCAACCAATTAATTCATTGAAGGGACAATAAAACTAACTGTTTGCATTGATTATTGTTTTTTTTAATATGTATATATATATATATATATTTTTTTTTTTGAGAGATTTGTAGCACCGCCCATGCACGTTCATGGCTGTTGAAAATAATGGTGTCTTAACTGTAAAACGTGTGGACAATACGGAAGTAATTATTTGGTGGTTCTTAATTAATTAATTTTCTTGGCTGTGGTTTTGAAATTTTGACTAGTTCTTTGTTTGTTTATTATTTTATTGAGTACTTATGTGCAGGGTTTATTTTGTTTTATTTTTTATTTGTTTTTAGGTTTAACTAATTTACTTGCATGCGTGTCATTCACTAATATCTGCTTTTATTTTTCAACACGTGGTTTAGAAAAATTAGGGAAGTGATATCTAATTTCTAGATTTTCAAAAAGTAATAATAAAAAAAATAAACTTTTCTTTTCGGTTTTTTTTATTATGCAATCTAGATCAAGTGATTCAAGTGAGTGAAATTTGTCAAATTTCTTTAGATTTTTTTTCCCATCTAGAAAATATTGACAACAAAATAATAGTTTAATGAGTAGAACTTCAAAGACTATGGTTTTTTATTCTCTCTATTTTTTTCCAATCCTTTATTTTTTTATTAGCTATAAATTATTTAAATATAATTATAAGAACTTTTTTTTTACCTACTAATTTTTTAGAGAAATAGGCTCTAAAATAATGTGGGCCTAGATACTAGAATTTCTAAAATGAGTAGATTTTTTAATAAATGTTTTTTAAATACATAAAAAAGTTAAAACCACTTAAACGATCTTAGCATCAACCACAGTTAGATATAGAAATGGCAATTTTATATTAAAAAAACATAAAAAAATCATCATAATATTTTTATTTTTTAATAATAATAATTATTATTAAAATTATTTTTGTAAAGTGGACAAATCACCCATCTCAACCAATGTTATGAGAGAAAGTTGATCCCTCAACCTCTTGCTTGGCAAAAGAAATAGTTACCATTTCATATACTGTAATGGTGATTTTTTTTTTAAAAAAAATCATATAATATATATGAGACTTTATTTTTTAGGAATGTCCCCACAAAATGTTGTTTAGAGATTGTTCCCGAAGACGGTCGGATCACCATCTAACTTTGTCCCATGTTATTAAGCCCAACCCCACTTGTTTTTTTTCTCTCTTTTACTTTTTGAAATCTACAAATGCTCTACAAATGTCTACAGATGGCATTTAAAATATACACACACATAAGTGACTTAATTTAGGGTTGTTTGGTTACCAATAAGTGAAATCACAATGTAAGCAAAAATATTGTATTTTGAATTACATCAATGTCATTTGGTTTGCTATAACTAGAAATGTTGTATTTATTTTTTATTGTTTGATTTGATGTAAATTGAAAGGTATACACCATGTAAGTGGACTGGTGGAATTACTCCCTTATCATTTATTAGTACTAAATATTTAACATTTTCTATAAATTTAATTTAAATAAAAATAATTTGTTAATTTAAATATATATATTATTACTTTAATTATATAACTTAATTTTTTGTAATTAATTTCTTTAAAAACTTACTTCATTAAATATTTTAATAATATTCTCAACTGTAAAACTATTTTTATAATAAATTTAGAATTATATCCAAGATAATTTTAATGCTTAAACAACTATAGTAATGAGTAGATACTATTTACAGTATTTTAATTTATAATAAAATTTGTTGTAAGTTAAAATACTGTAAAAATTAATGAATTATAAGTTAATTTATATTATATTAAACCAAACATCAGTTAACATGTAAAACTAGTTATATCACACCTTCTTCAACCCAAATAACCCCAAGTTTCCAACTAATTAGCACACACGTGCTTAAAGATCATCCCCAAAGTATTTAATCAAATAAGTCAAGGAGAGTGAAACCAATGCAAGTAGGGAGACAAAATCCACACAAGTAGGCACCCATCATATGTACATATATATATATTTTAATAGTTGCATTAAAGTTTTATTGTTTATAATTGTTTGTGTTAGTTGGTTGACAGTTGGGCAAGAAGAAGGGGGAGAGTTGCGAGGCAGTGAGCCGCCACCGGCCCACAACGTGCACGCCCGGTTACGCGGGCGAGCTAACGATTAACTGTCAACCGTGTGGATTGAGTCGCGGTTGTCGCACGGGACTGTGAGCGCAAGTGCTTGAAACCTTAGTTTTGGCATTACATCAAACGTCTTATCTCCGCAACTTGCTCTCACTTAATTATTTATTTATTTTATTTATTTTATTTTAATGAAACTTCATGCCTTTTTACTCTTTGTTTTTTGGCGGCTCCCTCCACCTCACTATGTCTCTTTCTCTTCTTGTTTCTTTCCTCTTGATTTTGATTTTGTCTTCCCAAATGTTTGCTAAAGTTAGTAGCTCATATGTCCACTATCAAACAGATGTCATGATGCAATAAATCAAGAATTTATGTTTAATATATATGATTTTTAATTATTAAAATATGTTTGATAGTTTAAATCTCTAAATTAATTTAAATAATATTTAAAATTACAATTTTTTTATTCATGTGCAAAAAAAAAGGAAAAAAAAATTATGTTAGGAGATTGTGATCTAATTCTTTATAGGACTTTTAGTACTTCGTCCCAACTAATTTAGAGCCCAGAGCTTCCAAAAATACCAGTTGATCAAAGATCTAAAAAAATTATATTTTTTGAAAACAAGACATTTTTAATTTTTCTCTCATATAACTAACTACCTTTGATTTCAAAGGGAAAAACTGCTAGACAAGTTATTTACTTGATTAGAAATAAAAAATAATAATAATAACAGGAAATTTTTTAAATAGTTTTGGAATCTTATTGTTCTTTTTATTTAACTTTTTAGGTTTTCTTAGATTGATATGATGTAAAACTCATGAAAATATTTAATATATGCATCAAAATTTATTAATTGGGAGGAGCTTTAATTTAATTTTATTATACAGGTAAGTATTAACTGTCAAATTAGATTAGAATCTTTTGAAACAATGGACGTGGCATCTTGGCTTAGTTCAAGTGGTTTGTTCTTTTTTAACTTTACAAGTATGAAGATGGTGATGGTTTTGGAGTGTTTAGTGAATTTTGAGCTTGTGATGTTTGAATGTTTCTATTTAGGTGTGCAACTAAACGCGGTTATCGGATCTAAGTATCTACTGATGGTTGTTAATTGATTACAATGTTTTTATATATGTGATGTTGATAGTTTCATTAAACATTCAATATTTGGTCAAGTTTTTTCTAATCACAAATAAAAAAAAATTACAAAGTGCGATTGTAGTTGTAAAGATATTTCACACCGACTTTTTTGCGTTTTTATTAAAAAAAATTAATAAAGGTAAATAGCACCAAAATTTTAAGTCATCACCAAATTCTTTTTACTTTTAAATAAAAAAAAGTTTAAATTTACAAAATGGAGTTATAGGTGTAAAGATATTTTATTTTTATCAAATAAAAAATTGATAAAGAAAAGTAGTGTTTTTTACCCATCTATCTATCTCTCTATATATGTATAATTTTTTTTTAATGAATATTAAAGAATATGTATGCATTTTGTTTATATCTGCCAAATTTAAGGCATAAATTCCATCCTCTCATTTTCAACAATGACATAATTAACTTTGAAAAAAATGGGACATCTAGAATTTTTTTTTCAATAATAAAAAGAAATTTAGGGTTTATGTCAGACCATGCCTTACTAATGAAAGTACAATGAACCTTCTTGGATGTTGGTCCATCCCATGTTACATCAAAATGTCACAATAATCCAAGGGTATTTTACATTTTACTCCTTAGAAAATGAAAACTCACACATGGGCCCTTCCCTCTTAAAACATAAAAAGATTCTTAAAAAAAATTAAAGATATTTTCATTTGTACAGAGTAACAAGTTTTTTTTTTTTCACCATAAACAATTTAATATTACATATGCTTAATATGGTCGAAAATAACAACTCAATAAAAGCATACTAAAATTCATTTACAGAAATTAAGTGACATGGGAGTTAATATAAAAAATAATAAATTATTTATTTTTTCCTCCAATTAGCACGGGAAAAGTGTTTGAATAGAATTATGTGTGATTAATAAAACTTTATATATAAACATTTTTTAAATTAATCTAAAACATATAAATAATGCGTGTGGAAAATAAGATTAAAATGAAGAGATGCAATTAAGTTTTTTCTAAAGACTAGGTCTTCATCATCCCGTACGTAGACCTAAAGGTATATTCCAAGCCATATGTATAATGATTTAAACGAAGTTTCGAAAAACCACAACTATCACAACAGATGGAATAAAGAAAAAGGATAGCAAGAGAATGATTCAAATTAGATGTTTCCACAACCCTTGTTTTTAGCACCAATCACACTCACTCACTGTTACTCTTATGGGTCCCAAACTAATTTGGGAAAAAATACAAAAAAATAAAAATAAAAATAAAAATAAAAGTAACAAAATCTAAAAAGTATAACTCTGAGACCAAATAAGTATCTAGAAAGGCTAGAATGATATTATAAAACCTACTATGATAATAATAATTGACATCATAAATAAATTAATTGGATATATATATTAAAAAATTAGTTTCTTGCTAAATTTATATCAATTTTTTTTAATTCCTCCACACAACCAAAAGAGGGAAAAATATATAACAAGGGGGAAAAAAGCTTTTAATTGGTAAAATTCATTTTTACATAGTAATAATAACTAACTAGAATTTGGATGATTTTTATTCTTTCTTCTTCAACATTTAGGATGAAAATCATATAAAATTTTTACATTAAAAATTGCTATTCACACATCTTTTAAACAGTTTAAAAATATATTAAGAACAAAATACACAAAATAATGACTAGATATTAATGAGTTGCAGAAGAAAAGTGAGATAATCACTAACTATAAAAAATGATTATACGTCTCTGTAAATAATAAGTGGGAGAGTGGAACATAAATACAACTTTCAAAAGATAATTCCAAGAGACAAGTTACTCCCTTCGATTTTTTTTTTTTACTTGTTCAATTTAAAAAAATTTTAATCTTTTTACTTGTTCATTTTAAAATTTTTGGCCATTAAATATTGTTTTTTAAATTTACCTTTTATGTTTAATGTACTTTTATAATGTCTTATAAATTATATTCAACTATATATTTTTTAAAACATAATTTAAATACGGTAACTTTAGAAAATTAATATAATTATTATAAATTTTATATTACTAACTAATTTTAACTAATTTTCTTAATCTATATAATTTAGTTAAGAAAAAAAAACCAGTATATATGTCAATGGTTGTTGCTCTATGAATCTTATGTCTTATATATCTATCTATATAAAAGAAGTTTATTCATCCTCCTCAAATACTAAAATAAACTATAAAAAAAAAAATTATTCAACCATTAAAATTTTTTAAAATATAATTTTTCTTAAAAAAATCTTTTTTATTTTTTAAAAAAAAGTTAAAGACCAATTCAACCCCAAGAGGAAGCAGAAAGCCACATCATCAGTTAATTTAAAGTGGAAGTCACACTCCTCTGGATCCCCACCTTCCCAGCTGGCAATCCTTCCCTCACTCTCCCACAGCTGTCTTTCCGTGTGTGCCGCGTTTCGACACTGACTCTTTAACACTTCTCTTATCCCCAACCTCCACCCCCCATTACCTATATATACCCCTTCCCCCTTTCCATCCCATTTCCTCCTCCAATCCCAATTCCAATTCCAATTCCAAATTCATTCCCTCAAACACCTCTGCAATCTCTGCATCATCTCATCCTCTTACCTTAATCTTAATGGACACTTTCAGCAGCGACTCTGGCTCCCCTTCGGCCGCTCGCCGCGCTAATTCTGATGAAGAAACCTACCTCACTGTCTCTTCTGCCCCACCCAAACGCCGAGCCGGCCGAACCAAGTTCCGCGAAACCCGCCATCCTATCTACAAAGGTGTCCGCCGCCGCAACTCCGACCGCTGGGTCTGCGAAGTCCGAGAACCAAACAAGAAATCAAGAATCTGGCTCGGCACTTTCCCTACTGCAGAAATGGCCGCCCGAGCTCACGACGTCGCTGCCATCGCCCTCCGTGGCCGCTCTGCCACTTTGAATTTCGCTGACTCAGCTTGGCGTCTCCCCGTCCCTGACTCCACCAGTCCTCGAGACATTCAGAAAGCCGCCGCTGAGGCTGCCGAAGCTTTCCGTCCTTCTTGCTCCGACGAAGCAGCCTTGAGACAAGACAATGTCATCGATGATTGCAGTTACTATGTTGACAATGAACTTGAGCTTGGAATGCAAGGTTATCTCGACATGGCACAGGGGATGCTCATTGATCCACCTCCGCCACCGACGGTGCCTTTCTCCGATGCCGGTGATAGTGATGGCGATGCTGACGTGCCACTCTGGAGCTACTCTTTTTAATTTAAATGCTCTCTAATTGACATGCATAACCATGTGTGTACATACAATGAATTAATGCCATTTGGTAGTAACTAGTAAGTACCTCGCTCTATGTTTTTGTTTTTTTCCTTTTAAATTAGTAACTGTTTAAGAAGAGACAGTTATATATATATATAGCATGATCAGTTAGTTGGAGAAGAGACTAGATAAATATCACTGCATTGCATTGCATTGCATTGCAATGTGGAGTGGGGTTAAGTGAAGTGGTTTTGTTTGGTAAAAGAATAAAGATGTATTTGGTTTTAGTTTTTTCAAGGATGAAATATATTAGTGGTTGTAAGCTGTTATGCATGAAACATATATCCATCCCTTTCAAATAGAATGTTGTGGAGTAGTTGAGGCTTCGTCTTATGTTGTTATTATGCCTTTGACTTGGTATTTTTGGGATTTTATATATCTAGAAAGGTTTGAGGAGGTTCATAAAGGTTCTTATCAGAAAGAATAGAATGTTTAAAAGAGATTGGACTATTGGGGGATGGTGATGATGAGGATGATGAGTCATTGAGAGAAGTGATGTAAAGGTGGGATTTCTAGTAAGAGGTTGAGTGGTAGGGGAGTTTAGTGTGGGGCCATGGTCAAAGATATTGTTTTTATAATATGTGCTCTCAATGTGTTTGACTTGGTTTAGGCATCATTAAAAATATCATGGTCATTCCATTAATGATTAAGATGGAAACAAATTTTGTTTTAATTAAAAAGGATCAATTAACCGTATCTCTTATTATTACTAAAATAAAAAAATAAATATCACTGCAATGAGTCCTATCAAGTTTATGGGCGGAAGGATAATTCATCTCAATAATTATTTTTTAAACACCGCTCATCTCTTTTAGTAATGATCGATTTCATTCTAATGTATCATATCCATTATTTTTAATGAGTCATTTGGTTCAATTTTTTACTGCAATTGATTTGTTTTCAACTATATTTTGTATATATTTTTTAAAGAGTTATGGTCGATTCGTATGAATATGTCTAACATATAGGAGAAAGTTATTGAGTTAATTTATTATTTTTTCTGGAAAATGCTAACAATGAGGGACTCGTAGTTTTAATATGCATTTGGATTGAAAACAAATAGATAACATAAGAAGATAGAGGAAATGGAAACCGAATTTATTAAATCTATTTTAGTGCATCACCTATAATTGCTTCACCCAATGAAACAAAAAAAAAAAGTTTTTCCATTCTTTTCTTTCTCTCTCTTCGCTTTCCTCCCAAATCTAACTAAACACAAAGATTACAGGTATCTAATGACGGCCCATCAGCCCAACTTCATAGAATCAACAAGCAAACCCAAATAAATTAAGCTTGCTTGATTTTACATACATGCATACATAAATATTTCGTACATACATACATGTGTTCGTGTGTGTATATATGTATATGAAATAAAACTGAGGATTTCTTTATAATTTTTAGATGTGATAGATACCGATAGCTCTTGTTTTCAGAAAACTACTAAAAATACCCTTAATTTTACAAGTGAATATAAATTTTTTTTATTATGTTCATATAATGAACTTTTACATGTGTTATTCGGATCATTTCTTATTGTAATTAAATTGTCATTTATCAAATATGTTTTAATTAAAATTTTAAGTGAAACGACGAAAATTTTAAATTGAAATCTTTAAATATATATTGTATTTAATACTTCATTTCACATAAAAAATAGAAGCGATTAATGGTGCCCTTGCCTAGTTGCATTAGGTCTCCTGTCCACATGCAAAGACCATGGGTCAAACTCCTACTGTGCAAGATGAGGGCACATGGTAATAATAAAAGAACTAACACACACCCTTAATTGTGGCTTGTCCATTATATTAATAAATATAAAAATATATTTTTTATAATTATTTATAAAATAATTTAGAAAAGTAGACAGATTATTTAGTGAATAATATCCCTGGCAACCGGATTTAAATTTAGTATTTTTTTTTCTAGTTTTGTAATCTTGAAACTTTGACAGTGTCATTGTTTACTAGCTCCAATTCATTTGAATAAGAAATAAACAAATTAGAATAAATGTTTTAATTAACAACATAAACAATCTCTAATAAATTTCAATCACACCCAATTAATAATGTCCTTGAAAGTTGAAACAATGTGGATCATGAAGAAGTTGAGCCCATATAACCCAATCGTGAATGTGGGCTTAATCCCAAATGAATACTCCAAGAAATCCAAATACTGATGTTTTAGCTTAACCAATCCAACGGCCTACATGCACAGCAAAGCACATGTTTATTTTTAATATAAAACTTTTACAATATATATATATATATATATATATATATATATATATATATATATGATGGGATTTTGTTTTAAAAAAAAATAAAATTGGTTATTTTAAGGTAATGAATACTTCTTTGACGTTTGATTATTTGGATGCGTCCTTGTTAATTATGTCTAGGACATTAGTAAAAAATATTAAGATGGTAAAACAATAGTCTCATCACAATGAAAATGAATACTTCAAGAAATTATAGTTTAAAAGGAATAAATTATAATCATTTATCTTTGCTTAAGAAAATAGTTGTGATTGTCTTACACAGTTACACTTATATATAGTATTAGTTTATAGTTAAGAAAAAGCAAAAGAAAATTTGATAAATTTAAATAATAGGTTTTCTACCATCTTAATTTCTCTTATATTATATGATTGTAACTTAATATTGATATTAATCAACATTTTACTCTTTTTGAGTTGGTTTTAATTTTGTGGACTCTTATTTAATCTGAATTAGAATTAAAAATCCAAAAATTGGAATGAAAAAGCACGGAAAAAAAAAACTCCTAAACCAATATTTTAATAAAGTAATAATTAAAATTACTTTTGTTACCAGGGACAAACAATAGATTAAATTATTGTTTCTATAGTGTCACGTGTTCCTTTTGCTTTTTTATGCAGTGATCTACCTCCAATAGATTTTGTCTTTTGCTACTACCCTATATTGTCTAAAGACTCTAAACCATATATATATATGTGTGTGCGCGCGCGCGCGCGTTCGCTTTTCATTTTATTGCTATATTGAAGTTTCATATGTATTTGTTTTATAATTAATTTTTTTTCTTAAAGTTATAATTTATCTATTTTTATTAAAAAAATTAAATAAAATTAATCACTTTTGCGCTTTTATCTGTATTTTAATGGTCTTAGATGGTTTTTCTTCATAACTAATAAGTTTGTTAATTGAGCATAGCTTTCTTTGAGTGCATTAGTGCATATATATACATGCATCATGTTTCCATTACAAATTCTCCTCCCTCAACCACTAAATTAAGCAATTACCCTCCACAATTAACACTTAATTTCCAAGAAATAGTAAGCAAGCAACCCTCTCACCTTCCTACACATGTTATCCACGCTGTACATCAAGGTCAAGTCTCTGCTAACCACCATAATTTATACCAACAAAACACCACTGAATCCAAACCAAACATTAAGTTATACACTCACACAACAACAGTCTCAAATCCAGTTGAGGTTTCTGGGAACAAGGCGTGATCATTAGAGACAAAACACAAAAACTAATCAAAACAATACAAAACAAAATAAAACAAAATGAAAGGCTTTTCTGGGAAGAGTATTATTATTATTATTATTATTATAAGGACATGTGTTTTGATGAGATTGCATGCAAATTAAGGAATTAGGAAGGGTCTGGGATGGCGCAGCTTACAAAGACGACGACGTAGTTGGACTGCCATGCAGGCCATGCACGTGTTCTTACTTGACTGACCTAACTCGACAGCTGGTTAAGTCTTTTATTTTATAGCATGCATCTTGCTAACTTGCATGCTATTAGGGTGACATTTCTTTGTTTAATCCATGTATGCACGGTGTCCTTGTCCTCGTCCCTTGGTTTTTTACTCTTCTTTTATAGTATCATTAAGGGACAGCTGCTAAGTCAAAACATATGTTAATCACTGGTGTTTTTGTATTAATTTGGTACCTGTCACTTGTCACATGTCACTATTTGTTGATTGATTGATATATATATATATTATAAAGTATTCTTGAATGTCCTGAATCTTTTCTATATATATTGATCATGGATTAGTAGTGTATATGTATTTGGGGGCAAGAATGAATAAATAGTATTGTTTGTGTGAGTGATGTGATGATAAGGATCAATTATCACCTTTAAATCATTTCTAGGAGACATGATATTGTTCATCAATGATTATAAGTTCACTGAATTTGGTTCAAGGTACATGTATACGTTCATGCATGCATGTATGATCTTTGTTTGGTCAACTATGGTCAAAGTACAGTTGGGTTGGTTTGGGTTGGGTTAGTCAAGCTTCATTGGAATTCTCATGAAATTTCCTTGAAATTAGCTTCAAATTTATTAATCCAGAGGAACTAGAATTGCAGTACATATATATGAAATTAAATGTGCTTTACTTTTCATGTACTTTTGATATCCTTTGATCATTGTCTACAATGCATGAGATCTTTATGGTTAAAATTTTTAAATAACTTAAGGAAAAGACCAACCAACCCTTGGCTTAAAAATTTAGCAATTGTTGCATTTATGAACGAGTCAGTGGTTGGCGAGCTCTCATGGTATGGGGCTAACACCAGTGTCTTTTAAATAAAATATAAAATTCCATTGGAATACAATTTTAAATGAGATTTAAAATTAAAACTTTAATTTATATATATATTATATATATATATATATATATATATAGAGAGAGAGAGAGAGAGAGAGAGTGGGAGAGAGAGATAGGACGGACATCTACAGTATCTTGAATTATTATCTTATGACTACAATCCAATCATAAACAGAGTAAAATAGTATTAAACAGAGATATACAGTAATCATGATCGGTAAATTAACATAAAATTGATATAAATATATAATAATTTGAGTATTATTGAACAAAACGTAAACAAATATCTTTAGTGAACAATTATATACTTAATTACATACAAGAGCCGAAGGAGGAATGTCAAGGGTGCTTGGTCCAACCAACCAATGTTATATATATATGTTTATATATATTTGAGGAACTCAGGGAGGGGCTGAAATTTGAAAGCACCTCCTTTCTCTCTCTCTCTCTCTCTCTCTCTCTCGCTATATATATATATATATAATTTCATTGGATCTTTATTTTCATTTTTCTAAAAATATTAAATTTTTTATAAATTAATACCGATAGTTTAAAGAAACAGTGTTTGGGAAAAAAATAATATTTCTTATTTAAATATTTTATAAAATGTTTAGTATAATATAAAAGACAATTAAAAAAAAAAATTATTGTTTGGCCCTTCATTTATTACAAATTAGTTAAATAGAATAAAAATTAGAAAAAATTACAAACATTTATCTGTTAAACCTGTGATTTTTATTTACTTCTTGTTCCACCACTGTTTATATAAGTAAATAAGTTAAACGGTTAAGTCCATATATATATATATAACAATGACAAATTTTTTTAGATAAATTTGTGACAAATATTTTTATTTTTTATTTTTTTATTGTGCTTGAGAGATTTTTAACACAAACAAAGCATGAAACAACAGTGACAATTTTTTTTTTTTAAAAAAAATGAATAAATCACAAATTTATTGAATTAGAAAGAAACAGTAAGGGAAGACTCAAAGACGAGCAGTGACAAATTGTCTCTAACCAAAATAATGAGAAAATTTTAAATAATTTTATTTATTTATTTATTAAAAAAAAACAAATTCCAAGACTCAATGAATGCAGAAGCATCGGATCCCGGTCACGGGGCTGTGACTTCACCGCCACACGTGCTCCATTGTCCAAACCCACCACCGCCACGTGTCCTCACGTCACGACAAATTCAAATATTCAAACCGATCTTTACCCCGGGCCCACTCCCCCCAACAAAACCAAGAACCGCATGCTCTCTCTCTCTTTTATTATATTTTTCTCTTTTTAATAAAGAAAAATATTATTATTTTTCCAGTGTTTCTTTCTCGCTCATTAATATATTAAATAAATAAATAAAATAACACAAATGAAACCAAAACCGAAGCAGTAAGAGGTCACACCGATCTCCCTGCCAGACCTGCTAGTCACCATCAATGTCGTGGAACCCTAATTCCTTTTCATTTTTCACTGCCAACTTTTTTTCCTCAAATTAACCATAGTAAATTATACATATACACACACACACACACACACACACACACACAGACGTAGTAGTTGATGAACAATTCCTTTCAGGTTAGTTGGGTAGCTAAAGAGGCCTTTAAAGCCATCCATCCATCAATCCATCAATCCAACCATGCTCACGGGTCACAAAGTTATGAAGTATGGTTTTCATTATTTTTATTATTGTACATTTGTACATATGATATGATATCTAGATCATCAATAATTGTCTTCGTGCATTACATTATGTGACTAAACGTACAACTTCATGAGTTCACTTATTTTTAATATATTAGAATGTTATTTCATACATCTAGATTATATTGTGTTAACTGCATGAGTTTATATATATATATCCTAGTAATATATTTAACCCATCCTGTCATCTCATATTCAAAATAGATTAGTTACACTTCAGTTTGCAAGTTTAAAGATAAAGTAGTAATAATATTTGGAGAAAGTGACATATATATACATGATGTGACATGTTTATAATTTAGTGTCGGTTTAAACCCTGGTTGAATTAACTTCTAGACATTTGAACTGCTTCTATAAACAGTTTAAGTACCTGTGATGAGAGTAAAGAGAGAGAGAGAGAGAGAAGCATCCATGGTCCTTGACTCTCCAAAATCTATCTGTCTTAGTATATATATTATTATGTATATAGTTTAAGTAGTAAAAACAAGAGGATTCTCTGAGCTTATATAATGTTTTGTAACTAGCTAGCTCTGTCTGTCTCTCTCTCTCTCTCAGGTATTTTGTCTGGAGATCTCCACCTCCGAAGCTACCTCTCCCTTTCCCCTTCTCCTCCTCCACATCCTTAAATCCCCCTTCACCTACTCCTCTCACTCTCCACTCATCATCTCCATCCCACTCACTCTCTCTCTCTCTCTCTGTGTGTTTATCTTGATCTAAACTTTTGCTTTCTCTTATCAAAAGGTTTAGAGCAATGGCTGAGAAGCCACTGATGCTAAAAGACTACTTAGAGCTTGACTCACATTATGACTCATTCCAGTGTTCAACAATACGTTACCTTCTTGACTCTGAGCTCAACCATGCCAACCTCTCTAAATCACACTCTAAAAGTCCTGTCTCCAAGCTCACCACACTCATGCAAGCCTTCTACTCAAGAAGCTTGTCTAAGAGACTGAAAAGAAGCTTAGTTGGTAGGAAGAGATCAGCTGGAGATGAGAATAAGACTGGCATGTCTCACAAGAAAGACTTCAAAGTGAAGGATATCATGAGGCTCAGCTCCTTCAACAATGGTGGTGAAGGAGTACTTATCAACTCTTGCTCCCCGGAATGCCCTTCTCCTATAGTTAGCAGCTGCAGCAGTGGCAGTACTAGTGGCCGGAGCAGTATCAGCCATTCATCCTCCTCCTCGGGATCAGAGTTCTTGATCTCGTCCGTTGACAGCTTCACAGAAGTGAATAGTAAACAAGTTTCACCGCCGGCTAGTGTCGGTGCCGGAGCTAGAGATACCAATATGGTGAGAATTTTTTTTTTTTTTTTGTCCTTTTTGATAAATAATTTAGTTCAAATTTGACTTATTCTAAATAATTATTATAGTTAGTGATAATAGGAAATGGAGTAATTAACAGTGAGATCATTGATTGATGTAACAGTGTACTTTCACCGGTTTATTGTTTCATTCTTTGCATGAGCATATGGGGTCCATGACCACATGATACTTATCAAGTTGTATGTGGTCCTTGCTGCTCTTTTTATTGTTACCTTTTAATTAATTAACCAAGTATTATAAGGTTATGTAAATTAACTATAACTTATGAAGTAATTAATCCATGCATGCTAGCTTTAATCTTTTGATTAGTGGAGGAGGTGTCTAGAACTAGTTTAGCTTTATGTGAATAATTAAGATATATACTTTGGAGAACAACATATATTTAGTATATTTGTCATGAGTGTTAGTTTAATATTGTAGGGTAGTGTTAAAGACCAAAAAAAAAAAAAAAAAGGTCTAGTCTTGTGATTCCAAAGAAGGTGGTCGGTTGGTGAGAGGGACCTACGTGTTAATAAATAGACTTATAATTGCTCCCACCTTCTTGTTTAACTTTTGAGTTGTTTAAAAAGTTGATTAACTTGTTTAATTATTTACTTATAGTTTGTTTTTTGTGACTAAATAAAAATTAGGATTTGGAGAGGAAGGAGATGGAGAAACAAGAATGCTGTTTCCATTCATTGGAAGATGAGTCTGAAAAAGAACAATTGAGTCCTGTGTCTGTCATGGACTTCCCTTATGATCAAGATGAAGAGGAGGAAGAGGAGGAATCCACTTCTCATGCTTTCCAACAATCACTTGCCAACTTAGAAAGTATGTTAATTAATTAATTGCAAAAATTAAAAAAACATTTATTTCTTAGTGTTTTAAATTAAATTATTGTTTTTATGTAAAATAGTTAATGTTGATTTTTTTTTTAATAGGGAGTAAACATCAACTACTACAAAAAATAAGGAGATTTGAGTGCATTGCCGAGCTAGAGCCATTAGACCTTGATCCCCTTTTTGAAGCTGAACAAGATGCAAATGAAGATGATGATGAAGTAATTACAAGGGCTCTTGAATTGGTAAAACAACTTAAGGATATCTCATTTATGATGATAAATGATAATATTGAGAAAATTTTGGTGGACTTCTTCATTGACGGCATTTGGTCTATTAGAAATGATGCCCTCTCTACTAATGATCATTATGTGAAAAAAGAGCAACTATTATTAAAAGAAGCAATAAATTGGTTGAACCAAGTTGAGTACAGTGTAGGAGAGTATGATCTAAGTGTTGCATATCTCAAGGAGATGGAGAAGAATGGACGGTGGAGATGCTTTAATGATGATGAAACAGAGGTTGGAATGGATTTAGAGCTTGATGTCATGGAGTCATTGTTGGATGAACTTGTAATTGATTTATTAGCATGAGAACAATGCTTTTGTTCCAGTTGACATGTTAATTAAAGGTGTGTGTACAAATGTGTTAATGAGATTGTAAACTCCAATTTTGCTCAATAATAGTGAAGTTTGCCACATCTTATTAAATAAATATGTCATAAAAGTTAAGAGACTGAAAAAATTTGATATTATGAGGTACAAGACATCATTATCTCTTTACCATTAAATATGTCATATATTATTGTCACATCTTGTTCGCTTATTAGCTTTGGTTTTTTTTTTTTTAATTGATCTTTGAGCATTTTCTTTTTGAGCTTTAATTAGCCCTTGTATATATGACGTCTTTGAATCTTGTTATTTAATTAAATACTAGAGAAATTAATTGTTATGTGAATTATATTGCTATAATTCACCATGGGAGGGTGATGGCATTGAATGTAACAAAATTTAATTTATTTTTTTTATCCTTTATCTCATTTTAAATGATTTTGAATAAATCCTCTAATTTATTTTACGTTTAAGCTTTATAATAATTATATATATAAATGTATATTTTGTTATAAAAGTAGACAAAACAACCAAAATGGCTTAGAAAATATACAATATCAAATAAGATTAAGATATAAGTAGAGGAGAAAAAAAAAAAACAAAAAAAAAACAAAATTATGAGGATTAAGTACATTATACACGTCGATCGAACGTTTGAAATTGATTAAGCTTCTCAAATAATCAAGATTGAGAGAAGAGTGAAGTATGGATTTTTATCCACAGAATTCATTTGTTCATGGGGGCATTGCTATGTTGGGTTATTAAAGAATCGCCTCATCTCATTTCTCCATTTTATTCTTTAATAAAGTGTTTTTTTTACTCCAATAGTAAGTTTTGTTAAATTATATAAACAATTATACAAAAAATATGTTCAATTAATTTAGTCATTTACTACATGATTTTCTTCTTTGATTTTTGAGAGATATGATTGCACACGGAATCAAATTATTCATGAACCAAATCATCAACATATGAATGAATATTGCATAAAGTTAATTGCATTCATCCCTTAAATAAACAATTTATGGCAATATATATGATTCATTTCCTTTGAATCTTTTCAATTAAACTTTAACTTATTCATTTTGATAGAGATAAGTGTAAATTAATTTTTTTAATATTCATAAAATAGTTTAAAGCATAAACAAATCTCAATTTTATCTCAAATACAAATATCCCAATTAATCACTTGATTGAAATATCCTGAATCTTTTTTTTCTTCAGATAAAATAGTAAATTGAATATTCGTTAAAAAAAATCCTTTTTAGTATTTACATATAAATATATTGAAAACAAAAAGAGACGAAGGCATAAAAATAGAGAAATAGAGGCTAGGGATTTCATATTTCATTGCTACAAAAAAGAGAATACATATATAAGATTTTATATGCTAATATATCCTTATATATTACCATAATACTAATATATGCTAATATATCCATATATACTAATATAGCAATGCTAATATATCCTTATATACTAACATAATTCTAATATATGCTAATATCCCCCCTCAAACTCACGATGCGACAGCGATAAGCATCGAGAGTTTGTCAGATAAGAAACGGAAGCGCGAAGCCGAGTGTGCTTTTGTAAAAATATCAGCAATCTGGAGAGAAGAAGAAATAAACGGCAATGTGATGGTACCAACCTGCAGGTGATGGCGAGTAATATGACAATCAATCTCTATATGTTTGGTGCGCTCATGAAAAACTGAATTACGTGCAATCTGAATAGCACTCTGATTATCACAATGTAGCGGAGTAGGGTGATAAAGAGAGATACCCATATCAGCAAGCAACCAACGTAGCCAAACAATTTCACAAGTAGTCGAGGCCATGGCACGATACTCAGCTTCTGTAGAAGATCGAGAGATGACATCTTGTTTCTTACTCTTCCACGAAATAAGTGAGTCACCGAGAAAAATACAAAATCCAGTAGTCGACTTGCGATCCGTAGGATTACCAGCCCAATCCGCATCAGAGTAAGCACGCAGCTCTAACGATGACGTAGAAGGAAACAAGAGGCTCTGAAACTGAGTGCCCCGAAGGTACCTGAGAATACGAAGCACGGCAGCCCAATGAACTGTAGTAGGAGCAGTGACAAACTGACTAACCACTTGAACAGCATGGGCAATGTCAGGGCGAGTCACAGTAAGATAAACCAAGCTGCCAACTACAGTACGATAAAGACTGGAATCTGCCAAAGGAGTACCATCCGACGGAGAGTATCTAGCATTAGTCTCAAGGGGAGTATCAACGGTCCGACTATCAGTGAGTCGAGCACGCTCAAACAGATCAGCTATATACTTTGATTGAGATAAAAGATAGCCTTTCGAGGAATAGGCAACCTCAATTCCTAAAAAATAACGTAGCATACCCAGGTCTTTCATAGCAAAGCAACGTGCCAATTCAGACTTCAAAGAGTTAATTCCATCACAATCATCACCAGTAATAATCATGTCATCAACATACAAGGATAATAGAATACGACCTGCCATTGTACGCTTGACAAATAACGCTGAATCATGGTGACTAGGAACAAAGCCAAGCGAAGTGATCACAGTGGAAAACTTCTCAAACCAGGCACGTGGTGCTTGTTTAAGACCATAAAGAGCTTTACGAAGCTTGCAAACTTCACCCGATTGATGAGCAACACCAGGAGGAGGTGTCATATAAACTTCTTCATGAAGATCGCCATTCAAGAAAGCATTCTTGACATCCATTTGAGATATTCTCCATTGACAAATGGAAGCAACGGCAATCAGAGTACGAACAGTTGTCATTTTGGCAACAGGAGCAAAAGTTTCTTCATAGTCCATACCGTACTCTTGGGAGTAGCCTTTAGCAACAAGTCGGGCCTTGTATCGTTCAATGGATCCGTCATATTTGGTTTTAATCTTGTACACCCAACGAGAACCAATGGCATGTTTTCCGGGCGGTAGTGGAACCAAATCCCATGTACGAGTTTGGTGTAGAGCAGTAAGTTCCTCAGCCATAGCAGTCTGCCAAAAAGGATCACGAACTGCCTCTCTGTAGGACGAAGGCTCAGAAAGACGATGAATAGATGCAACAAAAGAAGCAAAGGAGGTAGAATAGGATGAATACTCAAAGTCAGGTAGTTTAGTGGACTTACAGATACGAGTGGACTGACGTAGAGGAGGATTATCCACATTCTCATCCGGCAACTGGGTGGTCGTAGGAGCAGGGACATCAGAGGTGGATGTTTCATGAACCAAAGTATCAGACAGAGCTTCAGTGGGGTCGGGATCGAATGGATCAATACGAACAAGATCTGATTGTGTCATATGATGGGAACTAGCAGGAACAGAAAAGAAGGGTATATGCTCTAAAAACACAACATGACGCGAAACATACAATTTTTGACTAACTGGATCAAAACAACGATATCCCTTTTGACCAACACCATAACCCAAAAAGACACACAAAGCAGACCGAGAAGACAATTTACTACGCTCAACATGAGGTCGTAGAACAAAACAAGTACAACCAAATACGCGCAATGAGGAATAATCAGGTGAATGACCGTACAACTTCTCAAAGGGAGACAAACCTGAATTATGAGAGATTGGAATTCTATTGATCACATGAGCAGCAGTAAGGACTGCTAATATATATATATTCCAATACTTTGCTATGCTCTGGCCTCTGGGCCTATCTTTGTTCTTGATGTCATTCTTGTGCCAAACAAAGGTACTCCATTTGTCTATAAATTATGTCTTTTTTTGTTCTCATTGTCATTGAAATTTCTTTTCAATTGGACACATTATTGTCCATTGTGGAGTATTGTTTGATAGTATTTTTTATTAAAAAAATAATTTCCCAACATATCTTTTTTTTTTTTCAAAATTAATCTTATATAAATTATATAATATCCTTTCTTCCTTTTTTTAAAAAAGAAAAATTAGATAAAACCCAATTTATTTTTTTAAAACTAAAAAAATTTCTTCATTATATATATATTTTTCATTTTCTCAGAAAAATATCAGATTAATGAAGAGGATCAAATTGGGATGCTGAGCTGGCACTTTTATTAACTTCCATTTTAACGCACTTCTGGGCCCCACATCCCTTCCTCCGCAGCGTGTTTTGGAAAGACAAATTTATCACCAATAATAATATGCCACGTCATCTTCAAGATCCGCAATTACGCCATCAAAGTAAGCGTGAATTTAAAAAGTCATACGTGTCACTCTTTCTCTCGAATTGGAAGAAGTTGATTTCCAAGTGTCAATAAATCCAGACGCGTTGGAATGAAAAATATAAATAAATAAAGAAATCAACACCCAAAGCGACACGCCGCGTGATTCGACACGTGGCATTCATCTGGCCATGCTAGCGTTACTCCCGATCTTTTAATGCTCTCCTTTCCACCGTTAGATCATCAATGAACGTCTAGGGATATATTTAGTAAGTTTCGTAATTTTAGATAAAAATCCACGGCATTTCGGGAAAAATCAAAATCATTCATATCTATATTTGGATGACTTTTACACCTCACTCCCTTAAAACCCTGAAATTTCTCATTTATTGAAACACATCTTATTTCTAAGCTCTCAAATTATATATTTTTTAGGGGTTTATAAGTAAAATCTGGGCTATATTTTTCCCGAAACGCATTCACTGCGTGAAAGAAAAACAGAGTTCTTTGCTCTCTCTCATCCTCTTGATTCCTTTCTTCTTTGGCATTCCAATAGTTTTATACTACTTGCTATTGATTCCTTTATTTATAGCATTGAGAGTGAGAGAGAGAGAGAGAGAGAGAGAAAGAGAAAGGAGGAGAAGGACAAGAAGAGATGAAGAGAGAGGAGGAGCAGAAGAGGACTCTGTTTGGGATCAATCTCTCAGAGAAGACAAGATGGCAACAGTTTCTTTTATGTTCAGGAGGTTTCTTCATTGGTTACCTTGTCAATGGTGTTTGTGAAGTATGTTTTTGCTTGTGTTTCTTGCATGCATGTTCTTGTCTTTAACTTCAACTCATTCTCGTCTTGTTGTGTTTCAGGAGTATGTATATAATCGCCAGGGATTCAGGTTGGTTTTCATATACTCTGTTTTTCTTTGAATCTTTTATGTTTTCAATGGACTTGTCTGATTTGTTTGGTGTTTTGTAGCTATGGTTGGTACTTCACTTTCGTTCAAGGTTTTGTGTATTTGGCTCTCATAAGATTGCATGGTTTCACCATGGACCATGTTGTGAATCCATGGAGCTCTTATGTGAAGCTCTCTGCTGTTCTCATGGCTTCCCATGGCCTTACTAAGGGCTCTCTGGCTTTCCTCAACTACCCTGCTCAACTAATGTTCAAGTCCACAAAGGTATATATATATGTATTATAATTCAAGAATTGAATTTCAATTGGCTCTGTTGTTGGTCTTGCTTTATATATGCATGTGTCTTAGCTGTTGTCTTGATGGTTGGTGGAGTATTACTTCAGGGGATGCCATGATGTTCCTTTATTTAGTGGAATGATAGCCTATAGAGGGGTTGTGATTTGAATCATCTCTTCAACATGTTTGTGCTGCATATGGGCCTTAATAATGTAGATTTTTCATGGTGTTTAGGTGTTGCCTGTAATGGTTATGGGGGCATTCATTCCAGGACTTAGACGAAAGTATCCGGCTCATGAATATTTCTCGGCAATATTGCTTGTTTTGGGTCTCATTCTTTTCACTCTTGCCGATTCTCAAACATCGCCAAATTTCAGTGTTATCGGAGTGTTCATGGTCTGCGGTGCGCTTATAATGGATTCCTTTCTTGGTAATTTGCAAGAAGCCATCTTTACTATGAATCCTGAAACAACACAGGTGATTTGTGTTTTTTTTTTCCGGTCCTGAGGTAGTTAATTATAGTTGATTTTTTCGATTAGAATTGCGAGTTTTTGTTGTTCCAGATGGAAATGCTCTATTGTTCGACAACTGTTGGTTTGCCTATGTTGATCCCTCCCATGATTTTTACCGGCGAGCTGATCAAAGCCTGGAACTCATGCTATGAAGTGAGCTTCTTCATCTTTTTCCTTTTGATTTTGTTCTGTTAATGCCAATGTTCTTACTTGTCGATAGTTTTCAATGATCTCTCAATTGACTTATGATACAAAATCAATTTCATCATTTGACTCTATCATATTCAAAGATTATGTTAGATGATGTTAGCACACTCTGATTCACATAAGTTTGTCTCTGAATTAAGCATCCATATGTGTATGCGGTGCTGGCTTTTGAAGCCATTGCCACGTTCGTCGGTCAAGTTTCCGTCTTGTCTCTGATTGCAATATTTGGTGCAGCAAATACAGCAATGGTAAACATTTTATATTTCACTGAATATATTATGTGTCCAATGTATAAAATTTCATTTTTATGATGTATTTTGTTTAGGTTACTACTGCAAGGAAAGCAGTGACTCTTTTGCTATCGTATATGATATTCAAGAAGGCATTAACCGAGCAACACGCCACTGGGCTCATACTTATCGCCATGGGAATCATCATAAAGCTCATCCCAGATAATAAGCAACCACATCCGCATAATCATATACAACGGCAACAATGGCAACAAAAACAAAAGCAAAATGAAGAGCAAGAGTTACAAGAACCAGAAGAAGAAGAAAGGCGACCATTGGTTTAATGGAAGAAACTAGAGTTTAGTTTCGGAAAGATTCGCTTATGACTTTTAACATCAATTCTTGCTTCAATTGAGGTAATGAATACTGTTGGCTTCACTTTGCTCTCTTTGTACTGAAATTGATTCTTTTAACTTTGCTTGAACTGAGTATAAACAGTTCCTTCAAATGTATCATAATTATCATTCAAGTCATCAATAAAGTACTCTCATACAAAAGAAAAGTATATAGATTTATATTTGTTTATCCTTCTACAAGTTTCATAGAATGATAGAACTTAGCTGGTCTTCTTAGTGAGAGTTGAGGTTTGAATCTTCGTGTCATCTTTGATGAAACTCCACCAAAGAAAAGTGTGAGGGATCGTGAAGGCATGCGACAATGCATGAGAATCTACATATCCATAGTAAGGAGGGAATTCATAAATCTCTAGTAGTTTAGCAAGTGCACCTCCAAACAACACCATCCAAAGCTTCAATCTTGAGGGATGGCTTGTTAAACCAGACCACACCACCCACAATAGCACTTGTGCAATTCCCACTGCCATACCGACAATCAAGTGCAATCCTGAGAAAAGAACCACACAAAAAATCACTAGTATTTGTTCATAAAATTCAGTTTCAAGAGTTAGACACAGACCATGATCAAATTGGTAGAAGTTGAGATACAAGACATGGGTTGTCAGAAAAGCTAGCAGAGGAGCAGCAACCATCACTCTTGAAGTCTCATCTTTGACATGAAGAGTTCTTACAATTGCTAGGATTAGAGATATGCCAAGTGAAATTATAGTTGATGAATAATCCAATCTCTCTGCCAATTCAGAGTATCTGCAGAAATGCCAGCAAACTAATTTTAAATCTCAATTTTTTTAGGTGTTTTACGTTGTAGATTTCTTATACCTGCTATGAAAAATAGCACCCCAAAATGAGGCATTCATGGATAACAACCAGGAAACATGCCACAATTCAGTGAATTCATAGAATGTTCTTTGACTCTGAGGTCTGAGGTGCAATTTATAATGCAGTAACTGGTTGTATGAAAACCAACATTTGAATTGAATCACAAGACTCAACAGAGAGAGCATTGCAGAAACTGGGTCCTGTAAAACAATACCAACATGAAGTGAAATACAACAAGATATTGATTGAGCTTTGATGAAGAAATACCTGAAAAATTTAGACACGTTTTAATGGCCATTTGCCATGATATTTAACAGGCATAAGTGTTGGCCCAAACCATTGGCCCAAATCTAATGGCCTAAAACTAAGTTCTACAAACCAACTAGCTCCTCCTAATCCATGGATTAAGAAACCATGGCTCACCAAACAATTAACTAAAGCCCTTGGTTTCTAATGGCCTAAAACTAAGTTCTACAAACCAACTAGCTCCTCCTAATCCATGGATTAAGAAACCATGGCTCACCAAACAATTAACTAAAGCCCTTGGTTTCTTGAAGTTGTGGGCTAGATCTTCTCCTATAAATATGAGAAGCTTGTTCTCATTCTAAACACACAACCAAGAAGAAGAAGAGTAAGAGTGAGAGTGAGAAATAAGAAGAAAAAGAAGAGTGGAGAAGTTTGGAAAAATATTTTGAGAGTTTGTCCATTCTCCTAATATAAGAGAGAGTACTGGTTTTCTCTTTATTATTAGAGAGAGTCTGTAACTCCAGAAATTTCCCACTTAGTAAAATTCTTCTATCCTTGCCCGTGGTTTTTACCCTAATTGTTTAGGGGTTTTCCACGTTACATCTTTGTGTCTTTTATTTTACAGCATTATTCTTAGTTCTTTTGCTGTGGTTCTGCTCTATTCGATCCTATATTTCTCTAACAAGACCATCGGTTTCTCTTTCCTTTTCTCTTTGAATCATACAGTGGTATTGGCAGTCACTTTTGCAGTTCCATTGTTTCCATTGTGAGTAGAATTGCTTGTGCTCATACCATGAACTGTTCTCTGTCAGAGTATCAGATGAGAACTTACAATGTTTGATAGAGATTTCTGCAATATATCCTTTGGCTTCACATTGTTCTACACATGCTCTGCTCACCAAAATTCACAAATCAAAGCTATAGAAAAGAGAAGAATATGTATATATATATATATAATATAATTGTTTAAATACCTGTAAATGGGATCAGAATCACCATGGGTGGCATGAAGAACTCCAAAAAGAGAAGGAAAACAGAGAAACAGGGGAAGCCAAACAATTGTCATCTTAGAACAGAAACTCAGTGAAACAAATGGAATGTGAGAGACATACATGATTTACAGAATTAAAAAGAATGATAAATAAAATTGAAAGATTTCTGGAATGTCATACATACAATGAGTTTGATTAGTCTGGTTCAACCTGTAGAATAATCATGCGTATAGACCAGTTTCATATTCATATTGTTTTGGAGTGACTTTATATTTCTCTTTTATTTCTGAACTAGATTCACGTGTTTTTTAATTTTTGGTAAAGATTATACACAATTTTATATAACAAGTGAAAAATTTGTCCATATAATTTATGCAAAAGAGGAAATTCTTAGGAAGGTGGTGGTATTAATTACTCTTCAATGAATTGATTAGTCAATGTTTTTATCTGGTCCAATAGTCTTTGCTTTCAGCATTTCTATATAATTTCATTATTTAGAACAAAACCATTGTTATTATTAGCTACCTTAACAAACATCCAAGAAAGCAACTCAAAGAAAATAATAAACAATCTATCTCAAACAGTTCATAATCTTGCCACAACTCAAATCTTTAGCTGACTCAAGTTCAGCAAGAATACAACATTTTATTTAATGCACCAACAAGTTATTAGCTCATATACAAAAGCTCTAAAACAGGATACACTAAGTATCATATAAGAGCAAATCACATTAAATACAACGTTATGTTCTTGTTAACACTAGACAAATGAAAATGATCAAATATTACATTCAGAGAGAAACAGGAATTTAAGAAGAAGATGAATTGAAATAAAAGCTATTCATCATTGAAAGATAGAGAGTAAAATAGATTTTATACAAGGGCTGTGGGTGGACATGTGAACTTGCATACAAGAGAATAACTGACACTGTCATGCAGTGTGGTTTAATATATGAATATATTTATATGTTATATGTTTATGAGATGGAGATGCTTGCATTAAGATCAGCAATGCACTCAGTTGGAAGACCAAGAAAGGAATTCATGAACACATCATTCACAGGCTCAACAGTGGCAATTCCAACCAGCCTGCATTTCCCTTCTCCATCCATCCTTTCTCCTCTCCCATTCTTCATCTCTCCCTTTGATTCCTCAGTTGTTAATGTAGTGTCCACAAACAATGGAGGAGCTTTATATATACTCCCAACTGAGAAACAAAACTCAGCCTTAAACTGAAGCTCAACCTACAAAAAATGAAGAACAAGAGAATTATACTATCAATAGCTTCTTTAAAGAGTTGAGTAAGAAGAGTTTGAACGAATGAATACCTTGCCAGTTTGTTTGTTGAGAGTTCCCTGGAAGAGCTGGGGGAGGATTACAATCTTTAGAAAAGGTGGCAATGGTAAACCAAGGAACCTTGTTGTTGAGGTCTCTAATGGAGGAATGTAGAGAGTGTTTGCATCAAAAGAGAGTTGGATGTCATCAGATGTGGGTTGTTTGGAACCAGTGCCTGTACCCATGCCTCCTTTGGCATTGTATTGGAAGTATGGGTAGCTGGAGATGCCAAGCTTGCAGGTTTCTAGACTCTGGAACTTGACTTTCAATTGGTTGGAAGTAGTTTTGGTTGCCATGGAGGATGATGATGGTTCTTGTTTGGATTGAATGTTTGATGAGATTATGAAATGAAGCTTGGGACTAGAATTTGAGGGAGCTTTGGAAGGGAGTTTGGAGAGCATTGGGAATTTGGAAGTGGAGTTCATTTGGGAAGTCATTTTTGGGGAATGATTGAAGAAGAAGTGAAGAACATGATGTTATCTGCTTTCATTTGAGGTGAGGCTTGGATGGTGGTGGTGGGTTGGACTATCTCCTCCAGTTGGGTTCTTTGGGGCAGGTTTTGATCCGACCCATTTATACTTGACTTGAACCCAACCTAATTGGTTCATTGAACAAATTAGAATATATAATTTTGAAGTCTATATTTAAATTTAAGTCCAGTTTGACATGATAAAAATGATATGCATGATAGACTATCACATCCTGCTACTATTTTTTGTTTGGTGTGACAATAGGATATGATAGTCTTATCCTATTGGCCCACTTTATTTTATGGGTCACACGATAATGAATCCTATGGGGAGTCAAATAGAAACATGTAGAATATGACATGTTATTTGGTTTCTCCACTTATTTGGGATTTTATTGTATCTTTTTCTTTTGATCTTTTAAACACGATGATTGGGCCAAAAGTTTGTTAATAACTAGATACAGTACTAAGTTCACTATTTTAAGTAGGATTTTAGGCATTTAGAGTGGTTAAAGGGTTCTCCGTCGATCTCGTGCTTTAGCAGATTATTTTTTATATAAATCTCTTTTTTTTAATCATGTTTTATTTATAGTTTCTCTAGTCTGATGATTTTTTTTTTCAAATTGATTTTGATGTTATCTATTTATTTTTCATTAATGAATTTGTTAGTCTAGCTTTATGCACACTTTGTGCATGATTCTCTTTAAGAAAATAGGTATTAACTATAATTTTTGCAAGTCAGTGATATTACAATCTATATATTTGTGGATATTATTTACAAATTATTTATTTTTAAAAAAATTAAAATATACGGATAAGTAAATTATTAAAGAAAAAAAATCCAAAAATAGTCTATTTAAAAAATATATATATATAATTATTATAAAGGTTAATTTTCTCTATATACATACAATTCATACATTATCCGATGAACTTCAAACATAAAATAGGATAACAAAATGATATCTAATGGTTTATCCAGTGCGCATATGATAGAATATGAACTTATCATGCACATATCCTGTCATACTCCTATCCAGTCCTCATATTATATCTGTCCACCAATACAAGCTCTTAATAAACATTTGTAGTTTTCCTTGTAAGATTAAAATAGATTTTTAAATGGGAGTACTATTATTTTTTTCTTTTTTTTTGAAATTATTTCATATTAGTAATTAAAATATTAAAATAATAGAAAGTCTTACTTGTGGGCCGGTGTTCAAAATCAACTCCTTCCTTTCGGCCTTGTATTTCATTTGCCATTAAAGACGGAGCTTCCATACTATTTTGGCATGATCTTTGGATCGATTAAAGATCTCCTTCCTACCCCTTGACATATATTGCCTTTGCCATTGCTTTTGTTTCACTTTTATCTTTGAGCTAAGTTAAATTTTTATATTGTTTCTTTAATGATGGTGGACTAAAGTGTTCATTGATCCGGAGAAAGCATGTGGCAAAGAACTTGTTCTCATAAAATGAACATTCTTAATTAACTTGTTTGGAATAATAAAATCCCCATACTAAAAAACTTGACCTTAAAGGTTGCACTAGCTACAAATTGTCACTTGTGTGCTTTGTCACATAGCGATTTAATCCATCAATCACTTTTTTCTTAATTGCCCTTTAGTCATATATGGAACCATTTTAGTCACATTTGGTCCCACCCAATTCTCCAATACTTTAATTGGGTGAGGTTTCCGCCTCACGGAGATCCAAACTTGAGACCCATCTTAGGGATAGTTGACTAAAACAAAATAATCAAATCTTAATCGTAATTCTCTTTCACCAATTTTTATCGTATTTAAAACTAATCACCTATTTTTGCTTAGGAATCTATAACCCCTGACATGAAGAGAATCAAACACATTGCATGACCTTAGATGTGACAATTAATTAATACAATATCCGGCTAACGTTCTCAACAATATCTCACAACCATGCCACCCTGAAAGGATGATCACCTCATTGATTGTTTTCAGAAGTATACTAGTATCTGTTTCTTTTTGCTACCCTAATAGTTAAGCTTGTCCATATATTGTAGATTTGTACTCGCTTTTTACTTTCTTTTATTTCTCATTTTGCAACGGTCGTATTTTTTAGCAAAGTGGTGGTCTATCAAATTTTATCTTTTATATATATATATATATATATATATATATATATATATATATATATATATATATATATATATATATATATATATATATATATAATGATTTAATAATAATAATAATAATAATAATAATAATAATAATAATAATATTACATGGTCTCCTTAATCTGCACACACAAGTATATATTTGTTTGGTACCGTCTCCCCCTCTAGAGAGTTGATATCCTACACACTCCACATTTCTAATTAAATTAAAAAAAAACAAATAAATAATTAATTATGTAACTCAATTTGATTTTGTTAACTAATAAACAAGTTGATACAATTTGACATGGTTTTTTGAGATGGGGTTCACAAGCTGGAATTGGCGGGCGGTGTTTGAAGTCTAGTCTTAGAATTAATGCTAGAACAAGTATACAACCATCATCCATCATTGATTGTGAGTGATCAGCTGAAGTTGATATGAAAATTGATGTAAATTAACAAAAAAACAAAGTTCAGAGAGTTGGATGTGAAGAGGTGTTAGACATGATAATGTTGTTCTAACTTTAAAGAAAGAGGATAATGTCTTTGAAAGCTAGCAAATAATAGAGGTCTGATGTTGCACTATATTTATGAAGGAGGCCCCTCTAAATGAGCATTGTAGTATTCAGATTGAACTTAATCTAATTAAGTGATAAAGAATCAAACTAAGTTCTAATCTTTATTTACCTTTCCACACTTTCCCTTCATTTCATATCCTACCTTTTTTTTTTCTTATATTAACTCTTAATTTTGAAGTTTTTGACAAATTTGTTTGATTAAAGGGAGGTTAATTAAAACTGTAAATATATATACATATACACAACAACACACACAACCTCTCTTCAGTTATATATATCATCTAAACATGAGTCATGGCCTTATCCGTCTGTTAGCAATCAAGAAAGGATAAGATCAAAGTGCATTTCATAACCTTATCCTTCATTGTTTCAAGCAATACAATCATACTCTTTTGTTCGTATAAATCATTATTTCCAGATTAAAAAAATAATAATATCCCAAAAATTAACGCCCATTACCGAAAACAACCGAAAAAAAACCTTCAACCAAAGTGAGTTAAAATTTAACTCATCATGACTCAGACCAATCTAAAAAAAGTATAGTCATGACTCGGGTGAGGTACGAGTTAACTCGGAGAAGTAACCATGCATGCAAAACCACATTGGCACCTAAAACACTCCATCACTACTCTTCACTTACAACGTGACACTCCCACGCAACCTCCATGACCAACTAACTAACCCCCCACCATCCACATCTCCTTCTTCATGCCTTTATATAATTAACCTTCTCTTTTCTTTCTCTAATCCTCCAAAGTCTCATTCCATGGCTACAAAAGCCATGACCAAGCTCTTAGCCATTGCAGACATGGTTTCCTTGTCTTGTTCTCTACTAATGGTGGCTCTAATTTTAGTGACTGCCATGCATGAGAGCTTGGAGATGGAGACGATGATCGGTGATGCTGTTGTCAGTAAAGGTAGATTAATTAATGATCGTGTTTGTGATGAAATTTATGTGGTTAGTGAGGGGGAGACATTGCAAACAATTAGTGATAAGTGTGGTGATCCCTTCATTGTTGAAAGAAACCCTCATGTTCATGATCCAGACGACGTCTTCCCCGGCCTTGTCATCGCTCTCCGGCCAACCAAACTCTGGCCATAGTTGTCCTTTTTAAGGGTTTAGGTCATCTATGTGAGAAGAAATGGTGGATGGATATATTTGCATGGCTCGGTTAATTATTTGTCTCAGGTTTCTTTTTTTTGTCATTATTTGATTATATATATTGGTGTTTATATATAAAAGGTTTTATATAAACATTGCTTTTAGTTTTTTAGTTTGATCTCTTTGATGAAGTATTATTCTTGTTTTTAAGGGAAGAGATATATAAAGACAAGGGTTCCCAAAACTAGTCCAATTTGGGGAGCTTGTGGGGTCTAAAGTTTTGTTTGAGTTTTCAAGTTATGGATAGGAATGAGTTTGGAATGAGGGGAAAAATGGAAGGGAAAATAAATAAATAAATAAGTTGATAAACATAAGTCAGGAGATATTTTTTCTTGGTGCAATTTGATTGGTCTTTATAGTTTTGATAGTCAGTTTCATAATAGGATTGAGTTTTATGTGGGAAAGCAAATCCCATATACTGTTAAAATGTTGTCCAATTTGGAGTTTAGTGGTGCACAAATTGAAGGACTAACCAGAAACATAAAGATGGTTGATTTATTGCTCTCTATATATGTTTGATTTTCTTGTTTTTTTGTAACCACTTTACACATCACGTCTTTAATTTTTGGTTAGAATTTTTAATTTATAATTATTTTTAAAAAATAATTTCTCTTCAACCTAACAAATAACACCACTAGAGATCATGTGCATGGACCGCTCTCTGATGTTAGATGTATCTTTTGTTCATTTATATTAGTTTTAAAATTTTATGATGAAATTATGATTTATCAATTTTATTAAAAAATATAAAAATAATAAAAATATATAAATTTTAAAAAAACTATTTTACTAAAAATATGAATATTGAACCATGATGATACCAAATGCTAGCTAGAAGGACGGAGAAAAATCAATTTAGACAAAGCTTAAAATTTTTGAGAATTATAAAAACATTTTTTAACTATGATAAATTGTTCAAAAAGAATTTATTAAATGTTCACTTACACACAACTCTTTCCTGGACAAAGCCTATTTTATAAGAATCAAAATATACAATATTTTACATTTGGTTGAGAATATTTATTTTACAAAGTACACGTACAAAATTATAAGTTATACATAGTTTGATGTGGAATTAGAATCTTTGACTTTAGTGCTAGCGTGGGGAATCTTCTTTGTTGGTTCAATGCACATCAATCAATCACACTAATCATGTGATAATGAAATTTCTAATCTTATTCTAATTTTTTTTAATGTTAACTTATCTCCATTTTATTTGGTGGACAAGGATTGTGGAACTTTTATGTGTGTGCATGGTTTTATTTCTAAATCTTCACCCTTGTTGTTTTTCAAAAACTTTGATTTATTTTATTGTTTGCTTTTGCTGCATGGATATTATCTTTGTTATTTAATTTAATGTGGATTGTTTATCATTGTAAAAAAAGGGGAACAAATATTTGAGTCAATTGTTTTGGGTTATTGGACTCAAAGTTTTCCGACCCGGATCGGGCATCGACTTGGAAAAAGCTAGGGGTCAGGGGTCGAGGTGTTCAACCGGGTTTAACCGGGGTCAACAATTTTTATTAAAAATAATTTAAATTTTAACTATATGTGATTCAAAAAATCGAATATTGAAGAATACAAAAATAAAAAAAATAAAAAAATGACTTTTAAAACTTTAAGCAAATATTCCACATAAATAAATATTGAAATACACCACATTTAAAATGTGAAATACACCAAATAACATTAAAATAAACTAGTACAAAATCAATTGAAAAACATAAAAATATTCAACTAAGAAATAAACAACTAAGAAATCCATAAAAAAAATGCATAAAAATATTCAATTTTCATAAATTTAAATACATCAAATACCATAAACATAAACTTGTTCAAATCTCCATAAATTAAAATATAAACATGAAATAAACAACTAAATAATCCTTTAGTTTACAATTTGATATTTTAACCCCCCAAACATTAGTATATTATAAACTAAAATAAAAATTAAAAAAAAAAATTGTGCAAACCCGGGTTGGTGACCTGGCCGGGTCGCCAGGTAGCTAGTCCGACCGGTGGGGTTGCCGGTTTAGTCTCGATTTTATTCAAATCCAGTTTTATGTATTTGACCAAATCGGCTTAAAAGCCGATTCCGGGTCTGAAAACCATGATTGGAGTTCAAAACTTAAGAAGACAGAGAACTATACGTAAAGGGAACTTGGTTCATTTCCATAATTAATTGTAGGTATATATAGAGAATTGTCTCGTGTTAATTAATGAGAAAAAAAAATATGTGAGCATATAATTTTTTTAGAAAATTATTTTATATGAACAATTAAAATCAATGGGTTTGATTATGATCAACCCCGTTCCGCCCTTCCAGCTCATGGCTATATAGTTTTCCTCCCCTTCTGCCTCCCTCCACCTTTTTTTTTTTTTTTCTCTCTCTCTCTCTCTGTTTTATGTTTTTTGTCTCATGTTTTCACCCCCAGTAATTTATTTTTCTCTCTTCTATTATTGTTTTTTTTTTGTATTTTGTTCTATTTTTTTTAATGCATTAGTGGTTATTCACCTTTTTAATATATATATATCAAAACATACCATTTTTTTCTTATAGCATCATATCAAATCAAATATCTCATACTAATTAGTTACTTAAAAAAAATCCTTACATATATAATTCTAATATATCTCTTTTCTGATTTCATTTTTTTCCTCAGATATTTTTCTTTTCTAATCTTAATATATTTTACAAAGTACTGATCATATTTGATTCCATAAAATTCAGGATAAGAAGAAAACCATAACTTATGAACAAGTTGCTATTAGAAAAAAGTGGTGAAGTGCATTTGTGCAATAAGTTTTCAATTAGATTATTAATGCTTAGTTTAGCATTAATATTACAGTTGACTAAATGTGATATTTCTCCAATTACTATAATCATTTTTTTTTTGTGACATCAATGGGAGAAAATGAGTGAATAGACAATTCTTGGGAGGATATGGCCCATTAATTCAATTATTATTCAATATTAATGATAATGGCACCATCTTCCATACGAGAGATAGATTGTAAAAGAAAGAAAAAAAAATCTAATGATGACATTCCGTGTAATACTTGTTAATTGAATCAGCTTAAAAATCAAATTAACAAAAATCACACTAATAACTTGTTGCTATCAAAACCCCATGATCTAATGACTTTTCACTATGAAAAGTTCTAATTGGTTTTAATAACTACTAAATAAATTATATAATTTAATCACTCAAAACCAGTTAAAGTTTGACCAATTAATATATCCAAAAAATCCAGGGTTGAACTTTTAAAAACTAAAAGTAGTATATATATATATATATATATATATATATATATATATTGCACTTTATAGGTTTTTCTTATATACAGTAATGGAATATTATTTTGTGTTTAATTAGAGCATATTTAATTTGATGAATCTATGTTTAGTGTAAATAAATTTATATAATCAAGATTATATGCTTGAAGGATTTAGTGTAAAAGTTCTCTTTATGTGTTCTTGGATTGAACAATTTAGTGTAATAACTTATAAGTCACTAATATATTCAAATTTTTCAATATATATATGCCATTACTTGCTTAGTGTAGTAATAGGGTAATTGATAGTGTATTGATAAATCCAAGGTTGTAATTCCACTCTCTTATGTTATAAAGCATTGTTTACTGTTTATTTAGTCATAATGTGAATTTTATACAGGAGAAGTCGTATTCCCACTCTTTTAAAATTGTATGACAGTAAATTTGTTATTATGAAGTTATGATTTATAATATTATGTTTGACGCATGTGGCAAGTTTTTATTGGTCCTACATGTTAATTCGCCATGCATAGTAAATTCTTAAAGAATCATTAAGCCACTATAACTGATAGGTCTTTGTATTTGTCTATCATTTTCATAATGTTTTTCGTATTTTTCAAAACAACAAAATTGACAAACTTTTAAAGGGTCATTTGTCACCTTTGATCAAATATCGGTTTTGACACATTGGATGAAAATAACATAATGATAATCATAAATCAAGTGGCAACATTAATCATGACATCAACAAAATAATTTACATCCCTTGCCACAATAAATCTGTATTCATGGACAAACCGACACTTATGACTCTTAAGATGAAAATGTTGCATCAAGCAAACAACATTTCTTTCATCATAGACTCTTGCCAGCTAACACTAATAATCACAAATGCTTTACCTTCAAAACATAACTAAATAAAATAAATTTTAATTTTTTATGTAGAAACATTTTGCACTTCTAAGATGAGTTTGATACACAATAAGGTATAACACACCATAATTTTTTTTACTCCTTTGTTTAATTTGTATACAAAGCAGAAGTATAATATAAAAGGGAGTTTGAGTACAACGTAATTTAATAGAATTTTTGTATTTAAAATCATAGTACAAAAAATTCAATAAAGATTACAACATACTGTTTTTATAAAAAAAAAACTTATATAGTTTATAAATAAACAAATTTAGTGAATAAACAAAAAAATCTAATTATTCACGTCATATAGTTTTATAATTAATTATTAATCAATATTTTTTTAAAATTAAAAGGATGTAATTATGAACTGATAATTTAATTGATAAAACCAATTTAAAATATTAAATGGTGATTGTGAAAAAGGCGAGAAAAATTTATAAAATATTATTTTTAATTTTTTAATTGCAAACAAATTTGTAAAAATAAGAAGGTATTATAGTAATTTTATAATTTTTTTTATATTTGTGTGAATCAAACAAAAAACAATACATATATACTATCCATTGAATATCAAATATAAAACAGTATAAGTACTTGTCTTGTATTCATTTACGAATCAGAGAACTCAAATATTGGGGAGAGCTCTCCTCCATTAAAAACCAATCAATGTTTTTTGACACTTCGATTTAAAAGAGTTATTCTCAAATGTATTCTTAGGCAATTATTTTCTAAAAATTTTCTTATTGATACAAGATCACCCAATTACCATCATTAGTGATTCTTGGTGGCCTCCACTCCATTATAGCACATTTTGTATTTTTCCTTATCCTTTGACCTTTTTATACAGTATATCTAAAATATTTTGAGTGATATATATATATTTTTAAATTATACCAATATAATTATCTTACCTCAAATAGAAACCTTAAAAGGGGCAAGGAAAAAAAATGTTAATGATAAAACATCATCTGCCCTTTGAATTGAGTGAAGGGTCATTATAGAAGAAAGGAAAGTTAAGTATGAAATTTGACATGCCAACGTAATATTGACACAATGAACTTGCTTCCCATCATTGAGATTTCCACCATGAAACAAAACCTTAATATTTCTCACTAACTTTTTGTTTTAAAAAAATGATTATTATGGACATAATCTATTATATATATATATTTGATAAAGTTAAGAGCATAAAAAGAGGGCCACACACTAGTTCCCCACCAACTCACATGGCCCATCACTAATTTTCCCCATAAACTAAACGTTTTCTCCATGTCATCTTACTACTTCATTTGGATTGCTTGGCTACATGATATATTCCTTTGCTCCTTTGAAATAAATAAATAAATATTTTATTCTAAAGATTTATTAACTTTAGAATAAAATAAAAGTATATTTTAATAAACTACTATATTTGTTTTATTAAAATATAGTTATTGAAACATAGATTTCAATGAAGATAGCATTCTTGTTCGAAAAACTAAAACTATATTTTTACTTAATTTAGTTAGTAAATAAAAAATACTGGCTCATGTGTTTTTTTTAATATAAATATAGTAAACCACAACATTCAATTGTTATTATAGTAGAAATTTTGCACTTTTGATTTTGAGTGATTTTTTATTATTAAAACATAAATTTCTATTTTTTTGATTGATCCGATGTATCTATATTTATTTAAAAATTTTAATTAATAGATAAAAAACCATAAATGGGTATCATACAACTCAATTATCATTGATATTTGTCTTTTCCTTTATTATTAATAATAAAATCTCATCGAGCTTAACTAGATTTTGAAAAAAAATAAATTGAAATCATCTATTTTGATAATTATTTTGATGAGTAAATTTCCATAATATTAAATCTGGAATTGCAAAATAAGATTATAAATTCATTGAATTTTATTTAGTAAAAAAGTACTATTTTATTTTTTAAACTATATATATATATATATAAACAAAAAGTACTGTCAATTTTGCAATGACAATGAAATAACCCACTTGTTTCTCAAAAATGGTTGGAATTTTTTTATTTGAACACGACGTTTTTTAGAGGGAATCTGCAGGTTTTTTTAAAAAACTCCATATATTATAGTGTGGATGGCAGATAAGCCTATATTTTTTTTTGTTTCAATAAAACTCCTTACGAGCATTGTTTCTATCTACTATTATCTAAAAGAGATAACAAGTAGATGCACCATATGACTTAATGAACCTTTAAAATTTTAACAAGTAAACATGTTACAAGGACAACGTGAATTATAATTTTATAATAATAAACTTTCATGCTATAGTCAGCCTAACATATATATATATTTGTAATTGCACTTAACCGATCAATTTATCAAAAATAATTTATTTTCATAAATTGATCTTTTTGTAGCTTATGAAATAAGCTATATTTGGGTTTATTACACAGCTTGAGCTTATCCAAAAAAGCCCATTCAAACACAGATAAAAATCTCATAAGCACTTAACTTATAAGTTAAGTGTTTTTAGGTCAGTTATAAGGACTTGTTTGGATCAGCTATATGCTGATCCAAAAGCACTTATTTCATAAGTTAAGTGCTTATAATGTTAAAGTTGGTGTTTGGATGGGCTTATTCGGATAAGCTCAAGCTGTAAAATAAGCTGAAAAACAGCTTATTTTATAAGCTGCAAAAAATCAGCTTATGAAAATAAGCTGTTTTTGATAAGTTGAATGGTTAAGTGCAATTACTAAAATATCCTCACTCAATCCAAAAAATTACTACCTTTTATATATCTCCCCAAATCCTCTCATCCCTATCTCAAATCAATAATAATAATAATTATATTAATTAATAATAATAATAATTATTATTATAACAATAATAGCAAATATTATTTATTTCTTAAGTAAGACTTGTGAGAAATATGTAAATTATGAAATTATTATCATAATTTAGTAAATATGTATTTTAGTAATTTCTCACTATAAAAGCACTTTTCAAATAAACATCCCAAACATTTTCACAACTGCAAAAGTACTTCAGAATCTAATACATCCAAACAAAAAAAAAAAAAGCATAAGCACTTAACTTACTTTAAAAGTACTTTTTCCAAAAGTACTTCTACAAAAGTAAAAAAAACACATTTTTTATAAGCCAATCCAAATAAGCCCTAAGCTGATCCAAATAACCCCTATTAAACTGAAAAAAAATATTTTTTTAAAAGCCAATCCAAACAAATACCATAGTTGCCTAACATATATAATAATAATAATAATAATAATAATAAATCAATAAAAATATGGAGTAAAAATAGAAATAAGCACAATGACAAAATCCAACATGGACACGTTTTTCAAAATAATTTATTAGTATTTAATTAAATACTATTAAAAAATAGGAAGAGACAAAACTAGGCCAAGCTGGTTGGGGTGGACCACGTTCCACCGCCTGCTGCAGTTCCAATCACGGATCCCAGAAACAATCATTCTGCAATCGATCCATTATTACGGTCCGATCTCATCATCACTTTATAAATCCGTAGATGAAATCTCAGCCGTTGGATTATTACTCATTCGTTAGATTTACTCCCCAGAAAAAGAATGCCGTGTTTCGTCATATTCCAGTACTCTCCAACGTATTCAAGCCTCTCATTTCATGCATATTAAATGCTCGACCAAATGCCAAGCAGAGCAGCGATCGCCATGAGAGCCAGCCTCCTCTCTGCCTGCTTTGCCTGTTTGATCCCCTGATTCTTTGCCGGAAAGTGTTTGCTGACGGTCATCTAAGCGCTGAATCGTTAGATTTTGCTGTTTCTTCTTTGGTAATGTGTTTTTTTTTTTCTTTTCTAAATCTGTGCTGATGCTGATGTTTCTTGAGATCTAATGAGTTTGATGAGTAGGTTGAGGAAGGGCGGATGTGTTGTTGTTTTTTGTGGTGGGATTGAAGTTTGTGGTTGTGATTTGAGGTTGTGAAGTGCTTTGATTTCTTTGCGGTTGGCTTGGCTGGCTGTTTAGATCGTTTAGCTTGTTGTTTTTGGTGAATGTATAGAGATGTTTTTTGTCATGTTGTTTTGTGGGTGGATGATTGACTGGAAAGGATGAGAGGTTTTGTAAATTTGATTGCTTTTCAGGATGAAGTTTGTGTTGTGATGTGTTCTGTTTGTTAGAGCTTGAAATTTCTTCTTTTGTTTGATTTAGATCTATTAGGTTGATAAGGGATGCTTGTTTGATGATAATATTTGGAGTTTTCGTTCAAAGGTTCTTCTTTTAGTTTGTTTTGGATTTGACTTCTTTTGGGCATCCAGACAATTCCAGCATGACCATTAATTTGGATGAAATGCTTTTGGTTTTCTTTACTCTTTTCTTACGTAAGCTTTTTAAGCTATTTATTTATTAATATTATTTTTTGTTGCTCTTTATTTTGGCGTCATCAGTAATCTTTTTGTCTGGAAATTTCATGGTTGTTTGCGCTTTCATGAATGTGGCCTCTCACTGGATAGTTAGTTCTGTGGGTGTTGCTGCATGACCTTTTACTTCAAATTCTTCTCTGATTGATTTATTGTGGTCTTCAGCTTTTGGCTTCGACTTTAAAATCATAATTACTTTTAATTAGATTGCATATATTACTGAAATTTCATTTTGGATTTAAAATCTATCCATGAATGCTCTCCACTGTAATTTACAGGAGGAGGTAGAAACTGAATAATCTTATTTACATATTTGGCAAATTGATGAGTAGAAGATTGGTTTACTTTTCTCTAATTTGCAGATTTTGCAAATTGAGCAGCAGAGGCTTGGTTTACTTTCCACATAATTTTGAATGTTTGATTACTTTCCCAATTGTTTATTCACTGCTTGTATGACAAAATCTTTGATATTCTTTTAAAAATTATAAAATTGAAAACTTAAGATTTAAAGTTAAAATTGGGCAAAGGTTAACTACATTCTCATGGTTTAAAAAAAGCCTTTAGTGAATTTTTTGTAAAATAATAAAAAGGTTAATTCTAATAAATAGATAAGCAATAGTGAATCCATGGTTGATTTTTGATTGTTTTGACCCGCAATTCATTTTTACTGTGTACTTGTCTATCCTTTTCTATAGTTTTATATTGTACATGTTAAATTTCTCCTGATATTTTCGTGTGAGGCTATGATTCTGACATGGTAACAGTTTTCTAGATAGAAATATTTTAAATCTAGATGTTGTTGCTTAATTTTTATGGTTCTATTTTGTAATTATCAAACGAGGACAACAAGCTGAACTTTAGATTATTTGACAAGTAAATACTTATCTTTGATCTCTTTTTACTAAGTTGTCTTTTGTTGTATGTCCAAACCATTGTAGCCTGATATTCAATATCAAGATGGTTAATTTTGGAAAGAGATTGCAGGCAGATCAAGTTCCAGAATGGAAAGGGTATGTCTGCACCTTATTTTTCATTCATCATTATGATGGATGCTCTTTTTGCTTTTCTTAATTTCTTTAATAATAGTTTGATTTCTTTGTCATTAATAATAATTTTTATTGTAATTGCTATTTGGTTATAAATGGTTTTCTTAATTTCTTTTCCCCTGAACATTTCTAAACCATGCTTCACATATAAGAAACCAAATGTTGTTCTAAACTTCATCTGCTTTGACACCTGCACTTATTTTGTCACTGGATGTGTGCTCGTTTTGCTTCTCTGGTCTGTGTCCAATGTGATATTCTACGAGTCAGTTAAGACGACCATAAAAAAGAAACAACAAAACTTACGTTTTTTTGCCTTTGTATACAATGTTTTTTACTGTTAAAAATGCTATGGTTAATCGAGCAAATTTTACGGCTTGCAACGGGCAAATATTTTGTTCACAAGTACTTGTCTGATATTAAATCATGACCAATGACATCAATTGAACATTTCTGAGTGTTTTGCACAAAAATGCGTACACATTAGTGAGTGCAGTCAATCTCCATATACCATTGCAAGCTTTCATCATAGTACTTTTATTGTTTGCAGGTACTATATCAACTATAAGTTGATGAAGAAGAGAGTAAAGCAGTATGCTCAACAGAGCCGCATAGATGAAAGAGATCGTCGCCAAGTTCTTAAAGACTTCTCAAGGATGCTTGATGAACAGGTATCTCTGATGTACATACATAGTTTGCCTGGTTGCAGGGTCACATGGCTGTGTTTTCATTTCTGATTGTTCTTATAGTTGTAAAATGTGTACTTTGCATGAGTTGTCACATTGTTCTTTCACCATAACCATAACTTTTGTTTCATGAATAATTGCAGTTGACATATCTGAACATCTTAAATATTCAGTATTTAGAGTTCAGACATTGTTTTGCGATCACATATCTGTGTAGATCGCTCTATCGTTTGTTTATGGTTGAATGGAGCTGAAATGCCTCAAGTTAGTGAGAAAGTGTCTACCCAATTCTTCTTTGATTTGGTTTACACTGTGCATGCTGAAGGGCTGCTTGGAGATGGTTTGATCATATTATATCTTATTCTGTGTTACCTTATGCTGTATGACCTAATTGAAACAAATCTACACTTGCACAAATTTGATTTTTTAACCAGGGCTGAAATTTTCTATTAAAATAAATAAATAATGAAAAATAGATTTTCACTTATGAATTGAATATAAAGTTGCAAAATTTTATCTAAAAATAATTCAATACAATATTGATTCAATTTTTGGTAATTTCAGTACCATGTTGAATCAGCAATAGCATCTATTTTCACGAGCATAAAATTCTTTAGGCTTTCTTTTTAATGCTCATAGTCTAATTCATGTAAATATATAAGGTTTAGTAAATTATTAGGAAAATACAGGTAGCGCTGGTCCCTGCCCTTGTATTTCCATAACATTCTTCCTATGCTTTATAGTTTGGAGTTTATATTTCTCTGGTTTGGATTCTTTTTTACTTTGAAAAGTGTGAAGATATGCATGAAGCTTATCAAGTTCCCTTATTTGGAGTAGATCTGAATGAAGTAATATAACTTATTTTATATCCCTCCAGATTGAGAAGATTGTCCTTTTCTTACTGGAACAACAAGGGCTTCTTGCTAGTAGGCTTGAAAAATTGGGTAAGGAGCGTGCTCTTCTTGCAGAGCAGCCAGACATTTCCAAAATATCTGAACTGCGAGAAGCTTATAGAGCAGTGGGGCATGATCTTCTGAAGTTGCTGAAGTTTGTTGATATGAATGCTACTGGCATCCGCAAGATACTTAAGAAGTTTGACAAACGCTTTGGCTATAAATTCACAGATTACTATGTTTCTACTCGATCTAACCACCCTTATTCCCAGCTACAGCAGGTCTTCAAGCATGTGGTAAATTCCAAGTTCCAACTCAGAAATTCACAAATTGAGGTTTCAGATGTGCTAGAAACTAATAAGCCTCTATCCCATGATAGTGACAGCGCTTCTCCACTAATATATATATATGCTTTTTCCCATTACTCTTTTGCATAAGGTTGTGGCAAATGGGTATTCCTCCTAATTACATTGCATGCTATTAAGCTTTCCTTTCTTAATAAGCAGGGTATAGGAGCTGTTGTGGGAGCCTTATCTCGCAATCTTGCTGATCTTCAAGACCGTCAAGGAAGTTACTTGTCCATTTATGATCAACCATCTCTTGCTCTAAAGGTTTTATTGGTTTCATGAGATTTGCAGTTTAACTTAAATCTCTCTTATTTGGTAAACACTTTCAGTTATTTTATGTATTGACAACATGTTATATATGATGCAGGACCCTGTTATTGATTTAATTAATTCTTCTGTGGACAAGCTTACACATTCAACTAATTTTCTCGAGTTTCTTGGACAAAGTGCTCTTATAATCCAAGAAGATACACCTTCTGAAGATCATGTTGATGATGAAAGATACCATTTCATGTCCCTTCTCTTGAACTTAGTCAACACTTTCCTTTACATGGTGAATACATATATTATTGTTCCAACAGCAGATGACTACGCATTGAGCCTTGGAGCTGCTGCAACTGTTTGTGGCGTGATTATTGGGTCAATGGCTGTTGCTCAAGTGTTTTCTTCAGTTTATTTTAGCGCGTGGTCAAATAAATCTTACTTCAGACCCCTGGTATTCAGCAGCATTATGCTCTTTTTGGGCAATGTGTTATATGCCCTGGCTTATGACCTGAATTCATTAGCGGTTCTTCTTATTGGCCGTCTTTTATGTGGGTAAGTAAATACTTTATGGAAGTAGCCAGATTCTGACTTGTGATCCTTTTTTAATTATACTGAGCTATTGTTTATTCCAAATATATTGATATATGTACAAGTTATAAGTGTGAATTAGTATCACTATTTGTATCCACAGATATGTATCCAGGCACAGTTCTTGCTATAGATGCACCATATGCATGAAACTTGATCAGTGCTTTGTCTCACTTAATCTTTTTTCTTGCTAAACTGATGCTGACTCTGTTCACGATAAAACTTCAAATTACTTTTCATGGCTGTCTAGTCTGAGACGCAATTGTGATGGGCTTCTGACCACCCATGTGCATCTGAATGTTTTCAGGTGTCTTTTTAAGCAACTAAATTATCTTTAGTCTTCATCATAAATTTTATCTTTTAGATCTCTGTGTAATGTTTGCACTCATACTTGTTGCATCTCGTCTAACTTTGTTGACATTTTCAATAAGAAGTACACCTGTTTTGCAGGTTAGGCTCTGCAAGGGCTGTGAACCGGCGATATATCAGTGACTGTGTACCTACTAAAATTCGCATGCAAGCTTCTGCAGGTTTTGTTAGTGCCAGTGCTCTCGGAATGGCTTGCGGTCCTGCTCTTGCTGGCTTGCTTCAAACTAGGTTTAAAATCTACTCCGTGACTTTCAGTCAAAGTACCCTACCTGGCTGGGTGATGGCTCTTGCTTGGCTTGCATACTTAATTTGGTTATGGATTTCATTCAAAGAGCCCGTTCGTGACTTTGGAAAGAACCACAACACTCAGGATGCTGATGCTGGTATGTAAAATTTGATGATGACCTTGGTTTATGTATATATATTTGATAAAATTGGAGGTAGAAAAAGCAAGTACATTAATAATTACAAAAACATATTACAATAACATAATTCAAAGCAGCTACAACGAAAAGACAAAGGAGCTGCATCCACCAAGGGTGGATGACCACTGACAAAACTAAGAGATAATGATAACACCTTGGAAACAATTAGTAGATGAAACAGAGTTGACCACATGAGACTTGAGGAACTCTAGACTTCACTTCACAGAGATGACCACCTGTATCATTAGCTTTTAAGATAATTAAAATAGGCAGGTATGATCTATAGATAAAAATACGATCGTTTTGTTTCAGCCGAATGTTCCAAACAATTGCCCAAATCTATAGGTCCTAAGTGTCTTTAAGATAGGGTTCAAGGCTTAACTGCCAAGGGTCTCAAAGTTCTCCCAACAATGTGGGTTAATGAGAAATACCGAATATGTGGGTAAAACGGTTTCACATTCACGACAGAGCACACAAGTTGCAATCGAGAGTCTATTACAACCCTTGATTCTAAGGTTGTCCAAAGCTCTTATTGGCCCTGACCAGCTAATCAAAGATATTAACTTTCTTAGGATAAAACCTTTTTCGCAACTTTTCAGTGACAGGACATTGCACCCCCTCTATAGTCGAGGAAATTATAGAAGAATTTAACCGTGAGTTTCCTGTTAGAGGCTAAACTCTTAAGTTTTGAGATTGTAGCTATTAGGTGGAGGATGCGTGATCCTCTCATCCTCATGTTGGCTTCGGAGAGAACGGGATCAGTTGGGAGAAAAGGAGACAAGGTAGGAAGGAGATCTTGGACAGTGCCTATCAGTTGCTCTAAATCCATGAAAAGCTTTGACCAGATATGCTTAGGGTCTTGACCATGGACCCAACGCTTGTGCCAAAAAAACGTAAAAGCCCCATCTTTGATTATTCATACCATATGGAACCAGAAGGCTAGGAGGCAGCGCCTCTTTAAAAAAAGGAACATTTTTTTGGATTGAGAGTGGTGAAAGTTCCAAATGGAATTATTAAGGTGGTAGTTAAATTGGATGAAAGTTTTTACGAGTACAAACCTGGGTGAGTGCAAACAAGCCTTCTAAAGATTTATAGCAAGGACAGATATACATGTAAATTGTAAAGAGATAAAGAATGAGATTTATAATGCTTAAGTCTTTGATGCCCGGGTAGTTATGATGATAAGATCTTCCGCATATTAAAGATGACACATGCTGCCCCACTTCTCAAGAGGTACCTGATGGAGCATCCTGGAAGTGAGAGCATGTGTGAACATGGAGCGAAGAACGGCCATGGCTAAAACAAATAGGAAGGGGAGAGAACCTGTCTTAGTGCACACTGATAACAAATGTAACTGTGCAGAGCTCCATTGATAAGAGCACTTGTTTTGGAGGAGTGAAGAAGGGTTTTGATCCATCTTAACCAATGTGGCCCAAATCCCTGTGCATCAAGCAAGTCGATGAGGAAGTCCTAGTCAATCATGCCAAAGGCTTTTCCGAAATCTATCAGAATGTAGCTAGGAATCTGACGCTTCTAGAGGCTAAATATTAGTTTTTAGCATTGACAATGTTATCATTGATGCACCTATATTTAATGAACGCTGATTGGGTGAGGTCCATGAGTGAATTCAAAAGTTTACTGAGCTAGGTTGCTAGAATCTTGGAGATAATTTTGAGAGCCAACTTTATTAGACTAATTGGGGAAGTCTAAGATGCTATCAGAGACCTCTGTCTTGAAACTGAGCAATATTGGCCCAAATCAGACACTCTATGTTAGTAGTAGCCCAGTAGAAATCATGGCAAAGCTTTACTAGCTCATTTTGAATGATTGACCTATACTTCTGTAAGAAAAAGATTAGGAACGCATCAGGCTTAGAGGCTTTCTTGGTTTCGATATCAAAAGTGCTTTTTTTATTTCATCCAGAATGAAAAGGACTTGTAAGAAGGAGAGATCTACATGTGGCTTAGATGGAAGCAATCTGGACTAGTTGAATTTGAAGTGGAAAGTGCGCTTGGAGCCAAAAAGTGAGCAGAAGTGTGATGTAAAAGCCTTTCTGATCTTGTCGTCCCTTTCAACTCTTGTGTTATTATGACAAATACTAGGAATAGGATTGTGGTTCCTGCAGCTGTTTGCTGCAATGTGGAGGAATCTGGTGTTGGCATCTTTCTCTTAGAGCCAAGTAAGTCGCGATCGTTCTATGTAACTCTTCCTGGTGGAGAATCGAATCAATGTTCTCACCCAAAGAGGACTTTAGTGCCAACTTATCTCTAGTAAGGCATCTAGATTCTTTTGTAGTATCTAGGATCTCCAGGTCCTGAGGTTACGGAGATTAACTGAACGAAGATTGGCTTTGGTTCAGTGCTGCAGCCTATTCCTAAGGTAAGACAATTTTTTTTTTCTGACATGACGAACGCCCCGCATCCTCTTGGGCACGGCTCTTCCCACCAGTCGCAGTTTCTCTCTCTCAGTCATTCCACTGAGCACCAGGAATATATACACCTTGGTACTCTTTTGTTTGCTATTTCAAAGTGAAAGCCAAAGTCGAGCTCCTTCTCAGTTAGTTTGTTGGTTTTTTTTCCCATATGGGGTGCATTTGACAAACTTTGTTAAAAGCTGAAAGAAAAAAGAAAAAAAAGATGCGCATTTACTTATTTGATCGATTTATTTATACTTTTGCCATTTATTGAGCTTTGCATGTCCATTGTTATAGGACGCGTTGAAGGACTGGAAGATGGTATCCGGCATCCTTTGCTAACTTCCGAAGTTGAGAAAGATGAAGAAGCTGACCAAGAGTTTGATGAAAGTGAAGAATCTCCTCAAGACTCTCATAAACCTGCGAATTCAATTTCTTCAGCATATAGATTGCTTACACCGTCTGTGAAGGTTCACATTTTTCACTGTACATATTATACAACACTTATGTAATGAATTTTATTTGATAATGATGCGTTATGCTATGTTGATCTAGCAATAGGTGATGAGCCAGTATTTTCCTTTACAGGTCCAATTATTAATCTATTTCATGCTGAAATATGCCATGGAGATTTTGCTGTCTGAATCAAGTGTCATCACATCATTCTACTTTAGTTGGTCAACTAGCTCAGTGGCTATATTTCTAGCAATTCTTGGTCTGACGGTTCTTCCAGTTAATGCTATAGTCGGAAGCTATATTACCAACTTGTTTGAGGACAGGTAAGTCTCGGTTACACTTGATGCCTATTTGGCTTCTACTAATATTATCGAAGGCTCTGATCAAACATATTTATACGTGATCCCTAATTTTCTTTGCCTGTATTGGAATACATGATCTTGTCAATTCACTGCTTTTCTTTTAATGAAGTCATGCTTATTTCACCTATACAGAGTGGCTATTTTTGAAATTAGAGATTTACAAGTCTGTACATGTTATCTGCTTAATCTGAAAATGGGCAAAGTGAGAGGGATTATTCCTTCGAACAGTTACACCAGTGGGACTCTGGAGGGCAATATCAATATGTTGAAGATTACACGGAGATATTATGAGGTTCAAAATGATAGACCAACAAGCTTATTCCAACTATTTCCCCAAAGGACTTGTGGAGACTAAGATGTGGGAATGGGGATGGAAGACGTACTCCACTATAATTTTACATCGAATACCTCTTCACAAAATTAGTTTGCTTGTGTACCATCTTCATTTGCTAGTTACCACAACAGAAATTAATATAGCCCTAGGCATCGCTAGGAATTCTATACATAACTTCCTTAACATACTTGGGGTTTTTTGCTGCAATATCATCTTTGCATTTTTATCCAGTTAATGCACTGTTGAATTCCTTCACATATGATGATCGTATTTCTTTGCAGGCAAATATTACTTGCATCAGAAGTCATGCTATTGATTGGTATAGTTTTTAGCTTCCAGGTGACAAGCCCTTACTCCGTACCACAATATGTTACCTCTGCACTTATCACATTCGTATCTGCTGAAGTTCTTGAAGGTAACCAGATTTCTAGTTGAAAGATCTACTCCTCTTAAGTGATGAGCATATTGTTTTTATCTAATTATCAGAGATGTCCTACATATTGAGGAAATTACTTTTTTGCTCTTCTCATTTCTCTTTTATGCTTCCTGATAAAAGTTCTTCATGTGCAATAAAAAGGGTCTTATGTTTCTTTTTGTCAATTTGTTTTCTACATCAAGTCTAGTGGATACTTACATAGTCACTTTATTGCACCAACCTGTAGAACACAACTTCATCAGGGCCTTGGTTTTATGTTTGAGACACACAGTAGCTAGTAATGAGTTGCCTCACTTCCTGAACTCTCCTATCTCACTCGTGCGACTTCAGCTCAACCGCAGATGAAGTAGCGAACTTCACTGCATTTCCATAAATAAGAATCAGCTTTTTACATAAAGAAGGACCCTTCTGAATAGCTAACCAATGAACATTATTAGCCATTGGCTGCATGTACACATAATTAAGGATCAATTGCTGCTACTTGTAATAAGTACTAGGAATAACTGCAAGACTTGATTTTTGTTGGGTTTCTTTGCTCAAAGAATCAAAATTTTGTTGCTTCATCATGTACCATTTTCTGATGAAATTTCTGGTGAACTAATCTAGGTGTCAATCTATCTCTTCTCTCTCGAGTTATGTCATCAAGGCTGGCACGAGGAACCTACAATGGCGGGTTGCTATCGACGGAAGCTGGTACATTAGCGCGAGTGGTGGCCGATGGCACAATAACTTTGGCAGGCTATTTGGGTGAAGAGAAGCTTCTCAACATCACCCTAATCCCTTCCCTCTTATTCTGCATACTCTCCCTTGCTGCAACCTTGCTTACATTCAATACTCTGTTCTGATTGTTCAGCTCTAGCATATATTTTTTTCCTCATTGATTTGCTTGTACAGTAGAAAAATAAGCATCAATTTTACTTGTATTTGTTCGACAGTCTTTCTATTGACTGTCATATTCTTTCATGATGATGTTGTGCAGAACGTTATGTCAGTATATGCTTTGAGAACTTGATATGCTTGGAATGTAGCAATTGTTTTGTGGTTTTGGCATTAATAATATTAAGGGGATTGATAAGTTTGCGCTGGCAACTGTTGCAGTATTTATATGATATTTTATATAGTATTGTCAACTTAGAGATTCTATTTTAGTCTATTTATTCATTATTTTTATGATATTCCAGTACATAAGTAGTGGTTGTTTTTTATGCAATTTTGAAATCAAGTAGTGGTTGTTATTTATGCAATTTTGAGATGAATACAAGATGGAGATATTTAGTTCATATAATAGTGTTCACAACTTCACATTATTATAACAATAAATATATTTCTCGTAATAAAAAAATTAAGAGCCTGAAAAACATAATATAAAAAAAGTCTTATGGCTAAATTTGTTTAAAAAAATAGTTTTTTTTATAAATTTTAAAACTTACAAATAATTTGAAGAATATCTGTAAGATATTAAACCAATTTTTTTGAGAAGATGTATAAATCATATTTATTAAGCAAAGAGGAACATCCACTAGCTATAGATAAAGCCCCTGACAAACCAAAGTTCTTTTATATATATTGATCGATTAAATTTTTAACATTTTCGAATGGTTTTTTATTAGAAAAAGAAAAAGAAAATAAAGACGGAGAATTATTACTTAAATATAAAAATATATATTTTAAAGGGTATAATGGCAAACTAAAAATCGGAACAAAGCCCAAATCGAACAAAGATTTCCTAAGGATGTAAATTCACCGTCCGTTCTCTTCCTCAAGATTCGTGCAAGGCCTCCCTATATAAACTCTGAGGCATCATCGAAATATCTTGGAATAACGAAAGAGACGACCTTGAAGCGCGAGGAGCGAAGAGCGAAGGAGATCATTCATGGAGGTCTACAAGGCATGGGTTCGAAGAAATCAAGAGTTCATCCACTCTCTCGAATCCCTAGCAAACGTAATTCCCTTCTCCTTCCCTCCATTGACCCCAATCTCTATCTCTGAATCCTTTTTTTCTGTAAACCCTAACGTTGTGCTCCTTAATGATCTATCTAGGGCATCACATGGCTTCTCCCGGAGCGCTTCTCCAACTCCGAGATCGGCCCGGAAGCAGGTTCTGTTATTGTTGGGTAACCTGTTTGTCTTCTCTTATCTCCTTGCAATCTCCCTCTTTTTCTTCGATTTCAAGTGTTTTTGGATCTTCTTCTATAGTGTATGCGCTTCTGGGCATTGCCGGCGATGTCAATCAGTATATCATCGACACTGCACCGTCCCGGACTAGTTCCATGAGCTCCGAAGGCTCCTCTTCGTTCCCTTGGACTTTGTGTGTCTCTGCGCTTAAGAATTTGGAGACTGTGGTTGAGGTCGCTGCTCAGCACTTTTTTGGTGATGATGGGAAGTGGAATTTCATTGCTGCCACCGAGGCCACGAAGTAAGATTATTTATTTAGTTTGTGTTTGAATTTTTATGAAAATTAAAGAAATTGGATGGAGGAGTAAAATTTTCTTTTTCTTGTTTTCGTTCAAATGAAGCACGGCAATAGGGACTATGTATTGCTAATTCTAGCAAATTTATTGTTTTTATTTTGATCTTTTTTATTGAGTGTCTTGTTATGATGATGAATTCAGGGTGTTAGTTAGGCTAGGGATGCTTAGGGATAGTGGATGGAAGATGCTCTTGGAAGGAGGGGGGACTGTTAATTCGGAAAAGAGTAAGGATCTCAGGGTCACTGTAGGTGGAATCAGGCGTGATGGAAGACCAGGTGAAAATTATTATGGTGATATACCTCCACATCTGGAAAGGAGAGCTATGGCAGCATTGAATCGGTTTGGAGAGAATGCTAAGATAGCCTCTGATCCAATGTGGAGGCAGAGACTTAGACAGAGTTATGAACCCCCTGGTACCGCACGCACTTGGGTTTTTTTTTTTTTTGTTAGAAATTATTACTTGTTTATAGGTCTGGTGAGAATGATTTGTTTATTTTGATGGTTTTCTTGCAGCTGAAGTTGTGGAAAAGCCTACTTTTTCTTCCATTTGGTTTGAGAAAGGGCTTTCAAGCCAGTTGTTACTGACAGGGGAGGTGCTTAGTATCATGAGGCCTCTTCTCTATGTTCTATTGATTAGAAAATATGGAATTCGTTCATGGTTTCCTTGGGCAGTTTCATTAGGGGTGGACCTCACTGGAATTAGCTTTCTTTCATTTGCTACAAATCCCAAACGCACAAGCAAAGAGTCATGTTACCAGCTTTCCAGCATCGAAAAGGAAGAGGTGTGCATAGTTTGTTTTTCTTGGGTATTTTGCTACATTCATTCTTCATGAATTTTTTTTATTTATGCTCTTGACCTTGTGAATCATTTCTATTTTTTGGCATTGTTGGTAGAATTTTTTTTTTTTTTTTTTTTGCTTTGCTGAAGTAGGTTTGCATATTCTTGAATCAGATAAAACGAAGAAAGCGGATATTGGCTCTTTATCTCATGAGAGATCCATTCTTCACCAAGTACACCAAGTAAAAATGCATTCTTTATGACCTTTTGACAACTTGATTAAACTACAAAATGTTTAACATCGCTTATTTCTTAACTTTCAGGAATATTCTTGAAAAAGGTGACAGATGTTTTAGTCAAATTCCAATAGCTGGGTTCCTAATAGGTTAGAACATGACATTCAATTTAGTCTTTTGATGTTCTCTATTTTTCTCTGCTTATGCCAACTGTACTGTCTTAGTGCTGTTCCAACTTAAAATAAGCGCATTCTGAGCAAATGTCTCTTAATTCTTGTGCAGCCAAGGGAGTGGAGCTTTTGATTGGAGCTCAAACCCGTTTCACTTATACATTAGGCTCATGAAGAATGTGCCATCAATTTATGTTTTGCACAAATCAACTGCCCTTCCTTGTGGTTGGTCAATTCTTCCACTCATCAAATCTCACTTGAAGGTGTTGCATGTCAATTTTTTCTCTAGGTGATAGTGATATCCTTTAGATATACCAGAAGTTCAACGAACAGGTGCCATGTTCAGCAATTTAAGAGCCACAATTTTTTTTGGGTCTGACTGCTACAGACCCTATATTATATTCTGTATATCTAAGTTTAAATTGCGTATGTCTTATTAAATTGCGTGTGTCTTATGTAACATTAGAGGTTACTGGTGCTTACTGGTAACCAAACTATTACCATAAAATACTAGTGGGAATAAATATAACCTTTCTAACAAGTTGTATATAGAAATTTCTGACATGAAAATGGTTTTATTCAATGTATTGTTTCAATGAGCCATTTATCATTTATGCATGACATCTTTAATTTTCATCCACTCTTCAAGAGTTATGATAGAGGAGTGCTTGACTTTGATAAAAGCTATGCTGATGTTCTGTTGCTGCGCTTGACCCTATTTCCTATACATATGGAGTTCACTTTATGCTGCAACAATTAATCACAGGTTAAGATTGCTTCCTGGTGAGTTCTCTGTGAATGCACATGGATGGAAACATTATATTTTCTGCTAGTCTTGCTTCCTGTTGCACATTTAAGTGGCTTTTATAAGCTGCTGTAAACTAATGCTGTGTAATGTTCAGTAGATGCACATTTGTGTAGCCATTTGTATATCTTCTCAACTTCATTTTGTTGGTGATTTTCAATAACCCATGACTGTGATTCTGATCGGTGCTTATTTTGGCAAGAGGGTCTTTTGCATTTCCTTTGAATTACGATTTTATCTCATTGGCTATTACATATAGTTTACTATGGGAAAACTGGAAACCAAATGAAATCTTTGGAAGGGTGCTCCAGTATCTAGGAACTCGTCATCTGTAATCATTTATTAAGTTGTAGGACATATTACTGTGGAGGCAAAACGGCATTGATTAAAGAATTGGAGTGAAACCTTACAAGTTTAGAAAAAGGTTTACTTCTTCTGACGACGAAGGCTGATAGTATCAGGAATATATACCGTATTCAATGACTGTTCTGTTGTGCTTTATCCAAGCTTTGTTCATATTTTTTCCAAATTTGAATTCTTTGTGTTTTATTTATGAATGGAATTGGCAATGTGTTTAAATAATATATATAGGAAATCAGATTTTTTATATTTGATTTTCATTCTGCTGTTTCACGACAGATGAACCAGTTTCTGAAATTACTGAGGAGAACATACAATTGTATTGTTTTTTATTTTTTATTTTTTCTTAATTTTTGGCATACTAATTTGTAGATGGTATTGAAGATGTCTTGTTACTATAGGCTGCACTGTTGTGCTTGTATGAACTACTTAATAGGAAACAGCACTAATGCTTTGGTGTTGATTTTCAATGGTTGCTGTATTACAATGTTGAACTGCAGCTCAAAGTGTTGATGAAGCTGAGGCCCATGATGATTTGATTTGCTTCAGAAGTAAGTCTAGAAACTGCAAAACCAGTTTGCTTTTCAAGATTTAAAGGTATGCTGTTATTGTTTCTTACCTAGATACCATTCAACAAGTTATTACAATGAAATGAGGTTGCACCCATGCCTACATTAGACTAGCCGACATCGATTGCTTGTTCTAGTTCAAAGTTTCTCATTTTTGGCAAAATTTGTTACAAATGAATACATGTTAGGCATGTTCTCTTCAGCTGAACATTTGGTCATTATTATTCCAATAGGTATAAAAAGCGAGTAAGAAGATAATAACTTTATTTTTGTGTAAGAAAAGTTGCCTAATATTCCATTGCAGAGTGGAGGCAAGCAAACATTGTGGGGTCCTTGGCATGACATTTTGATGGCAATTCCAGTCCTTTGGTTAGCAATTCTGCTTGTGGTTTTGAAAAGTCTAACCGTGATTAGGAATCATATTATTATGTCCTTGTTGTACCTAATAAATCTGCTTTCCATAAAAGGTTTTGGCACTTCGTTAAATATTATCCATGAGTTTTGTAGCATGATACCCTTTTTATCCCACTCAGGGCGTCAAGTCTCTTCATGTTTTTAATCTTAATGTTCAGGACCTCTAGCACTCGCTTTATTTAGATGCACGCTTGGTTGCTTTGAGTTTGTTCCTTATCTTTTGGTTTTGTGCGTCACTACCACTTGCTTTATGAGTTCCTCTCTCTCTTTTCAGATAAACCACCTGACAATTGAACCTTAATTTGTTGATTGATGATTTTACATGTGTTATTTATATTAAGAACAAAACTCTTCAGTATGAGTTCTTAATCAAAGAGTTGAGTTTGTTCCTGGCCATATTAGCACTTTGTTTTTATTATTGTTTTAAACTTGTACGCATCAATCAATTTTATTTATTTTTTGAAATAATTAACGTTATGGTTTGATAGAATTTAAGCAAATATTTAGGAATATTTGTGGATGAACCCTTCCATAATAAGAAATTAAGAAGTAGTGGTGGGCCATATATGTCCGACTTATAGCAATAAGAAATAGATAGGAACTTTTTGAGTGGAGGGTGTGGAGCCCAACCAATGTTGCTGGCTTTGAGTTTATCCATCCACACATAATAAAGACAAGTTTTGGGATATTTGAACTCTTATTCTGATTGAAGGACCAAGTTGAACACCATTCAATAAAAACCAAACAAAACAAAGTAGTCCTCTTTAACCTTGCTTTAGGATATTTCTGCTTTATAATTTTCCAACCAACCATCTACTCTGTTAAAATTTAGAAAAAGTCTTCACAATTATTTAGCTAATTTTATTGATATATATATATATATATATATGTATGTGTTAATTTTTTTCAGCTAAAATGTGGGGCCTAGTGCTGACATAAGCAGAGAAGAGAAAGGAAAAAAAAAGGCTCTCCAAGTCACTTTGGTGTCTACGTGTCAGACCACAAAACAAGCAGGACCTCCACCCACCCTACCACCATTTAAAACGGTACGCGTGTCCCTTTCCCAACTGGGCCCCGCAGCCACCCCCACCTAAAACCTCTGCCGCCCGGGACCACCAACGTTGGCGGGCCTCCCGAGACGGCGTCGGGGCCCGTGCTCCACCAACATCACATGACGGGCACGTGGTGGCCCACACCATGGCGGGCCCCCCACTATCCCCCCAACCCTACACCCTCCCCCTCCCCAACCCCAACCCGGAAGCCGCACCCTTTGAAGTTTGACCCACTTGGCAAGAACTAAGAAGGGGACCACCAACCACCTGTTAAGCCTAAAGCCAACTCTGGTTTTAAAGCGGTAGGCAAGAAACAATAGAAATCCTCACGTGCGCACGTGCTGACCCTATCAGCCCCCAAGACTCAGAAAGCCATACTAGCAGTACCGTGCCCAACTAAAAAACAGGTTGTTAATTAATTTAAAACCTGAAAATAAGAGAAATTAAAATTTAAACAGATAATAAAAAAAGGAGAAAATTTTAAAAATTTTAATCGTCAGCGCTTGAGAGCGGTTGTTGCTGTTGCTGTTGCTGCTCTTCGTCTTCGTCGTCATTCTTGTTCTCCTCTCTCGCCACCGCAGCCTCGGTCTCCGCCTCACGTCGGTGCATCAGTTGTAGCTCCGGTTTCCCCTCTGACGGGGTTGTTACTTGGTGCTCCACGGCGCCAGCGGCTATGTTAAGCCCTGGGAACACCGCGGTAGCGGGTCTCGCCGGCGCGAGGTTGATGATCTGGGTGGTCGACGGGAACGCCCATATTTGGGCCTGCTGACCAGATGGTCCGGCGATCGTCGTCGCAGAAGGGGGCACCATCCAGACTGCGGTTGGCGGGATTACTCTTCCAGCTCCAGTGCCGGCGCCTCCAAGCGCCCACATCGGCACCAACCCCTGCGCCGTCCCAATCGGTGCCAACCCCGTCGATATGCTCACCGCTCCGGCCCCACCCAACATCGGATCATGCACCGGCACGCTCTGATAGTACCCCGTGGCCGCGCTTGACCCCGCCGCCCTCGTTGGTTGAAGCTTCGTCCTTCGCCGCTTCTTCGCCGCCTCCTCGGCCTCCTCCGCTGACGTCGTCGATGAAGCAGTGACTGGCGTGGTCTGCGATTGCGTAGGGATCTGAAGCGTGCCGCCGACGGTGGTGGCGATGGCAGGGACGGTGCCGGTGCCAGTAGCGGCGATGATAGCTGGCTCCGCGTGCTGGAGAAGCCACCGGATCGTCTCCCCATCGGACTTATGCCCGAGTTCACGAGTCAACTGGAATATCCTCGCCGCGCACGCTGCCGGCATCCGGATTCGCCGTCCACGTCCCTCAACCTTCGTGTGCCGGTCCTTTGTCCTCGCCCCCGTCGGCCTTCTCAGCACCGGCAAGCCCGCTACCATCTCCGTCGGCTCCGGCTTCGGTACTATCATCCTTTGCTGTTGCTGCGCCACCGCCATCGCCGCCTCGTCCCTTCTCCGGCCCTCGCCCTTCGATTCCATCACATCTTCTCTTCGTACAAGCGAGTGAGAAATGGAGTTCAATGAAGTGGGGGGAGATGAACGATAGAAGAAAAGTATACAAAACCCTAGAAACCCCACTGGGCCCCATCGTTCTTTCATCTCTGGTTCTATGGACCGTCCGATCGATGGAGCCCACAACCGTTGACGGTTGGAATTCCGTGTATGGGACCCAACAATGAGGTAGTGGGGCCCAGTGTGGACGTTGCATTGGGTGCCGAACGTGATGCGCATCGTTTGCCCTGTGGGTCAGGGGTGTGGTCCCCGGCTCGTAGGTCACGCGGAGAACTCGTTGGGCTCTATACGTGTCGTGTTGTGGTTGGTTGAGAGGGTGATGTGATCGTGTGGGTGAGAAACAGGGGATGTGGAGGGTGGGATCTGGGATCGGACGGCTGAGGAGAATTGGGTACAGCCAGCTGGAGCCAACCGAGGATGGGACCACCAAGTGGTGCGCTACTTTGATGGGCCCCACCCTCTCTGACACTGGTGATGGTCTCTTCTTCTTCTCTTTGTCTTAGTGGGCCTATTTTTTTCACATTGGGCCGTGATGTCCATGTATTTATTTCAAGAATTCACCGTAAGAGTGAAACAAACCACCTTTAAAAACTATGGACCAATCTAACTTCAATGGTTTACTATGCGGGTGAATTTATATATATAGTAAAACTATCATTATCAAAATTTTAAGATTTATTTTAAGGAAAAAAAAATCTAAAATCTATGGTTGTGTTGAAAATGTTGACTTGTACTCTTGGCTCACTACCATAGAGAAATATCACATCACAGTTATTGAAAGATGATTTACATCAAACAGTAATTCAAACAAGTAATAGAACTTTCATGGAATAATTCTTAAATTTCATATATGTGTAACATATATATATATATTATAATGTTTGGTAATATGTAATGATTTTTTTTTTTAAAATATTCAAGTTCCTTTTCTCTGTAGAAGTGGGAAGTGGGAAGTGGGTGGAATATTCATTTTGGAATATCCGATGGGGGCGGCAGGGAGCAACAATACGTAAAGCTTGGACCGACCAAGAAATAGGGAGTTCTTTTGCGGGTGGGGGCCATGTCTGACGTCTATAGGTTTCTCAGAGGAGAGGGCCTCATGAGTCATGACTCATTCTAGTGGGGTCCAGCACGCAGTTAGTTTACCTCCATTATAAATGCCACATGGGGACGTGGCAGCCGTGTGATGCTCTTGTCCAATTGACTTGAGATCGAATCTGTGGCTGTCATTGTATGAAGTATGCTGGGCTCGCTGGATGGTTGGAAACATTAAAATTCATTGCTTCAATTTTCTTTTATATATATAATTTTAATTCATAAAGTCTTTAAATTCATCAATTTTTCATTGTATTTCTTTTAATTGTCATTTAGGCTTGTCATTAGCAGTGTTGTCTAACCAAACCCGGGTAAAATCCTATCAACTAGGACCAATAATAAAATATTAAAAAATATATCATAACAATTAATGATGACAAAAAATGATATGAAACATAATTGTAATAATACATAAACAAACTTAATTAATTAAATTTGTTATTGAAATTCACACTATTTTTAAATAAATGCATTCCAATCAAAATAAAATCATGAAAAATACATAATCAGATGTTAACCATAATTATTAAAACATTCCAGCATAATCAGATGTAAGCTCAATGACCATCGTATGTTCAATGTTCATTGCCTTCACATCAAGACACAACACTTCAAAACACAAAAGATCAACTCATTTGCATCTTTGCTGATAATTTAAAAGAAATAGAATTCTACATAGCTTTGGAAGTAAAGTTCTCCTTTGCAAAATAGGATGGAATTTCCGCATCATAAAACAAACACTTAGAATAAGAAATTAATAATAATAAGTGCTACACCTTTATTAGTTGGGAATTAACCAACTGACAAGAACTAAAATGACTTACCTCAGACCAACATGAATAAATGAAACAAAAGGCAAAACATATGGAAGTAACCCTTAAGCCGAAGATGTCTTCTTATTGGGCTCGAAAACATACTTTATCAGTGACTCCTTGATGGGCATAAGCTCAGGAAACTCATTCTTCAATTTAGTGGTGTCTAGTTCATTGTTACTCCTTGGAGCAACAATCACCTTTGCTTGCTCTTCCAGGTTAAAATTCTTCCAGGTGAAACTAGGGTCAATGTAATCTCTGTACATCTCCAATATCTCGTTGTGGCTGACCACGCCGGGATTGGTGAAGTTATAGATCCCGGTAAGGTTCCTTTTCGCCATTTCAATGGATATGGGGAGAAGTTCATCCAAGATAGTCATGGAGTTGGGGATATTGACCACTTTCTCATAGCGGGCGATCTTCGTGATGAAGTTCCGGGGGTTAGACAAATCCGATGAGATGGGCATCCTCACTCGTAGTGTGCAGACGTTCTCATAGTTTTTCAGTAGATCTTCTACCTGCACAGTTAGGAGGATAAAAAGGGAATTACCGATAAGAAGGATGTTGTAGTTCTCTAAATGTGAATGTTGAGTAAACCTTTCAATTTCAATGGCATACAACCAAGTGATCAGAGAAAGCAGAGCTATAAGAAAAATATACACATCAAAAAATTTCATTCAAAACTTATCATAATAAAGTATGATTTTGATCGGACGTAGGAATTTGTTAATAGTAATATGATCACCCCTTTTCATAAGAATGAAACATACCCAGTCAGATCTGAATAGATAGTATGATACCTTCTGGAGGCTCCTATTGTCATATAAAGTTTGCATTGATTAACTACTTGGAAGTTGTCAATTTATACAGGTAATCCAAGAAGAAACCACTTAAATGACTTGCATGCGTGGCAAATTGGCTATCTCATAGTGTTTTGGTTATGTAGGTGTGGCACCATAATTAAACTATGATGCGCTATGAGATTTTAGGTTATTCATCAGTAACCCTTATCATTAATTTTTTTCCAAAGCATGATCAGATATGCTAAAAGGCTTGAAGCCAATCACTGGTCTTTGATAGCTAAATAATCGATCTTAATAGCAATAATTCCACGGATATGCAATCCTCTGATACTGGTTGTTGCACTTCCCTAATTTGCCATCAATAAAATGCAATCTCAAATATGATGCACCACAACTCACAACTCTAAAAATAAACTAACCTAGAAAACCCAAAAAGAGTATGATATGAAGAAAAAAAATGTAAGGCAGGTTTTCATTGTGTGAACAGTCAGTGAAGTGGAAACTAAGAAACCATGCAAATGCTAAAATGAGTAATTAGACACAATATATATATATATAGCTGCTCAGCACTACAAAGTGCAAATAAAGACAAGCCTACAAGTGCTCAAACATGCCACTGCTTGCTAGTTTAAAATAGTTATTCAAAATTTTATAAGTCACATGAATATAAATATTACATAGATACCTGCAAAGTTGTCAAGATAACATGGCTGTCCGATTAATACATAAATATGGACTAGTTAGAAAGACACCACAAATAAAAACATGAACTAAAGAACCATTTAACACTATGTGGTTTCAAGAAAAAAGAAACAATATCTTAATTTCATTCATGTAGTACATCCTCACATAAACAGGCCATAAGTAAGTAGCCTACTAAATCCACACTGGATCAGACCATATTCATAACTCAAAAATCAAGAGTACTGATTGAGAGTCCGAGACACGAAAAATGTCTTCAAATCTGGTACTGAAGTGTTATTGATCATGATATTAGACTGCAGGCACAACAAATTAACTTGTTATGTTGAGCTTCAGTTTAATATGGATTGAGGCAAAAGTTGACTTTTAAAGTTGCTACTACTAGCTTATAGACAACAGGCTGAGGCCAATCTAAGCTTGAGAAATCACAAAAAGGCAGATTTAGTGGGTATGTAATTTCATTTGAATAGGCAATGAAACCAAGATGTAAATGGTAAGGAATGTTTCAATGACCATGCTGCAAAGGAAAATACAGCCAATGCAAAATGAAACAGCATTCATTGAAATCACTAAATAAAGCATGTTGCATAACAATCAAAAAGTACAACCTCACATGCAGTGAAGGATCACAAAGAGAACAGGAATTTTCATAACTGTTGCTCAATCAAGATAATGAGCAAAAAGCTAAAATAATGCACCGTGTGAACAAGCCATCCACTTCAAAAGACACTTGACATATCCAATCCTTTAAATTGTCAAAATTTTCAAACCAATAATTTAGCCTTAAGCACTTAAAAGGGTACATATGATCTGACTTGTCAGGAACCTAATACCTATTTGTTAAAGCTTTTTCACATCAAATCTGATAGCAAAAACCAGGTTGGTAGGACAACTTCTCTTCCAATAAATAAACACAGGCTAAACATTTGAACCCAGGTGACCAAACTTGTCTACAGAACATACTCGCTTATCCACATCACTAAAAGATAAATTGACCCATTAAGAATTTCCCAAGTCATTCGAAGTTTCATTTATTAACAGAAGAAACATTTACAATCAGGGCTTGTTTGACTTAATATCAAATATTCCGATTACTCCCAGATTACAGACAAACAATATTATCCTGTCACTCCATTTCTATTTACCAATGCATTACCCTTTATTTATACGTGAGTATCAGAGATATACACAGTCACAGGCCCAAGATCCAGATCTAGGAATTGATAATTGGCAATATCCCTTGCAAGTCAATCCATCATCGACCATGGGAAAAAAAAAACTATGAAACCAAATCACTCAGTTCATTAACCTAAGCGTCCTTGAAGCACCCTACCATGAACCCCAGATTTAATCTGCCGCCATTGTTGAAGACCCTAAACTTTGTCAATGGCTTCTTAATTTAATGTAGATTTCCACATAACAATACATCCTACATGACACTACCATCATCGTCCTCAAAACCAGTACAGAATAAATCCCACAACGCTCCGCCATTAACAAACAAATCAAACACACAAAAAACGCAACACACCGAACATATTCAGATCAGATCAATGCACTACACCATATACCATCCATCAATTCAATCAGATCAAAGTACGTCAGGAGAACCGAAATCAAGCTAATAAGAAGAGAAGAGGATCATATACCATCGCCTTGGTCTTGGAGTAGAAGGATCCAATAAAGTTGGGAGTGTCCTCCTCCTTGAACCCAATCCCAGATCCCTCGGGATGCTTCTCATCGTACTCAAAGATGCAGCCCGTAGCATAGTTAACAAGCACGAGCCCCTTCGCCCGGCAGACGTCGGCCAGAGTCAGCGTACCCACGACATTAGCGCGGATGGTCTCAACCCGATGGGTCTCGCACCAATCGACGTTTGGCCGGCCGGTGACACCGGCGGCGTTGAACACGTGCGTAGGCTTGACTGCAGCCAGGTCCGCCTCCAGCGATGGCCGGTCTTCGAGCCTCCCGGAGCCGTACTGGTAAGGGATCCCTTGGCCGGCGCAGAGCTGGCCAAGCAGGCCTCCGATCCATCCCGTCCGGCCATAGATGAGGAACTTGTATTGGGAGCCGTTCGCCGTCGCCGATGTCATCGCCGGAGAGTGGCCGGGATCTCGCTCAAGCTCGCCGGATCTGGAGAAGATGCGGAGGGGCCTCGTTGAGTGCGAAAACTGGGCATTATTATTGTTACTAGTGAGAGACAAAGAGCCCAAGCTTGTTATTCTCACACTCGGCTTGGTGGTCTCGAGATGTGCTTTCTGATGCGATGCGATGAATGGACGGTGAGGATTAAGTTGAAAGGAGTGGAAAAGAGAAACGGTGGTGGTGAGGATAGCAAGGGGCATCCTGATGGAATTTCTTGATATTTGGAAGATAGTGGTGTGAGATGACGACACGTGTCACCGGCGGAGTCTTAGTCGGTGGCTCAAGGGAAAGGAATGGGTGATATAGTCACCTCGGATTTTCTAAATTAATTCACCCCTCCATCTATTATCAGATTTAAATAATTATGTTTTCTCATTGTGATCAACATGTTTCTAATTTACCACATTATATACACTTTTTTCTGTTTTTAAATTTTCTGTATTTTATTTATGGTTATTGCAAATGTATTGTAAATACATTAATAGAAAAAATTTATAAAAATCCAGAGTAGTAATATCATGTATGGGAAAGTTAGTATTTTGTAATTGAATAAAAATTTAAATTTAAATTGGAGTAGTGATATCATGTCCGTAGTATATGCTTAAGAAGGAGATGTTTGAACGTTGACCAACAATGTAAGAAAAGAAAAATTGAAAAACTATAATAATAATGTTATCAATATAAAAAATGTTTTAACAACCAATGGGCCTTTGAGTTAATTAGCATTAAATCTCTTGCGTAGAATGTTTGTTTCAAATGTTAAACATGGCTCTCCGAGTTTGATACTCATTATGCGCAAGATGAGAGTACGGTTATACAGTGATCGGTGCTCCTCCACATGTTTGTCCGTTATTAGACACTTGTTATCTTTTAATATATATATATATATATATATATATATATATTGTTTCAACAAGATCCCGCTTCTATCTACAGGGCCCACGTTATTCATTTATTTCAATTCTTGTCTTCCGATTTGCAAACATAGCTTTTTTTTTTTTTAATTTATTTTTAATCTATCACATAAGTCTTTCCAAAAATTTTCCATACAACTAATATCTTTTTATAAAAATAATTTTAATTGTTGTTGATGTTTCAACACCTTAATCAATTGTAGAGATACTCTATTGTCTTTATTTTTTTATATATATAGTTTACGATCCATTTGTGTTTATTTTGAGTAGCATTTCATATTTTAGGTTGGTATAAGTTATATAGTATTTTTTAACAAGATCCCTCAAGTCTTGAGATTACATTAACATTTCAACCCTCTAAAAATCACAGTTTAAATCATTTAACATAAGAATTTTAGGTTGGAATATGATTTTAATTTGTGATGATAGTTGTGCAACTCTCCCTAAGTTGATCGGTTTTGATAGTATTTATTAGTAAGCAAAATAAAAGTATGTAAATTACTCAATTTATTAAAAAGACATTTTACTCAAATATCTCTCTCAGTTTAAGTTTCAAGAATCATATGCTAAAAATTTTATTATTATTTTTTTAAATTTAGCTCACTAAAAGTTATATTAGGATTTTGAGGCACTGTAATTGTAGAGTAGTAAAGGACAAAAAATTATCTGAACCACTAAAGAAGTGATCTTGATGGGAAATTTGAATTTTAGATACTAATCTTACCAAAAAAAAAAAAAGATACAATTTTTACTGTGTGATTTTTATTTTTTATTTTTTTTGACAAAGTCGCAAGTGACAAACGAGTACAAAAGTATATCAATACGGTGGTTTGACTGATCTCTTAGAGATAAACTCACCGTCATACAACTATGGAGTAGAGAACTAGAGGTATTTCTCACACAAAACTCCCACAGCAGACTCATAAAATGAATTGTAATCTGAGTAGCTTAAACTCGAGATCTCTCAATCACAAGCATGAGTAATTATTATGGGCTAGCCCACGATTCTTATTGTGTGATTTTTACTGTTACAATTATTTACGGGTTTAATTTTTGAATTTTGCTGTTTATATACGGCTATGTTTTTGAGTTTGTAAACGAATGCAATTGATCTATTTTATTTTATAAAAAATACATTTTTCTAGTTTGACAACATGACAAATTATATCTGCAAAATATACAAGTACTTGACTTTCCAATGGAAATCTAACAATTGCCAACCATCAGCAAATGCTTTGGCGAGTATTTAACGTGCAACTTAAAGCAAAAGATTGTATGGTCCCAGAGCACCATAGTTAATTATATTGTTTGAATGGAGCAGGATGATCGCTATATATCCATTATCCCCATAAAAATAGGCCAGCTCAAACTCAAAGGAGCAGCAGTGGTGGCTTCTTGCAATTGCCACCACCAGCATGATCTATTGGTGGAGCACCTTGGCATTGAATCGGCAGACGTGAATTTGAAATCCTGCCCACATTAATACGACAGGGTATTGCTGTTTATTTATTACTTATTAACATTTGATATTATATAATATTATTTATTTACTGAATAATAGAATTTTAATATAGATCTGTTGGGAAAGAAGTTGTATTTTTTGCTTTTTCTTATGTTGCATGACTCGAGAGATTTAACATCGCAAGATTATGATTTTTAATATATTATTATAAACACATATGGTAAGTCTTCAATGCTCCACATGTTAATCTGTCTTATATAATAAATCTATAAAAGATTATTAAACCACTTTAACAAGTGTATTTTTATATTTACTTGTATTTTTAGTATCTTTAATATTTTTAAATAGGGGCTACTTGTAGCATATTTATTAGTAAAAAAAACTAATGTGAGTAACTTTGAGGAAGTGAATTTAAGTTTAAATTTTTATAAATATAAAACATATTTTTTAGAAAAAGTCTGCACCCTAAATACAACTTTGAATACCCCATCTCCGAAAATAGATTAGTCAAAAATTAAGAAAAAGCAAGGCCAAGGTGCTAGAACTGAACGAGACCCACGTCTTTATATAATTAAATCAAAATCAACAGTATATTATTTACAAAATATAATTCTAGCTATATCATATATTTAAATTTGTGCTAACCTTTATATAGGGTAAATGACCTAAATGGTCATTGAATTATGAGTCAATTCATATTTTGGTTACTAAAGTAAAAAAATATTCTATTTGAGTCACTAAACTTATTAAACTCTTCCAAGTAAGTACTCCAGGCAGATGACGTTAACGGCAGTCTGACCTGACTTGCCACCTCACAAATGGCCATGCTCCGTCAGCAACACCCGCATACTCTTCTTCCCTGTTCTTTTGAGCCTCTTCTTTTTTTTTTCCTGCCAAATGCCACGCGGCTGGATAACCCTCTTCGTGCTTCTTGTTCATTTTTCATTTTCCATTCCTTTTCCACCATATCTCTTTCCTTTTCTCTTACTCAAACTCCATGGAGGACACGGTAACCAAATAGAGCACTCAACGGAATGCTAGTCGGAGTGATGGCCGGAATCTTGATAGCGTGGATGGGGAGGTGGAGATTGGTCTCCTTTGTCTACTTCTCAGTGATGGCTGAACCTTCACCCAATTCCCATCCTTCACCTATGCATGTAATGATATTAGTATATAGGAAAATTTTACTGATTTTTAGAAAGTTTTGTTTGAGAACTACATAAATGATATTAGTATATTATGTTTATCAGGTATGTGATTGTATTTTTAAAGCTAATTGTTGCTGAATGTGTTGAAATGATCAACTGCAGAGCAAGCTAATTCTTTGGCACTCTCACATGTAGCAACATACTTGAACTGGTTCTCGTCCAGTACTCCTCCAAAAATTGCATTGAGAGCCTTTCCATTTGCATTAGCTCTCCTCATATCTTCGGCACTCCAGTTTATCTTCTTCTTCACTATCTTGTTCTTGTCTTCATCAACTTAAGTTGGAGGGAACCATCCATCTTCAACAGCTATACAGGCACTCTCATCTAGGGATTTTATGAACGCCCTCATTCTTGCTTTCCAATAAGGATAGTTAGACCCATTGAACAATGAAGGTCGTGTGACGGATGCTCCTTCTCTTTCGGTCTTCACTGGAACTTGTTAGGACCTCGCCGACCTTGAAACCAAAACAAATACGGCGACCTTACTCTGATACCACTTGTTAGTTCCGCCGGTTAAGATTTGTAGGTTTGATGAACACTCAACACTCAAAGAAAAACGCACAAACCAAACAAGAAGAAGACACAAGAAGTTAGTAACCCAGTTCAGCGTCAACTCGCCTACGTCTGGGGGGCCAAGCCCGGAGATAAACAATCCACTAAAAGAGGTGATACAAGATGAGTACAAACACTTTGTCACTCTCTCACACAAACAAAGAATACTACCATCTCTAGATTGTTCGGTGCCTCCCTACTCCCTCTTTCAAGAGTCGCACCCAATCTTAGACCAATGTAGTATATATAGACGTCTCAACGTTCCAAATATAGTCCATACCTCTTTTAGAATCTCCGTGGCTACTAACTTTAGAACCTTTCGAAATTAGCTGTTGCAACTTCTGTTGTAACATATGTTACAACATGACCTTGACTGATGACTTGACTGAGTTCTAGTTCCGTTGCTAAGCGACCTCAAGACCCATCAACAACTTGGTCATGCTTAGTCCGAGTTGATGCAACCAGATCACCTGATCCCGACTAACGGCAACTAGCCTCCCTCCTCAGCTTCTCATCACACAATCCCCTCGTAAGGGGCGCACAACTTTGTGCGTCTTCACGAAACTTTCAAAACTTGATCTTCAATTCACCCAAAGTTTGGTCTTCAAATCTTCTACTAAAGATCTTCAATCAATCAGCTCAATCATGCCATAATTAGGCATGTCTTCAAACATACCTTTAATAGTCTTCATTCAAATATATTAAGGCTCTTCAAATCATATCTTTAATATTCTTCAAATCTTATCATTGATAGGTATTTCTTCATTTAATCTCCCTCCATATTTAGTCTTCAATTACATCTCCTAAATATGGTCTTGATGAGATTTTGTCTTCAAGTTGTGCTTGCTTGATCCTCTTGCCAAAAATAGCTTCATCAAGATCTTCGAAGATATTTGCCTCCTAACCAAGCCATCTTGTCATGTCATCATGCTTACATGTCATTATCCATGCCCCATTGCTATGTTTGCCATGTCACCTTGACTAGGTGTTAAATTATGCCAACTTAAAGTGCTCTAGTACTAACATATTCTATATTAAATTCTTGTTAATAAATTAAGTTATTGATAAATATAACAAATATTTATTGTTATTATAAACAAATACTATATCATATATATATATATATATATATATATATATAACCTAACAAGGACTTTTTAAAAAATCATATTATTTGAGTTTATTTTTTAAAATAAAGTGAAAAATCATATTACTTGTGTTTATTTTTTAAAATAAAGTGGATAAAGTAATTGATCACTCTTAATTAAAACTTAAGAAGTGGATACATGAAACAAAAGAAACACTGACAAAGAGAAAATTGGAATAAAAAATCCACTGTTAATAGATAAAAACATCAACCTAACAAAAGAAAACATTACCCAATACAACCGACAAGGTCACATGATGTCTTCATATGATTCCTCAAAATTGGAAATACGATTAATTACGATTTGCATTGGTAGAATGATCACCACACGGGTTAAAAAGTGTAAAACCATAATATATTTTGTTGCAACCACCACCAGTTGAGCGCTCATAGTGGTGATGTTTTTGGCTCAGCGCATTGAGTGTAGTTGGCATCCATGCTCTAAACATGAATGGCAGAGGAGTAATGGGAGATAAGATAAAAATACAAGCAAAATAATAATTTTATAAAAAATTAATTAAATTAAAAAGAAAATAATTTATTTTAAATTCACAAACATGAGCAAATTGCCAGAAACTTGAGCAAATTAGTAGGCTTCTACATGTCCAATGGAGCCTATTACTATCTATTGGTTTATTTTGTTGGAACGCGATAATTGTATTTTTGCATGTATATATTGGCACTATCTTTGTATTCTAAGAGTATTATTTACAAAATCAATTATATACTTTTTGCATAGATTCTTGTAGTTTTGGAGGGGTTAAAAGTAAATTTAGAAACTTATCTAGTGATTAAAAGAAACCTTAATTTCATGAACACACGGGCCATTGATCTAGACGGTCATGATTCGCAAATAGATACTAATGGATATCAGAGCTCTACCACTAGATGCACCTCCGACTCTCTTTGCACCTTGACCAGTGCTAGAGAAGATGATCATGCTAGCCTAGAAGACACACCGACCAATGCGTAAACTGATGGAGAAGAATAGATTTTGACAATGCACGGATGTCATCTCCATTTCCTTCTATTTTTCTTTGCCGTGTTTAATTTATAGGATATCTTTCAAACATCGTGATTAATCTCCATTTATTTTTTAAAATTTTTAAAATTTTTTTAATAAAAAATAATTTATTTATTTTTATTAAGAAAAAAAAAAACATGAAGGATCATTTCGTCCTTGAATTTACAAATTCAAGCAGCTCAAAGTTCTTGTATTTTTATTCCACCTCATATATAAAAACTTATAATCTGTTTTCCTTTTTAATGAGACTTATCAACCCTTGTTGCATGTAGTACCACCATTCATTCATTCATTCATTCTTTCGTTCTCATGGATAGTATATAAAACCGCAATTTGTTTCCAATCCAGTCTAGTCCATACAACAAAAACACACACAATCTCTGAACATTTAATTATTCATTAATTACAGAAAAAAAAAAGCAACAAACCAGCAGCACAATCATAGAACATATACATCACTAGCCATCAAGTGCAAGCAAGAGGAAGGAGTCAAAAGCAGCCATCTCATTCTCTTCAAGCGACATTGCAAACTCAATCCCTCCTTCCTCATCTCTGCTCTCAGTGAGCGACATCACCCCAGGACTGTCCCCAAGTGACGCCACATCAACCTTCACCGGTCTCCCCCACCCAAAATCAGCATCATAAACCCTGAACAACGGCGACGAAGTCACCGCCATCGGCTGCTCAGTTTTCAAGAACCTATTCCCCCACTCATCACACCCATTAAACACCCCAACTTCCAACTCTTTAATCCCATTCCCAATAGCCTCACAAGCAAACGCAAGTCCATTCTCACCAATGAGATCACTCACCACTGCTTCAGCAAAACAAGGTCGTATGCAGTTCCCAAAGTAATCAACAGAGACCGGTGGGTTCAACCGTTGTCGTGCATCAGCCTGGAATAATAACTGAACTTTTCTCTCGGCGTTGTAAGCTCGTGCTTTGACGAGGCTCACCCACGCCCACGAGCACGTCACCATGAAACTCGAGCAACGCACTGTCTTAGCCGAGAGTAGTACTCTTTGCTTCAGCTTCTCGATATCTCCTTTGCTGAGTTTGAATCCCTTCAACACGAACATGGCATCATCGTTTGAAGTGGTGCTCTTCTTGGGTTGCTTGTTACTCTCAAAGAAATGTTTCACGTCGCCGGGAGTAGCAGTGCCTAGCTTTTCAGGGAACTTGAACATGGTTCTATCGAAAGAGGGAAGAGACTCAGCCGAGCTTTCCGCACGGCAAACCGCTGCCCAGGATCTGACGAAATGGATGAAACTCCGGCCATCGCAAGCGATGTGGCTTATTTTGACGCCGATGACAAAACCTTTGTTTGGGAACACTGTGACTTGCACGGCGAGCAACGGCATGTCCTCGTACAAGTCTTCCCGTAACTCGGAGACCAAAGGTCGGATCTTGGACACAGCACGGCCGTGGTCACCGGAGACGTCGTCGAAATCACCGTCGTACTCGACGACTGTGAACGGGACTGAGTCACCTTCTTTGTAACGAAACTCGAGCTTGCCCTCGTCTTCGTCGGAGCATCGGAATTTGCCGGCGAGAGGGTAGAAGCGGTGCAGGGTGGTGGAGAGGGAGGACTTGAGAGCCGGGAGCACAGAGTCAATGAAGTGGACGGTAGGATGAGGGAAACGGTAGAAGAAGAGGCGGCGCACTGCACCGCTGGTCATCCACATGATGTCGAAGAAGGTGAGCGGGAGTGGCTCGCCGAGATCAGCACCGGTCGGCGGTGAAACCGCTGATTGCTCCAATACTGTGAAGGAGAAGGACGCCATGGATTTTCTTTGATTCTGTGACAAGGTGTAGGTTGAACTACTCCTTATATTTTTTATAGAGAATGATCAATGGTTTGGAGCGAAGGGAAGATCTGACTTCCATGAAAGAGAGAGCATTGGATCCAAGTCAAAATCTGGTGATCAATGGCGGGTGAGAAGATCATGTCTTGGCTTTGTTTATTATATTAAAGTTGTCTTCTTCTTCTCAATCTTTTTAAATTTGTTCTTTGATTTTATTTTATGTTTTCTTAAATAGATGAACTACTCAAAACTTTATAAAAGAAAGTGCCTACAATGTACCTGATGGAGACTCGTACATACTAAAAATAAAAACAATTCTAACCGTGAACGCTGGTTTTTAGAGCAATGAGAAGACGGTGGATGGATAGATGAAGTATTAAAACTCTATGTTTGGTATTGTAATTATTATTATTATTTTTTTTTTTTTTGAAGAAATAGACTAGTGACAAAATGAAGGATAAACAATTATAAAAATATAGTAACTACTAGTCCATGATTTTTAAAGTATCATAATATAATTATTTGTATATTATGAATACATAGAGAGACGAATGTATAAAAATAAAGAAATAGAGGCTAGGGATTTCATGTTTGCATTGCTACAAAAAAAAAAGAATACATATAAGAGGTTTTATATGCTAATATATCCTTATATATTAACATAATACTAATATATGCTAATATATCCATATATACTAATATAGCAATGCTAATATATCCTTATATACTAACATAATTCTAATATATGCTACTATGCTAATATCCCCCCTCAAACTCACGATGCGACAGCGATAAGCATCGAGAGTTTGTCAGATAAGAAACGAAAGCGTGAAGCTGAGTGTGCTTTTGTAAAAATATCAGCAATCTGGAGAGAAGAAGAAATAAACGGCAATGTGATGGTGCCAATCTGCAGGTGATGGCGAGTAATATGACAATCAATCTCTATATGTTTGGTGCGCTCATAAAAAACTGAATTACGTGCAATCTGAATAGCACTCTGATTATCACAATGTAGCGGAGTAGGGTGATAAAGAGAGATACCCATATCAACAAGCAACCAACGTAGCCAAACAATTTCACAGGTAGTCGAGGCCATGGCACGATACTCAGCTTCTGTAGAAGATCGAGAGATGACATCTTGTTTCTTACTCTTCCACGAAATAAGTGAGTCACCGAGAAAAATACAAAATCCAGTAGTCGACTTGCGATCCGTAGGATTACCATCCCAATCCGCATCAGAGTAAGCACGCAGCTCTAACGATGACGTTGAAGGAAACAAGAGGCTCTGAAACTGAGTGCCCCGAAGGTACCTGAGAATACGAAGCACGGCAACCCAATGAACTGTAGTAGGAGCAGTGACAAACTGACTAACCACTTGAACAGCATGGGCAATGTCAGGGCGAGTCACAGTAAGATAAACCAAGCTGTCAACTACTGTGCGATAAAGACTGAAATCTGCCAAAAGAGTACCATCCGACGGAGAGTATCTAGCATTAGTCTGAAGGGGAGTATCAACGGTCCGACTATCAGTGAGTCGAGCACGCTCAAACAGATCAGCTATATACTTTGATTGAGATAAAAGATAGCCTTTCGAGGAATAGGCAACCTCAATTCCCAAAAAATAACGTAGCATACCCAGGTCTTTCATAGCAAAGCAACGTGCCAATTCAGACTTCAAAGAGTTAATTCCATCACAATCATCACTAGTAATAATCATGTCATCAACATACAAGAATAATAGAATACGACATGCCATTGTACGCTTGACAAATAACGCCGAATCATGGTGACTAGGAACAAAGCCAAGTGAAGTGATTACAATGGAAAACTTCTCAAACCAGGCACGTAGTACTTGTTTAAGACCGTAAAGAGCTTTACGAAGCTTGCAAACTTCACCTGATTGATGAGCAACACCAGGAGGAGGTGTCATATAAACTTCTTCATGAAGATCGCCATTCAAGAAAGCATTCTTGACATCCATTTGAGATATTCTCCATTGACAAATGGAAGCAACGGCAATCAGAGTACGAACAGTTGTCATTTTGGCAACAGGAGCAAAAGTTTCTTCATAGTCCATACCGTACTCTTGGGAGTAGCCTTTAGCAACAAGTCGGGCCTTGTATCGTTCAATGGATCCGTCAGATTTGGTTTTAATCTTGTACACCCAACGAGAACCAATGGCATGTTTTCCGGGCGGTAGCGGAACTAAATCCCATGTACGAGTTTGGTGTAGAATAGTAAGTTCCTCAGCCATAGCAGTCTGCCAAAGAGGATCATGAACTGCCTCTCTGTAGGACGAAGGCTCAGAAAGGCGATAAACAGATGCAACAAAAGAAGCAAAAGAGGTAGAATAGGATGAATACTCAAAGTCAGGTAATTTAGTGGACTTACGGATACGAGTGGCCTGACGTAGAGGAGGATTATCCACATTCTCATCTGACAACTGGGTGATCGTAGGAGCAGGGACATCAGAGGTGGATGTTTCATGAACCAAAGTATCAGACAGAGCTTCAGTGGGGTCGGGATCGAATGGATCAATACTAACAAGATCTGATTGTGTCATATGATGGGAACTAGCAGGAACAGAAAAGAAGGGTATATGCTCTAAAAATACAACATGACGCGAAACATACAATTTTTGACTAACTGGATCAAAACAACGATATCCCTTTTGACCAACACCATAACCCAAAAAGACACACAAAGCAGACCGAGAAGACAATTTACTACGCTCAACATGAGGTCGTAGAACAAAACAAGTACAACCAAATACGCGCAACGAGGAATAATCAGGTGAATGACCATACAACTTCTCAAAGGGAGACAAACCTGAATTATGAGAGATTGGAATTCTATTGATCACATGAGCAGCAGTAAGGACTGCTGCTCCCAAAAACACACTAGGAACCTCGGCTGACAACAAGAATGAACGGGCTGTTTCAACCAGATGACGATGTTTCCTTTCGACAACACCGTTTTGTTGAGGAGTGTCTGTACACGAGGTTTGGTGGATAGTCCCATCATAAGCAAGTAACTGAGAAAATTCATTAGAAGTGTATTCACCCCCCAAATCACACCTAAAGCATTTAATGACAGATGAGTGTTGGGTCTTCACAAGGGCTCGAAAGTTACTGAATATGGTAAGAAAATCAGACCTATGTTTCATAAGATAAACCCAAGTATAACGAGTAAAATCATCAATAAACGAAACATAATATCTAGAACCCCCTTTGGTGAGTACCGGAGAGGGTCCCCATACATCAGAATGCACAAGATCAAACAGTGCAAAGGAAAGAGAAATACTTTGATAAAAAGGCAAGGCTGAAAATTTAGCCAGTTTACAACCACTACAATCAGAAATATCATGACTGTCCAAATGACCTAAAGCTCCTGTAGAAGCCAAAAACTTTAAAAGAGACGCAGAAACATAACCCAAACGAGAATGCCAAAGATAAAAATCAGAGGACGAATGACTCAAACGAAAAGACGACAAATCCACACTAGAGGCAGCAACATCTGATAATTTGAGCTCATCCAATACGTAGAGTCCCCCTTCTCTACGGCCTGTTCCAATCACCTTCTGAGAGCGCGGGTCCTGAACATAACAATTGGTAGAAGTAAAAAGAATTGAGAGACCAGAATCACATAATTGGGCAACAGATGCAAGATTTAAAGTTAGACTAGGAATATGGTACACATCTGAGAGAGATAAACGGGATGTGCGAACAGAACCAATTCCTGCCAATGACATTGAGGTACCATCGGCAGTCATGACAGACAAAAATGGGGCAGAATTAACAGACACAAAGGAATCAATATCAGGAGACATATGATGAGAAGCTCCTGAATCCAATATCCATGAGGAAGAGGATGTACCTGGGTGCCACATAAAGACAAACCTTTTTTAGAGGAGGCCGACATGGCATGAGGCTGAGAAGCAAGGAATTGCTGAAACTGCTCAAACATATAGGGATCCAAAGAAGGGGTAGCAAGTGCATTGTTGGACATAGGTGGACGATGCATCCATGGAGCAGTCTGCAGCGGGAGTTGTTGTTGTTGAAGTTTGCCTTTACTCAGCAGTTTTGGACACTGAGCCTTCCAATGACCCTTCTGCTTGTAGAAAGCACATTCATCCTGAGAGACTTTAGTAGCTGATCTCTTTTAGTTGCTAGGTGGAGATTGTTGTGAGGCAACAAAGACAGATGGAGTCATAGATTTAGTCATACGAAATTCCCAAATCAACAGAAATCGAAAAAAAAAACCCTGAATCGACAGGATCTAGTCAAACCAACATTAGCAAAGACAAATCAGAGAGAAAATTTCTTCAATCAAACAAAGAGAAGAATCCATTAACCTCGCTCTGATACCATGAAGACTTAGAGAGACGAAGGTATAAAAATAGAGAAATAGATGCTAGGGATTTCATGTTCGCATTGCTACAAAAAAGAGAATACATATAAGAGGTTTTATATGCTAATATATCCTTATATATTAACATAATACTAATATATGCTAATATATCCATATATACTAATATAACAATGCTAATATATCCTTATATACTAAGATAATTCTAATATATGCTACTATATGCTAATATATTATTTATTTAATTTTTAATATTATAAAATATTATTTATTGGGTCATAGCATGAATTTACGTAAAAAAAAATAAAAAAAATGTTATTGTATGAGAATTTGTTATTGTGGAATTATAATTTGGGCATATGTGATAAGGTGATGTGGGTCTACAATGAAGAAGTCACATGTGGTTCCAAAAAGAAGATCGATGATGTTATCACTTCTGTCAGAAAAAACTTAGAGTTTTTGGGTTCTCGAAGTAAGTCAATTGTAGGAAACTATGCCACATCTCAAGTCTTGGGTCTGTCTTGAAATGGGCTTGTTCTTTGTCTTTTATTGTTTTTTGTTTTTTTGTGGTATCCCTTGTACTCTACCTCATCTAGTGATTATTTGATGTTTATTTTTTAATTAAAGTAATTTCTCTATTTTTTAAAAAAAAAACATATGTGATAAGTCTTTACTCCATACGTTAGTCAAATAAACAAAATTAATTAAAAAATTTTATTAAAAAATAAATATAGTGGGTAATAACCTCTACGTCTGTGTATATATATATATGTTTACTACTTATTAAAAAACGATAAACAAGCGTGAAAAAACTATATAAGTGTGTGGGCTTACATTTGTTCACATGGTATTGTTTTACAAAGGGAATCAATTTAGACAACGATGTCGGAGCTTTAAGCGGTTAGGCTTTCATCAAATCACGCCCATTTCGCATTTGGAAATTTTATTGTATATAATAATGAACTAAATAGCGCCATTAATTATATAGGGCATGCCGACCTATCTGCCACCAATCCATCTTCCATTTATTTATTTTTTTAAATGAATAAATCGTAAAAATTTCATTTTATTTAAAATATTTTTGCCCTTTTCATTCTGCGTTGGTGTTTGGGTTTTTTTTTATTTTTTAAAAAATAACTTTTTTTTTTCAAAATAACAAGCTTAAGTATTTATTAATTCGTTCATTTTGTGAAAGAAAAAATTACATTCTCTAAAAAAAATCATAAATAATAAATAAACAATATTAGAGTACTACTGATCTAAGAATTAGATTTTGGATGTGTCCATTAAATATCTTTATAATATTCCACTACATCAAATATTTTTTTTTATAGTAGCTTATATTATATTTTATTTTTAATTTCCAGTTGAAGTTATTTATTTAATAAAAAAGCATTACACTAATTAAGCATGTTGGATTTATATAAATATGTGGAATAATATTTTAAAGAAAATATTTTTTCTTTTTTATTATTTATTTGTTTTTTTAAATCTAGACTAGTGATTTTTTTTAAGATATATAATATTTTTACTAACTCTCCATAGCAATAGTTTTTTTAAAATAGTTTAGATTTATTTAATTTTTCTCTTGTAAATATTCAATTTATACGACCACTACTTCGGAAAAAAAAAATCCAAATATTCATTTATTTTTATAAATATTTTAATATAAAAAATATTTTTTGTTGTTTCGTTAGAAACATCTGAAAATTATAATTAAAAAGCAAAAAAAAAATGAAGTATTTACTTTTCTTTGGTGCAACTCATAGACGCGTTTTCAACTTTTTGTTTACTATCATATTAATTATTTAAAAAAAAAAAAAGCCACGGAGGAGGCAAAAGCTGAAAATGAGACCATTTTCATTCGAAAACAAGTTATTTAAAATAGGATTAAATATAACCAATTAAATGTTAATCTATCGAAACTGATCCTCTATTTGGAGTCTTCATATTCTATTAAAAAAATGCATTTAAACTTTCACTTGTGCAAAGTAAAAATATAAATATGTTAACTCTCCTAATAACCGTGACTTATCTATTTTATTAAAAAATACAACATAAAAAATATAATAAAATATACCTTTACGTCTCCAAATTTATACCAAAACCTCATTCATCCTTTTGAATCCAAAGTAATATCACTTGAATAAAAATGTTAAAATGTAAGACTTTAGCTTTTAATTTGTCAAATATGTCTAATATGAATGCATGTGTTTACTGTGTTATATGTACATAAATTTTGTTAATTTTTCCACATCGAAAATATCCTATGAAGATGCATGTATACCGGTAAACACTGGAATTAAACTCTAAACATGCTTTTACAGCTAGCATCATTACATTCAATATATATATATTTTAAAAAATGAATAAATTACTGATGCATTGAAAAAAAAAGAAAACAGTTAAAGTATAAAAAGGGAAAAGAAGACAATAAAATAAAAAAAAGAACCGAGCCCTCATTCAATACATTTTGAACTTTGACGAATGAAAACTTCTATAAAAAATATTTTACAGTGAAGACTAAATGCCCTTTGATTGTAATAGCAATTGATTTTTACATGTATATAATATATGTATGTATACAAACTTGAACCAGCTAGAACGAAAAATTTGAAATGGTTGGTAACTAAACCAAAATCATCAGTGGAACAAATTTAAAGAATAATCTATATTTTATCTTATTTTTCCATGGAAGAAGACCAACAACAACAATGTACATCCCTAAACGTCTGTAGAAAGAACAGATGTCAATTAATGATGTAAATCACAGGGAGTGGCCACTCCTGCAGGCCGCCACGTCCTTTGCACCGGGCGACGTGCCCATTATTTTTTATTTTCCCCCTCTCTTGAGGCTTTTTTTTTATAAATAATACATTTTTTTTATTTAATTACGAAAATAGTTATATTTTAAATTATTTACGGAAGTAGGTAAAACGGGTAAGATTATACCGTTTTTAATGTGTTTGGTTAGAAACCGGTATCAAGCATACCGGTTTTATTTTTTTTATATAGAAAACGGTATGCTTTCTACCGTTTTTACTGTTTTTATTTTTTTAAAAAAAAAATTAATTAAGAAAACGGGATTTGTCATCCCGGTTTTCGTGCATTTGCATAGAAAACGGGATGAAGCATCCCGTTTTCTATGCATTTGCACAGAAAACGGGACAATCAATCCCGTTTTCTCTTTTTTTTTATATATATATATATTTTAAAAATTTATTATTTTAACTCTTTATTTATTTTTAATTACTGATTTTTTCACTTTAACCCCATATTTTTTGTAATTATTTCAATTATTTATTTCGAGTTTTTTAAAGGCAATTTTTTTAAAGAAAAATTGTTATTTAAATATAAAACATTATTTGAAATTAGAATTGTTATTGTTAATTATTAAAACGGGAATTATTATTATTATTATTGTTATTATTATTATTATTATTATTATTATTATTATTATTATTTTATTAATATTACCTTCACAAGTAGTTCTTGAGTAGCCTGAATTAAACACCATAAAAAAAAGTAAGACAACTCTAAGATGGGCCCGTATCCTACTGTGAGTTAGGGTGGCATGTGACTAGTGGGGCTTGAGGAGGCCTGTTCCTTGCTCTCTTTTTTGTTTTGCTGTCTCTTCTCTCTCTTTTGTTATATCTCTTTGTTACCACAACTAGTAGTCTTTTGTTGTATCTCTTTGTTACCACAACTAGTGGTCTGGAGTCTTATTTTGTGTCTTACTTTGGTTACCTCGGGCAGAAAGTTTTTATGTTAATTTGACCTTTAATAAATATGATTTATTCATTTAAAAAAAAAAATCGGGCATAAAAAGATCAAACAATTTGATGCCATTTGGTGGAGGAGTCAGGCATTGTGTTGGTTCAGAGCTTGTAAAGATTGAGATGGTTCTGTTTCTCCATCATCTCATTTTAAACTTCCCTGTTGAACAAGAGAAGCCTGTCCATGTTCATCATATTGAATTCATTAATGGGTTACAAATCAAGGTTGAAAATTTTTCTTATGGTCATTGATTCAATTCATTGTCTCATGATATCTAGTTGAGTACGTTTAAGTATGTAGACTAGTTTTTTTTTTTTTTTGAATAAGTATGTAGATTAGTTGGCCAAACGCTTTTCTTTTGTGATGATAAATCATTAATTCTGTGCTTATGAGCTTAGGGCTATATGTAAGGACCGCTATCAGAACGTTTATGTAAAGACGACCTTATATATATATGTGTGTGTACGCTTATATGTTATATTGTTATAGAAATCAAAAGGATTTCGTAGTAAATACATTGTTTCTTTGGAAACGTTTTTGTATTTATTTTATTTTTAAGTAGAACTTTATAGAAGATATTTTAATCATTTTAAAATAAGTTAAATTAAAGTAAAATAAAATATTTAAATTATGAAAATTTAATAAAGCAAACTAAAAATTGAAGATATTAGATAAAAATAAGATTAAAAAAAGGATAAATAAAGATAAATAAAATTTTAATATTTCATTTTAAATAGAAGACAATAAATTCAGATAAACAAAATAACATTGATATATATATATATATATATATATATATATATATATATATATATATATATATATATATATATATTAGGAAACGATAAAGTTGATCATATAAGTGCAATTTCCCTTCTGCCTGGTCATAAATCATAATCCTCTAATTTAAAAGTTCAAATAAAAGTAGTTATAAAATAAAGACTAAGAATCAGGTTTCCATCAGAAAAGCAAGTATCAGCCATTCAACACAAAGCATTCACTTGCAGAGCAGATCAATTCAGTGAGTCAAACCAGCCAATGAATCATACACACAATAACATACTGCAAGTAAATGGGGCTTTCTTATTTTATCACTTACTGTAAAAAATGTAGAATTTACACTCACTATCATTTACAAAATCCCAGTGTACCCTCCTTATATCATGTGAAAATGAACAGTGTGTGCTATACGACATGAGCAACGTAAGAAACACCACTAAAATATACAAATAGCCTGAATTAGAGTAACCTATAAAACTACAGGAGTGACTTGCCTGGCAATCAGTGTGGCAGCCTGCAATGTATTAAAGAGAAATTCTAGACTGGATGGTATCAGCAAGTATCAATCATATTGTGAGGTTCTCTTGAATAGCCAAAAATGTTCCGCATATGTTGCCACCGACATCCGGAAATGTCTCACATCCGGGCAGAGGCTTTACTTTTCCCTTCCTGTCGACATCCACTGGATACTTCAGCAGGTGTCCCCTCATTTCTGTGACTTCAGCAGCAGTAAATTGTTTCCAGTTCTGTTCCCCCAAAGCTCGGACGCGTCTCATGCATTCAAGTGTCTCGGGTTGGGTAAAGCATTCCTCAAGGAAACCAATATGTTCAGCCCACAGAGACATTCTATAGCCATAGATCTACATGATTTAACATCAGCGCAATGTTAGACTTGCACGATTTAACACCAGCGTAAAGTTAGATGTCTTGTTCTATGCAAACTTAAGCTAAATCTGTGAAAATTTAACAGACTTCTGTTATAAAGGCATCATACAATTGTAAAATGATCACTGAAGTTGTCCCAGATAATATATAGCAGATACTTCATCTTAGTGATGAATGTAAAATATGTCACTTGCTAAGGGCAACCATAAAATCACATGAAAATTAAAAATTCATCTGAACAAGAAGGCACGATGAAGTTTATTATTGCTTTACCTGTCCTAATGGACCAGAGAGTTTTCTTGCCCATGTATGCTCAGGCTGATATGCTCCAATGGCTATCTCACTATCTCTGGTACCTTCTAATGACCTCTGGTTGATGTTTGCTGATCCCACTATTACATACTCGTCATCCACTATCATACCTTTAGAATGCACATAAATCATGAAGCGCCGGTTCTTCCGAGCAAGTGCCTAAAAATATCAGCAAAGGAATGCAAGTTATGATGCTTAAGCCTCTCTCTATGTACGTATTTACAAAACCCATGGCATATGCAATTTCTATTCGATACTGTTTCACAGTTTGCAGCTGGGTTTATTGAATTTTATCAGTAAAGCCTAGAAAAGAATAACAGAAAAACTTTTGTATGAATTGTTTTATTTGATTTGAAAATGGAGAGCACATTCTACAAGATCAGTAGAATAGTAATAGCCATGTTTGTTCTTAACCAGGACAATTATGCTGTTTGGCAGAAATATGCAGACTTTAACTCATGCAGTGGAACAACTAAATCCAGGGGAAAGAAAGCCTAACCGGAGCAAGATAGATAAGCCTAATAAATTAAAAATATACCATGTAAAGAGGCGGTGTGGGGAGACTTGTTCATGAAAAGAATATGTTAACATATAAACTCTAGTCTGGTTCGAATGTATTAAATATATGATAATTACATTAGGTGTGTTCACTGCAGCAGGGCCACCACTCGATGGATTGCTGAGGTCCGGTGCCTCACGATTCCCAAGGCAAAAAAAGTTCAAGTAGTCTTGTGGTTCATATTGATCTTCAAGGCCAACTTCCTTCAAGGCCTTATAAATTATCTCATACATCATTTGCATTGTTTTATTCTGCAACAATAAGTAAGCCATTATTTATTCCACTTAGCAAAATTTTCTAGGTATAGTGCAAAACTTTATGGCATAGACTTCAACATTAATTCAAGAAAAGTACTATACGAATAGCAAAATAATCATCAAGCATGAGAAAACAAAACGATCTGTCAACTGAAACTTGTAAAAATCACTGATACAAATGGCTTAATAGTTAAGATTCGCAGATATAATTGGGTATGATAACCACTGGTTAATCTAGCTGATATTGTTAATCAGGATTAAACTAGCTGAAAATATATAATTATATTTAAGCAGATCAAGCCGACCACTACATGAAGACAAACCATGCGGGCACATGTCAATCTTCGAAGGAGTACTAGTGGTGAAATTTCAAATTTACTTTCCGGTGCTTTGATTTGTTTTGGTAAAATCATCTTGTCCTAGACATGACTCTTATCAAGCTACTTAGCATGCTATATGCGCACATCTTTTGGTATTCTTTGAGTTTTTTTCTTGGCATTGCAGCATAACCATCCTGTTAACATGTTAATCATTTCCAAAGGAAATTTATGAGGACAACAAAAGAATTCTTGATGAGGGAGAACTCGGAAGAAGAATGTTGTTAAAGAGAAAGTGATCAATGAATGGGCGTTTTGTTCAGCGAGAAATGGGCAGCTCTTATAACACTTTCTATTGACAACAATGCTATGCTAACAAAAAGTCAGCTTCGTAAACATCTGATTGCAAATATTCCTAGTATCTGAACATGTAATTGGTATGATTTTTGGATAGATGGCATAGTAAACTTCAGAATTTCTAAACTTCAGTTTCTGACATAATGCCATATTTCACAACATGCAACCATATACGCATGCATTATATGTTATAAGAGTAACTCATTAAGTGAAAATGCCTGAATAAATAAAAGATTAAGAGAGAACTAATTTAACAAATGTAAAGTATGGAATAATGTAAAATCTGTGTGAAAAATGTGATTAACTGACAGAGAATGAGAGTTAATATTTAGATATAATGGAAAAGAATATAACACTCTGAATAACATTTGAAATATTTACATTATATATTTTGTCAACCAGTTTTTCCACCAGGAATGTTGATATTCCTTTTGTACAAATGCTTATTCAACAGTATTATCATATGTAAATTTCATGGGGAAAGATACCAAATATCACAAGTAAAACATGAAAGGATTTCAAATGAGGACCAAAGCATTTACATATGCAGTAAGACTAACCTGCCAAAATAAAATTCTTTGAGTGGGAGTACTTGTTGGAATGCCCTCTGGCCACATAGGAATAACTATGTATGCAGAAAATCTCTCATTTGCTTTGATCTTGTTTGCAATTTTCAGTGCAATTTCAATGGGAACTAAATTGTTAGCCCCTTCAACCAAAAACAACATATTTATATTAACAGGAGAAATATTCAAAACAAAACATAATCACAGCTTTGTCCATGAAATAATAGAAACGTAACAAGGATGATTGTGAGTCGCTTACCCAAGTCCTTGTTTGTGTCCCAGTTATATGATGACCCCAGAAAGTACTGGTTCTCAATATAAATGAAGTGTTGGGCAGACCGGATAGCCTTGACATATGCTGTATGTATACTCATGTCAATTAAGACATTTTTACCACAGACAAGATTCTGTAGGATTAAACAAAAATTTTCACAAGTTATGTCTGAGATTATAAAATAGAATATGCAACTTGCACACAATAAAAGCTGGGAAATTCCACTTGCCTTGCTAGTAGCAACTTTTGGATCCTTAGGAAATCCTTTGACAGAATTTGAATCAATTGACCTGAAAACCTGTGCTCATGTTGAAGATGAAACGTGTGAATTATATGAGTCATTGAAATGATACATGCTGCACAGAAAACTCAGATGAAGATTAGCCTTTATTACCTGCACGTGCCAACTCTCAGGATGATCATCATTCAGATATTGAGCATCATTTATTCCAATGATGTCGTGAATTCTTTCAATCTTGAGTAGAGCATCATCAAAAGACCTCTTCAATTTTCTTATGCCATGACGTTTGGAAGCCTTTAACCAACGCTCCTCAAAGTTTGTCAAAACATCATAAGCTGCTGGGCCATCAATTTTAGAATGCAAATCATGCCATGGTTCTCTTGGACCACTGGTATCAGGTCCCTGTAATCCATGATTGAATGATTTTAAGAAATGAAGTGAGTATTTTGAAAGAGAATAAAGCCGGGGAAAGGTATTAATGAACATGCAGAGCTATGGTGACTTAAGTTGTCTGATACAAATGAAAAATGGCCAACTGCAGATTTATGAGCCCATTACCCATAGATAACTTATAGATAGATGAGAACTAGATACCAGTAGAACTTTGGTGTCAGGAACTGGTTGATGGTGTTAGAATATCCATATTGAGAAATTTCAGTGAGCAGTGTAATGCATACCTAGAATTGGTCTGTGCCTAGTCAAGCGAACCTGGCAGCAAATGAGGACATTCTATTGTAATATGAAACATGAAGGCATTGCATGTTCAAAAAGAATTGGAGCTCAGCACTTGCAAGTGTTCATACGAAACACTTAGCTATACGATTTCAAATTGCAACATACATCTAAAATGAATACATGATTACAAATATTACAAAAAAATTCTTTCCAATTCATGTATGAGACAAAAGGAAGCATATTTCCTATGATAAACTGACAAATATGTGGCAAGAGCTTGAATAAATCATATGCAAATAACATAATCAAAGAGCATAACTTGAAAGAGAAGGATCATCCGTAGATAACAAATTCAAAAAGCATAACTTGAAAGAGAAGGATCATCATAGATAACAAAATCAAAATGCAAAATTGGGTATCAGAAAATAACATTACCGTGAATGTAGGATTATGGTAGTCATTTTTATGCAATGTCTGCAGTGTGCTAAATAAAAAATGTTGTGGTGTATCATATCGCCCATCACATAAGTCGAGCCCTCCAACAAAAGCTACAATTTTCCTTTTATTATACCCAGCATCAGCATCCACAATTACTGTCTTTTGATGATGAGTATAAATAGTTGCAGTCTCCTGATATTTGAGAAAACAAAGAAAACAAAATTAAACATTGAAATTTCCAAACAACTTCTCATCACAAATTATTTATATTCAAATTGACTGCTTGGTTATCCTGTGCAAAGTAGCTCAATGGTTGCAATACAAGCAGAGAAGTGGCCCAAAAGAAATGTATAAAGCTTAGGTTTCAACCAAAATTAGCATGTGCACGTAATATAGTATGGTAAGTGCTACTCTCACCGTTTACGAAGTGCTTGAGGTCTATAACATTTAAATGTTGTTTGATACCAATAACCAATAGAAGTACTTTCCAAGCACAAAATAAATATTTCTAAGATCACCTGTTGTTTAACCCAACTATGACGTTTTCCTGCAGAACGGGGGCAAAGTAACACTTGGACTGATGAATGTTTAAAGAATCGACGAGTTTCCTCATCATGGGTTTGCATTACACCATCCTGCATGTGCAAGACTGATGAGCATATTAAACAAAAAAATAAACATTGCTGTAACGAGGCTAAATCTGAACTCAAACTAATGTCAGCTGAATCAACAAGAAAAGCAAAACATCAGCCAAAGAATGAATCCTGTCTCAGAAAGCTAAAGAAACTAATAGCATGTTGTCAAAATTTCACATGATAAATATCATCAAATAAGAGACTAATGATTAGTTTCCTAGTGTTGAAATATATTTGATATTTTGATATAATAAGAAAGTCTTTGTTAGTATATTGGTACAATCAATACTTGGTGTTACTATTAATTAGAAATGTTTCCATTTTTTTTAATACTGTAGTTAAGAAAGATTTTAAGTTTAGCCTATATAAGGACAAGTCTACTATTGTGTTGAGTGTCGAGAAGTATTGCAAGATTTAAGTTTATTCTAATGCATTGTTTTCTTGCTTTTTCTCTTGCCTAATGCACCCATGAGTTCATTTTAACATGAACCATGATCATCTCCTCTCTTTTATTTTTCACACTTTAGAACATAGACAAGATTGTGTGCCAAGGAAACAATTAGTTTACCATAAAAAATTAAAAATCATCACAAATAAGACCATCATTCCTCTCTGTTTGTGAGACCACAGAGATCAAGCATAAATTTGCATACAAGAGATCCAATTATCATCAAGCGCATATCATCTAAAACATTGAGCAAGAAAATGATGTCAAGGAAGCCTTACCATCTTAAAGCCCAAAATGCTCCTTGAAGTTGGATCATCCCACACAAGAATCAACACTCGCACACCTTCCTGTGACTTGGACTTCAAAAGATCGCCCAAAGTGGAATCCGACCGCCCAGCATCTCGTACCAAACAAACAGTGTGCAAAACAGACCATCCTACAATATAAACAAGACGACGAGCTTGGCTTATGGCATCACAGATGTCACGCCAACACTTGCCATGCTGGTAATGTTCGCCATGCCCCAGCCTGAGGTCAGGAAGGGAACCATCAGGAACATGAGCATCTTGATAGAGCGTGACCTTGCCGCCTTTCCTGAGAGGGAAATAGGTGCCCGGCACACCGCCGTACTCCGGGCCAGGGCCGACACCTTGATGGTACATGCTCAGCTTGTGAATCGGAATATACTGGATGGAAAGCCTCAACACGGCATTAGGCTTGCAGGGCTTTCCATTGGAGCCAAGGATGGGATATGTCCCTTCCACCTTCTCCCCGGAGTAAATCCATTCCACGGGGATCGCAACCGTGCCGATGATCTGCGAGCCGACAACATCGTTATCCTTAACCACGAACTCGATTTCAGCGGCGTGATGCGCAACAGGGACACAGAAATGCTGCGTCCATACCGGATTCTCGCTGTTGCTAATCACGTAAGTCCGACCAAGGACGGCATTAGAGGCGACAATAGAAACATAAGGGTCGCTGGTCATCGACGACATGTGCTCCAGCTTACCACTGAGGGTGCTGGTAAGACGCTTGCCCAGCATATCACCGATGGTCTTGGAGAACATATCCAAATTGGGAAGATTGAAGGCGTCAAAGATCCAGATATCAAGACTACCATGGAGGAGAAGAACCTTAAGGGATGCAATCGAGTGTTGTTTGTTGAAGGGGACGATCTGCATATGCTGGGATTCAGACGGAGAGGAGCCAGCGGCCAAGGCGGGGTATACCGGACCGTGATGTTGGGAGGTGGAGGGGGACGACGGGGTAGTAGATTCAGAGATCCGCATATCTGCAAGGACGCTATCGATGGGATAAAGCGACGAGGAAGACGAAGAGTGTTCCAGAGCCGGAGCATCAGGAGGAGCCGACGGAGATGGATAGTAGGGAGAAGGAGCCGGAGCCGGAACGTAAGCGGAAGGCGGGTAAGGGTTGTAGTAGTCGTAGGGGCTGTGTTGCGGCGGAGGATAGTAGAAATGCCCTGAAAGAGAGGCCGACGGTGGTGGGTTCGCCGGGAAGGAGTTGGAGGGGTGGAGATAGTGAGGAGGAGGTTGATGGGGATCCGAATTCATGGGCGGCGGCGGTGGAGCTCCGGTGAAGGGATAGGGATAGGGATAAGGGTTGCCATAGTTGTCCATCGGGGTAGAAAGAGAGGAGCTTCACGTTGGTTTCTTCATCGAAGAGCAAGGTTTCGTCTTCTTCTTCTTCTTCGACTTCGTCTTCGATGGAGATGCGCGTTTTTCCCGGGAAAGTGACGAAGTGGCAGTTGGCTTACGAAGCGTAGACCAGCTGATGTACCTTTCCGCGAACGTGGATTCGTGATTACTAACGTTATGAGCCGTTGGATCTGAATCAAGATGAGTCCTTATATATATATATACTTAATTATAAAACTAAAAGTGTATTTTCCGACTTTAATCTTATTTATTTTAAATTTTTTAGCCTAAAAAATTAATAACAAGTTTATTAAATTTTTTATAAAATAAAAGATAATAATTTTGTCAGTTATGTCTTTTTTTTTTATTATTATTTTACTTGTTTTTTAGTTTTTTTTTTTTTATAAAAAATGGATAAACCACTAGTTTATTAAGACTAATAATTTTGTAGTCCTAATAATTTTTTAACTTGTTGATTAAGACTAACATTATTTTTATCTTTTGTTTTATTTATATTTATTTTTTTGTTACTGTAATGTATGCTGTGTGTTTGTGTGTTCCCTCTTTGTCATGTTGTTGTTTTATTTTATTATTTTTTTAATAAATCAGGGGTTATTTATTTATTTTTTAAAAATCAAGTCAAAGTAAAAAAAAAAAAATGTAATTATACCGTTTAAAAATTTTGAAATTTGTTTTCAGATATATATTATCTTGTTAAATTTTAATTACAATTAATTAAAACCTCGGTCATATTTTGGTAGATGAATAAGGAATTAAAAAAAAAAAGTTGGATGAAATTTTATAGGTGGTCTTGTCTCAGCTGTCGTTCCCCACCTACCATGATAATTTCTGAATATGTTGACATCTAGAAAAGAAAATAATAAAATAAAAATATATAAATAAATATTAAAATTGGAACGGATCTTCTTATCTTATGTCACCTGGAGAAATCTGTTGTTTACTTCAATGAAATTATGCGGTTTTATCTGAGTGCAAGACCCCACGCGGGACTATTAAAGTTGTCGTATTATTGCAAATGAGATAAGAAAATGATTCAATATTAATTCACAAAATTTATCATTATGAATAGGTAAACATGGCTTTTTTTTATTTTTTATTTTTTATTTATTAAAAAAAATATGAGTGAAGAGCGATTTAAACAATTGATTTTTTTTTTTTTAAAAGACAACAAGCGTCAGAATTAGGGGCGAGTATGACAGAGAGCCACACTCGACAATACCCTCACCTACGTGAGCCGGGATTCGAACTCGGAGAGCCACACTCTACCAAAAAAAAAAAAGTCCTACGCAGGGACCCGAATGCTAATAGACCCAAGGGTCGTTGGCTAAACACTTGATTTTTTATTTAAGACTCTAATTTTTTTATTTTAACAAAGTGGATAAATTATAAATTTATTAAAAATACATGAAACAAAAAGTACAGCAAAAAAAACTACAAATAAAAGCCCACTAGAGGTTGGGCTGTTATAGGATTCTCACAAAATACAAAAAGCAAACTCAACATAGAGGAGTCTCTAAGTGAGTATAAAATAACAAAAACAATAACAGGCTAGCCGGAACGAGCATGAACATCAGGAACAATTAGGCTTACTCCCATGGGATTAATGGAAGCCAGACTTCTCTTAACAATTCTAACCGACTCTGATTTCTGCCGCTTGAGATAGAAAGCTGCAGACACCAAAAAAAAAAAAAAATTAAACATAAAAGATACACTTATTTTTTTCTATTCAAACACAGCAAAAAAATAGCTTTAAACAGTGTATCACATGTATCTCTTTGAAATTCTTTAAAACATATCATCTAAGAGTCCCACATATTCAAGAAGAATTCCGGACAACTGGTGACTATAATTATAGTGTCTCAGTGTTCGGTTTTACTAATATTTTTCTATTAAAGTTAATAGATTGAGTTTAGCCAAAAGTTTACATTTTTTTAATTTCACTCATAAGAATTAACTTTTTGCATACGTGAAAAAGTAATTTTGTTTGTATTTCAATATAAATATGGGTTAATATTTTTATTAAAAACTAGAATAAATTATCATATAAAATTTATATCTTTGTTTTGTTAATTAGTAATTTCTTATGTTTTAATTAAGTCAAATATATAAGTTTTTAATGTAAACAAGTATTTTGGAATTTACATACCTCAAACTTTTGATCATTTAACCAAAAAAAAAAAAAAAAGTGTTTTTTTAGACGTACGTGGTTCATTAAAAAAAATTCGTACGGTTTAAATATTAAAAACAATAAGAAATTAAAGTTCATAAGCTTTCGATTCAGCAGTAGTTCATCAAACTAGACTTCTGAAAAAAATGTTTAATTTGTGGTGGCAAATGAAAGGAGTGGAATATGTCACTATCTAAATTGATTGGCCCTTCTTTTTCAACTTTGAAAATTAATGATTCAAGTGCAATGAACTCAATGAAGATATTGGGTTAGATATGCCAAATTATAATAATATTTAGTGGCACAAAATTAACTTAGTTTAGTTGATCTTCCACCATAATAAGTGCCAAGAATTATGATACACTTTCCAATATAATCAAACATATCAATAATTGTCTAGCATGGTTGCACTTAATAATTTGCTTAACTCAATTACATATATTGCGCACATGGAAAAAGAACACATAAATAAAAACATTAAACATGTTAGTCAAAGTCAATACAGATTAATTCCACCAAAACATGCCACCAAACAACAATAACCATCAAACCAAACCGGAATGACCATGTCAATGTTCTTCTTTAATATAGTCAATGCTTTTTATTTGGAGTTAATCAGTGCTAATCTGTGATTAACTAGAACTATTCTAGTGCTACCGCATCAACTCCATCACTACTGCCATGCAACTGCTATGGGACTTCGAACAGTGAATTCATTGCATGTCCAAACCAAGTGCCCAAATGAATAACCACTCTGTCCCTTACGACCATTACCTCCAAAGGTGACCTTGTAACTCAGCTTCTGTCCAATCTTAGTGAAGTCCAACACTTTGGGCACTACATTCACAGTCACCTTTTTTGGTGCGCCCACTTGCACCGTGTATTTGCACCTTGCCGCACCAACATTGGTCACAATCCTTGTGTGTGTTGCCACTGAATTGGGCTTATCACTGCTAAGAAGAACAGAGAATGAAGGGTAGTTCAATTGGGCAGCTGGTCTAACACTTCTTTTGGAACATCTGTAGGTTCTTCTGGCAAACACAGACATCTGCTTAGATGTGTAGTTCAGGCTACAGAGATATTCCAGATAGTTATTGGGAGTAATATCATAGACCAACCCTGGATTTGAAGCTCTCTCCGGGTCTACATGTCCGGAGCCAAAATCAAACGGTGTGGCCGGAGAGCCTGAACTTATGTCGATTATGGAACTGTTGCGGTTGTTAACAGTGTAAGCTGTTGTCATTAGTGCTGATTTGATTGCAGCCGGGGACCAGTTAGAGTGAACAGATTTAAGAAGTGCAGCTAATCCACTGACATGAGGACAGGACATGGATGTACCTGAGATTATGTTAAAAGAAACATGTCTTTTATCACTGTCAAGAAGAGTTGGACTCAGAGAAGGTGGCCATGCAGCTAGTATGTTCATGCCCGGCGCGGTCACGTCCGGTTTAATGATGTCTTCGCTCATAATGTTCGGTCCTCTGGATGAGAATGCTGCTGATATGGGAGCAGGGTCACCATACACCGTGCCTAGGAATTTTATCATCGCAGTTGGGTTCTTAGAAGAAGAAATGTATTTCTTAATGGCGTCCGATGCTGTAGCTCCGAGTGAAGAGCCAGGTAGAACATGAGCATCAGCCAAGAGCTCCTCGCCATCATCCTCAGAGTTCAAGAGAAGCATTGCTAAACCTCCATTGAGTTTAACGTTCTCCCCTTTCTCTGCTCGACCGTTGAAACCTCTGTCACAGAGGACCATCTTTCCTTTAACTAATTTCCTGGTGAGGGTGCCACTTTGGCAATACTCTGCATCTTCTCCACCGGCATTGGATCCGTAAACTAAAGGCAGTTGTTTGGTTGGCTTTCCTACATACAGAGAAGCACCTTTGAAAGTCCGGCCATCACCGAGAGTGACAAGAGTTGGGAAACTCCTGTCAATATAGCTCGCGGCGACTGTAGTGATCCATGGAGCAGCATTGCTCACTGTGAAAGCCGACGGCCCGGAGTTTCCACCAGAGCATGAGACAAAGACACCCTTTTGGATAGCTCCGAAGGTGGCAATAGCAATGGTATCGGCGTAGTAATCCTGAGGACCTCCTCCAAGAGAGAGGGACAACACATTCACACCATCCGCCACTGCTCGATCCACAGCTGCTAGTACGTCAGAGTTAGCACAGCCGGTGGACCAGCACGCTTTGTAAGCGGCCACCCTTGCAGTGTATCTCATCCCAGTCATTGATCCTTTGGCATTACCAAACAAACTAGCGCCAGAGACGACATTGCCTGCCGCAGTGGATGCAGTGTGCGTGCCATGTCCTTCAGAGTCCCTTACAGACTTAAACTCTGTGGTTTCATTGATGAATCCACCGGACGCCTCGTAGCCTTTCCAAAAAGCTGTAGCTCCGATGAGCTTTCTGTTGCAGTTGTTGGAAGAGAAATTGGTGCCAGCTTCACATTTGCCTTTCCAGTTCTTTGGGATTGGAGAGAAGTGATTGCCTTGGAAACTCTCATGTTCCGGCCATATGCCACTGTCGATGACGCCGACGATTACGTCGGACGCCATGCTCGACTGTGACCAAAGCCCTGCGCCGGGCTTTAGGCCGAGGAATTGTGGGGTGTGTGTGGTGTGGAGGTTTAGCAGCATGTCTGGAAATGAATATAGGAAACCATCAATCTTTTCAAGGGATGATGCTTGCTTGGGTGAGAGCTTGGCGGAGAAACCGGAAAGCACTGTGTTGTAGGCGTAGAGAAGCTGTGGAGATGATGCTTCTCTTTCTTCTTCTTCTTCTGCATCTTGAGCTGAGAGTTCGAGTATGGAGTCAAACACAGCTTCATGCCATTTCTTTGATCCGGCAAGAGAGCTCTGAAGAGCTGCCATCTTGGTTGCGTCCATGTGGACTATGTATGTCTTTGTCTCTTCGGAAGGAGGAGAAGAGGATTGTATTGTGGATGCCATGGAACTGATTGAAGCCAGCAAACCCAGTAGGAATACATGGGAAATCATTTTAGCTGGAAAGAAAAAGGAAAAAATTATCAGAAATATCATTCCTTTCTTGATTATAATAATTTCAAAATTTTTAACTTAACCTAAAGCAAGGCTTAGCATTATTTTTTATTTTTTTTACTATAACTTAATGGTAAGGCATATTTTTTACTATGAATGACAAGCGTTCAAATTTCATCTAAATTATGGTGAATAATTAAGATCCCGTGTGATTAGTTAGGACAGAGGACAAAGGCTCGTGGTGCATTCAACGCACCTACAACACTTTTGACTCACTATAATTTGTTCATTTAATAATAATAATAATAATAATAATAATAATAATTTTTATTGTGTTCAGAGTGCGACTATTAATTCAGGATTTTTTTATAAGAAATGAATGAACGGGTGTTTGTTGTCTTCATAAAAAAAAAATGGATAAGCTATTGCAGTGTTGAAAAAAAAAAAAAAAAGATAGAGAGACTAATACAATGATGAACTACATTGCTTGTGTTTGAGAGGTCTCGAGTTCGAAACCTCTCAAGCACAATGGCAAAAAAAAAAAAAAAAAAGAAAAAGAAAGGATAGAGAGACTAATACAAGCGTTGAATTGAAGAATGATTAACCAAATACAATGATGAACAAAAAAAACAAAAATATGAGTTATAAAAAAAAAACCTACATCATGTTGGACATATAATTATGTGGTTTATGTTATATATATATATAAATAAATGAATTCAATTCCTATGAAAAAACAATAGATTCATGAGCTAAGACTAACCATTTGACAAGGTAGATATAGCTAGGATCATATCACATTTGGTTACAATTAAGCCATTCGCCAATCATTCAAATTCACTGCATGGTTGCTTTTCTTGCAAAATAAGTACCAGTCAATTAGTTTGATCGTGGCGTATTCGATGACTATGATGGTACTGTCCACATATCTGTAGTCTGTAGTATATTCAGTTTTCATGTTTCCCTAAAAACACAAGTTATATAATCTTGTGTATGTTCCTTTTAATTTATATGATGAACTGCCACAAATAAGAAAATGGATAATGAGCATTGGTATGTTTCTTTACTTCTCACTAATTAACATCAAAGTATATATATAAACTTTCATTAAAACCTTTTATACAGTCTTATCTATATATTAAGAAACTTTAACTCACAATTGAAATATATGAAATATACATATATGTAGGGAGCTAATGAAGGAGAATAAGTTCATACCTAAAGGAGTAGAGTGGAGAGTCATCTTTCCCTCTCAGTGCTTGGCTTGAGGTCACATAAGGTGGAGAGTCAGCTTATATAGAGGTAGTAAATGAAAGCAAGTGGAGTTAGGCTAATTTGCATGTTGTTCTCTCATGCGGCCATAGCACCATTGTTTTTTTTTTGTCAAAGCCATAGCACCATTGTTGGCTCTCTTTGGCTTTTGCTAATGGCATGCTTGCACAAAAGCATAAGTGGCCATGAAAGATAATGTATGTGGGCGGCACCATTCTTCATGAGAAAGGAACATCCCCACATCTTTCATATATATATTTGATAATATAATAAATCCCTGTGGATAGTTGAGATGATTCTAGTTGAAAGTATTCCATGTTGCTGTCACGACAAGGAGAGATGATGATGATGTTGATCATGATTCTCGAGAGTGAAGGTGAGAAATTTTTCATGATGATACATCAAGGATTTGTGGCATCTAGGCCCCTCCTTTGCTGTTGGAGCCATTTCTTTCAATGTACACTTTGCTAAGCCATAGTGGATTATGGTCGTTGGATGTCATGTAACACAGGCATATTTTGTTGCAGATAATAATTTTTTAATATAAATAAATAAATTATAATTTATTAAAAATAAAAAACAGTATAGTGAGGAACATGGAAACAAATCCACACTGCTATGGTTTGATAACTGGTTAGAGGATCGGGCACTCAAAGACTTATGGCCTGATCTGTTCATTGATTGTAATTTTCCTTGGATTACGATCAAACAACTTGTACAAGACTCTCCTACACATGAGACTTTCTTTCGTACAACCACTTTTCCTGAAAGCTTGACTTTCTGGTCATCCATTCTAGACTGTTCTAGCTCTCAGGATGACAGGAAGATTTGGAAATCGAAAAGTAATAGAACTTTTTCAGTTTGTTCCTTCTACAAGTTTCTAATTGGTGGAGGAGTGCATAGTGCTCATCATTCCGAGTTTTGAAAAACTGAATGTCCAAGTAAAATTTCACTTTTCTACTGGCTAGCTAGCTAGTGAGGATAGAATCCTAACTCTTTCCAATTTAGCTAAAAAGGATTGCAACGCCCAAAATGCGACCAACACCTGTATCTTTTGTTTTAAAGACTCAGAAATAGCTGATCATCTTTTTCATAGGTGTAATTTCGCTGATCGAATTTGGGCATTCTTTGAGCAAACCTTAAATTCACAGTTGCATTTTTTTCTCTCTTTTAGAGATTTGGACAACATGGATTTCATCCATTGATGTTAGGCAATGCACACTGTGGGACATAATTTCTAGAACACTTTGCTGGAAAAAAATAACCGCATTTTCAATTCTTGGTTTTCACCTATTCTCTGTTATTGCTAAAACGATTCATATGCTCCTCGCCTGGTTTTCTGCAGCCAGAGACCCACAACTTCAGCACATACCTCTGGATTCAGTCCAGAAACTCAAACGCTCGTTAGTTTTACCAGGTTCAAGATTCGCCAAGTACAGCGACACCTCTGATCCACTTGCTGACCAGGAGTAATCCACCACCACTTTTCCCCTCTTTGGCAGCTTTAGAGAAACTTTGGTCTTGTGAGAGAGCGGCCCACCTTAGTAAGACCCAGAATAGAACTCATCACAAACCAGGTATTGTTTTGCTTAGTCGGGCAATAATTCATACTCCATCGAAATAGAACCCGTGACCTAAGCCTTTTGTCTCACTTAACAAAGAACTAATGAGATTCAAACCTATAAGTTGATGCGTTTGGGGGAAAACACAATATTCTTTTTTACTTGCACCTTAAAATTACTTACTCTTATAATAACAAACAAAGCATGAATTCTGCAAGCCCATCTTGAATTATCCAACACTTAACAGAGAAATGGGTTTGGTGGGAATGGGATTACCATGGCTGATTTGATGAGCCGTGTCATCTGCAACCTTGAGTCCTAATCTCTCCTCATACTGGAAGTTTTCTTTGTCCGCATCTATAGCCTACGCCATGGAGGTCTCTTCTTGAGCGCACGCACAACCTTGGAGAAAAGGGAAATACTCTCTGAGAAAGTGATAGAGGATGATGATGATGATGATGATGATGATGATGAATAGGTGAAGGGATGATGGCCCTCCGACCTGTTTGCTGGTGTCTGCTGCGCTGCAGATGAAACAGATACATTTATTATTATTATTATTATTATTATTATTATTATTATTATTAGGTGAAGGGATGGCTGGAGAGGGATGGGCGAAGATAAGAGAGAGGAAGGGGGTTTAGGTTTAGGTTATCGGATTCGGTCAGACCCGGATCCGATAACTTAAGTTCGTTAGTTAGCCAGTCCCAATTAACTGTAAACGTGGTTAGATGATATTTTATTAATTTTTTATTGTCTTAGAATGCCACATTAGATGAATATAATGATAAAAGAAACGACTGTTAGTGTGAGGACCAAAATTTCCTAATTCAAATAATAGAGGGATCTTCTGCGGTGAAATTAAAATAGAGGGACAAAAATGACAGGTTTACCTAAATAAAAGGACTAAATAGGAAATTAAACCTTTAATTTCTTCAAGTTTATATGCTTGTAATGGTCATATCATAAGACAAGGGCTCCTCAAGGAACAATATTTATTATAATTGTTAGCGAACAACAATCGGTGTCCTAACAATATACTTGTCAGCCACCCATCTGATATTGCCTTGTATTTCTTTCTTCAGTGTAACACTTGACTTTATGCTCACCATATAACTAACCTTCTCATTCAACTCATGGAATTCGAGAACGTTTGGTACCACCTCCACTGTAACTTCATCTGGCATGTCTACTTCCACTTTGTAACTTGATATTGCCTTCCCAACATTGGTTACCGTTCGATTAACTGTAACATTTTTCTCCAATGAAACTACTATAGAAGGGTAATTGAGGTTTGCTTGTGAGATCTTCTTAATCTTTGAGCATTGGATATCTTCACCGGTGATTGTACTCATTTGAATGTCATCATAACCCAATCCACAGAGGAAGGCTATGTATTGCTTGGTATCTATGTCAAACACTAACCCCGGATCAACAGCTTTGGATGGGTTCACATTCCCAGCTCCCATCTTGAAAAAGCTTGCAGGTTGGCGTTGCTCATCCATTATTGGCTTCCCATCATGGTCTTCAATCACTGATGTTGTCATAATTGCAGACTTGATAGCCGCCGGTGACCAATCTGGATGTTTCTCTTTTATGAGTGCAACAATCCCACTGAGATGAGGGGTTGCCATTGAAGTCCCAGATATAATGTTGAAACTTTTGTTAGTTGGAACATCTTCTGCAGTTTGCACACCCCAAGCAGCGAGAATATTTACTCCAGGACCAATAATGTCTGGCTTTAGAACACCAGGGCTTTGCCTACTGGGGCCTCTAGAAGAGAAGAATGCTACTGTTGGAGCCTCAGCCTTTCCAATTATAGTACCTTTGAAGATGATAGCTGCTGTTGCATTAGGGGTTGAACTCAAATATGATGCTATCTTCTCTCCGTCTGCATAGCTGACATGAGATGCAGGGAGAACATGAGCATCAGCAATTGTCGTATACCCATAACTTTTCTTGTTCATAAGTACCATAGCTGCTCCACCATTTTTCTGGACATGGATCCCGGTGGGCATTCTTCGAGCCTTGCCTAACTGGCATAACACAATCTTCCCTTTGATGTCTTCTAAATAGCCTTCATAGCAGTTATCTTCCTTGGAAAAGTTCGAAGTAGTAGGATAGCTGAGAGGTAACAAGGTTGATGAATAATTGTGGGGCTGGAAAACAGTTTCACCTTCAAGAACACTACCATCGCCCAGCTTGACAATGGACTGAATTCTTCTATCTATGGTACTTGCAGCAACAGTGAGCAACCATGGTGCTCCATTTTCTATGGTCCATTCATTAGGTCCTGAGTTGCCAGCAGCACAGCTCACAAATATGCCTTTCTTTACTGCGTTGAAGGCGGCAATGGCAATACCGTCGTTATAAAAAGGTACAGATTGTGCTCCCAAAGAAATAGATATTACATCAACTCCATCTTCTATTGCAGCATCCATTCCGGCAATTACATCTTCTTCTCTGCATCCATAAATAGTACAAACCTTGTAAACTGCTAGGTGGGCATGGGGAGCCATCCCAGATGCTGTGCCATTAGCATTACCAAACGCATTGGCATTATCTGCAAAGTTCCCTGTAGCCGTGGCTGCAGTATGTGTGCCATGGCCAACCATGTCTGCAATTGTTTCACCAGAGTATTTGTTCAAAAGTCTTGCACCAATGAGCTTGTTATTGCAGTTGCCATGGATGGCTTTGAGGTCCTCACAAGAACCTTTCCATTTTGAAGGAGGTGGAGATATACCTTTGTCTTTGAAAGAGATGTGCTTTGCGGTGATGCCGGTATCGATTAATCCAATGATCACACCCTTCCCCATGTTAGTGATGTTCCATAAAGAAGCTGAGCCTTGTTGCAAGCCAAGGAAATAAGGAGTGTGAGTGGTTAAAATTTGAAGGACCCGACTTGGCCGAGCTCGGAGGAAGCCTTCCTTCTTGGCCATCTCATGGACTTCACTCTCTGTTAGCCTTGCAGTAAAGCCACTAATGGCATGGATGTAACTATGGATCATTCTATTTTGATCACCATTTTGGGCAATGGATTTGGGGAGAAAAGAATGGTAATAGGCCTTGAGGTTTTTGTGGATTAGAAGATCCATGTTTTTGGGTGGTTGAACATGGACAATGTAACTCTTGAGATCAGTAGCAGTAGCAGTAGAAGGAAAGAGCAGGGAGAAGAGAAGCAAAGCTAAGAGAAGCAGCATTTGGTTGCTGGTTTCCATCATATTGGTTTCGTTTGGGACGAAGGAATATAGACTTCAGAGCTCTTGTATATATTTGGAGTGGGTTTCCATAAGAATGTCTTGTAACGGCAACTTGCTTATAAATAGTAACATCTTTATTACATGTAAGCATTTATTGCAATGCTATTAATTTGAGGTAAGATATTATTGGTTACATTAAATACTCATTTTGCCTATTAATTGTAGCAAGTCAAAGATTCTCTTCCAATGAGGTTGGACACCCAATACCCTGGGCCCATCTCAATTCTCTACTGTGGCTTTTGGCCTAGAAGCGCAACTTTTGGGCTCAAACCAACTGGATCAGCTTGGCCCGTTGTTCCTAGTGGGGCCACTTCACTAAGTGGGCTGAGCCCAAACCCCTTACAAGCTATCTCTGGATAAGTTTTTTTTATTAACTAATTATTTTCATTTAAAAAAAAATTGAATAAATAAAAATAAATAAATAATTACTAAAGCAAAAAAGGAGTTCAGATTTAAGTATTTAATCAAGACAAGCCCAACCATTCTCAAGACAAATCCATTTCCAAACCACTCAAGGCAGTTCTACATGGCATGCATATATTGCACTGCCAGTTTTTCTTTTATCAATTTCTTTTATCAATTACAACTCTTTAACTTATAATCAAAATCTTTTTTTGGTACTAGCTTTGAGAGTGTGCTCGAGGTGTTAGCCGAGGAGGCCCTACTATTGCCTACGTATAGTTTTTTTTTTTTTTTTGTAAGTACGAGGAAATTTGCTTCTTAGTATCTTCTTTTTGTTTCTTATCTTTTGTTTAAGAAGTTGTACCACATTTATTGTTATGTTGCTTTCTTGTTATACCTGTTTTTTTAATTTAATAGAAGTGGTTTATTTATTTTTTCATTTTTTTAATTTATTTAATAACATTTTTTTTAATAAAAACACAATCCATAAAAAAAAATTATTTTTAGCATCATTAACAACATTATTCCTGTTAAATTAGAGACAAAATAAAATTAAATTAAATTTCATATAAATTATCTAGAAAAATCAGGTTGGTTTGTCACCAATGTTACATGAACATCCAACAACTAGCACATCAGCCCAAGGAATACTACTATCAGTAGATAATAATAACAAAATGGTGGCTTTTCTCAGGACCATAAGCGCTGCCACCGCCATTGCTGCTGCTGCTGCTGCTGCTGCCGCTCTCTCCTCCTCCTCGTCTTCTTCTCGTTTTCCCATCAAATCCAATATCCCACTCCCCTCATCGCTTCCCCTTCTCTCGATATCCAGGGCCTTTGCCGCTCCAAGGAATCCAAGCCCCTCACTTGCCGCCCTCCGGATGGATTCCGTGGCCACCGGGCTCAAGCCCTCTGACCAGGTTATCTAACGTTTCTCTGCATGAAAGATCGGATTTTGAGATTCATCTCGTGCTGAATTGATTGTTTTCCTGTTTGTCTATTTGATCAGCAGGAAGCTGGGGATTTGCCGGAACTTCTGGTGAGTTTGTGATTTTTTGGTCTTTTAATCCAGGAAAAATATGAATGTGATCTTTCTTTTTCATTGATTGTCTGATTTGCTGCCGTTACTGAATGTTTGCTGTATAAAATTGTCCCCTATTCTCTGTTTAGGGAGAAGATAAGGGAAAGGGACAGCCTTTTGTTTTGGCGAAATGAACTTCTCTCTAATACAATTGGAGGAATTTTGCCTTTCAAAGGTTGTATCGTCTGCTCCAATAGCAAATACTTGTCACACTTTGGCACCTGTCCTGCAAAATTTTACTTTTATGTTTCCCAAACTTCGGGAAAAACTATTTCAGCATGTGACCACTAAACTTTAGAATTTGTTAATTTTTATTAGTGCTCTTTGTTTTGATCGGTTTTGTATTAGTTTTGCTTTCCCAAACCCATATTCTTCATAATTGATGAAAATAAATCTATACCAGGGGAAGATACTCTCTGGGATATGTAGCGCTAAAATATTTGTTTGTTTTTTTCCTTACTTGATAGGTGATAACTCATCTCCCATATGCACTGATTTCTAGGTTCACTTTTGCTTATTAGAGTGATGTTAATTGGGTCATAAAAGGAAGAAATCCTTTGTGGTATATTATTTTGTTTAGAGGTCAGACTTTAGATAATGACTGGCTTGCATGAATTTGTGCTGTTCTTGGTTCTGTGGATATTATTCTATGTTCATTATTCATTGATGAACTTCTGACAGTTTTGATAAAATTTCTCTCTATTTTGTTAGAATAGCCTTCATTTCCTTTTTATATGAAATTGAAATTTCTCAAATGTAGTAACTTGTAGTTTGTCATTTACTACTGTGACCAAGCCTTTGTCTTTGTAAAGCAGCACAAGTCATTATCTGCATCTCCCTTTCTAGAACAGGGCATCCCAACTCTGCATGAGAATCTATTCCCTACTTGTTCTAGTTTTGTAATGAGTAAAGTATAAATCATCTTTTATTGTGTTGTTTGTGGTTACAGACTGAGTTCATGGTAGATATGAAGTGTGAAGGTTGTGTTTCTGCGGTGAAGAATAATCTCCTGAAGCTAAAAGGTATGTGTTCATTTGGAGTAATGATATCCATAAATGGTCTTGTAATAGTTGTTTTCTTGGCTGATATTATATTCATCAGGAGGTTGGTGATCTATCAACTACTAACAATGCTTGTACCTCAGGTGTGAAAAATGTTGATGTTGATTTAAGTAATCAGGTAGTAAGAGTTCTTGGTTCTATCCCTCTGAAAAATATGGTTGATGCTTTGGAGCAGACTGGTCGACAAGCTAAATTAATTGGGCAAGGCAGCCCTGATGGTATGTCTCCTATTGCCCAACATTCCAAACTTTGTTGCTTCTCAAACTGGATTGTATACCACTGATATTCTATGAAATCTGATGATGGAAATATATAGTCTTGAAATTACTTTCGTAAGCAGAATGAATCAAGATTAATAAAATTAGTCTGTACAATCACATTTAATTTGTCTATTTTTTTCATTCTCAATATATAAATTCTGAAGTCCATCATTCTCTCAAGATTAAAACATTTGATTTGTATTTAGTATGATTTGCACCTGATACAGAAAAGCTCTTCAAACAGGGATTTATTAGATTCATCTCAGGAGGGGGTTGCATGTCTGACATCAAGGAAAATCAAATAAATACTAAACTTAACATACCTTATTGTACCTTATCCTATTTCTTATTAATTTTATTTTGTTTGGTTGGACGGAATAGAAATGCAGCTACATTGAGACATTTGCTAAATTAGGACGTATTTGGTTGCTTCTACCAGTTATAAAGTGAACTTAAATATCTTCACTGGCGCTTCATGATAATTATGTTTTTCTTTCCTGGATGGACTTTATTATGTGAAAATTTTTTGGGATAGAGTGTGACTTGCCAGATAATTGAATGGACTGTTCAAGAATTTTCTTTCTTTGGTTTTGATAGGAGATGTTATTGCCTATGAACACAAGTGTTCTTTCTTACAGCTTAGGAAAAATTCTTGCAACTACTGATTAGGAAGCTCTTCCATCCACAGAGGGAGAGGAATCATTCTAGTTGATTTTACGTAGAAAGCCTTATGTGAACTCTTGAACTAACCGGTGTATTTAGACATTGTATGACAGAATTTTGCCTAACTATATATTTTATTGTAAATTAGTACTGCTGCTATGTTTTGTAGTGATAACATTCATGAACATTCATTTCAGCGTAAGTGAAGGGAAGTCAGGAAGTGGGGGAAGTGCCACTTCCCTGAAGTGGAGGGAAGTGATATCACTTCCAGGACTTCTAATGTTCATTTGTCAGAAAGTGATAATCGAACCGAAGAATTTAGGTGTTAGATGAAGTTTTATGAGTTTAAAAAAAACTTTAGAAGTGAAAGGAAGTTAGTTTTTATAAATTGACTTACTCTCCCCCCACTTTAGTAAAAAAAATACTGAAGTGGGCTTAGTTCAAAATCCACTTCTGTCGGAAGTGGGGGAAGTGCCACTTTCCCCACTCCCCACTTCAGCACAAATGAACACCAGAAGTGGGGGAAGTCAGATCACTTCCTCCCACTTCCCCCCACTTTCCCTGAAATGAACGCCCAGATAATGCATATGCTGGTTAATGTGGTTTGACCTATTATTTATTCTATTTGTAAGTATATGCTTTTGGGAGAGAGTAGAGTTCATTAATATCTATAACATTTCTGTATCTTATTATCTAGCTAAGAATCTAAGAAAGCAACACTTCTTTGGTTCCTTGTGCAGTTATTAGGTATACCATTTTTATTTTTCATTTCAAACAAACTTAGGGCACGGAGATATGCCCTTAGATTCCCATTTCTGACAATTCAAGTGGTTAACTATGATTCTTTTTTCCCTTGTAGACTTTCTAGTCTCTGCAGCTGTTGCTGAATTCAAAGGCCCAGATATATATGGTGTCGTACGCTTAGCTCAAGTAAACATGGAATTAGCACGAATAGAAGCCAGCTTCAGTGGTTTGTCACTTGGGCAGCATGCATGGTCCATAAATGAGTTTGGTGATTTAACTAAAGGAGCAGCAAGTACTGGAAAGGAGTTCAATCCTGCATATAATGCCTCTGAAAAGGTATGTTCCATATCAACCTGGGCAGCAGTATAAGTTATATAATGCCATTTCTTAAACCCCTTGAATTATGCTCTATGTTCATTAACTTATGCAGAATGTGCTGACTTATATTCTAAATTGATTTTGTATGTTCAGTTCTGTGAAACTGTGGGCAACTGATGGTTGGTGCTCTTTTGCACATCACCTGGAAATTCATATTAGTCATTTGGTGTGTTTGCTTAAATGGATAATCCCTGGATTAAGAGGTTTAACAAATGTTACCAATGTTTCACTTGCCAGACATAATTTTGATACAGGATAAGAATAGAAGTTGTTATGCTAGCCAATTCTCCTTATGGTTGTTAAGTTTGGATAATTTGTAGATCCACTAGTGACTTATCCTATGTGCCATTTTATGCATAAATTGAGTCAATAATGTAGCATGCTCAGCTTTTAACCACATTTTCATCGAGGCATGGTTTCTTAACTTGCCTATATGTCCTTTAGTAGCATTTTAGGAAGCCGTCTTATAAGCCCATCACATATTACATCCCCTACTTTATTTACATGTCTTTTTTCTGCAGTGATTTCTCTTCTTAATCTTTTGAGCTTCTATAAACAAGGAAGTACGTACCTTTTTATGGTACAAAACTCAACCTCTCTAAGTCAGTCAGCTGCAATCATAACATGTTGGATTTACTCCATATTCCATAATATGTTTACTTCTGTAGCAAACCAAATGCCGATAATTTGAACATCCTAGCATGTAGATGATGAGCTCACAGCTAGCTGGCTGCTCGGTCTGTTCTGTGATTCCTGTCATATGTTTTGACATTATCGACACATGTTCAGCAATTGGAATTAGTAGTTCTTTTATATATCTTGGTCAACTGTTATTTTGTTGTGCGTAGCCACTGGGTGACCTGGGAACAATTGAAGCTCTTGAGACGGGTGAAGCTCATTTCTCCGGTGCCAAGGAGATGATAAGAGTTGCCGATCTCATTGGCCGGGCCATTGTCGTTTACGAAACTGAAGACAAATCAGTCCCTGGCATAGCAGCTGCAGTTATAGCAAGAAGTGCCGGAGTTGGTGAAAACTACAAGAAAATTTGCACCTGTGACGGTGTAACCATATGGGAATCAACCTGAGCATCTCTGCAGCTCAAATTTACCGAAATTTGAAAACAAATCATGTACTTTATCATGCCAAACTTCTGGTCAGGGTATTTGGCACATCTTTTTTCCAATGTATCTATGCACACATATAACTCAATGTCTCTTAAATAAAAGACGAAATAAAACAAACTTTGATGAAAAATGGTTGGATGTGTTATTGAAAAATGGTAGTGTTGTTGCAATGGCTTGGAAAAGAAAAATAATTTGAAAGATACTCAAGAGTCCCCTCATTAGATTAACATATTATTACCGGGAAGGTCTTCTGTAATAATAAAACTTATAAATCTTATTAGTAAAGAAAATTTGCAATTAATTACTAAAACATTTATTAAATCATTATTATACTACCTCAACAAATATATTCATATATGACGGGATAAAATTAATGTTGAATTACATCTTTATATCTGTTGGGGCTATATATAATTATATATGATTATAATCATAATGGTATATTTTTCTCTGTTCGATCTAAGTCAAACCTATGACCTTCTAACCTTTATTACTTAATGTCTAAAAGTATTTATTATTAAGATTATTCATAAGTAATTAACTGTAATATGTATATATACGTTGTTGAACAGCTTGGAATTAATAACTCGTTTCAATACACGCATTGATCTCCTTATGTTGACCTACTTATTTTTCTTTCATTTATCTCTCCATGCTAAAATTATTTATTCAATATTGGCGGTGATTTATCAAAATTAAAAGTACATGAAGAAGCATTCAAACAGGAATAGTTGAACATTGTTAAGCACAATGGGACAAAAGTCAACCAACAAAACCGTGGACTACACTTGCCTTCTCAAACCAAACTGCACGGCCTTCGAGTGCACAACGACCCGTTCATCCTCACCAACTCCGTACGGTTAACCACAAATTAATTAAGCTTTTACCATTCAGAACATTGAGCTCCAGCCACCAGTCAAATGCCACCCTATCTATTACATGCATGCATGCATATAATTATAAGCACATGCTAATGTATATATTGAATTAAAGATTTGAAAGTATGACAAGGAAAGCTCCTGTCTCATTCCTATCTAGTTGTCTATTCGGATAAGATGGCTATGCTAGATCTATAAATATATAGTTCCCAGAGCCATGCACTATATCTAAAATCATCTGCTTAATTGCAATATAACTTAACCTCTAATTATTAGTGAGTTGGAGGATTTGGAGAAAATGGCTTCTTGGGTTTCAAGCATTCATGTTGCATGGGTTGGTGCTATCATGCTGTTGCTGTTGATGTCAGCCATGCAAACACATGCACAGCTGACACCGACCTTCTATGATAAGTCCTGCCCAGCAGCACTCAAGACGATTAGGAAGGCTGTTAGAACAGCCATTGCCAAGGAACGCCGCATGGCAGCCTCACTCATCCGTCTCCATTTCCATGATTGTTTTGTTCAGGTAGGTAGTAATATTATAATAAGTACCATGCATGAACTAGCTAGAGTCATTACTATATCTTGAATGCATTAATTTTGTGCAGGGATGTGATGCATCAGTTCTATTGGATGATGCTCCTTCAATCAATAGTGAGAAAAACGCATTCCAGAACTTCCGTTCTGTGAGAGGCTTTGAAGTGGTTGATAGCATAAAAGCAGCAGTTGAGAAGGTTTGCCCTGGTGTTGTTTCCTGTGCTGACATTCTTGCTGTTGCCTCACGAGATGCTTCTGAATATGTACGTGTATATATATCCTATATTTATATAAATATTAGCAATGAATGTTGAAAGCAGCCATGCCTAACTAATAAAAATTTAATACTTGTTTGACAGGTGAATGGTCCGACGTGGACAGTGAAGCTTGGAAGAAGGGACTCCACAACAGCAAGCAAAGACTTAGCTGAGGCAGACCTGCCAATAGCTTTCAATGATCTTGATGCACAGATCTCTTCATTTGCTAATCAAGGTTTAAGCGTTAGAGACATGGTTGCTCTCTCAGGTAATAATATTTATAGTCAATGCTAATTAATCAACCTCATAATATCTTAGCATTCTTCTTTAGCTAAGGTAAATCAATGATATGCATGCAGGTGCTCATACAATAGGGCAAGCTCAATGCGCCACCTTTAGAGGGAGGGTTTACAATGACACTAACATTGACGCTGGCTTTGCTAGAATGAGGAGGAGAGGTTGTCCTGTGTCTGATGGCAATGGCAACTTGGCTCCTCTTGATCTCGTGACACCCAACTCCTTTGATAACAACTATTTCAAGAACCTTATCAAGAAGAAGGGACTGCTTCACTCTGATCAGGTTCTGTTTAATGGTGGATCCACTGATGATATTGTGACTAGTTACAGCAAAAACAAGGCTGCTTTCTACTCTGACTTTGCTTCTGCCATGCTGAAGATGGGAGACATCAAGCCTCTAACTGGGTCTTCTGGCCAAATTAGGAAGATCTGTAGCATCGTTAACTGATCAGCATGTGGTTGAACATTATTCTACATTTCATTTGAATTCTTTGTTGTTTAATTGTCTATAGTTCTTGAAATTCTTTGTCAAATGTACTCAACTAATTATGTATTGTCTCAATATTACGTGAAGAATAAAGATTGCTTCTTTACATTAATTTGTGAAAATTGAAAAGTATGTCTGAGGATTAATTGGATTTTGGATTGGTGAGAGGCGTTCACTTTAAGTGAGACAAAAGGCTTAGGTCGTGGGTTTGACTCCGAGGGAGTGCGAATTTTTGTGCGACTAAGCAAAACAATACTTGGCTTGTGACAAGTTCTGTTCTGGATCTCACTGAGGTGGGCTGGTCTCTCACAATTGAACATATTAATTTTCAGTGTTTGGTTTGTTGAATCTTAAGATCTGATAGAGTGAGACAAAGGCCAAAACAAAAACACACAGAAGTAAACAATACTAGAGAAAAAAACAAACTGGAAACTCTCATGAGCTTGTCTCACTATTATCATATATAGTTACAAAACTGAAATTATTACATAAGTGATTAAAGCCATGCATGACTATTAATGGATGACTGCATGTCTCCATCATTATTCCCACAACTGGCATACATAAGACCAGTCTTTTTTATTCCCATTGACCATTCATATTAGTAACTGTCCAGCCATTCATTGAGCTGGAATTATACTCCAATCACAGACATTGACTCAACATGGTTTGGGGCCCAACTTCATTCATTGAGTGTGATGTGGCATTTTCGGCTGTCACATCATTTAAAATTGGCCGAAAATCCTCAAGTGCCTTTCCGGTGAAAACAAATTAATATCAAATGACTAAAAAGATACAAACCGAAACATAATGACTAAAATGAAAATCGACCATAACATAATGACCACATGAAAAATTTACCTCATTTTCATATGATACACCTTCAATCATTCCCACTAACCATTTATGCACACCATGTTTTACACTCTCTTCAAAAAGGGAAGGTTTTCCAGAGCAAGTTAGGCGAGGTTCCTGTTGAGGATCGGAGGCTGGGAAAAGGGAAGAAGCAAGCTAATTGATCAAAGACCCAGTGAGAAGGCTGGGTGTTTGATGAAATGTCTCTGAGAACGAAGAGAGTATTCCACTAGTTTTCTCACACTCAAGTTGCTTAGTGGAGACAAAGGGTAAATGTAAAAACTGAAGCTGGCCCATCGAATACCAGCACTAACTTGCATTATATATTAAGTTAGTTTAGACAAGCAGACAAAAACAGACCAAGCTATTGGTCATAAGTGAAGACTAAGCATTCATTGGTCGCACGTTAATCTTAACGTGAACCGGCATTGGGCCTGTACTGAAAACCAAAAAAAATACATTGATATAAAATCTCCAAAAAGTAACCAACTAACCAAACTACCATTTCAGAGAGCAACCATGCTCTCCATCATAGTCTTCTCAGGTTGAGCCACTCCTGAGTAGGACAGTGCCATCCCGGCATTATCACCTTCACGCCTCCCTGCATACCATGCCACCCTCCATGCTGCTGCATTGATTCAGTCTGACAATGATCCTTTTCGCCCATGCTTAAGGCCACCATGCCACCTTCAATCAAACCTTCAACAGTTCGGCCCCTGGCTGTGGATATATATAAGTTGAAAACAGTGAATGAAGAGTTGGTTCTTTGTGAGTGCTCAAATAGAGGGGTGAATTCTTATGTTTAAGCAGTGTTTTGGTTGCTTGAGTGTGTGTTTTGATATTCCAATTATGCAATTCTTCGTCTTCAGTGCAATAACATGGAGGACCCATCCCTAATTACTGAGGAGATGAAGGAGCTTTACAATTCTTAATATAATTTCCTGATAATTAATTAAATTCCACACAATTAATAATAAATCAAACAACATCAAGGGCAGAAATTAAAGAAGAAAGGCATCATAACCCTTGAAAATTAGGACTTGTTAACTTTTGAAATCACACACATGCACAGTCATTATAACAACATAACTTCAGAAATCACACTCCTCACAATATGAATATCTGAGACCCATTTTAGTTGAGCTTTCCAAATGCCTTTCAAACTTTCTGAAGTCTTGATAACTGTAACATTAAAACTTTTCTTCTCGTTCTCTTTGGAAAATTGGAGGATCTCTGGCTCCACCATCAAAGATATCCCTTTAGGCACTTCCATCTCTACCTTGTAAGTAGATCTTACATTCCCAACATTTGTCACTGTGCGACTAATCTTTGAGCTATTGGAGGAAATCAGACTCACCAATATAGTTGGATAGTTGAGCTCGGCCTCACTCAACACCTTCACATTAGAGCAGTTAACACGCTTACCAACTATAGTAGTCATGTTAGCGTCTGAATAGTTCAAACCACATAGGTAACCTATGTAGTCATCAGGTTCAATGTCATAAACTAGCCCTGGATCCATAGCTTTCGATGGATCCACATGACCATTTCCAATGGCAAAAATACTGGCTTCTTTGTGTTGTTCATCCTTAATCGGCATCTTATCACTGCCTTCATCATAGGAAGTTGTAAGTATTGCTGACTTTATTGCTGCCGGAGACCAATCAGGGTGGATGCATTTAACCAGCGCTGTAACTCCGGCTAAATGAGGCGCAGACATGGACGTGCCATAGATGACATTGAACGGTTGCTTGTCTACTGTATGCAGACCCTTACTAGGTGAGAATAGCCCCGCCGCAAGTATGTTAATACCGGGACCAGTAATGTCTGGCTTTAAGATACCAGGGCTTTCTATGTTGGGTCCCCTTGATGAGAAAAAAGTGATCTCTGGTGCAACTGATCCAAATGTAGTGCCTTTGAAAATCAAAGAGGCAGTTGGGTTCTCTGTAGAGTTTATATAGGATTTGATTTTCATTCCAGCATCATATGACACATGGGAATTTGGAAGAATATTATCAACTAACGTAATGGTATATCCCATAAACCTTGGGTTGAAAGCAATCACGCCAGCACCTTGTTTGCCTAGCGATAAAGGATCACAATCTAATTGAAATCCTCCACAGAGAACCATCTTGTTCGTATAGTTTTTCGTATCAGAGATAAAAACAAGAGGCAATAGTTTAGAGGTAAAGTTATCCGGTTGGTACAGCGTCTCACCGTCGAATTCATCACCATTACCGAGCCTAACTGTAGCCTTAAATCTCCTATCATTGGTGCTCGCTGCTACTGTGAGGATCCATGGTGCGCCATTTAGCACGGACATAGGATCTGGGCCACTATTGCCAGCTGCTGCGGTCACAGCAATCCCTTAATCAATAGCACGGTAGGCAGGAATAGCAACGGAATCAGCATTGTATGACATGGATAATAAACCAATAGACATTGATATGACATCAACTCCATCTTTCAGTGCAGCATCCATGCCCGCAAGTATATCAATACTATAGCAACCGGTTATTCCGCACACCTTATAGATGGCAAGATGAGCAAGAGGTGCGACACCTGCAGCCGTGCCTCTGCCCAGACCGTTGTGACTAGCACCTTTGACGAAGTTTCCCGCAGCTATGCTCGCTGTATATGTGCCATGCCCAATCTCATCTGTGGCCACACCCCCAACATGGCCATCAAAGAAGGCCTTTGATCCGATTAGTTTATTGTTGCACAAATGCTTGCCAAAATTGCACGATCCTTTCCATTTGGAAGGCGGTGCAGGAACTCCATCATCATGGAAAGAGGCGTGTTCAGGCTGGACACCACTGTCTAGAATTCCGATGATAATGCCTTTGCCGAGGTTTGAACGGTTCCATATCCCTTCACCAATGGTAAGGCCAAGAAAGTCAGGGGTATGAGTGGTGAGAAGTTGATACCTTCTATCAGGGATTGCACTCACAAAGCCTGGCTTCTTCTCCATGGCTTTGAGCTCCTCTTTTGTTAGTCTTGCAGCAAAACCACTGTATGCATGACTGTAAGAGTATAACAATTGAGAACCTACTGCTGCAGAGGTTGAGTTGGCGTCTAGCATAAAGGATTGGTGCCAGCTTTTGAGATCAAATGGGTTGGATAATACTGCATCCTGCGGTGGCAGCACATGAATTATATAAGTGCTTCTCTGAGAAACATTAAGGGATTTAGTGACATGGGCAAGCACAGGACATGAAATGGATGAGAGGAGAGAAAAAAGAATGAAGAGGGCGATGATGATGATCTTCATCTTGCAAAGACTCATTCGTTGCAATTTCAGATGATGGACAGTCATGTATATATTTATGTATTTATAGAAGGCCTGAATGCATGAATCTTATGAGATAATTACTCCTAATTAATGCATTAGCTGTCTGATTTAATTTATGTCTTTATTGCAATCATTTAATGACATTCTCCAAAGAAGGAAAATTATAAAATATCATCATATGCCAATTAATTAATGAGGCATTAGTGACTACAAATTTGTTTATACCATTTATTTTTTTTAATTATGGGAACAGGCAAGTCCTTGGTTTTATATCTTGTGTTGCACAGTACAGTACTGAACATAAATAAAAACAAACCTACATCCTATCTATAACATTATAAAATATATTTTTTACTGTGCAAATAGTGAAAAAACCAAAGACTTGCCGGTTGAAGAACCAGTTTTGAGACATTTATTTTAGGGTAAAATACATGAATGATCACTCAACTATTCGAGTGTTCTCACTTTAGTCGCCCAACTATAAAATATTTCAATTTTGTCATCCAACTTCGAAATTGCATTCAATTAGGTCACCCAAACTCACACCGTTAACAGTGTGTTGACATAGCAATACATATCACTCATTTTCATCACGTCAGCATAGTCACGTCAGCTAGCCTTGTTAACACCCGTCACTATAAAATCATTATTTTTTAAATAATTGTGGATAATTCATAATTTATTAAAAATTAAACTAGAGGTTAGGGATAGACATGGGGCAGGAAACCCTCGATTTCCTACCCCGCGGGGACGGAGACGGAGGAATAAAATTTCCCGGTCACTGTAGTCGGGCTAGGGTAGGGAGTGATCTTCCTACCCCCCAGAGTCCCCTCCCAAAATATTATATATATATATATATATAATTTCATGGATTTTTTCCTGAGATTATTGAATTTTTTAATAAATATGTTAAAATAAAAAATTAAAAAAAAATATAATATAATATTTGTTATTAATAAAGATGGGTCTTAATTGGTATCTAAGTTCATGAATTTAAGCACTAGATTATTGGATTTTTAAATTTTTTTTTTAAAAAAAGTGGATAAACCACAATCATTAAAAAGAAAGCAGAACAACAACAAAATAGAAAACAACCCACTAGGTGTGGTCACCAGTACAGAAGACAAAAGGAAAAAAGAAAAACATAAGACAGACGGACATATCTGCCCACAAGGACCACCACTGAAAAAGAGCTACCCCTCACTCGGATCTGCGCTCACCTCCGACGAAGGCCTCATCACAGGGATCTCCACTCTGGTGCTATGGAAATTCAGGCTTCTGTGCACCAACTCCATGGACCCCTCCAAATTTTCTTTTGCCCATATTCCTTTCCTGATATAACCCTTTAAGTTTTTTTTTTTTTTTAAATAATTGTGTTGGGAGACCTGGGCGGTGAGTGGGGACTTCCCCCAATTCCCCAACCGGGGCGGAGACGGGGAATCCCCACCCTACAATGGGGGAGTGAGTGGAGAGACACTTCCCATCCTCACCCTGCCTCGTGCCCATCCCTAATAGAGGTTAGTAAATGCTAGACATATAAATATACTTAATTAATTAAGATATACCATACTGTGTCATATATGTATAAGAAACTATACATCCGTAATCTGTGGTGAATTACCTGAAGGGCTAAGACTCTAGCTGTTAAGCTTAGTTTCTAAATAAGATAAAATAAAATAAAATAAAACTTAAAGGGTTATATCAAGTCAGTTTTATTGGTATCGAGGGCATATTTCGTCTCCTCAGTTGTTTTTATCATTTGTTTTTGCTTTGTTGTGTTTTTAGGCTTGCTTCATTTCTGGTGATTGTGTTTAGCCTCTCGCTCATGTGTTTGTTTCCTTTTTTTTATTTTTTATTTTATTTTATTTTTTGTACTCTCATTCTTCTTTCTGTCAGTTTTTTTTTCAATAAATTATTGGTTTATTTATTTTTATAAAAAAAATTGGTTTCGTTGCACAACCCCATATTGGACAAAGAAAATTCATGATGCAGTCTTAGATAGCTTTTAATTATAAGAAATCAAAACTGGTGTAATCAACAGAATTGTTATGTGCAACCGTGATTGAAGAGTGGGTTAAGGGTAAGGCTACTAAAATAATTCCTTTTCCCTCACATTTTTGGAGGCTTAATTTATTATTAGTTTTAAAGTTTTAATTTTTATAATAATTTTGAAATCTTAAATTTTTTTAGTTCTTCCAATAATAATTTATTATAATAAACTAATATTTTTTTATTTTAATATTTATTCAATTCAATTTTTTTTTGAATTGGCGTGAGAGGTTCAAATCCATTAAAAGTAATGGTGGTAGCATGTCTTTAATTATAAGTACAGATTTATAGTCCAAATTCCGTGTGATCAAGTGAGAGTACACAAGATTTTTTAAACACATGATTCTAATTATGTTTATTGCATTTGTGAAAAGAATATCTTTTTTGACTAATTTTTTAAAATTTATATATATGTTTTCTAGTATCATCTTTAACAGCCTAATTATGTTATTACCCATTTTTGTCTTTGATAACGAGTTTAACATTTCATTCTAAAAATAAATAAATAAATAAATAACTTTTATTAAATAAATTAGAGGCTACTTTTTAAAATTTAGCGGAGGACTTTAGCAAATAAAAATTAGTGACTTTGAGAGGCTGCTGTGAGAGGCTTGACTTTTAAAATAGCCTAGCAACCATGAGAACACACACCAACGACCAAGTGGTCTATTGGTAGTCGGGATCCCTAATAGAACCCTTCACAAGTGGTGAGAGTTCGAATCTTGGGTGAGGGCACATTTCTGGGAGTGTGAGTAGTGGTTGTGTGCGGATGGTCTCTGCGCCTATGTGTGCGCGGGCCCCGCTCCCACTTGCTCCGCCGAGGCTTGTGCACGCCCTGTCTTAGCGGCTAGGCCGCTCATCTTGGCAAAAAAAAAAAAAAAAAAAAAAAAAACCATGAGTACACACAAACTAAAAATGGATTAAGATGGGTTGATTTGATCTTTGTGTTCGGTCGTGGGCGCCGGTCGGTTGCCCTAGTGCCACAGCTGGTGGTTTATTAGGCGTTTTTGTATGCCTTTATTTTTCTTTTCCTTGTAAAGTTTTACTGTTCTGCCACTTGATCAATATGTTTATTCTGCATGCATGATGCATGTTCAAATAATAGCTGCTGCAATATGTCCTTCATTTTCAATAGTTTATCTAGGAGATAGATGCTTTTCATTTCCTACCTACCACCTATGTTAAGATAATGATGACCTAATGAAATCTACAATGTCAACGCCATTAATCCCAGCTGGGTTTTATTGGGATAATAATGACTAGACGAAACCTAGATACAAGGAAAGAGCCTGGTACGACTAATTCAATAAATTTAATTGATCTCTTCAAATAACAATGTTTAATTGTCAATTCTTAAAAACATAACATAATTAATATAACTATGGCCTTATTATGATCTGATTAGGTTGTTCCATATTATAATTAAACTGCTTCAATTCTCCCTTCTCCAAGCACAAGCATTAACTCCTCCCTTGATTTTACACCTTATTTCCATATATGCTGAGCTTGCCAAGGTTGTGGAAACTAGCCATTTCCTTCTTATGCTATTTCTATGGATTTCCAATTGAAATGACACGATTAGTTAACATTAGTTATGATAATTGAAGAGCTTAACCCTAGCAACTGAATTAATCTGTTTGTACGTAATTAAAACCTAAAATTTGACCCAAAAAAATAAAAGAAAGTCCTAATCTCCTTGGACAGTCGATATTCTGGACCTTAGTGCTTCAGGATTAATGTGGCCAGTGGGGCACACAGTAGTCCAAGGTTGCATTCTGATATGCTCTTATCCCTTACCTACCGCAAGGCAGCTAGCTCAGCTTGGACAATGTCTGCATTTGAATATTCAAGTTGTGTTTGATATCAAACATGAGTAATAGTACAACACAAACTCTCTTGTCCCTTGTTTATTTTATAAATAGGCTTAGAGTGCAATACAAGTTGTTAGAAATCTTGTCCCACTAAAATCACGGCACAACTTTTTAAGTGTGGTACAACACAACCAAAAGATAATTTTGCCCCTAGTTAAAATTAAAAATTATAACACCGACTTTAACCCAATAAAAAATTTTGGAAATAAAAAATTATATTTAGTAAAAAATATTTATTTATTTATTTTAGAAATTAAAAAAATATATAAATATACCCTAATAATTATATTTTAGAAATTAAAAAAAAATATAAGTATACCATAATAATTTTACAAATTATAAAAAATTAAGTGATGACTATTAAAAATAGAAGAAATTTCAAAATATTTTTTCCTGTTAAGTTTTTTCCAAAACAACAAAATATTATACAAAGAGTATTATAGTAATTTTACAATTTTTAGTATAGTAGTTATGTAAATCATACAGAAAACAGTACAAATTTTTTTTTGATATCCACTGAATATCAAACAGAAAACAATACAAATATTTGTGTTGTATTTAGGTATTTATACTGTGTTGTACTCTTTGTGATGTAACTACGCGCAAATCAAATGGACCTTAGTCTCATTTCTCATCTCTAGAAATAATAATATTCGTGCAGGACTTCAAGCTACACTCCAACGTAACTTGTCATAATTTATAATATGGTATATACTCATGCATGCATGCATACGTGAAAGACTTGAATTAAGTTGGCAAGGCTGACCAGGGAACTCCATCTCAATTCCCACATGTCGAAGTTTGCCCTATTTATTAGAAGAAGACGGCTATGATCCTCTATAAATTAGCCTAAGCTATTCAACACGTTCTTCACATCCAATTCAACTTCCTCTTTAGCTTCTCCCTTCAACCTTTGCAAAATTCCTGAGGCGCTGCGATAATTTGATTAATTAATCAGCAAGAGAAATGATTTCTAAGGGTTTAAACATCCATGTTGCCTGGGTTGCAACCTTCATGCTGTGGATGATGATGTCCAACATGCAGACTGATGCACAGCTGACATCAACCTTCTATGACAGTTCATGTCCTAACGCACTCTCAACCATCCGGAGTGCTGTGAGAACGGCCATTGCCAAGGAGCGTCGCATGGCAGCCTCGCTCATCCGCCTCCATTTCCATGATTGCTTTGTTCAGGTGTGTGTGTGCATATACTAATTAGTTTGCATGCATGCATGCATGCACGAGCTACGTGTTTTTTAAACTGTAGCTAAGCTGATAATAATATTGCATACAGGGATGTGATGGATCTATTCTACTGGATTGTCACGCCCCAGCCCCAGGACCGGGCCCGCTGACAGATCGGCCGCATCCAACGGGGCGGACCCCACTGGGTGCAAGGCCTCAGATTTGACCTGGTCAGAGTCAACCTAACAGGCAGATAATAACAAGCACTACAAATAGATACACCGAAACAGAGTTTATGCAGTTATGGGCTTACACAGCCCAACTAACAACAGTGCCACACAATACAGAATCTGAATAAAATACAGACAAATGACGAGTCTCACTCACACAGGAGAGTCTGAACTGACTACAAACACAAATAGGAAAAGAAAAGACTCCCAGAACAACCCACGCTCCTAAGCCTGATCTTCTCCTGAGAAAAACAGAATGTACAGAGCACATGAGCCACAAGGGCCCAGTAGGATCGCAGAATAAACAGACAATACAAATAACACAGAATAATGTAGAATAATACAGAATAATTAGATTTCAGACAGAAAATGCAGAAAATAGCAGAGTTCAGAATTTCAGGAAAATAACACGAAAGCAGACAGTACATCTCCCTGGCTAACAGCAGAAATCAACAGCACTTGGCTGGATCTTCGACTGTGAAGTCGGAACAGAACAGGACAGAATATCGACGGCCGAAGCCGGATCTTCGACCGCAGTCGGGGGGTAGCGCTACTACAGAAAAGGTGCCAGAAATGGAGATGTACTAAAACCGCGAAAATACAGCGGACATACAGGAAATACGAAATAAATAATACGAAATAAAAATGCATAATTAAATAAGTAAATACACAGTTTCATAAATAAACAAATAAATAATTAAATAACTGAAATACATTGCCATTGATTTACCTTACAATGGCAATACTGAATGTAACAGGTGCGAGAGCCTACCTGGTGCCAGGTCACAAGCTAAATTCGGCAAGTCCCACGGACTAAAACTCGCTACGGAAATCTAATCCAACAAAATAATCCAACTTAGATAACACTCTTGGGCCAGGCCTAACTCACAAGTAACCCACGGCCTGAAGAGGGTCACACTCAGCAACCAACAAACAAGGCCACACAAACAGAAATTTAATTAAAACAATTACTAAAAACGCCCAAGAGATAAAATCAGGAAAAACTAACAATGATTTCTATGAATTAAGCCTAACAACTAAATCAATAAATAAAGTCACCAGTTCAAGCACCAAAACTAAAAATCTTGAAATTAACTCACCAAAGTTTACCAGCCAATTGAAACAAACTATCTTAACTAACAAAAATAATGAAATGCCAAGAAAACAAATGAGAGTGATCTCACACGCCTGAACACACAAACCTCAGAATCAAGTAAGGCTGCAGACCTAAAAAAATTTGGAAATCTTCAAGTCAAACAATTCTACGAAATTTCATGTAAAACATGGAACTATAAGTATGCATAAATATACACCAATTTAATCAAGACAGTCATGCTACACAAAGCTCTAAATTAAGCTAAAACATAAACCACTCCTGCAGGGCAAGATCAAGAAAAACATGCATTCAACATACTCAGAATAAGAGATAGGAATACATGATTAACATCAACAAAATAAACACCAAACACAAGAAACAAGGCCAGAAAATTCTCAGAATAACTAAGAAGCTAAGCCTACCTCTAAGCTTGCTTATGAAGAAATCTCCCCTCCCAAAGATCAAGCTCCAAGAGAAAACCGAAATTAAAGAATTCACAGCCAAGGTGTTGAGGTTTAAAGGAAGAAGAAAGAGCTTTAGATAAAGGAAATGGCTTCAGACAAGGCTTAACAATAACCACTCAATAATGAGGTTTCAATTATTAGCAATCAAAGACACAAGATCCACCATTCCCGGGCAAGCAAACAAAATTGTGGGCTCCGCCACAATCAAGTCTTCGGTCAGCTGGTCAAACAAAAGGAAAAGAGATTTTACTAAACATTACAATCTCCCCCCCTTAAAGGAGTTTAGTCCTCTAAACTCACCTCAAGAGTCGGGGAACAGCTCTGGATAGCGCTCTTTTAGGTCAGCTTCTCGCTCCCAAGTTGCTTCATCACTAGAATGGTTGCTCCACCTGATCTTGATCAATGGAATCACTCGATTTCCTCGCTGTTGCTCTTTGTAGCCAAGAATCTCTGCTGGTTGCTCTTCATAGGACAGATTCTTCTGAAGTTCCACTGGTTCATGCTGAATGACATGAGATGGGTCTGACAGGTACTTCCTCAGCATAGAAACATGAAAGACATTGTGAACCTGGGCCAAATCTGGTGGTAGTGCCAAGCGATAGGCAACGACTCCCACTCGCTCCAAAATCTCGAAGGGTCCAATGTAGCGTGGGTTGAGCTTCCCACGTTTCCCAAATCTCACAACGCCTTTCATAGGAGATATCCTCAAAAAAAACGGAATCGCCAACCTGAAACTCTAGGTCTGAGCGGCGCTTATCAGCATAACTCTTCTGTCGACTCTGAGCAGTCTTCAATCGATCCCTGATCAGTTTCACCTTTTCCTCTGCAATCTGCAACATCTCTGGACCCAGAAGCTTCCGCTCTCCTACATCATCCCAGCACACGGGAGATCGACACTTCCGTCCGTAAAGAGCCTCGTACGGTGCCATCTGGATACTCGCCTGGAAACTGTTGTTGTAGGCAAACTCCGCCAAAGGCAAGTAATGATCCCAAGAATCAGAAAAATCAAGGGCACATGCTCGCAGCATGTCCTCCAGAATCTGAATTGTCCTCTCAGACTGACCATCTGTTTGCGGATGAAAAGCTGTGCTGAAACTCAACCTGGTGCCCAACGCTGACTGCAAACTTCTCCAGAATCTTGAGATGAATCTCGAGTCGCGATCAGAGGTGATCGACACAGGAATGCCATGAAGTCGAACGATCTCACTGAGATACAGCTCTGCTAGCTTCTCTAGACCCAAACCAGGCTTCAAAGGTAGAAAGTGAGCTGACTTGGTCAGGCGGTCAACGATCACCCAAACTGCCTCATGCTTTCGCCGGGTACGGGGCAAACCAGTCACAAAGTCCATCGTGATATGCTCCCACTTCCACTCAGGTATCGGTAATGGCTGAAGATAGCCTGCCGGTCTCTGGTGCTCTGCTTTCACCTGCTGACAAGTAAGACAGTGGGCGACGAAAGTAGCTATCTCTCGTTTCATGTTGTTCCACCAAAAGTGCTCCTTGAGTCCCCTGTACATCTTTGTGCCTCCCGGGTGAATTGTGTAACTCGAATAATGGGCCTCTTCCAGAATGTCTCTCTTCAAGTCAGGATCATCGGGTACACATACCCGGTCTCCGAATCTGATAGTACCATCCTCGTGCACACGGAACTGAGACGGCTGCCCTTGCTGAAGTTTAACACAGATCTCTTGTAATTTGGGGTCCTGCACCTGAGTCGCTTTGATCCTCTGCAGCAAATTCGGTCTGATGTGCATGTTGGCCAGACTAACCTCGGAACTTGACGGAATAACCTCCAACTCGAACCTCCTCAACTCTTCTAGAAGTGGTCTCTGCTCAGTCAAATCTGCGGCGGTTCCATAGCTGTGCTTCCTGCTCAACGCATCAGCTACTACGTTAGCTTTGCCTGGATGATAGTGAACACTGAGATCGTAGTCCTTGATCAACTCTAACCACCGTCTCTGCCTCATGTTAAGCTCTTTCTGGGTGAAGATGTACTTTAAACTCTTGTGATCTGTGTACACTTCACAGGGCTCTCCATACAGAAAATGCCTCCAGATCTTCAGTGCAAAAACAACTGCTGCTAACTCCAGATCGTGGGTAGGGTAATTCTCCTCATGAGGTTTCAACTGCCTCGAAGCATAGGCAATCACTCGACCATTCTGCATCAGAACACATCCCAAACCTGTCTTGCAAGCATCGCTGTAGATCACGTAACCACAACCACTCTCTGGAAGAGCAAGAATGGGTGCAGATACGAGTCTACGCTTCAACTCCAGAAAACTCTGCTCACAAGTGTCAGTCCAAGCAAAACGGGCACCTTTCCGGGTCAGTCTCGTCAACGGAGATGCCAACCGAGAGAAGTCCTGAACAAACCTCCGATAGTAGCCAGCTAAACCAAGAAAACTCCGGATCTCTCTGACCGTGCTCGGTCTCTTCCAGTCCACTACTGCTTCCACTTTCTTGGGATCCACAGAAACACCATCCTTGCTGATGACATGCCCCAAGAAAGCAACACTATCAAGCCAGAAGTCACACTTAGAAAACTTGGCAAACAACCCATGTTGCCTCAGTGTCTCCAGTACAATCCTCAAATGCTTCGCGTGCAACTGCTTGCTTCGGGAGTAGATCAGTATATCATCTATGAACACAACCACAAATCGATCCAAGTAGCGTCGAAACACCCGGTTCATCAAATCCATGAATACCGCTGGGGCGTTCGTCAGACCAAAAGGCATCACCAGAAACTCATAATGGCCATACCGCGTACGGAAGGCACTCTTTGGGATGTCCTCGCCCTTGATTCGAACCTGATGATATCCAGATCGCAGGTCAATCTTGGAAAACACCTGAGCTCCATGCAACTGGTCCATGAGATCATCAATCCTCGGCAAAGGGTATTTATTCTTGACCGTCACCTTGTTCAACTCACGGTAGTCGATACACAAACGCAGAGATCCATCCTTCTTCTTGACAAACAGCACTGGGGCTCCCCAAGGTGACATGCTCGGTCGAATAAACCCTTTCTCCAACAGCTCCTCCAATTGCTTCTTCAACTCCTTCAATTCAGCAGGTGCCATCCGATACGGTGCCTTGGATAAAGGAGCTGTGCTTGGAGCCAGATCAATGGCAAACTCCACCTCTCTCACAGGAGGTAAACCCGGAAGATCCACAGGGAAAACATCAGGGAACTCGCTGACAACTGGTACATCTGCTACTGTGTAACCAGTGCGAGTGGCGTCTGAGACTGAGGCCAGAAAACCAACGCAACCACTACTGATCAGCTTCTGAGCTTGCAGGGAAGAGATCTCTCGAGCCAGGGCGTACCCCTTACTGCCACTGAAGGTAAACTCCTCCTGATCAGGAAAACAGAAGTGCACCTTTTTTCTTCGACAATCCACTACAGCGAATACTGAAGAAAGCCAGTCCATGCCGAAGATGACGTCATAGTCTTGCAGCTCCATCAAGTGCAGATCGGCGAAAAGCTCGCGCCCGCCAATAACAACAGAACAAGCTGGCGCTAACCGATTAACGGTTCTCACCGCTCCAACAGGAGTAGTAACACACAATACATGCGGCAAATCAACAACAAACAAGGAATGCTTGCGAGCAAAACTCGACGACACAAAAGAATGCGTAGCACCAGGATCGAACAAAGCACATGCATAACTAGAATGCACAGAAATGGTACCTGCTACCACACCGCGAGATGCCTGAGCATCCTCCTGCGTCAATGCAAACACCCTGCCCTGGGTGACCGGTCTACCACGGCCTGCTGGGCGGGAAGAGGAAGAAGGCTGGTCTGTCATCGGCGCTTTCCCCTTCCTACCCCTCGAGCCACTCTGCTGCGAACGGCCTGAAGAACTCATGTGTCGTGACCCGTCTGACTGCCTAGGCTGCTCGGCCGCTGCACTCTGACTCGCATCGCCTCCCTGGGTCCGAGGCGGACTGTGCGGGCACCGGGCAACGAAGTGGTCCCTACTGCCACAACGGTAACAAGCCCCTGCAGCACGCCTGCACTCTGCCTGAGTATGAGGTCCCCCGCAAGTAGGACACTGAACCTCCTGTGCTACGCTGCTAGACGATCCCCTGCCTCTAGAACCAGACGATGAACTCGGCGGTCTGCTGTAGGGCTGTGACCGTCGCTCTCCTCTAGAGTGCCCTGAGCTGCTCCCGGAAGACTGACTCTTCCGAGGGTTCTGTCGATGTCGCTGGTGCTCACGCCTCCCCTGGTCCTGTGTCTCCAGCCAAACGATCTCCAGGTTCTTGGCGATATCCACTATCTTGGTGTAAGGCTCACCCATGAAAGGCGCTATACCTCGACGGATGTGGCTCTTCAAACCATCGACAAATCGACGAGTCTTACTGCTCTCATCTGATACCAGGGGCGAAGCGAACTGGGACAGCCTGTCGAACTCAGCCTCGTACTCCCCTACAGTCATGGATCCCTGCTTCAAGTTCAGGAACTGCCTCTCCATCTGGGCTTGACAACTGGAAGGAAAATACTTTGCGTGGAAAGCATCCTTGAATTGCTTCCAAGTCCTGAAGGAACTCTCACCCCTAAGTCGCAACTCATTATCGAACCATTGAGCCGCACTATCTCGAAGCATGAATGTAGCCAACCTGACCTTGTCTTCTTCTGGGCTTTGCATTGCCCGAAAGGTCCTCTCAATCTGATGGAGCCAGTAACCAGCCACTGATGGGTCAGTGGTCCCCGCAAACGGCGGTGGCGCATGCCGCTCGAAATCAGCCAACAAGTCTCGGCCACCTGTAGAAGTATGCTGGCGACGCTGAGCGCGCATCAACAACACCAACTCGCGCATGATGTCGGTCATAGTTGCAGGATCGGGCTGTTCTTGTTGTTGCACCTCCTCATCCGACTGATAAGGAGCCTCCTGATCTTGCTGCATGGGCTCTGGGGGTGGGCTTGCAGGCCTCCTGCGAGGTCGTCCCCTACCCCTGGGCATGATTCTGCAGATTACAAAACAAACAGAACTTCAGAATAGGTTACACTACCCAGACCCACTCTCAGAAAGAACATCGAAAGTTAACAGAATTTAAGACAATAGAATGACATCTAACAATCGCTCTGATACCACTTTAATCTGTCACGCCCCAGCCCCAGGACCGGGCCCGCTGACAGATCGGCCGCATCCAACGGGGCGGACCCCACTGGGTGCAAGGCCTCAGATTTGACCTGGTCAGAGTCAACCTAACAGGCAGATAATAACAAGCACTACAAATAGATACACCGAAACAGAGTTTATGCAGTTATGGGCTTACACAGCCCAACTAACAACAGTGCCACACAATACAGAATCTGAATAAAATACAGACAAATGACGAGTCTCACTCACACAGGAGAGTCTGAACTGACTACAAACACAAATAGGAAAAGAAAAGACTCCCAGAACAACCCACGCTCCTAAGCCTGATCTTCTCCTGAGAAAAACAGAATGTACAGAGCACATGAGCCACAAGGGCCCAGTAGGATCGCAGAATAAACAGACAATACAAATAACACAGAATAATGTAGAATAATACAGAATAATTAGATTTCAGACAGAAAATGCAGAAAATAGCAGAGTTCAGAATTTCAGGAAAATAACACGAAAGCAGACAGTACATCTCCCTGGCTAACAGCAGAAATCAACAGCACTTGGCTGGATCTTCGACTGTGAAGTCGGAACAGAACAGGACAGAATATCGACGGCCGAAGCCGGATCTTCGACCGCAGTCGGGGGGTAGCGCTACTACAGAAAAGGTGCCAGAAATGGAGATGTACTAAAACCGCGAAAATACAGCGGACATACAGGAAATACGAAATAAATAATACGAAATAAAAATGCATAATTAAATAAGTAAATACACAGTTTCATAAATAAACAAATAAATAATTAAATAACTGAAATACATTGCCATTGATTTACCTTACAATGGCAATACTGAATGTAACAGGTGCGAGAGCCTACCTGGTGCCAGGTCACAAGCTAAATTCGGCAAGTCCCACGGACTAAAACTCGCTACGGAAATCTAATCCAACAAAATAATCCAACTTAGATAACACTCTTGGGCCAGGCCTAACTCACAAGTAACCCACGGCCTGAAGAGGGTCACACTCAGCAACCAACAAACAAGGCCACACAAACAGAAATTTAATTAAAACAATTACTAAAAACGCCCAAGAGATAAAATCAGGAAAAACTAACAATGATTTCTATGAATTAAGCCTAACAACTAAATCAATAAATAAAGTCACCAGTTCAAGCACCAAAACTAAAAATCTTGAAATTAACTCACCAAAGTTTACCAGCCAATTGAAACAAACTATCTTAACTAACAAAAATAATGAAATGCCAAGAAAACAAATGAGAGTGATCTCACACGCCTGAACACACAAACCTCAGAATCAAGTAAGGCTGCAGACCTAAAAAAATTTGGAAATCTTCAAGTCAAACAATTCTACGAAATTTCATGTAAAACATGGAACTATAAGTATGCATAAATATACACCAATTTAATCAAGACAGTCATGCTACACAAAGCTCTAAATTAAGCTAAAACATAAACCACTCCTGCAGGGCAAGATCAAGAAAAACATGCATTCAACATACTCAGAATAAGAGATAGGAATACATGATTAACATCAACAAAATAAACACCAAACACAAGAAACAAGGCCAGAAAATTCTCAGAATAACTAAGAAGCTAAGCCTACCTCTAAGCTTGCTTATGAAGAAATCTCCCCTCCCAAAGATCAAGCTCCAAGAGAAAACCGAAATTAAAGAATTCACAGCCAAGGTGTTGAGGTTTAAAGGAAGAAGAAAGAGCTTTAGATAAAGGAAATGGCTTCAGACAAGGCTTAACAATAACCACTCAATAATGAGGTTTCAATTATTAGCAATCAAAGACACAAGATCCACCATTCCCGGGCAAGCAAACAAAATTGTGGGCTCCGCCACAATCAAGTCTTCGGTCAGCTGGTCAAACAAAAGGAAAAGAGATTTTACTAAACATTACAATCTCCCCCCCTTAAAGGAGTTTAGTCCTCTAAACTCACCTCAAGAGTCGGGGAACAGCTCTGGATAGCGCTCTTTTAGGTCAGCTTCTCGCTCCCAAGTTGCTTCATCACTAGAATGGTTGCTCCACCTGATCTTGATCAATGGAATCACTCGATTTCCTCGCTGTTGCTCTTTGTAGCCAAGAATCTCTGCTGGTTGCTCTTCATAGGACAGATTCTTCTGAAGTTCCACTGGTTCATGCTGAATGACATGAGATGGGTCTGACAGGTACTTCCTCAGCATAGAAACATGAAAGACATTGTGAACCTGGGCCAAATCTGGTGGTAGTGCCAAGCGATAGGCAACGACTCCCACTCGCTCCAAAATCTCGAAGGGTCCAATGTAGCGTGGGTTGAGCTTCCCACGTTTCCCAAATCTCACAACGCCTTTCATAGGAGATATCCTCAAAAAAAACGGAATCGCCAACCTGAAACTCTAGGTCTGAGCGGCGCTTATCAGCATAACTCTTCTGTCGACTCTGAGCAGTCTTCAATCGATCCCTGATCAGTTTCACCTTTTCCTCTGCAATCTGCAACATCTCTGGACCCAGAAGCTTCCGCTCTCCTACATCATCCCAGCACACGGGAGATCGACACTTCCGTCCGTAAAGAGCCTCGTACGGTGCCATCTGGATACTCGCCTGGAAACTGTTGTTGTAGGCAAACTCCGCCAAAGGCAAGTAATGATCCCAAGAATCAGAAAAATCAAGGGCACATGCTCGCAGCATGTCCTCCAGAATCTGAATTGTCCTCTCAGACTGACCATCTGTTTGCGGATGAAAAGCTGTGCTGAAACTCAACCTGGTGCCCAACGCTGACTGCAAACTTCTCCAGAATCTTGAGATGAATCTCGAGTCGCGATCAGAGGTGATCGACACAGGAATGCCATGAAGTCGAACGATCTCACTGAGATACAGCTCTGCTAGCTTCTCTAGACCCAAACCAGGCTTCAAAGGTAGAAAGTGAGCTGACTTGGTCAGGCGGTCAACGATCACCCAAACTGCCTCATGCTTTCGCCGGGTACGGGGCAAACCAGTCACAAAGTCCATCGTGATATGCTCCCACTTCCACTCAGGTATCGGTAATGGCTGAAGATAGCCTGCCGGTCTCTGGTGCTCTGCTTTCACCTGCTGACAAGTAAGACAGTGGGCGACGAAAGTAGCTATCTCTCGTTTCATGTTGTTCCACCAAAAGTGCTCCTTGAGTCCCCTGTACATCTTTGTGCCTCCCGGGTGAATTGTGTAACTCGAATAATGGGCCTCTTCCAGAATGTCTCTCTTCAAGTCAGGATCATCGGGTACACATACCCGGTCTCCGAATCTGATAGTACCATCCTCGTGCACACGGAACTGAGACGGCTGCCCTTGCTGAAGTTTAACACAGATCTCTTGTAATTTGGGGTCCTGCACCTGAGTCGCTTTGATCCTCTGCAGCAAATTCGGTCTGATGTGCATGTTGGCCAGACTAACCTCGGAACTTGACGGAATAACCTCCAACTCGAACCTCCTCAACTCTTCTAGAAGTGGTCTCTGCTCAGTCAAATCTGCGGCGGTTCCATAGCTGTGCTTCCTGCTCAACGCATCAGCTACTACGTTAGCTTTGCCTGGATGATAGTGAACACTGAGATCGTAGTCCTTGATCAACTCTAACCACCGTCTCTGCCTCATGTTAAGCTCTTTCTGGGTGAAGATGTACTTTAAACTCTTGTGATCTGTGTACACTTCACAGGGCTCTCCATACAGAAAATGCCTCCAGATCTTCAGTGCAAAAACAACTGCTGCTAACTCCAGATCGTGGGTAGGGTAATTCTCCTCATGAGGTTTCAACTGCCTCGAAGCATAGGCAATCACTCGACCATTCTGCATCAGAACACATCCCAAACCTGTCTTGCAAGCATCGCTGTAGATCACGTAACCACAACCACTCTCTGGAAGAGCAAGAATGGGTGCAGATACGAGTCTACGCTTCAACTCCAGAAAACTCTGCTCACAAGTGTCAGTCCAAGCAAAACGGGCACCTTTCCGGGTCAGTCTCGTCAACGGAGATGCCAACCGAGAGAAGTCCTGAACAAACCTCCGATAGTAGCCAGCTAAACCAAGAAAACTCCGGATCTCTCTGACCGTGCTCGGTCTCTTCCAGTCCACTACTGCTTCCACTTTCTTGGGATCCACAGAAACACCATCCTTGCTGATGACATGCCCCAAGAAAGCAACACTATCAAGCCAGAAGTCACACTTAGAAAACTTGGCAAACAACCCATGTTGCCTCAGTGTCTCCAGTACAATCCTCAAATGCTTCGCGTGCAACTGCTTGCTTCGGGAGTAGATCAGTATATCATCTATGAACACAACCACAAATCGATCCAAGTAGCGTCGAAACACCCGGTTCATCAAATCCATGAATACCGCTGGGGCGTTCGTCAGACCAAAAGGCATCACCAGAAACTCATAATGGCCATACCGCGTACGGAAGGCACTCTTTGGGATGTCCTCGCCCTTGATTCGAACCTGATGATATCCAGATCGCAGGTCAATCTTGGAAAACACCTGAGCTCCATGCAACTGGTCCATGAGATCATCAATCCTCGGCAAAGGGTATTTATTCTTGACCGTCACCTTGTTCAACTCACGGTAGTCGATACACAAACGCAGAGATCCATCCTTCTTCTTGACAAACAGCACTGGGGCTCCCCAAGGTGACATGCTCGGTCGAATAAACCCTTTCTCCAACAGCTCCTCCAATTGCTTCTTCAACTCCTTCAATTCAGCAGGTGCCATCCGATACGGTGCCTTGGATAAAGGAGCTGTGCTTGGAGCCAGATCAATGGCAAACTCCACCTCTCTCACAGGAGGTAAACCCGGAAGATCCACAGGGAAAACATCAGGGAACTCGCTGACAACTGGTACATCTGCTACTGTGTAACCAGTGCGAGTGGCGTCTGAGACTGAGGCCAGAAAACCAACGCAACCACTACTGATCAGCTTCTGAGCTTGCAGGGAAGAGATCTCTCGAGCCAGGGCGTACCCCTTACTGCCACTGAAGGTAAACTCCTCCTGATCAGGAAAACAGAAGTGCACCTTTTTTCTTCGACAATCCACTACAGCGAATACTGAAGAAAGCCAGTCCATGCCGAAGATGACGTCATAGTCTTGCAGCTCCATCAAGTGCAGATCGGCGAAAAGCTCGCGCCCGCCAATAACAACAGAACAAGCTGGCGCTAACCGATTAACGGTTCTCACCGCTCCAACAGGAGTAGTAACACACAATACATGCGGCAAATCAACAACAAACAAGGAATGCTTGCGAGCAAAACTCGACGACACAAAAGAATGCGTAGCACCAGGATCGAACAAAGCACATGCATAACTAGAATGCACAGAAATGGTACCTGCTACCACACCGCGAGATGCCTGAGCATCCTCCTGCGTCAATGCAAACACCCTGCCCTGGGTGACCGGTCTACCACGGCCTGCTGGGCGGGAAGAGGAAGAAGGCTGGTCTGTCATCGGCGCTTTCCCCTTCCTACCCCTCGAGCCACTCTGCTGCGAACGGCCTGAAGAACTCATGTGTCGTGACCCGTCTGACTGCCTAGGCTGCTCGGCCGCTGCACTCTGACTCGCATCGCCTCCCTGGGTCCGAGGCGGACTGTGCGGGCACCGGGCAACGAAGTGGTCCCTACTGCCACAACGGTAACAAGCCCCTGCAGCACGCCTGCACTCTGCCTGAGTATGAGGTCCCCCGCAAGTAGGACACTGAACCTCCTGTGCTACGCTGCTAGACGATCCCCTGCCTCTAGAACCAGACGATGAACTCGGCGGTCTGCTGTAGGGCTGTGACCGTCGCTCTCCTCTAGAGTGCCCTGAGCTGCTCCCGGAAGACTGACTCTTCCGAGGGTTCTGTCGATGTCGCTGGTGCTCACGCCTCCCCTGGTCCTGTGTCTCCAGCCAAACGATCTCCAGGTTCTTGGCGATATCCACTATCTTGGTGTAAGGCTCACCCATGAAAGGCGCTATACCTCGACGGATGTGGCTCTTCAAACCATCGACAAATCGACGAGTCTTACTGCTCTCATCTGATACCAGGGGCGAAGCGAACTGGGACAGCCTGTCGAACTCAGCCTCGTACTCCCCTACAGTCATGGATCCCTGCTTCAAGTTCAGGAACTGCCTCTCCATCTGGGCTTGACAACTGGAAGGAAAATACTTTGCGTGGAAAGCATCCTTGAATTGCTTCCAAGTCCTGAAGGAACTCTCACCCCTAAGTCGCAACTCATTATCGAACCATTGAGCCGCACTATCTCGAAGCATGAATGTAGCCAACCTGACCTTGTCTTCTTCTGGGCTTTGCATTGCCCGAAAGGTCCTCTCAATCTGATGGAGCCAGTAACCAGCCACTGATGGGTCAGTGGTCCCCGCAAACGGCGGTGGCGCATGCCGCTCGAAATCAGCCAACAAGTCTCGGCCACCTGTAGAAGTATGCTGGCGACGCTGAGCGCGCATCAACAACACCAACTCGCGCATGATGTCGGTCATAGTTGCAGGATCGGGCTGTTCTTGTTGTTGCACCTCCTCATCCGACTGATAAGGAGCCTCCTGATCTTGCTGCATGGGCTCTGGGGGTGGGCTTGCAGGCCTCCTGCGAGGTCGTCCCCTACCCCTGGGCATGATTCTGCAGATTACAAAACAAACAGAACTTCAGAATAGGTTACACTACCCAGACCCACTCTCAGAAAGAACATCGAAAGTTAACAGAATTTAAGACAATAGAATGACATCTAACAATCGCTCTGATACCACTTTAATCTGTCACGCCCCAGCCCCAGGACCGGGCCCGCTGACAGATCGGCCGCATCCAACGGGGCGGACCCCACTGGGTGCAAGGCCTCAGATTTGACCTGGTCAGAGTCAACCTAACAGGCAGATAATAACAAGCACTACAAATAGATACACCGAAACAGAGTTTATGCAGTTATGGGCTTACACAGCCCAACTAACAACAGTGCCACACAATACAGAATCTGAATAAAATACAGACAAATGACGAGTCTCACTCACACAGGAGAGTCTGAACTGACTACAAACACAAATAGGAAAAGAAAAGACTCCCAGAACAACCCACGCTCCTAAGCCTGATCTTCTCCTGAGAAAAACAGAATGTACAGAGCACATGAGCCACAAGGGCCCAGTAGGATCGCAGAATAAACAGACAATACAAATAACACAGAATAATGTAGAATAATACAGAATAATTAGATTTCAGACAGAAAATGCAGAAAATAGCAGAGTTCAGAATTTCAGGAAAATAACACGAAAGCAGACAGTACATCTCCCTGGCTAACAGCAGAAATCAACAGCACTTGGCTGGATCTTCGACTGTGAAGTCGGAACAGAACAGGACAGAATATCGACGGCCGAAGCCGGATCTTCGACCGCAGTCGGGGGGTAGCGCTACTACAGAAAAGGTGCCAGAAATGGAGATGTACTAAAACCGCGAAAATACAGCGGACATACAGGAAATACGAAATAAATAATACGAAATAAAAATGCATAATTAAATAAGTAAATACACAGTTTCATAAATAAACAAATAAATAATTAAATAACTGAAATACATTGCCATTGATTTACCTTACAATGGCAATACTGAATGTAACAGGTGCGAGAGCCTACCTGGTGCCAGGTCACAAGCTAAATTCGGCAAGTCCCACGGACTAAAACTCGCTACGGAAATCTAATCCAACAAAATAATCCAACTTAGATAACACTCTTGGGCCAGGCCTAACTCACAAGTAACCCACGGCCTGAAGAGGGTCACACTCAGCAACCAACAAACAAGGCCACACAAACAGAAATTTAATTAAAACAATTACTAAAAACGCCCAAGAGATAAAATCAGGAAAAACTAACAATGATTTCTATGAATTAAGCCTAACAACTAAATCAATAAATAAAGTCACCAGTTCAAGCACCAAAACTAAAAATCTTGAAATTAACTCACCAAAGTTTACCAGCCAATTGAAACAAACTATCTTAACTAACAAAAATAATGAAATGCCAAGAAAACAAATGAGAGTGATCTCACACGCCTGAACACACAAACCTCAGAATCAAGTAAGGCTGCAGACCTAAAAAAATTTGGAAATCTTCAAGTCAAACAATTCTACGAAATTTCATGTAAAACATGGAACTATAAGTATGCATAAATATACACCAATTTAATCAAGACAGTCATGCTACACAAAGCTCTAAATTAAGCTAAAACATAAACCACTCCTGCAGGGCAAGATCAAGAAAAACATGCATTCAACATACTCAGAATAAGAGATAGGAATACATGATTAACATCAACAAAATAAACACCAAACACAAGAAACAAGGCCAGAAAATTCTCAGAATAACTAAGAAGCTAAGCCTACCTCTAAGCTTGCTTATGAAGAAATCTCCCCTCCCAAAGATCAAGCTCCAAGAGAAAACCGAAATTAAAGAATTCACAGCCAAGGTGTTGAGGTTTAAAGGAAGAAGAAAGAGCTTTAGATAAAGGAAATGGCTTCAGACAAGGCTTAACAATAACCACTCAATAATGAGGTTTCAATTATTAGCAATCAAAGACACAAGATCCACCATTCCCGGGCAAGCAAACAAAATTGTGGGCTCCGCCACAATCAAGTCTTCGGTCAGCTGGTCAAACAAAAGGAAAAGAGATTTTACTAAACATTACAATCTCCCCCCCTTAAAGGAGTTTAGTCCTCTAAACTCACCTCAAGAGTCGGGGAACAGCTCTGGATAGCGCTCTTTTAGGTCAGCTTCTCGCTCCCAAGTTGCTTCATCACTAGAATGGTTGCTCCACCTGATCTTGATCAATGGAATCACTCGATTTCCTCGCTGTTGCTCTTTGTAGCCAAGAATCTCTGCTGGTTGCTCTTCATAGGACAGATTCTTCTGAAGTTCCACTGGTTCATGCTGAATGACATGAGATGGGTCTGACAGGTACTTCCTCAGCATAGAAACATGAAAGACATTGTGAACCTGGGCCAAATCTGGTGGTAGTGCCAAGCGATAGGCAACGACTCCCACTCGCTCCAAAATCTCGAAGGGTCCAATGTAGCGTGGGTTGAGCTTCCCACGTTTCCCAAATCTCACAACGCCTTTCATAGGAGATATCCTCAAAAAAAACGGAATCGCCAACCTGAAACTCTAGGTCTGAGCGGCGCTTATCAGCATAACTCTTCTGTCGACTCTGAGCAGTCTTCAATCGATCCCTGATCAGTTTCACCTTTTCCTCTGCAATCTGCAACATCTCTGGACCCAGAAGCTTCCGCTCTCCTACATCATCCCAGCACACGGGAGATCGACACTTCCGTCCGTAAAGAGCCTCGTACGGTGCCATCTGGATACTCGCCTGGAAACTGTTGTTGTAGGCAAACTCCGCCAAAGGCAAGTAATGATCCCAAGAATCAGAAAAATCAAGGGCACATGCTCGCAGCATGTCCTCCAGAATCTGAATTGTCCTCTCAGACTGACCATCTGTTTGCGGATGAAAAGCTGTGCTGAAACTCAACCTGGTGCCCAACGCTGACTGCAAACTTCTCCAGAATCTTGAGATGAATCTCGAGTCGCGATCAGAGGTGATCGACACAGGAATGCCATGAAGTCGAACGATCTCACTGAGATACAGCTCTGCTAGCTTCTCTAGACCCAAACCAGGCTTCAAAGGTAGAAAGTGAGCTGACTTGGTCAGGCGGTCAACGATCACCCAAACTGCCTCATGCTTTCGCCGGGTACGGGGCAAACCAGTCACAAAGTCCATCGTGATATGCTCCCACTTCCACTCAGGTATCGGTAATGGCTGAAGATAGCCTGCCGGTCTCTGGTGCTCTGCTTTCACCTGCTGACAAGTAAGACAGTGGGCGACGAAAGTAGCTATCTCTCGTTTCATGTTGTTCCACCAAAAGTGCTCCTTGAGTCCCCTGTACATCTTTGTGCCTCCCGGGTGAATTGTGTAACTCGAATAATGGGCCTCTTCCAGAATGTCTCTCTTCAAGTCAGGATCATCGGGTACACATACCCGGTCTCCGAATCTGATAGTACCATCCTCGTGCACACGGAACTGAGACGGCTGCCCTTGCTGAAGTTTAACACAGATCTCTTGTAATTTGGGGTCCTGCACCTGAGTCGCTTTGATCCTCTGCAGCAAATTCGGTCTGATGTGCATGTTGGCCAGACTAACCTCGGAACTTGACGGAATAACCTCCAACTCGAACCTCCTCAACTCTTCTAGAAGTGGTCTCTGCTCAGTCAAATCTGCGGCGGTTCCATAGCTGTGCTTCCTGCTCAACGCATCAGCTACTACGTTAGCTTTGCCTGGATGATAGTGAACACTGAGATCGTAGTCCTTGATCAACTCTAACCACCGTCTCTGCCTCATGTTAAGCTCTTTCTGGGTGAAGATGTACTTTAAACTCTTGTGATCTGTGTACACTTCACAGGGCTCTCCATACAGAAAATGCCTCCAGATCTTCAGTGCAAAAACAACTGCTGCTAACTCCAGATCGTGGGTAGGGTAATTCTCCTCATGAGGTTTCAACTGCCTCGAAGCATAGGCAATCACTCGACCATTCTGCATCAGAACACATCCCAAACCTGTCTTGCAAGCATCGCTGTAGATCACGTAACCACAACCACTCTCTGGAAGAGCAAGAATGGGTGCAGATACGAGTCTACGCTTCAACTCCAGAAAACTCTGCTCACAAGTGTCAGTCCAAGCAAAACGGGCACCTTTCCGGGTCAGTCTCGTCAACGGAGATGCCAACCGAGAGAAGTCCTGAACAAACCTCCGATAGTAGCCAGCTAAACCAAGAAAACTCCGGATCTCTCTGACCGTGCTCGGTCTCTTCCAGTCCACTACTGCTTCCACTTTCTTGGGATCCACAGAAACACCATCCTTGCTGATGACATGCCCCAAGAAAGCAACACTATCAAGCCAGAAGTCACACTTAGAAAACTTGGCAAACAACCCATGTTGCCTCAGTGTCTCCAGTACAATCCTCAAATGCTTCGCGTGCAACTGCTTGCTTCGGGAGTAGATCAGTATATCATCTATGAACACAACCACAAATCGATCCAAGTAGCGTCGAAACACCCGGTTCATCAAATCCATGAATACCGCTGGGGCGTTCGTCAGACCAAAAGGCATCACCAGAAACTCATAATGGCCATACCGCGTACGGAAGGCACTCTTTGGGATGTCCTCGCCCTTGATTCGAACCTGATGATATCCAGATCGCAGGTCAATCTTGGAAAACACCTGAGCTCCATGCAACTGGTCCATGAGATCATCAATCCTCGGCAAAGGGTATTTATTCTTGACCGTCACCTTGTTCAACTCACGGTAGTCGATACACAAACGCAGAGATCCATCCTTCTTCTTGACAAACAGCACTGGGGCTCCCCAAGGTGACATGCTCGGTCGAATAAACCCTTTCTCCAACAGCTCCTCCAATTGCTTCTTCAACTCCTTCAATTCAGCAGGTGCCATCCGATACGGTGCCTTGGATAAAGGAGCTGTGCTTGGAGCCAGATCAATGGCAAACTCCACCTCTCTCACAGGAGGTAAACCCGGAAGATCCACAGGGAAAACATCAGGGAACTCGCTGACAACTGGTACATCTGCTACTGTGTAACCAGTGCGAGTGGCGTCTGAGACTGAGGCCAGAAAACCAACGCAACCACTACTGATCAGCTTCTGAGCTTGCAGGGAAGAGATCTCTCGAGCCAGGGCGTACCCCTTACTGCCACTGAAGGTAAACTCCTCCTGATCAGGAAAACAGAAGTGCACCTTTTTTCTTCGACAATCCACTACAGCGAATACTGAAGAAAGCCAGTCCATGCCGAAGATGACGTCATAGTCTTGCAGCTCCATCAAGTGCAGATCGGCGAAAAGCTCGCGCCCGCCAATAACAACAGAACAAGCTGGCGCTAACCGATTAACGGTTCTCACCGCTCCAACAGGAGTAGTAACACACAATACATGCGGCAAATCAACAACAAACAAGGAATGCTTGCGAGCAAAACTCGACGACACAAAAGAATGCGTAGCACCAGGATCGAACAAAGCACATGCATAACTAGAATGCACAGAAATGGTACCTGCTACCACACCGCGAGATGCCTGAGCATCCTCCTGCGTCAATGCAAACACCCTGCCCTGGGTGACCGGTCTACCACGGCCTGCTGGGCGGGAAGAGGAAGAAGGCTGGTCTGTCATCGGCGCTTTCCCCTTCCTACCCCTCGAGCCACTCTGCTGCGAACGGCCTGAAGAACTCATGTGTCGTGACCCGTCTGACTGCCTAGGCTGCTCGGCCGCTGCACTCTGACTCGCATCGCCTCCCTGGGTCCGAGGCGGACTGTGCGGGCACCGGGCAACGAAGTGGTCCCTACTGCCACAACGGTAACAAGCCCCTGCAGCACGCCTGCACTCTGCCTGAGTATGAGGTCCCCCGCAAGTAGGACACTGAACCTCCTGTGCTACGCTGCTAGACGATCCCCTGCCTCTAGAACCAGACGATGAACTCGGCGGTCTGCTGTAGGGCTGTGACCGTCGCTCTCCTCTAGAGTGCCCTGAGCTGCTCCCGGAAGACTGACTCTTCCGAGGGTTCTGTCGATGTCGCTGGTGCTCACGCCTCCCCTGGTCCTGTGTCTCCAGCCAAACGATCTCCAGGTTCTTGGCGATATCCACTATCTTGGTGTAAGGCTCACCCATGAAAGGCGCTATACCTCGACGGATGTGGCTCTTCAAACCATCGACAAATCGACGAGTCTTACTGCTCTCATCTGATACCAGGGGCGAAGCGAACTGGGACAGCCTGTCGAACTCAGCCTCGTACTCCCCTACAGTCATGGATCCCTGCTTCAAGTTCAGGAACTGCCTCTCCATCTGGGCTTGACAACTGGAAGGAAAATACTTTGCGTGGAAAGCATCCTTGAATTGCTTCCAAGTCCTGAAGGAACTCTCACCCCTAAGTCGCAACTCATTATCGAACCATTGAGCCGCACTATCTCGAAGCATGAATGTAGCCAACCTGACCTTGTCTTCTTCTGGGCTTTGCATTGCCCGAAAGGTCCTCTCAATCTGATGGAGCCAGTAACCAGCCACTGATGGGTCAGTGGTCCCCGCAAACGGCGGTGGCGCATGCCGCTCGAAATCAGCCAACAAGTCTCGGCCACCTGTAGAAGTATGCTGGCGACGCTGAGCGCGCATCAACAACACCAACTCGCGCATGATGTCGGTCATAGTTGCAGGATCGGGCTGTTCTTGTTGTTGCACCTCCTCATCCGACTGATAAGGAGCCTCCTGATCTTGCTGCATGGGCTCTGGGGGTGGGCTTGCAGGCCTCCTGCGAGGTCGTCCCCTACCCCTGGGCATGATTCTGCAGATTACAAAACAAACAGAACTTCAGAATAGGTTACACTACCCAGACCCACTCTCAGAAAGAACATCGAAAGTTAACAGAATTTAAGACAATAGAATGACATCTAACAATCGCTCTGATACCACTTTAATCTGTCACGCCCCAGCCCCAGGACCGGGCCCGCTGACAGATCGGCCGCATCCAACGGGGCGGACCCCACTGGGTGCAAGGCCTCAGATTTGACCTGGTCAGAGTCAACCTAACAGGCAGATAATAACAAGCACTACAAATAGATACACCGAAACAGAGTTTATGCAGTTATGGGCTTACACAGCCCAACTAACAACAGTGCCACACAATACAGAATCTGAATAAAATACAGACAAATGACGAGTCTCACTCACACAGGAGAGTCTGAACTGACTACAAACACAAATAGGAAAAGAAAAGACTCCCAGAACAACCCACGCTCCTAAGCCTGATCTTCTCCTGAGAAAAACAGAATGTACAGAGCACATGAGCCACAAGGGCCCAGTAGGATCGCAGAATAAACAGACAATACAAATAACACAGAATAATGTAGAATAATACAGAATAATTAGATTTCAGACAGAAAATGCAGAAAATAGCAGAGTTCAGAATTTCAGGAAAATAACACGAAAGCAGACAGTACATCTCCCTGGCTAACAGCAGAAATCAACAGCACTTGGCTGGATCTTCGACTGTGAAGTCGGAACAGAACAGGACAGAATATCGACGGCCGAAGCCGGATCTTCGACCGCAGTCGGGGGGTAGCGCTACTACAGAAAAGGTGCCAGAAATGGAGATGTACTAAAACCGCGAAAATACAGCGGACATACAGGAAATACGAAATAAATAATACGAAATAAAAATGCATAATTAAATAAGTAAATACACAGTTTCATAAATAAACAAATAAATAATTAAATAACTGAAATACATTGCCATTGATTTACCTTACAATGGCAATACTGAATGTAACAGGTGCGAGAGCCTACCTGGTGCCAGGTCACAAGCTAAATTCGGCAAGTCCCACGGACTAAAACTCGCTACGGAAATCTAATCCAACAAAATAATCCAACTTAGATAACACTCTTGGGCCAGGCCTAACTCACAAGTAACCCACGGCCTGAAGAGGGTCACACTCAGCAACCAACAAACAAGGCCACACAAACAGAAATTTAATTAAAACAATTACTAAAAACGCCCAAGAGATAAAATCAGGAAAAACTAACAATGATTTCTATGAATTAAGCCTAACAACTAAATCAATAAATAAAGTCACCAGTTCAAGCACCAAAACTAAAAATCTTGAAATTAACTCACCAAAGTTTACCAGCCAATTGAAACAAACTATCTTAACTAACAAAAATAATGAAATGCCAAGAAAACAAATGAGAGTGATCTCACACGCCTGAACACACAAACCTCAGAATCAAGTAAGGCTGCAGACCTAAAAAAATTTGGAAATCTTCAAGTCAAACAATTCTACGAAATTTCATGTAAAACATGGAACTATAAGTATGCATAAATATACACCAATTTAATCAAGACAGTCATGCTACACAAAGCTCTAAATTAAGCTAAAACATAAACCACTCCTGCAGGGCAAGATCAAGAAAAACATGCATTCAACATACTCAGAATAAGAGATAGGAATACATGATTAACATCAACAAAATAAACACCAAACACAAGAAACAAGGCCAGAAAATTCTCAGAATAACTAAGAAGCTAAGCCTACCTCTAAGCTTGCTTATGAAGAAATCTCCCCTCCCAAAGATCAAGCTCCAAGAGAAAACCGAAATTAAAGAATTCACAGCCAAGGTGTTGAGGTTTAAAGGAAGAAGAAAGAGCTTTAGATAAAGGAAATGGCTTCAGACAAGGCTTAACAATAACCACTCAATAATGAGGTTTCAATTATTAGCAATCAAAGACACAAGATCCACCATTCCCGGGCAAGCAAACAAAATTGTGGGCTCCGCCACAATCAAGTCTTCGGTCAGCTGGTCAAACAAAAGGAAAAGAGATTTTACTAAACATTACATGGATGATGCCCCTTCCATCACTAGCGAGAAAAACGCATTCCAGAATGCAGGGTCAGTGAGAGGGTTTGATGCCGTTGATAACATCAAAGCTGCAGTGGAGAAAGCTTGCCCTGGCATTGTCTCGTGTGCTGACATTCTTGCTGTTGCATCTCGTGATGCTTCTGAATATGTACATAAAATAATTCCTTTATCTATTTTTAATCTGGTCATGAACACTTTAATCATGAGGGATTAATATTTGACAGGTGAATGGACCTACATGGACAGTGAAGCTTGGAAGAAGAGACTCTACCACAGCAAACAAGGACTTAGCTGAGGCTGACCTGCCAATAGCTTCCAATGATCTTGATGCACAGATCTCTTCATTTGCCAAGCAGGGTTTAAGCGTTAGAGACATGGTTGCACTTTCAGGTAATAATTAACTAGGGGTCATTAATTAACATCTATCCTTACATTTTGCCAAGCTAATATATAACGCCAACGAATGATATGCATGCAGGTGCACATACAATAGGGCAAGCTCGGTGCGTCATCTACAGGGGTAGGATTTACAATGACACCAACATTGATGCTGGATTCGCTAGTACAAGGAGACGTGGTTGTCCTGTGTCTGATGGTGACACAAATTTGGCTCCACTTGATCTGGTTACACCCAACTCCTTTGACAACAACTACTACAAGAACCTCATTCAGAAGAAGGGATTACTTCATTCCGATCAAGTTCTGTTTAATGGTGGATCAACTGATGATATTGTGACTAGTTACACCAAAGACAAGACCACTTTCTACTCTGACTTTGCTTCTGCTATGGTGAAGATGGGAGACATCAGTCCTCTTACTGGTTCATCAGGCCAGATTAGGAAGATCTGCAGTGCTGTCAACTGATGATGAACATTCAGCAGTTGGTTTGGATTTTTTTTGTTGTTTAATTAAGTGTCTATATCTATGTCATCAAATGTTTTGTCATTCTTTGTTATATCTTTGCTGCCACAAGATTCTTTCTCAAGCCTGTTGTATTTTTTGGTTTAAGATCATTATGTTTGGTATTTCCAAATGCAAGTGTTCTGTACTTTGATTTCTTTATAATTGTGATTTATCTATTTGATTAAATAAAATTAAGTATTTGATTTGGTTAACAAAATCAGTACAGAGCAGCATCAGCCTAGCTAGGGAGTGATCCCGCTTTGCCTGTTTGAGTCAATCTCTGTCACCTTCTGGTGGACCTCGTCTGCTCAGCTAGCTGCAGCTTGTCTTTCTCTCTTTCTTTTCTATGTGTAGGCTTTAGGTTTGCATCATTTCTAGTGATGCCCCTTTAGTCTCTTTTTGTTTTTGTTTTTGTTTTTTTTTGCAGTTTTTTTTGTTTCTTGTACTTCTGTTTTTTATGTTTCTATCTCTATTTTTACACTTCTAAATTTCATATATATATATATATATATATATATATATATATATATTAATAAATTCAATGGTTTATCTACTTTTATCAAAAAAAAAAAAAAATCAGTTTTAACATATTGTCAACATAAATATTCCTTTAAAGTCTCAATTATGTATAAAAAAAAAATTTAAGCTCCCTTGGAGGGTGTAACTTCCTCTTCAATTAATTATAATCGCTTTATTTGTGCCTATATAGAATAAAGCTGGGCATATTAAACTCAAGCTTCGTATTCCTTATTTTATTTTTATTTATTTATTTATTTTGGAGAAATGCAATATAGTATACACACTGGTCGAGAATTGATCATTCAGTTCGTGCATTTTTACCCAATGATATGGAATTTGAGCTACAAACATGCACTTATAATTAAAGAATTATCACTATTATATTCAGGAAGACTTGAATTTTTAATGGCAACACTTTTTTTACTGTACCAATGTTGTTGGGGGTATAAAGGCCACGTTCTTCATGCCTTCCATCGCACTGCCTATTTAGTTGAATAAGAATTCTCTTATTTTTCATTTTCATTTCAATGAATGCAGGCGTCCAAAATAATAAATAAATAAATATATAACAAGAATTAAATAAGAAGAGGGCATATATAAGAGGGCACACACACACACATATATATAGTATGGTTTATAATTTTTTTTAATAATTCAAATGATCCATATAAATACATGAATTAAGATCTTCATCAAATAAGAACGTCTTAGTTACAAATGGCTTTTTTTCCCAAAAAAGAAAATCCTTGAGGCAGGTGTCTCTTGCTGTCCTTGTTTCTTCTTGCATGGACAGTCAATTAAGTATGGCGGTTTCTACTTCCACCTTGGTAAAACACGCTGATATTTATATTTGTTCATTTTTAATATAATATATAATTTATCAATTAAAAAAAAATATATGGAGGAAAATGATCTATCATGATAAAAGAAAATAAATCATTAATTACTAATTATTTTATTACTTGAATATTATTCGGAGAGGATAATTTTTTTTTTTACTAATAGGCGATAAACACCTTCATTTAAGGGATTATCAAAGGGATAAATAAGTATAAAAATGCACTAGTAGCTTACAAATCTTCTATGAAAATCTCTTCACCTTACATCTCTGGAAAGATGAAACCACTGTTATTCACACCCATGCCTATGAATAGTATTAATGAACAGTATTGTGGGAAAATGATTCGAATATTTACTCTCCCTAAATATACAAAATATATAAATCTATTTATGCATTTATTTAAAAAAATTTTGGATAATTGGGGAAAAGCTATAAAAAATAACTAATTTTATGTAGAGATTGCAACCCTTAATGTTGGTCACACTTCTATTTTTTTAACAAAAAGAACATGTCCCTGGACATGCGTGAAGTTAATGCCTCACGTGCAATTCTTAATTTCTTGGATTCGAACTCTAGCCACATTTCTCCTCTTTTAAGTTATTACCGATAATTAACTACCCTAACCAAATAGTTTTGGCAAGTAAATCACTTATTAAATGTGGATGTTCATTTTTTATACATGTAATTTTTTTATATTTTAAAAAAATATTAACCTCAAGTATATATTATTATAAATATAAGAGTATATGAGAAAAGTAAACCTATTAAATGCTGTACGAGATGCATATGTATGACCATGCAGGTACATAGAAATAAATTTATTATAATATATACCAATATGAAAGTATCATCTGCATAAAAACTAAACTAGACTCTATACCTATATATTAATCTTGTCATATTCTAAAACCTAAATGTCAAATAAATAAATAAAACTTCGAAGTTGCTAATTTCTCACATATTCACAAAACAATAAAAGGTCAACCCACAAGAGGCTGTACCCCATTTTAGACTCAAAAAATGCTCTGCACACCCTTTCATCTATAGCTGGAACATCCAACAAACCCACTAGCATTTCAAGCCATGTATGGAAAGGATCTACATTTGCAAACACAAAGTGGTCAAAGGACTCATTCCAAATAAAAGGATTAAGATTTAGATTTTTCTTTTTCTTTTCTTATTCAAACAAGCATCCTTTGTGCAATCCATGTGCCCTACAGCCGTACTCTTATTTGTATTATTGTTATACATAAAAGTCATGAGGTTCCCATGCAGAAGAGAAAACTCAGACCCATTCTATAGCAACCTAATTAGCACACCTTGGGTGACGAGTCTGACAAGGAAACCGGTCCCCATCTCATTCCACCCAACGCGTTGAATAAAAATCCAGACCTCTAGATAGCCATATATATGCCTATAAATAGTTCAGAGCAATGCACATCCCAAATCATTCAATCATTATAACCAGTTTTAAGTTAAAAGGTTTAGAGATAAAAAAATGGGTTCAAGAGTCTGTGTCTCATGTATTGCTGCTATAATGTTGCTAATGGTGTCTGCTTGGCAGACCGATGCACAGCTAGCATCAACCTTCTATGATAAGTCATGCCCGGCAGCACTCTCGACCATTCGGAAAGCAGTCAGGACAGCCATCGCTAAGGAGCGCCGCATGGCTGCGTCCCTTATCCGTCTCCATTTCCATGATTGCTTTGTTCAGGTACGTAATTTATCTGGTCTAATGGATGCATGCACAATGGCATGCCATGAAACCAGTTTGAATAACATTAATTATCTTGAATGCATTTCATGCAGGGATGTGATGCATCAGTTCTGTTGGATGATGCTCCTTCAATCAACAGTGAGAAAAACGCATTCCAGAACTTCCGTTCTGTGAGAGGCTTTGAAGTGGTTGATAGCATAAAAGCAGCAGTTGAGAAGGTTTGCCCTGGTGTTGTTTCCTGTGCTGACATTCTTGCTGTTGCCTCACGAGATGCTTCTGAATATGTACGTGTATATATATCCTATATTTATATAAATATTAGCAATGAATGTTGAAAGCAGACATGCCTAACTAATAAAAATTTAATACTTGTTTGACAGGTGAATGGTCCGACGTGGACAGTGAAGCTTGGAAGAAGAGACTCGATAACAGCAAGTAAAGACTTAGCTGAGGCAGACCTGCCAATAGCTTTCAATGATCTTGATGCACAGATCTCTTCATTTGCTAAGCAAGGTTTAAGCGTTAGAGACATGGTTGCACTCTCAGGTAATATTTGTAGTGAAGAAGCTCATTAATCAACCTCAGAATATATATCTTAGCATTCTTCTTTAGATAACATAAGTCAATGATATGCATGCAGGTGCTCATACAATAGGGCAGGCTCAATGCGCCACCTTTAGAGGGAGAGTTTACAATGATACTAACATTGACGCAGGCTTTGCTAGAATGAGGAGGAGAGGTTGTCCTGTGTCTGATGGCAATGGCAACTTGGCTCCTCTTGATCTGGTGACACCCAACTCTTTTGACAACAACTACTACAAGAATCTCATTCAGAAGAAGGGATTACTTCATTCTGATCAAGTTCTGTTTAATGGTGGATCCACTGATGATATTGTGACTAGCTACAGCAAAGACAAAACCGCCTTCTACTCTGACTTTGCTTCTGCTATGGTGAAGATGGGAGACATCAGTCCTCTCTGTTGAGGATGCTGCTGATCTGGACCTCTCCACAGGACAAGCATCAGGACCGTGTTGCTCCACCTTGAAACAGGGCTTGCTCGGGACTTAGTGCTAATGGAATCAAGTTAATTAAGAACCAGTTTGTGGTTGTTTTGTTATGCATCTGTGATGCTTTATGCTATCTATTACTGTGGTTGTTTGTTTGTAATATTTGTTTTAACTGAATGTAGTTTATGCCTGTACTGTGCCTCCATGAAGGTTGGTCTGGCAAGTGTTTGATAAAATGTTTGAATGAAATGAAATGAATCAAGAGTGAGCATTTTTAGTGCCAATTGATTCTCTCTTCATTTACATTGCTTCAGTTTTACTTTATAGAAAAATAGAGTGAGCGATCAGTGAAGAACACCGAAGAACACAAGGGTGTTTACATTTGATCAATCGCCTGCTTCTTTCTCTCGATCCTAACAGTGGTATCAGAGCTGGTTTTCTTGTTTCTAAGCAGCACAATGTCAAGCTCATCCTCAGCTAAAGATGCTAATGTTCCCTACTTCAAAGGTGAAAACTATAATCTTTGGGCGTTGATGATGAAAACAATGTTCAGGTCTAAGGACCTGTGGAAGCTGGTAGAGAAGGGGTTTAGCGAGGAAGGGGATGCTGCTAGACTCAATGAGAGTATGAAAAAAGACGCCAAGGCTTTGTATCTTATTCAGCAGGCTCTTGATCCCAGAATTTTGGTGAGAATATTAGAGGCCAAAACAGCAAAGCAGGCATGGGAGACAATCAAGACTGAATTTCAAGGGGATTCAGACAACTCAACTCTCCAGCTCCACTCTCTTCAAAGAGAATTCGATGCTGTTAAAATGAAGCACAATGAATGTGTTCAGGACTTTGTAAGCAGGGTCTTGGACATTGTGTTCCAAATCAGAGTCTTGAAAGAGGACCTTCCACAGAAGGCTGTCGTCTCCAAGATACTCAGAAGTTTAACTCCTAAGTTCTCACAGGCAGTTCATTCAATTATCGAAGCAAAAGATCTAAGTACCTTGACAGTGGAACAACTGAGCAGCTCTCTGAAAAATCATGAAGCTATACTTAACATAGAGGTAAACCAACATGAAGGAGAAAAAGCATTGTACACAGGCAGAGGAAGCACTTCCTCTGCAGAATCTCCACACAGAGGGAGAGGTCGAGGACGCAGCTCTCCTCGAGGAAGAGGTCGTGGGCGCGGCAGAAGCAGTGACTCAGTGCGCGCAGAACCCAATCGCTCCGTGGAAGCTGGCAAGTCTTATAAGAATGTGCAATGTTTCATTTGTAAAAAATATGGGCATGTTAAAGCTCAGTGTTGGTACCGGAACAGTGAAGCAAATGTTGTAAAAGAAGAGAAGAAAAAGGAAGAAGAAGAAGTGGCCTTTATGGCAATTAATGAAGAACCAAAACAGAGAGGTGGAATATGGCTCATTGACAGTGGTTGCTCGAACCACATGTCAGGGGAGAAGGCTTTATTTCAGGAAATTAACTCAACTCCAAGTCATTCGATCAAAGTTGGAGACGGAAAAGCTCTCAAGGTCGAAGGTATTGGGAAGGTAACACTCTGTTCAAGCAGAGGAAAGCTCACCACATTGAACAATGTCCAATTTGTGCCGGATTTAACTCATAATCTGTTGAGTGTCGGACAAATGATAGATGCTGGTTTTGATCTGGAATTCTCGAAGGGGGTTTGCAACATCAAAGAGACAGAGACGAGAGCAAAAGTTGCTCAGGTGTGCATGACTTCAAATCGGTTGTTTCCTCTAGAAGCCGATGATGTACACTGTGCTAATGTCGCACAGAGTGAAGTTGAAGTCACTAATCTCTGGCACAAAAGATATGGCCACATAAATCAAAAGTATTTGAAGCTTATATCAGAGCAAAATCTGGTGGTTGGGTTACCAAACATCACTGATGTTCATCCCTGTGAAGCTTGCTCTCAAGGGAAGCAAGCCCGATCAGTGTTCCCAAAAGACCAAGCAAAACGGGCAACGGCGCCATTGGAGCTCATCCATGCCGATCTAGTAGGCCCAATCAGTACAACTTCCATCGGAGGTAATTCCTATTTCCTGTTATTAACTGACGACTACTCAAGATACAGTTGGGTGTACTTCTTGCAACGCAAATCAGAGACCTTCCAGCACTTCAAGCAGTTCAAGATGTTAGTCGAGAAGCAATTCTCACTCCCGGTGAAGGTATTGCGCACTGATCGTGGCGGAGAGTTCATCTCTCGGGAATTTGAAATGTTCTGCAAGCTCGCCGGAGTTCATCACCAGCTCTCTGCTCCTCGAACGCCCCAGCAAAACGGCGTCGCCGAACGCAAGAACAGGACAGTAACCGAGATGGCTCGGACTATGCTGAAGGAAAGGGGGATGCCGTCGGAGTACTGGGCTGAGGCCGTATCGACGGCAGTGCATATTCTCAATCGGTCTGCGACGTCGGCAGTAAAACTCAGGACTCCATTTGAAGCTCTGACCGGGAAGAAGCCGTCTGTTGACTACTTCAGAGTCTTCGGCTGTCTTGCTTACCTGTACATTGACCCAATGCAGCGATCGAAGTTCGACGCCAAGTCACGCCCCGGTGTGTTCATTGGCTACTGCAATCGTTCCAAAGCCTATCGGATCATAGATCCAGATTCAAAGAGCATCCACATCAGCAAGAATATTCAGTTCTTCGAAGAGAAAGGCTGGGATTGGCGGAGAGCTGCTGACTTGGACACCTCAATCTATGCACCGGCACGTGAGGAAGGGGTGACGTCTCTTAACGAAGACTTGGAGAGACTCTCACCGTCTGATCAAGTTGATAATCAGCGTGAATCATATCACGAGATCAGTCATCGTCTCCATGAAGACAGCTCTATGACCGGAGAAGACGGTGGTGCTCCGACGAGGTATAGAAAACTCTCTGATCTTTATAACTCGTGTTCTCTAGCTCTCTCAACAGGTGATCCCTTCACTTACGAAGAAGCTGTGAAGTGTAAAGAATGGGTTAAAGCCATGGAGGAAGAGATGAATGCTGTAAACAAAAATCAAACTTGGGAATTGACTGTTCTTCCGGAGGGAATGAAAGCAATTGGCTTGAAGTGGATTTTCAAATCCAAATACAATCCTGATGGCACCTTGCTGAGAAGAAAAGCTCGGATTGTAGCTAAAGGTTACTCACAGCGCGAAGGGATAGATTTCGAGGAAATCTTCTCACCAGTGGCTAGACTGGAGACTGTGCGCTTGTTCTTAGCTATTGGTGCTCAAAGAGAATGGAAAGTTTTCCAATTGGATGTCAAGTCGGCCTTCTTGAACGGTGATCTCAAGGAGGATGTCTATGTATCACAGCCAGAGGGGTTTGTTGTTACTGGGAAAGAGGAATTGGTGTATCACCTTCGCAAGGCCCTGTATGGTCTTCGTCAGGCGCCTAGAGCTTGGTATAGCCGCATTGACACACAGTTTGCTCAATTAGGATTCATCCGCAGTTGTAATGAACCCACTGTTTATACCAAGATGCAAGGCAACTCTGATGTGCTCTTAATCTGTTTGTATGTTGATGATATCTTATATATGGGGTCGTCTGAAGAAGTATTAATTGAATTCAAAGAGAACATGATGAAGATCTTCGAAATGACTGATATGGGACTGATGAAATACTTTCTCGGGTTGGAAGTAATACAGAGGAGAGGCCACGTCTTTGTGTCACAACAGAGATATGCGAAGAATCTCTTGTTCAGATCTGGAATGGTAAATTGCAAGACAATTGATACTCCAATGAACACCAATGAAAAACTTCACCTTATGGACAACTCTGGGAAAACAGATCCACAGAGATACAGAGAACTTGTTGGTGCTCTGCTCTATCTCACACACACTCGCCCCGACATCATGTTTGCTGTCTCTATGGTGTCTCGCTTTATGCACTCGCCAAGCATGCATCATCTTGGCGCAGTTAAGCGAATTCTTAGATATGTTAGTGGGACAATTGGTTATGGAATTAATTACAAGAAAGAAGAAGACTTCGGATTGATGGGTTATTCCGACAGTGATTGGGGAGGTTCTCAAGACGACCGGAAGAGCACTACAGGATGGGTGTTCAACCTAGGCTCTGGTGCTGTGGCTTGGTGCTCTAAGAAGCAGATGGTCACTGCTCTATCCAGCACCGAAGCAGAGTACGTGTCGTTGACTGCTGCTGCGTGTGAAGGAGTTTGGCTTCGTCGCCTGCTGGAAGATATAAATGAGAAGCAAGTTCGTCCGAGTTTAATTATGTGTGATAATCGGTCTGCATTAGCTATTGCCAAAAATCCCATATTTCACGGACGCACAAAGCATATTGATACACGTTTTCATTTTATCCGGGATCTTGTAAGAGATGAATTGATTGAAGTAGTGCACTGCAGCACTGATAGTCAGTTGGCTGATGGATTCACTAAAGCACTTCCGAGAATCAAATTTGAGGCATTCCGAGATGGCATGCAAGTTGGAGAATTCTCAGATCAGGAGGAGTGTGTTGAGGATGCTGCTGATCTGGACCTCTCCACAGGACAAGCATCAGGACCGTGTTGCTCCACCTTGAAACAGGGCTTGCTCGGGACTTAGTGCTAATGGAATCAAGTTAATTAAGAACCAGTTTGTGGTTGTTTTGTTATGCATCTGTGATGCTTTATGCTATCTATTACTGTGGTTGTTTGTTTGTAATATTTGTTTTAACTGAATGTAGTTTATGCCTGTACTGTGCCTCCATGAAGGTTGGTCTGGCAAGTGTTTGATAAAATGTTTGAATGAAATGAAATGAATCAAGAGTGAGCATTTTTAGTGCCAATTGATTCTCTCTTCATTTACATTGCTTCAGTTTTACTTTATAGAAAAATAGAGTGAGCGATCAGTGAAGAACACCGAAGAACACAAGGGTGTTTACATTTGATCAATCGCCTGCTTCTTTCTCTCGATCCTAACACTCTCACCGGTTCTTCTGGTCAGATCAGGAAGGTTTGCAGTGTTGTCAACTGATTGGGATTTGACAAAGAATACTTCAAGTGAATTCTTTGTTTAAATGTCTATAAGCCATGAAATCATTTGTTCTTTATTTATTTAATTTTTTTTTATTTTTTGATAATAATCTAAAACATTGAAATGTTTTAGTACACTCATCCTTTTTAATTCAATTTCCTAATTGAGGGATCCCATATGTAATTTAATATGTTTGTATCAAATAAATTGTTCATATCTTTCATCTTTGAGAAATAATTGTTGATCAACTGTTTACATTTATTTATTTGTTTTTTTTTATATACGCAATCCGACTGTTCTTCTTCAATCATTAAGTATCCCTCATCTCCTGGGTATCATAGAAGGTATCATCTAACAGAGCATTAGAGGAATTGTGCTTTAAATACATTAAAATGAGGCTGCAATATTGCATTATAAACCTGCATTACCCAATTTAAGTGGCAGTGAATTACCAGAGGAGCAACTGCAGTGCAGGGTATAGCCTAATCAGTTAAAAGCTGCATGGGAGTAGTACATTTTAATTTGCAGAGTTTATTCCGTTAAACTTATTGAGCACCATTTCGTGGGACAATACCCTGAGTAAATTCTCAAGCATGCAACTGGCTCAATTTCTTTTTTTTTTTTTTTTTTTTAAAAGAACTTCTCAACTGAGAAGCTAATATATTAAATAAAAACAAAGAAAGAACAACAAGGAAAAGGAAGACATAAAACAGAGGGACTGAGGGAGACAACAAGAGAAGCAATTAAATATGAACAGGATTAAAAAACAAATCCAAATTTAAGGAAAGCTTTCATGATCCAATGCGGCAAATCTTTGCCGAACAGGAAGAGATTAAGCGTCTGATGCAGCAGTCCGTGTGAAGCGAGCATGGCAGCAGGAGTCATCCAATCAGGGGGAACGTTGTGAATGTTGATGAAGCTGTTCATATCCAAAAGGAAACGGACATTGGAAATCTGGGTGTGAAGATGCCAGCAGATGACAGGGTCCGAGTTATGGAGCAGATAGAGATCGTGGTGTTGAACACAGAATAAATGCTTGACTGGAAGATGGAATTCCATTGCAATGCGGAGAGCAACTTCTAAAGCGGACAAGACAACTGAAGAATTATCATTTGTAGGTTGGGCGCAGCAACCAGTAGGAAGATCCAATAAAGTTGCATATACCTCCTCGCGAGAAACCTCACGGATGAGATGTGAACCGTCAGACACAGAGATCCGGGGGAGGTCCGAGGGAAGCGCATCTAGAATGTACTGAGTGTCCACCGTAGGAGACATCCAGAGGTGTTGGTAGAAGGTTAAGAAGGCAGTACTGATATCTGCATGGGAAGAGAGAGTGTTTCCATTTAAATCAATGATCTGGGAAATGAAATTACTATGGGACCTGGAGCGAACGGAGTTATGGAAAAGATTGGTATTCCTGTCGCCATCCTTGAGCCAACGAAAACGAGCACGTTGGGTCCATTTGGTGTTGTGTTGTCTCTGCAGGGCGGAGAGCTTAGCATAGAGATCCATGAGAATAGGAATAGTATTAGGATTGTTATCATATTGTTCAAGATTGAGAATCTCCGCTTCAGTACGAATAAGGGCAGCATCGATATTGTTAACACCCTTGTGACTCCAAGAGATAAGATTAGAACGCGTGCGGGAGATAAGGTGAGAGAAGGCGTGCATGGGATTACCATGAGGCCTAAAATTCCAAGCAGACAAAACGGCGTTGTGACACCCCAAAAAATCGAGCCAGAAATTCTCGAAACGAAAGATTTTCTTAGCATGAGAAGGGACAAAGCTAACAGTGAGAAACAGGGGGGAGTGATCAGAAAAAGAGCGGGAAAGGTGTTTAAGATTATAATACTTAAAAGAAGTGTTCCAGTCTGCATTCGCAAGGCAACGGTCCAGTCTAGCCCAGCGACGAGCTGGGCCAAACTGGTTATTGCACCAAGTGTAAGCAGAGCCAGAGTACTTTAAATCCAGAAGGTTGTTGGAATCGACAAAATCCAGAAAAAAACGAGATTTACGTCTATAATACGAAAAAGAGCCCCCTTTATGCTCAGTATTGGAAAGAATGGAGTTGAAATCCCCCAAAATGAGCCAAGGGATTTTTAAAACAGCTATTTTTGAGAGCTCGGACCAAAGTAAGCATTGCTTTTGAAAACGGGAGGAATTGTAAATCACTGAGATGATAAAACTTTTGGAGGAAGTAGACGAGACAATAATATGTAAAGCACGGCGGGAAACCGCGATAGGAGTAACCATACCAATTGTTTTATGCCAAAGAACAAAAATACCCCCAGAGAAACCATCGGCCAGGATTGAGGCCCAGTCCCACTGCTTAGGCAACCTTTTACAGAAACGGTCCACTCGATCCGAGTTAGCACGAGTTTCAACCAGACAGACCAAAGCAGGTTTATACTTGCGGATTAAACGAAAGATGCGGGGAGAAGAGTCCCTTGTCAACAACCCCCTGCAATTCCAACAAATTATTTTGGCAGCTTGCATATTCATGAAAAACTGAAATAACGAGAGAAGAAGGAAAGACTTCCTGTCTGGGAAAGCTAGAAGCAAAGTAGGACAGGAAAGCGATCAGGAGCTGGGTTCCCCGATCTCGAGCCTTCCCTTCTTTGGAGAGACCTCAGGGGACTGAGGGCCTTTTCGAATGAGGGCCACACGCCGGGCTTCCTCCTGATACTGTACTAAGGTCATGGAGTCGTCGGGGCCGTCATCATCAGGCGACACATCGTCAGACATCTCATCATCATCATCAGTATAATCTTCATCGTCTTCAGCACTGTCCTCATCCATATCGCCAACATCCAAAGCCGAGGAGACTTTCTCCACGACAAGGGAATGGAGGGGGTGGGGGGGGGGAGCGGGAGAAAGAGTTGTTAGGAGAGAGGAACGAAGGGATGGCGGTGGAGAAGATTCTCGAGGAATGACAGGAGCTTTACCCTTGTCGATGGGATTACAAAAAGGAACGATTTGATTGGGGGGAGCGGGTGGTGGGGGTGCTTGGGAAACAGAAGAGTCTCCTAGAGATACGGAAGGGGCAGCTGTATCAACGGTCTGATTGAGGTGTGCAGAGTCATCAGATCTGGGGATAGAGCGAGAAGCATGGAGCGTATCAAAAGTGGTTTTTGAAAGGACGTTAGTGGTATGGGAAGGAGAGCGAGTGGCATTGGAATACGAACGCCGCCCACTGCCAGAGCCTCTCGAGCCTCCACGGGAGTTTCGAGGGACCAGATCACGAGACATGTCAGTAGTAGGGCCCGTGTCGGCTGCCGCGCTCATGGTCACGTGATCAGCACGGGTGCTTCCACCACGACCGCGAGCGCGACCACGCCGCCGGGAAACAAGAAGCCAGGGACCGTAATCTGTCTCCGATGGGATCTGGAACGAGTCAGGGGGGTCCTCCGAAGGAGGGCAATTAGAATGTTGGTTATCGCAGGTGTCCATATGCTGATCAGAATCAGACGGAGCCAAGGAGGGACTGACTACCTGCTTCCGTGTGTCGTGGAAGGGCAGATCAGGTCCTCCGGTTCCATTTGACGTCGGTTGTTTACAAGAGTTGGACCCATGCCCGATTAAACCGCATTTGTAACAGAAGGTAGGTAGACGTTCATACATCACGACGACGAAGACCCGTTGTTCATCATCCCCGATCCAGAAACCACGGCACAAAGGCTTCGAGAGATCAATTTCGATACACACACGAGCGAACTTAGATCGAGCAAAGGAGGCAGTAAGATCATCGATCTTAAGAAGGACTCCAAGATGACTGGCAATGGTTTCAAGGGTCTCACCAATCCAACATTCCACAGGAAGATTGTGGAATTGAACCCAAATAGCCGCAGAGCTAAGCTTGGCGAAGGAGGGTTCGAAGAATGGTTTCCATGGAGAAAGTTGTAAAATTATACCGTTGATAGACCAAGGTCCTCCAGTTAGGAGGTTTTGCATGACAGCATGGGAGGGACATCTAATTAGCAGGCATATTAACTCAGAAAAATTAGTTCAGAACGGAATGACAATCCTTAAATGTTTTGCATTGGAAAAGAGTTGATGAAAGATGGTTCCTTTGATGAAGGACAACCATATAGTTTAATTTATATAGTTGCTAACAGAGAAATCAGATTTCATGATTGTGCATTCCTAATGGATACAGGGTGTATCATGTTGTCGTTAACCAGTCAATACTAGAAAATGAGACAATGTTATAAGCCAAAAGGAAGAAGCATAATAATTGATCTAAGCAAATTAGAAAAATGAATATAATAGAAACTATGATCTTCAATTGTGAGGTTTTTCTTTTCTGCATTTGTTCCCTTCAATTGCTTTCAGGCAAGACATTTTGATTGTTGGATAATCAGTAATTGGTTAAGTATTAAATGAAGATTGAAAAAATCTGAAGACAAGATTAATTTGGACACCCATGCTTCTTTATTTATCAGCATCAATGAGCTGATTTCTTTTGTTTGTTCGTTAGTTGTCTGTTCTTAATCTGGCTTAAGTTTGCTATATCATACCTCATTTTATACTGCAGTAATCATAAATATCTTCTGAAACATCAATAAATAAACATATTTAACGCCACTTCCTTGACGCAGCATTTTTTTCATCTCTGTTTTGTTTAACCTTATTGCTTCCCAACATTGATCTCAAGCATCATCATTTATTCTTTTTCTGACTTCTATTTCCATCTTTTGATTTGGGAAATCAGGGGTACAACTGTACAAGTAACTAAATTTTCAGATGTGAATTTTCCCAGTCTGAAATAGAAGAGAATGCTATGAAACTGATCCTGTTTGTGTGTGCGTTCTTCTATTGTGTTGATAATGTGCCAAATTTCTATCAATTCATGAAAAGGGTTAAATGTCTAAACCCTGCTAGCATGAGACAGAATTCTTGGAAATATGGTTATTGAGAACATTGTCTTGTATGAGACACAGGATAAAAATGTCAGAAGCAAAATTTATGATGCGGACTATGTTAAAGTTTTTAAAAACCATTCTTCCTAGGCAATAACATTCTTCCAGGTCAATTTCAAGATTTGCAGCAATTAATGGCATTATTTACAGGTCAGTATGTTATATTTGTTTACCATCTCATAAGCATTTAGAAATCAGTTCGGCAATCTAAACCTCCCAAAGGCACCTAGGCATTACCCTAAAGCCATTCAAGATAGCTTTTCCGAGAGTGCCTTTATTATGACAAGACTAAGCTTTTTGGACCGTTTTCTGAAAGTTAAGGTGTCATATCCTTTTATTTATCTTGCATTATTCTCAACGTCGCATGATTTAGGCAAACTGATCAATTCAGATACCTTAATACGTATATCTTCTCCCAAAAAAAAAAAAAACTGCTGGGAGAAATCATTATGATGTCCTGGTATCTCACTGGAACTAAACAAAATAGATAAAGAAATGCCCCTTTGCTTAGCTAGCCAGAGTATCGCTGAGGTTTCAAGTCTTGTTTTCTCATCAATTATTTTTCAAGATGTAACTACTGAAATTTGCACAATGGGAGAAATCAGGTCCAAATTAAGAACTAGCATATACAGAACACAGAATCCATTTTGTGCCATTGCTGATATACAAACACAGTACGTATTGCTAAGACTATCACTTCTTCAGTTACTTCCTTGACTTAAGGAATTTGAGACTGGTGTCTATAGCACAAAGACAATTTTTACCTTTGCATCGCGCATAATTGGAGCCCTCCATCAATTTGAAGAGTTAACATAGTCCTATAATTTACCGGTTTGTTCTCATCCCAGAGTTTGAACCTGAAGAACCGTAGGAGAGTTGCGGCAAAGATCTTCATTTGTCTGTAGGCAAAGTCCTTTCCTAGGCAGATTCTTGGACCAGCCTGCCAACCGAAAACAGATATTAGCACCCTGATAGAAAACTGAAAAAAATTACCAAATTCTTGATTTTTAGTTTCATAGTAGCTCACCTGGAAAGCAGTAAACTTAAAAGGGTTCTCAGGCTGGAAAACCCCCTCATCATTGAACCATCTCTCAGGGCGAAAGTTATCCGCATCATCACCCCAGAGGAACTTCATTCTGCCCATAGCATAAGGCTGATAGTTCACCATATCCCCTTTCTTCACGGCGAAACCATCTGGCAGTGTATCATCTGAGGAGCATTCCTTTGCATCCTTCAGGAAAAACCAAAAATCCGTGAATTGTTAAGAAATCACACATATTTTACAAATTAAGAATGAGTAGATAAATTACCAATGGAACTGCAGGGTATAGCCTTAGTGTTTCCGATAGAGCTGCGTGCAGATACTGCATGTTGTTGAGGGCTTCTTCAGTTAAAGCTAAGGAAAATTCACTGAATGGCTTTTTGTCTTTGGTGTTGGTTGTTTCTCTGATTTCTTGTGCTACCTTCTCCTGCACATCAGGATGCTTGCACAGCATATAGAAGAACCATGAGAGTGTACCGGCAGTTGTGTCTCTGCCTGCAATGACAAAATTCAAGATTATGTCTCTCAAGTACTGATCACTCATGGTTGAAGGATCCTTCTTCCTCTCCATTAGAAATCTTGACAAAATATCCTCTTTGATCATCTACAAAGTCAAAGCACCCATAATGAACAATTTTCAATACTCACAAAAAGCTTGAGATGTAAAATTTCATTTGACTTACAACATCATCCTTGTAATTAGCTGATTGTTCTATCTTCTTCTTTATAAGCATATGAACGAAAGCATCAATGTATTTGATATTCTTCTTCATAATGGCTTCTTCACCTATACTGAGAAACCGCTTAATTTTCCATGAGACATCAAGGAAGCGCTTCAATATTGTTTGGTTTACATCATCAAATGCCTTTGCAAAGTTTATCCCTTCCATGTTGGAACCTGAAAGTGTGCCAAGCTCCACCCCAAATCCAACCTTGAATATTGAATCCAAGGCTGATTTCATTAACAAGTCCTGAAAGTAACACCATGAATGTAATTCTAAAGAATCAAAAAGTCATCATAGGTAAAGAAGAACTCTGACAAAAAGATGAATTACTTGGATATCAATCATCTGTTCAGAGTTTACAGCCACTAAAATAATCTCAACCAGTTTGGCAGCAGTATCTCTGAACACTGCACTACTGTAATCCCTCAAGACTCTTGCAGAGAACTCATAGCTTGCAATCTTTCTCTGCTGCCTCCACTTCTCACCATCTACTGCAAAGATCCCATCTCCCAGGAGATCCTTTGTATTATCATGAAAAGCCTTTCCCTGGAAATCAAACAATCAATTCATATACAAATGATTTTTCACCAACTTAGTTGTCAGTATATACTATAAAAACACATCCCATCTTTTTGCATCTCCAACAAGCAAGCAATTAAATACACCAAATTTGAGAAACTTCAAAGCAGGATAAACTTATCAACAAGTACCAGAGATGTTTGTTTGGAGTACCTTGCCATAGTTTGCGAAGTTAGTTTTCAAGATATACTCAACGTTAACTGGATCAACAGTGTAGACATAGTTGCAGGAAGGGGTGAGAATCCTGAAAGTCTTGTACTTGTGAGAGATGTCAGTTTGGAAGTCCTGGAGTCTATGGAAGTTCTTCAACTGATGAAACACGGTTCCCGCCACTGGAGGGTAATTTCTTCTTCTCCATTTCTTGGCGAACAAAGGCCTAAGGATGAGTTTGAGGGCAAGGATAATTGGGAATAGCAGTGCTATTGAGATTGCTACACAGATTGGATGTGGCTTTGTAAGGACGTCCATGGAACCTGGTGAGAGAATAGACACTGTGACCCGCAAGAAAAACACATTATCCATTTATAAGGAGTTCAACTTGTCTGGCTTGAGAACCATACAAGTCCTTGGCCTATCACAAGCTACCACATGTCCATTTATTTTTTTTTCTATTATAATTAATTTTTTATGTGAACACGTGGCATTGTATAATATGCGAGAATGAGGGATTTGCCTAGTTCTCAAACCAGGCAAGTTGAACTCATTTATAAGCACTTGAATTTTAAAATACAACCCAATTACTTAAAGAAGTCCCTTGTGAGTAGAGTTGTAAATGATACATTACTGCTCACAAACTACTTGAGTTCGATTAAAAAAAACTCAAACTCAATTCGTTTATGGTCGAGTCGAGCTAAAGCTTAAGTAGCTTGAGTAATCGAGCTAGTCAAGTTCGAGCATCCTAGTACTTGATTAGAGTGCTTGTGAGCTAAATTGAGTAGTTGTATTTGTGTGTATGTATTATATATTAGTTTGTTTTATATATATATAATTATGTTCGAGCTTGAGCTCGAGTTCAAATATAAGGTATCTATGATTAAATCAAGTTTATTAGCATTTGTCAAGCTTAATCGAGCGAGTCGAGTAGCTCGATTTATATATTGAGTCGAGCTCGAGTTACAAAAACAAAACTCAATTGAGTTCTAATCGAGTATCAAAGCGAGTTTTCAATCGAGGTCAAGCTGCAGTAGCTTGTTGCTCGGCTCAAACTCATCGATTACACCCCTACTTGGAAGGCATGGGTTATCGGAGATTCCCCATCCTCGATACCCCGACGACTACAGAAATTCTCTATTTGCAAATATACTATTACATTTTGCAACATAAAAACTACTCTATATAGATATATACATAAAATTATGATAACATCAAAATTACTCAACATAGAGCTCTGATATCTAATTTTAATTGTTATTAGTTTAAAATAAATAGTTTATGTGATTAGTCCAATTAAATTAAAATTAGAGTTTTTATAATATTACTTAGGCCATTAAATTTTTTAATGTTAGAAAAACTTATACATGCACATAGACTCTATATATATATATATAATCGGGTTGGGGATCAAAGAGGTGGGGAGGGCATTCCCTGCCCCGTCCCCATTTAAGAAATGGGGACGGATTGGCCCCGTCCCGCCCATTACCACACCTACTTCTCTCTCTCTCTTTTTTTTTGGTTGTTTGATAAATAGGATATTTAAGGTAAGAGTTAAAAAAATCTTTTCCGGTTATTTGATGAATATAATATATAAGGTAAGAGTTAAAAAAATATATATAAAAACATAGTAAACTCATTTCTTATTATTTGTTTGATGTGTATCTGATCGCATTTTGTTATCTTATCTAATATAATATTAATTGTACGTAAATAAACAAAATTACTTTTTTATAATTTAGTTATATTTTTTTAAAATAATATATATATTTCTTAACCTATCCCATTATTACTATGCCTTTGGTGCAAGAATGGAAGGAGCAAAAAAATATTTTATTTTTTATTTTATCCTATTCATTTAAAAGTAAGATATGATAACAAAAAATCTAAATATTTAATTTTGAAATACAATACAACTCAACCATCAAATATAGTGTTTAGTTACTTGGATAAATGCCTAAGATTTATAAATTTAGATTAAAAAATTTTTTATTCGAACTATTTATTAAATTTAACCATGTTCACATGAGAAAGTAAGCAGTCACGGGATCAATTCTCACCTGGCTTATCTACCTATTAAAAAAATTATATTAATACCCAAATGGAGATTGTCTCCATATTTATTATGTATATCATTTTTTAAATAAAATGTGACCATTTCATGCGCGTGTAAAAGCATAAAGTTGCTACCTTGTTACAATTGTTCCCTCAACCCCTATGAACTGCACGCTTAAACTCATCGATTACACCCCTATTAAAAGTTTGAAAATCTCCAAAGTGGCTCTGATGGCCAAGCACGCTTTTAATTATTTGAATATGCATGATTCTCTTTGGGTGGAGATTGTTGTTAATAAATATGGTCGTTTTAATGCTTGGAATGGCTCTATCCCTTCAAATTGCTCTTGGTTTTTTAGGGGTTTGTGTCGCACTTTGATTACTTTGAAACCTTTTCTCTAGACTAAGGTTGTTAATCCTAACTATGTTTCTTTCCTGTTTGATCCTTGGATGTTTGATATTCCTTTGGCCTTTAAACCCACGTTTATTAATATGGATTTAGATTTTGATGATCTTTCAGTTGCTGATTTTGTTGTGGATATCCATTGGAATATTTCTGCTTTTCGAGTAGTTTTTGGTGATCAGGTTATCCCGTTAGTAGCTAGACTTGGTTCAGTTACCTTTTTAGGAGATGTGCATTGGGTCTGGTCTCCAAAGTTGTATAGGGGCAGTCTCCTAAGTTGTGCTGTTGATGGTGATCGTTGGAAGGGCTGGGAGAAGTTGTGGTCTCTCAGAATTGCACCACGTGCTAAACATTTTATGTGGCTGGTGTTTAAGGGCAAGCTAAAGACCAGAGATTTCCTCTATGCGCTCAATTTGGGTCCACAGGAGGATTGTGTTCTTTGCGGATTATCAGCGGAGTCTTCTGAACATTTGTTACACTTGTGTCCTCGTACGCAAGCTGTCTGGCATGATGTTAGTGGCTTGCTGGGGAGGGATGTGGCCTTTCCGGATGGTTTCTCATCAGGGACTTGGATTGAGAAGGATAGTGGAGGATACTCTGGGTTTGTTAAAGCTGTGATTGTTGCCACAGCCTGGCTGGTGTGGAAGGCCCGATGTAATGCCATATTTAAACAGGAACCGTTGAATTTAGGACTAATTGCTAGGCGGGCCTTCGCTCTGGCACATGAGTTTTCTACTACCCCAATGCTGGGAAAAGGGAAGTGTTTGATTCTTAATAATTTTCTTGCAACTGATGGGCCTTATCTTTTCTCTGCAGCTTTCTCTTCGAGGAATGTTAGTTTGGGTGGTGCGGGGTTTTTGATTGTGGATTCTAACTATGCAGTTTTGCTTGCAGGCTGTTGTCCTTTGAATGCCTCATCTGTGGAGGATGCTGAAGTCAAAGCTCTTTCTCTAGCTATGCAAGTTGCTTCTTTAAATGGTTTGTCTGTTAAACAGGTGTTCATCAATTGCCGAAGGATTCATTCTGCGCTAACAGCTTGTGGGCGGTTGGATGACTGGAGAGCGGAGGTAGCCTTTTCCAATCTCAAGTCTGTTCTGCAGGAAGTGGATGCTCCAATGGTCCATCTGATCCCGAGAACGTGGAATATGTGTGCTGGCCGACTGGCTGGGCACAGCATATCTCTGCATACAATCTCGTTGTTTCATCAGGGACGAGATTTGCCAAGGTGGCTTATGAAGAGTTTTAGGAGTAATGGTTTTAACTGGTATTAGTTGTTGTTTGGGTTTGTTTTGTTTGTCCTGTTTTCCTATATTGTTTACTGTGTTCTCTTGTTTTGTTTGTTGGGCCTGTAATATTGGAACTCTGTAATTTTTTTGGATATCAATAAATTAGCTCTATGAGCTCTTTTCTCAAAAAAAAAAAAAAAAAAAACCCCTATGAACTGCTTTATTAGCAAAAACATGAATACCCTACAGAAAATCTGCTGCCAATGGATCCTAAGAGGTTGTTGGCACCATTCTGTTTTGTTTTCCTATTAATATTAATTATATGCATATTATTTTAATAGTTGTCACTTCGCTCCTCTCTGCTCCCACGCCGCGCTGTGTTGTTCCGCTCGGCTCCAGCATCTACCAATTCACCCTTGTAAATGAGGCATATACAACATGTTTCATCATCCTTCTACTTCCATGTTGTCTAGTTATATCTTGTTTCATCATCCATCTACTTCTATGTTGTCTAGTTATATCTTGTTTCATCGTTTATCTACTTCCATGCATGTTGTCTAATTATATCTTGTTTTATCATCCATCTACTTTTATGTTGTCTAATTATATCTTGTTTCATCTTTCATCTACTTCCATGTTGTCTAGTGATATCTTGTTTGGGCTAATATTTTGTTATGTACCTGCCCACAGCTAATGGCATCTTTATTCCTAATGGATGCAGTTTTCTTTAGCCATTCAGTATATGAAAATGAAATACTGTATTTGCCATAAGCAAGATGCATAGTACTCGATTTAAGATAATTATTGAGAAGTTTTTGTTTTCTGTATTTGTTCCTCCCAATAGCCTTCACTCTTCAGGCAAGAAATTTTGATAATCTGTAATTGTTTGGAGTTAAATCAAGATTAAAGGAATCAGAAGACAAGGTCAATTTGGATGCCCATGCTTTGTTAGTTATCACTATCAATGAACTGATTTCTTTTGCCGGATGGTTAGTTATCTGTTCTTGATCTGGCTGTTAGTTTACTACCATACCTCATTTTATACTGCAGCAATCAGACACTTCCTCTGAAGCATCACTGTTTTGTTTAACCTTATTGCTTCCCAACATTGATCTCTTTTAAATAGGATGCTGAAGTTAGAGCCCTCATAATTGCCATCAGACATATCATTGATATCAGAGTCAACGTTAGGCATCTGCTTATGACTAGCTCTGATTTGAATGATGCTCTCAACCTAATCAGATATCATCAAGATTGGAAAGCTGATCAAGGGACGAAGATACTACAGAACTTACTTGTGATTGCTGGCAGTCCTAAAAGTCAAGTTATTCCTCACAAATGGGCTGGCATTGCTTATAGCTTGGCTTGTTATGGGTCTAGTACGCATCAATTGACTCTCTTTCACCAAGGCTGGGACCTTCCAAGATGGATCATGAAGTGTATTATGAACTTTGGTTTTCGTATGTAGTTTGTTTGTTCTGTTTTTGTTTTTCTTTGCTGTTGTTGCAGCTTGGTTGCTTGTTCTTCTTCTGTTCTTTTGTTGTTGTTCCGATCGATAAGAAGGCTAGAAAAGAAATTTACCTATGCAGTAACATTGTTCCGATCGATTTCAAGATATGCAGCAATTACATAGTTACAAATCAGCGCGTTATATTTATTTACCATCTCATAAGCATTGAGGAATCAATGCGCAATCTAAACATCCCAAAGGCATCTATGCATTGCCCTAAAGCTATTCAAGATAGCTTTTTGGAGAGTTTTCTGAAACTTAAGGTGTCATGTCCTCTTGCTTTTCTTGAATTATTCTCAATGTTGTATGATTTAGGCAAACTGGTCTATTCAGATGGCTTAACATGTATTTCTTCTCCAAAACAGTAACTGCTGGAGGAAATCAATCATGTTGTCATGTATCTCACAAGATCTAAACAAAATAGGTTAGGAAAATACTTCTTTGCTTAGCTAACCAGAGAGAGAAATTGAATACCACTCCAAGGTTTCAAGTATCACATTCTTAGCAATTTAGTTTTCAAAATGTAACTACTGAAATTCACACATTGGGAGAAATCAGGTCCAAAGAATTTCTGGCAGATACAGAATGCAGAATACAGAATCCATTTTGTGCAATTGGTTACATACAAGCACACTATGTATTAATAAGATTATCACTTCATTATTTTAATTCTTATTGACAACTTATCTGATTTCAGTTACTTCCATGCCTCGAGGAATTTGAGACTGGTGTCTACAGCACAAAGACAATGCTACCTATGCATCGCGCATAATTGGAGTCCTCCATCAATTTGAAGAGTTAGCATAGTCCTATAATTCACTGATTTGTTCTCATCCCAGAGTTTGAACCTGAAGAAACATAGGAGAATTGCGGCAAAGATCTTCATTTGCCTGTAGGCAAAGTCCTTTCCTAGACAGATTCTTGGACCAGCCTGCCAACCAAAAACAAATATAAGTGCCCTGATAGAAAATTGAAACAATTACCATATTCTTAATTTTCAGTTTCATGTAAGCTCACCTGGAAAGCAGTGAACTTAAAAGGGTTCTGAGGCTGGAAAACACCCTCATCATTGAACCATCTCTCAGGCCGAAAGTCCTCTGCATCATCACCCCAGAGGAACTTCATTCTGCCCATAGCATAAGGCTGATAGTTCACAAAATCCCCTTTCTTCACAGCGAAACCATCTGGCAATGTATCATCTGAGGAACATTCCTTCACATCCTGCAGAAAAAATTGTTATGAACTCACTCATGGTTTACAAATTAAAAATGAGTTGATATATTACCAATGGAACTGCAGGGTATAGCCTTAGTGTTTCCGATAGAGCTGCGTGCAGATACTGCATGTTGTTGAGTGTTTCTTCAGTTAACGCTACGGAAAATTCACAGAATGGCGTTTCGTCTTTGGTGCTGGTTGTTTCTCTGATTTCTTGTGCTACCTTCTCCTGCACATCAGGATGCTTGCACAGCATATAGAAGAACCATGAGAGTGTACCGGCAGTTGTGTCTCTGCCTGCAATGACAAAATTTAAGATTATGTCTCTCAAGTACTGATCACTCATGGTTGAAGGATCCTTCTTCCTCTCCATTAGAAATCTTGACAAAATATCCTCTTTGATCATCTACAAAGCCAAAGCACCCATAATGAACAATTTTCAATAGTCATAAAAGTTTGAGACATAAAATTTCATTCGACTTACAACATCATCCTTGTAATTAGCTGATTGTTCCATCTTCTTCTTTATAAGCATATAAACGAAATCATCAATGTACTTGATATTCTTCTTCATTATGGCTTCTTCACCAACATTAAGAAACCGCTTAATTTTCCAAGAGACATCAAAGAAGCGCTTCAATATCGTTTTGCTTGAATCATCAAATGCCTTTGCAAAGTTTTTCCCTTCCATGTTGGATCCTGAAAGTGTGTCAAGCTCCACTCCAAATCCAACCTTGAATATTGAATCCAAGGTTGATTTCATTAACAAGTCCTGAAAGTAACACCATGAATGTAATTCTAAAGAATCAAAAAGTCATCATAGGTAAAGAAGAACTCTGACAAAAAGATGAATTACTTGGATATCAATCATCTGTTCAGAGTTTACAGCCGCTAAAATAATCTCAACCAGTTTGACAGCAGTATCTCTGAACACTGCACTACTGTAATCCCTCAAGACTCTTGCAGAGAACTCATAGCTTGCAATCTTTCTCTGCTGCCTCCACTTCTCACCATCTACTGCAAAGATCCCATCTCCCAGGAGATCCTTTGTAACATCATGAAAAGCTTTTCCCTGGAAATCAAATAATCAATTCATATATGCAAGTGATTGCTCACCAACATAGTTACCAGCATACACAAAAAAAAAACACATCAAGATGAAAAACCAACAAAAATCCCATCTTTTTGCATCTCCAACAAAGCAATTAAATACACAAAATTTGAGAAACTTCAAAACAGGATAAACATATCAACAAGTACAGAGATGCTTGTTTGGAATACCTTGCCATAGTTTGCAAAGTTAGTTTTCAAGATATACTCAACGTTAACCGGATCAACAGTGTAGACAAAGTTGCAGGAAGGGGTGAGCATCCTGAAAGTCTTGTACTTGTGAGAGATGTCCGTTTGGAAGTCCTGGAGTCTATTGAGGTTCATGAACTGGTGAAATATGGTTCCAGCCACTGGAGGGTAGTTTCTTCTTCGCCATTTCTTGGCAAACGAAGGCCAAAGGATGAGTTTGAAGGCATAGAAAGTTGGAAGAAGTAGCAGAGCAATTAAGATTGCTACAGAGATTGGTTGTGGCTCTGCAAAGAAATCCATGGAATCTGCCAAGGAGGCGGCATTGACGTGCCCTTTAAAGTCTACATTATTTTAAAATAAAATTAATGCTGTTCAGTGTTCCCATTAGAGGTTTGCAAAAAAAACAAAAAAAATACTATCCAAGAAAATAAATAGAGAGCCGCCTAATTGTATCATATTAGTGGGGCGCCATCAAGAAATCATTAGTCTCGCTTGCCATAACTGGTAGATCAAGGGTCCTTGTTTGCTGGGATTGACTGGTTTAGAGGGTCCAGAATCCTAAATTCTGCAAAAACTAAACTGAGCTTGATCGTAGAGATAGACTCCTCAAAAGATTTGGTCAAATCAGGGGTTGCATCAATCCAAGCATTAAATAAGCAAATTGACCAAAATGACACGTGTAAAAAGGAGGCCCAGAGGCTTTGGATGGAGAGCTCCATTTATCCCTAAGCGGTCCAAGTATCCCAAAAAGATTTGGTTTTTTAATTTTTTTTTTTTTTTTTGAAAAAAATGAACCCAATAGTATTTAATGTTTAGAGTTTAGGATTTAGATGTTTAGGTTTTACGAGATTGGGAGTTTAAGTTGGAATATATATATATATATATATATATATATATATATATATAAGTAGATTAATTGTTTAGGATTTAGATGTTTAGATGTTTAGGTTTTACGAGATTGGGGATCCATTGTCGCCTCTCCTCTTTGTCCTGGTTACTGACATCTTGAATTCTATATTCACCAACGCACTCAGGTCGAGAATTCTGATTGGTGTTCCTTTAGGGAATTTCGGAAGTATGTGTAACCTCCACTACGCTGATGATCTTCTGATTGTCACAACTGGCGGGTTGGAGGATCTCCGGGTCATTAAGCTGATTCTTTATCTTTTTGAGGGGATCTCCGGTCTGGAAACTAATTTTTCCAAGACTTGCTTGTATTCTACCTGTAGGGGAGAACTGCCGGATCGTGCGGCGGCGGATACTCTTAGCTGTACGATAGGCTTGCTCCCTGTCACCTATCTGGGGATCCCGATTTCTGGACGTAGGCCCCGCAAACAAGACTGGGAAGAAGTTATACTCAAGGTGAAAAGGCGACTTTCCTCCTGGAAGATCCAGCATTTATCACTTGGTGGACGACTTACTCTGGTGAATTCTGTTCTCACTGCTGTACCGACATACTGGATGTCCATTTTTAGGCTCCCCTGCTGGGTCATCAAGGAGATTGACAAAATTCGGCGCGACTTCTTATGGTCTGGGCCGGACTTCTCTAGACCGGCTTGCCGTTTGGTTGGTTGGAAGAACCTCTGTAGACCGCGTGACCAGGGGGGTGGGGCATCCTTGACCTTAACCACTTCAACCAGGCACTCTTAGGGAAGTGGTGGTGGAAACTTCTCGCGGACAACTCTTGGCCTGGGGCATCTGTGGTGCAATTTAATTATGGGTATTTCAGAGGGAGACTGGACCCAGAGCGGACGGGGAGAAGGTCTTTCTTTTGGAATGGGGTTGTGCACTCTCTTCCCACCTTTAGAAGTTGCATTGCTCACGACATTCATGATGGCAAAGACACGTTATTTTGGGTGGATGGATGGCTAGAGGATAAAGCACCCATGAATTTGTGGCCTGAGGAGTTCAGGCTCAACCAACAAGCTAAGTGCACTATTCATGATCTTCTCCATCTTTGTGACAGGCAAGCATTTGCAGATTGTGAGACGGTGCGCTCTATCACAAGTAGAATTCGGAGATCTGAGGAGGTTGCAAGAGATGGAAAACGGTGGAAGCTCTCGGGGAATAGGACTTTTAGTGTTAAATCCTTCTACACCTTCCTCATTGATGGGGGCTTACGATGCTCGGTTGCTAAATTTTTCTGGAGTCCCTGGTGTCCTAAGAAAGTGACTTTGTTTAATTGGCTGGCGTTGGCGAACATGATTCTGACTTTGGAAAATCTGGCGCGCAGACGGTGCAACAAGCTCCCTACGGCTACTTGTGTTCTGTGCCATTCGGACATTGAATCTGTCGATCACCTTTTCTTCCGGTGCCCAGTGGCCAACCAGGTGTGGAGCTACTTCATCAGATTGTTTCAGCTCCAGAGTGCTCCCTTGTCTATGAGTCTTCTTTGGGGGCATTGGAGACTGGCTTGGCCCAAAACAAAAAGGGATTTTGGGGACTTAGTCTCCAAAGCGATTGTGTGGAATATCTGGCTCTACAGAAATGATTGCTTGCTCAACAACTTTTTGCCTATGCATTGCCTTATCTTGAAAATTGGTCGGATGATCTTATTTTGGTTATCTTCAGTGACAGATAGTTCCAGGGAGAAATGTGAGGAGGATATCTCTGCTGTCAGAAGAAGCCTGGACTTTCTCGGCAACAGGGTGTTGGAGGCGACGGTGGCCCCACAGACGGGGGACGGTCATACGCTGGAGGGGGCTTAGGTTGCGGTCTGAGGTTGGGCTGGGGGTGCCCTGCTTTGTGTTTTCCCCTTGTTTTGTTTGAGTTTGGGTCAGCTCTTGTTGGGGTCTACCACATCTTGTGGTAGCTCGGTCTGTTGTATTTTGTTCCCTTCCCGACTTTGGTCGGTCGTGTTTTGGGTCTGTTGTTCGTTGTTTGGTCTTTTCTTTTAATGAATGTGGTTTATCCACCTTTTCAAAAAAATATATATATATATATATATAAGTAGATTAATTCAAAAAACTTATTATATAAGTATGTTGAAAGATTTTTTGGATTGTAATTGAAAAGCACTATATTTACATTTTTTTCCAATTAAAACTTATCAATCTAAAAAGGTGCATAACAGTCGGAGCACGAATATTTTTGTTCAATTTGTTCACCTAAAAATTTAAATACCATTAAAGTTTTGGAAAAGATCCTAGAAGGCACACTACAATTTCACACCCCTAAAAATTTTTCTTTCATTTTCTCACTATCAAAATATTTTTATATTGAAAATTTTTTCCCTTTTATTTGTTACTTTATTTTAATTAAATTTTAATAAATTACAAGATTTCCTTTACTTCTATCCACTTCTTCAGCAAATTCATTAAGATACACATAACCTCATATATGACAAAAACATAGCGGCTTTAGTCACAGTTTTTATGTATGACCACAATCTATATAAAAGCACAACATGCCAGCAAAGCATGAACCTATGCTAACTCTACCTAGCTTATTTAGGTCAAGATAATATTCTTTAATAAAAGTCGTAACAAATTCATTGGGAAGAAAATAGAAGTGAAAGAAAAAAAATAAAATCATAATGTATCAAAAACAAAAAATTTTGAGATGTTATTTCAAAGAATAAACAAATAAATTTTTTAGGTATAAAAAAAAGTTTGGAGGATTTCCAAACCTTTGGAAAATTAAAAAAATCATTTCCCCTTAAATTTTTATACCAAAGTACAAAAGTTCACATTATACATGTAATACCTGTAGAAAGTAGAGCACTACTTGGCTTTATAATAATATGAAAGAAATCCATCTTGCACGTATTGGTCTCCGTGTATTTCTATATTCTATTGTTTTGCCAACAGAGGAGTGAATTAGTCGTGTAACTCGTGTTGACATGCATGTGTTATTTTGAAGCGATTGTGTGTTTAATATTCTGATTCAGGTATCGAGGAATTACTATAAGATGGTATTTGATTTTGATCGAGACCACCAATGGTATTTAATAATCTGGCTCTGGCTTCTAATAATGGATTCTGCTAATGTGATACACAAGAGATGTACTTTACTCTGATTTTAAAATGAGAAATATTATTATATTGATTTATATTACTGAATGTCCTAGGGCCTTAGCTGAAGTGTATTCCATTATATAAAATAATTGTTTTCATTCTTCAATATTTTATTTTATTTTTTGTTGGATATTTATTAGACTTTTAAACTTATGATCCAGTTGATTTTTTCTTTTTAAATCTTGAGGAGTAACTAGTAGCCCGTTTAGTAGAAGAATCTGGCCAATGTAGGTTCATCCTTATGTCATGTGTGTCTGTGTAGAGTATTTGTAATGTGTAAATGTACTATTTACTTATAATGGATAGATGTAGAACTCAAATCTAAACTTTTTTGGGTATTTCTTGTAGGATCTTATTATATTTTTGTAATTTTTTTAGCATATATTATTCCTTTATCTTATCATGGCAATCTTAATTTATTTGTGGCCTTATGTACCCAGTGGGGCTCACTCCCCATGCATATGTTGTTTGCTTGTCTATGTCATTGATTGGGTTTAGGGCGTGATACGCACTTTTTTTCTCAATAGGTGGATAAATCATATACAGTAAGAAAAACAGTCGAACAATCAACAAACTAACACAGCCCAACAAAGGGCTACAACAACACGGGCCAAAGCAAAAAAGACCAAGCAGAAATACCAGGGGTGGTCCTGCACAGAAAAGCAACCACAAAACAACAAAACCCTAGGGAAGGAAATTCACTAAGGAAGAGAACACGCCGACAAAACTAGATCTCGCCGGGACCTAAGAAGGGCTCAGGGGGGGCACTCGGCGCTGTGTCCCTGGAGTCATGTATGATATTTTAGATCATGCATACGTTACTTGAGTCTTGGATCCACTAGTATGTTGAGAACTCTGTTGCATGGAGTTGTATTTAAACAACTTTTAACTTTTGTGTATCAATTTTTGCTACTATTGTTAGTGTTACCTTCTTGCGTGTTTGTGAACTTCTCTTTTCTATTCTTATCGTGGTTGTCGTCGTCGTTGTTATTACTTTCGCTGGGTGTCATTGTTTTTTTTTTTTTTTTGAAACTCTGTATTTGTGTTGAATATTGTTGATTCTACGTTTATTGGTCAGCCTTGCGCAATCTCGAGGGTTGAGTGGCGGAGTATCCCTCATCGGGATTGTTGCGGCGGTTGTCGCGTCCCATGGGCCTGCGGGTCAGGGCGCGACAATCTATAACTTAAATGATGGGGGTTTGCGTTGTTTGGTGGCTAGATTCTTCTGGTGTAAATCTTGCCCTAGGAAAATCAACTTGTTTAACTGGTCAGTTTGGAAAGATAGGATTCTCTCTCTAGAGAACCTCAAGAAAAGACGTTATAACCGGCTTCCCACTGCAACTTGCATCTTATGCCACTCTGACGTTGAATCTATCGATCATTTGTTCATCTAGTGTCCTTTAGCAGATCGGGTGTGGGGCCACTTTACGTGTCTCTTGCAGCTGCCGGACCCGCCTACTTCCATGTGACTTATGTGGGGTTCGTGGAGGTTGCAGGTGACGCCGACGAGCAGGGACAACAGGGATCTAGTCGTTAAAGCCATTGTGTGGAATATTTAGCTTGTTAGAAATGATTGTGTGGAATATTTGGCTTTTTTGTGCCAATACATGTTCTTATCTTGAAGATTAATTGTATGCTCTTCTCCCGGTACTCTGCAGCTGAAGAGGGTTCCAAAGTGAAGTTGGAGGACTCCATTTCTTCCGTTCGGTGAAATTTGGAGTTTTTAGGTTCTCGGGTGGAGGAGGCTAGTATGGATCCATCATCAGAGGAGGATCTTAGGCAGAGTGCAGGCCAGTTAGTTGTTGTAGTTTGGCTTTGAGGAAGTGTGTTCTTCCTCTCTTTTGTGTCTATTGTTATTGTTGCACCACAACTAGTGATTTCCTTGTTGTTCGTTTTGTATTTCCTCACTATTTTGGTGAGATTGTTGTACCTCTTTTAATTTAATTGAAGTCCACCTTTTCCAAAAAAAAAAAATTTTTTCTTTTGGAGTTTAGGAGGTAATGTTTAGTGAGTATCCTATCCAAATAGTAATAAACAAAATTAATTTTTACAATTAGTGATCGGTCTGGATAGATCTAGTTAATCAATTAGTATGAAAATGAAAATCACCCACAAGAACATTAATTTTTTTTAAGTTTTTTAAGATAATTAATTATTAGTCCATAACTTCATATCCCCTTCATACTTTTGCAATAAATGACTTATTGGGACATGTTAGGTGAATTAGTTGAAATATGAGAAGGAAAATCACCCACAAGACCATTATTAAGAAAATTATTTATTAATTCTCCACAACAATTTATCACCTTTATTTCTACTTTTTTTTTTCAATTAATGACTTGTCCAGACATATTTGATTAATTAATTTAACTATGAATAAGATAATTATCCACAAGTCAAGGGCTAGTAAGGGCATAAGAACCAAATGTTTAATCCCCATGCACACACCACTGCCTATATATGGGTTGTAAATATAAAAATAAATAAATTACCCACAAGACTATTAAATTCTTCTGATTTTTTTTTTAAATTAATTATTAGCCCTCCATAACAGCATATCCTTTTTTTTTTTTTTTTTTGCCATTAATGACTAATAAATAACCCACAAGACTATTAAATTCTTCTGTTTTTTTTTTTAAATTAATTATTAGCCCTCCATAACAGCATATCTTTTTTTTGTTTTTTTTGTTTTTTTTTTTTTGCAATTAATGACTTATCTGGATATGTTTGGTGAATTCGTTGAAATCAATAAACATTTAAATTGAAGTAGAAGCTCTAATCCTTGGCTTTATTCACATGCGCTGTCATTGCTGCCATTGCTGCAAATCTAACAAAGGGAACAAGAAGAGCAGACAAGTGATAGACACATCTCAAAGGCAGTAGAAGCAGACGAGCTCATGGATTGAATTTTCTTGACTAATTCAGCCAATTCATCAGCCATTGGCCTCAATCCTCTCACATCAACATCAGAGAAAATGCTTTGCAAATAGTCAAGTTAGGCGTCTTCTTCTGCTCTATAAACTCAATAGGTGCTTCTACTCCATAATCTTATTAGTGGGATTTTTATTATTATTATTATTATTATTATTATTATTATTTAGTAAAATGGATAGACCACAAATTTATTAAAGCAACAAAACATAACAACACAGACGGATGAACAAACACAACAAAGAAAACAGGAAAGAAAGAACTCACCAACACAGGAAAGAAGGAACTCACCAACACACAACAAAACACACAAACAAAAACAAACAGGAAACTACAAAGGCATCACCAGGGGTGAAGCACCCCTAAACAAAACAAAAAGACGAAGAAGAAATAACGGTGACCGAGATGACAAAGTCCACCAAAATGTAACAAAGGTCTTCTCAATCGGAACTGACAGTAGATCACTCCTTAGGTTGTGGTGGCGCTCATGAAATCGAGGAAGTGCCTAACTATCTAAATAGAGTCTCTAGAAAGTTGCTGAGATGGGTCTCTAGCTACAGAAATCCAGGCAAGTAACAAATGAGAAATTTTGCACATCAAAGAAGCTGGAGGTAGAAATTTTTTATTAAAATTATGACTATTTCGTTCTAGCCAGAGGTTCCAGGAAATGGCCCTAGAAAGATCCCAGAAAGTGCATTCTCGCACATCTAAGGAGGGAATCCAAGAAGTCCACACCTCTATTATACAATGTGGTAGTGATTGAGAGTTTAGAATATGCGAGAAAAAACTCCAAATACGCGCAGAGAAATCACAGTAGAGCAGAAGTTGGTCCATAGTTTTTTAATTTCTATAACAAAATACACGGGTATCGGTAACGTTTTGGACATTGTAGCCTTTCTTGGCCAAATTAGTAAGAGTTAAGAATTTGTTTTCGCTAGCGAGCCAACAAAAAAGTGTAATTTTACTTGGACAGTTCACTTCCCAAAAATTAGGATACAAAGGACTGCGTAATCCTCCATTGGATAGGAATTTGTAGAATGAGCAAAAGAAACTTTTGCTCTCCAGGGTCCAAAAAAATTTATCCTCCTGAGGAGAGGAGCAATCTGGAAATAATTGCTAAATTGTCAGGAGATCAACTAAGGAAGAAGTACTAAAAAGAGTTCCTCTAACAGATTTGTGAATCTTTTCTTTAGAAGAGTTTGTTTTTATATTTGTTCTTTGTCTTAGTCATCACCAAATTTTCTTTCCTTTTTTCTTTACAAAGATGACAAGCTCTATCAAAGCGATAAGCAAATATAGAGATATACTAGTTATGATAGATTAACAACCCCTTATAGATTTATCAATCTTTGAAGAATAAAGAATAAAACCCCTCACACATGGAACCCAATAAACAATAAATAAACAAATATACAATATTTATATAATATTATATAGTATTTGCACAGTATTATACAATGCCAATGACAACGGATTTCCTGAACTGCCAATTCATAATTTTAATAAGATACTACTTGGATACAAGTGGCTCTCAAGTCATCACCAATTAATTATTCATTTGAGAAAAAAAAAAGCAATAACTGCAGATATTTTCTGAAGAAACACTAAGCATTGAGTTTAGCTTGAATCTTAATGGCAAACTCCACAAATTCATCAACATCTGGCATGATACATTTGACAGCATCATTGGAGTAGAAACACTCTGCCCATGCAGCCAACAGAGGCGTCTCACTCTTGTCAAAAAACTCAAGACCAGTCAACTTTTCAGCAGCTTTAATCCAACCTAAGTAACAACCCAAAGCAATGTCTAAATACCCAATGGTATCACCCCCAAAGAAGTCCTTCCCTTTGCTCTGTTTCTGAAAAACCTCCTCCAATGGCTGCAACTTTGCAATGGCCTCCTTTGCTGCTTCTATCTTAGCTTCTCTTGTCTGTCCTTTCATCACTTCTCCATAAGCAGGAAACCACTGCAACAGTACCCAGAAAAACATCATTAAAAACTGCACAAAAGGGAGGAAGAACAATAATTTTGTTTTCATAGTTATTACCTTGTCATCAATATAGTAAGACCAGAACCTGGCCATGGCTGCATCAAAGGGATCAGAGGGAACAATTGAAGGTCCAGCACCAGACCAGACATCATCAACGTATTGAACAATGATCATAGATTCACAGATTGTTTTGCCGTTGTGTATGAGAACAGGGATCTTTTTGTATATTGGGTTGGACTTGAGAAGCACCTCACTCTTGCTCCCAAAGGTTTCTTCCAAGTTCTCATACTTCACTCCCTTGAGATTCAAAGCTATCTTAACTCTAATCACAAACATGCTCATAGAAAGCCCAATCAGCTTCACCTCTTCTGCCATTTCTGCACAAACTTTTTAATTAATGACCTCTCTGAGTGGCATGAAGTGTGGTTCTTGTTCTATTTGTAGACCAGAACATCATGATTTTTTTATTATTATTATTTTTTTATATAAAAGATGAACATTTTTAGTGGCTGTAAATGAATAATGGTAGGGAAACTATTAGAAGATATTTTCGTAAAGTAAACCAAAGTCTTTGATGTATTCACTTTTGGCAATGTTATCTCCGATACTTTTCGGGGAATAAAAATTGGTAGAATACCAAGATCAGTCCCTCTATTATAGTAAAAGTGTCTTTTCAGTCTCTTTATTATTTTTTGTTCTACTGGGATCCCTCTATTATTATTTTTGGGAAAAAAACAGTCCCTTACCCTAACGCCTGTGAGTTTCTCCATCTGGTGAGCTGACGTGGCTTAAAATTTGATTGAAAAGAAATGCAGTTTTAACATCTAACTGCTCAAGTTGCAAGTTGAATGTAGCACACATTGCAAGAACTACTCGGACTGTTGTGAGTCGAACCACAGGTGAAAATATTTCATTGAAGTCAATTCCTTCTTTTTTAGCATATCCTTTTACCACCAGTCTAGCACAATAACGATCTACTTGATCGTCACTATTGCGCTTGATGTTGTAGACCCATTTGTTGCCAATGAGCTTTCGCCCTTGTGATAGTGATACTAGTTCTTATGTCCTATTTTTATGAAAAACTTCAATTTCTTCTTGCATTGTTGTCATCAACTGAGATGCATGTGAATTGCTCAGTGTTTTTTGAAGAGTTGATGGTTCTCCATCCTCAGTTAGAAGAAAGCACGCAATGTTACCCTCCATAATATAGTCAGAATGCCAACTTGGTGCCTTTCTTATACGAGTTGACCGTCAAACTTCTGGAGCTTCAGATTCAGCTGGTTCTTGTACCTCGTGCTCTAGTGTAGCTTCAGCTTTTTTTCTACCTGTATTGTTGTAGTCTTTGTTCTTTCGCCATTCGCTTGCTATTCTTCTTTGTCTTCTATGAAGATAGCATCCCTGCTGATTACAACCTTATGGGCAGTGGGATCCCACATGCGGTACCCCTTAACACCATCAACATATCCTAAGAACATACATTTCTTGGATTTTGGGTTCAGCTTTATAGTTTCTTAGGTATTGTACATTACATATACAGGACTTCCAAATATATGAAGGTTTAAATAATCAACTGGCTTACCGGTCCACATCTCCATCGGTGTCTTCAACTCGATTGCAGTTGATGGAGCCCGATTCACCACATAACAGGCTGTGCTGACTGCTTCTGCCCAGAACTTCTTGTTTAAGCCTGCATCTCCCATCATAGCTCTTGTTCTTTCCAATAGAGTCCTATTCATCTGCTCTGCCACTCCATTTTGTTAAGGAGTGTATGCTGCAGTAAACTGCCTTTTGATGTCTTCTTGCTTGCAGAATTCATCAAATTCTTTGTCAGTGTATTCTTCTCTATTATCAGTCCTCAAGCACTTGATTTTCTTGCCAGATTAAAGTTCAACCCGCGCTTTGTAAAATTTGAAGACTTGAAACACATCAGCCTTCCTCTTGATAGGGTAAACCCAACATCTCCTGGAATAGTCATCAATAAATGATACAAAGTAATTTGCTCCTCTCAGAGATGTAACTAGTGCTTGCCACACATCAAAGTTAACCAATTCTAGAATTACTTTGCTTCTAGAATTAGATGTGTTGAACTTCAGTCGATGCCGCTTGCTGAAAATGCAAAGTTCACAAAATGGTAGTGTTACCTTTGTGAGACCTTAAAGTAGATTTCTTTATGCAAGAATCTTCATTCCTTGCTCTGACATGTGTCCAAGTTTCCTGTGCAATGTCATTGTGCATCTTTCACTTGGACTACTTATGGTAACTAAAGCTTCTCCTTCTTGCAAAGTTTCTTCCTCAGCATGTATAAATTTACAGCTATCTTCTCTCCCTTCATGCATACAAGCACTCCTCGAATTATCTTTATGGTCTTGTTCTGGATTTCAATTTTGTAACCAAGATCATCAAGTTGTCCTATAGATAACAAATTCTTCTTGAGGCCCTCCACATGTCGAACTTCTTGTATGGTCCTAATCGTGCCATCATGCATCTTCAGTTTGATGATGCCAATGCTAACGATCTTCAAGGCTTGATCGTTATAGTTGTACACAAATCCCCCAGAGATAGGTTCAGAGTGATGGAACCATTCTCTTCGAGAGGTCATGTGAAAAGTGGTCGCTGAATCAAGAAGCCATACATCAGCAAATCTTTTACCTGTTGTAGTTGTCGCTTCACACACCATGGCCTCTCCATCATCTGAAGTGTTTGCAACATTCTCTTGAGGATTGGAATCTTTTTTATTTAGACTCCAACAATCCTTCTTCAAGTAATCTTTCTTGCTATAGTGGTAGCACTTGAAAGCCTTCTTACTCCTCGACTTTGATCTACCATGATTGTAGCTCCCACTGGATCCACGTTCTATTGGTTTTCCTCTCGTCGCCGTCAAGGCCTCCGCTTGTTGCAAACTTGCTAACTTGTCTTCTTTGTTCTTGCGGCGACTCTCTTCCTTCAGAATAACAGCTGCAATATTGTCAAAGACTAAGCTGTCCGTGGGGGCATTGTTTGTTAAACTGATGACGAGTTGATCATATGAATCTAGTAGAATTTCCGCACGTTCACCTGACTCTATTATATGTCCCAATGATGTGAGTTGGGAAAATATAGTGTTCAGTGTGTTTATGTGCTCCATCACTAAAGTAGATTCTGCTACACGCAAAGTATAGAGTCTCCTCTAAAAAAAAATCTTGTTGTGGAGTGACTTGGCCTCGTACAACTTAGTGAGGAGATCCCAAATTTCCTTCGCCGTCTTCTTCTCTGCTATGCTTGATAGAACTCTATCAGCAAGTGCCAGATGAAGATTGGCAACAGCGTTTCCATCCATCTCGTTCCACTTGTCATTTTTGACCTCAGCTGGCCTTTCAGTGATGGCCGCCAAGCAATTGTCCTTCCTCAGGATTGCCTTCATCTTCAGCTCCCATAGTGAGAAATTATTCCCAATGAATTTTTCAATCTCATATTTTGCCGTCATTGCTTCTATTAGAAATTGTTGCAAGAGCAGTAATCAGTCTAAAAAAAAAGTGAACAATAATTTAACTTATTTTCTAATGTGGATAATCTACTTATAGTGGCAACAACAAAGCATACAATAAGTATATATATATACACACACACCCAGATCTATCTCTAATACCACTTGTTATAAAATGTAGGACCGAATAGAGCAATACCACAACAAAATAAATAAGAATAATGCTGAAAAATAAAGGACATAAAGATGTTACGTGGAAAACCCCTAAATAATTAGGGTAAAAACCATGGGCAATGATAGAAGAATTTACTAAGTAAGAAAATTTAAGGAGTTACAAACTCTCTCTAATAACAAGGAGAAAACCAGTACTCTCTTTTATATTAGGAGAATAGACTAACTCTCAAAATATTTTCTCACACTTCTCCACTCTTCTTCTTTCTTTCTCTCTAATTCACTCTCACTTTTCTTCTACTTGGTTGTGTAAGAATGAGAATGGGCTTCACATATTTATAGGTGGAACCAGCCCACAAATTCTCAACCAATCTATTGGTTTTGGGCCAATGGTTTGGGCCAACATATCTCACGGGATTTTAAACATTTTGATACTTCCAAAAGATATTGTCAACAAAAATGGTGCGCACATCATTGATTTCCAAGCCTCTTGCTGCAACATCTGTAGCAACCAAGACCAAAAATTTGCCATGCCTGTATACGTTTATTGAATCCAGCAGTTATAACCGGCATAAAATCAGCTTTGTGCATGAATATCAAAGGAAGAAAAGAAAGAAAAACAGTTTAAGAGATGCCTGTACAATTAAATGAATGTGTTCTTGGCTCCAATTCTTTCTATCTAGTTGTTTTTTTTAGAAAAATTATTTATTAGTCCTTGTAATTTTTCAAATATCCCTTGCGGTACCTCTGACATTTTAATTTCCTCTATAGTCCATCTTTTTTTAGTTTACTTATCTTTCACTCCCTGCATTAATTTATTTAATTTAAAAATCCAATTTTACCCTGTTTATGAAATGTATTTTCCGTTTATTAACTATATTTTTTATTTAACATTGTGTGTTTACTTATAACTACATAAGTTTTCATTTAAAATGTAACGTTTTTGTTTAATATTTGTTTTTCATATTTAATATCTTAGTTTCTTGGTTACCATTTTGTGTTTCTATTTAAAATTACTGAAGAACATTTTTGGACAAAAGTACTGAAAAATAAACTATTAGAGGTATAAAAAAAAAAAAGACTTTTTCGGGATATGAAATAATCCAAAAAATTTTTGATCAAGTGAGAAAGTTGAAGGGATGATATAAATAATTTTTTTTATTATTAAAAAAATAGATAAATCACATATTACAAAAAACAAAAACAAGGAGAACTACTGATTTTTTTTTTTTTAAGACAATGATATTTTAAAATATCATCACTTTTTAAATTATTATTTTTAAAATTAATAAATCATTTTATTACACTAAATAATTATTTCCTATAGTAAGATTTAGGAAAAAGTATAAAAAAAAAAAAAAACTCTCTTGTGGTTTGTGAAATTCGCAAAATAAGAAATGAGAGTTTTTTTTTTTTCAATTCTAGGATGTGTGGTTTTTCAAATTTGCAAAAATGCGAAAAACCATTACCAACCAATTAACGTTATTAACTCAAACGGGCAAAATCATCATTTTATTTAAAAACTATTTTATATGACATGAAAATAAATATATTCCTAACTTTATTAATTTCTTTCAAATTCTATTAAATAAAAAAAATTTAATTCCAAAAATCAAACAAAATTATATTGAAAATTATATTTTTTACGCCATGTTTTGGTTTTTAACATAAATGAATGATTTTGTCCTATCAAAAATTACAAAGTTAACATGTTCACTATTTCTCCTCTTTTTGCAAATCTCAAAAATCACACTTTATAGAATTGAAAAAAAAAACCTCATTTTTTATTTGACAAATCTCACAAATCACAAAAAAAAAAAATTCCTTTTCCCTTGTGATTTACTACCAAAACTTTTAAATTTGTATATTTATTTCATATTTATAAAACATTTGATATGTATAGAGAAAAAATGCGCTTGTGGTTTATTAATTTTATAAAAAGAACACCTAAATTCATGAGCCATATAGATTTTTAATTAAAAAATTCAACATAATAATTTATAACAAATTAAATATAAAACAGTTGAATAGTCAACATTAAAAACTGTAATGAACAATTTTCTCTTCAAAATGAAAATTTAAATATAATTTTTAAACCCTGCACTTAAAAAAGACACGAATATTTACACTTCTCATTTATATATAATATATGTACATATACGGAAAAAAAAAAAAAGAATATTGATCTATGAGGTAAAAACCAAACCATAGAGAGGCTACTAGAAAATGAAAAATTAGTCCTCACATCGCCGATTAGAACGAATTGAACATACAAACTTATGTGCACAATTAGCATTAGCAGATCACAGCATTTCAATGGCGTCCGAAATTCCTTGTAAAAAAAAACATATCAAGCACTGACAACAGAGAAACTGACTTTGTGTTGTGTCAGTCACTTTGATTCATGCTAATTCCAAATCTGCATTTTTCACAATCCAGGGATGCTCCAGGATCTTCTTCAAAGAGAGTCGCTTGGATGAATCCTTTACAAGAAGCTGAGCATTTGCATGAAATGTTAATTAATAGACTTGTGATTTTTATAAATGTATATTAAAGGGTTAGAAACTCACTTTCGTGATCAAATCCTTTGCTTCTGGAGACACACGAGGTGTTGAAGGGAAGTTCAGATCTACCTTCATGATCCTGGAGTACATTTTTATTAGATACTTTTGCAGAAATGGTAAGAGCATATGGTGGAAATCATGGTGCCTTACCTCCTGAAGGTGTCATTTTGGTCATGCTCTTCAAATGGAGGAACACCATAAAGAAACTCATAGCAAAGAACACCTAATGTCCAGTTATCAACAGCATGGTCATGTTCTTTGTTTTCTATCATTTCAGGTGCAAGGTAATCTATGGTGCCACACATGGTACGCCTCTTTGAACTTGATTGAACAGCCCATCCAAAATCTGCAATCTTAAGATGGCCCTGCAGTGATAATGATGGCTCAACAATTTTGTTTAATCAGAACTCATTGTGTCATGACTTGGATGTTATCAGAATTGATTTAAAGGTCATGGAATAGTGGGCTGTGTGAAAAATAACTTTGAAAAGAAAAAACAGTACACTAATTTTACTGAAAATTTTCATTTTTAATGTGTGAGAGTACATGTTTGAATCAGACAAATCTGAATGCCAAAGGAGACAATCAGTTCAAGCATGTGATGAAATACTGTAGACAACCATGAAAAAACCCACCCCAAAAAAAAAAAAATGACTGCATTGTCGGAGGAAAAAATGAATCTATGGTTTCTACCACTAATCATTTATTCCAGTCTATTAATTGCCGTTGCTTTGAACCATGAACAAAGAATCAAATAGCTTCACTTATTCCCAGATTCATCTACTTTCTCACAATATAATAGTGATTAACAACGAAATTTTCTAAAGTTAATCAATCCATTTTGTGAAGGATCAAAGCAATCACTCATTTCTGTTATACATAGAATATCAATTGTTAGGCTAGCTCTAGGTTGGGTAAACCCGATAAGCAAATTCAATGAGGGAAATCAACATATTTTTAAGAGGAGTTATAACTGCCCGCAAGAATCCCACAAAAGTAGGGATATACTGTACACAACATAATATGCATAATAGCAGGGTAATTCTCAAATCTGAGAAACTAAAACAAATACTAAATATAAATAATATTTTGACACAGTCCATGTTTTCCATTTCTTTCCTTCTTGCATATAATAATGCCTTTAATGTGGAGTCCAGCAACACAGGTTAAAGAAAGGAAGGTATATCATCCATACTACATAAGACAAGTAAAATGGACAATCAGGGTCTGCACTGGAGGAACAGATAATGTTTAAACACTTCAAACCCTAGTAAGCAATGTGACTGAATTCTTCTGTAGACCATCAGCCAAAGAGATGCTCGTGTTACATCTCTACAAACCAAATATTTGCCCCCAAATATCCATCTTTCCACATACCATAAAAAATATTCAGATTGTAACAAGATCCTTAAACTTTTTTTTTTTTTATGAAAAAGTGGATAAACCACGAATTCATTGCATGAAAAAGAAGTTAAAGAGAGAGGTCACAAAGAAGGGGGACAGAACACGAATGACCAGGGGACAGAACACGAAACTTCTCATAACGTATACAATTAAATTAAAATTTCAAGCAGACTATTTTGGACAAAGATGCGAACTTTAATGCACTCAAATTCCATAAAGTATTCAACTTTGAAGCTAAAGCCAAATAAAATATACCTCCATATCAAGTAACAGGTTCTCTGGCTTGATATCCCTGTGAATGACATGCTTCTCATGGCAATAGGCCAATGCCCTCGCAAGACTGGCAATATACTGCTCAAAGCACAAGATCAAGCCAATAAACACCAAAAGAAAAACTAAACAACATAACAGGGATTATGATAAGGTACCGTGGCAGCACGCTGCTCAGAAAAATACTTGAGATCCTTCAGAAGTTTGTAGAGCTCATGGCCAGCGGCATATTCAAGGACAAGAAAAATACGGGTTTCATCGTGAAACCAAGCAAAAAGCCGAAGGACATTGGGGTGGGAAAGGCTGTGCTGGATCTCTATCTCTCTGCGGAGGTGGCTATGGTACCGATACTTGTCCAATTTCTCCTTGAATATGATCTTCAGAGCCACCACGTATCCACTCTGAGATGCACATTAGATGACTGATGATTTACCTCAAAGAAATTGATCACGGGAATGCAGAAGAACAAGAAATCGATGAGAATATACCTGTTTCTCCCTTGCAAGATAGACTTTTCCAAACTTCCCTTCTCCGAGGAGGCGGCCGATGTCGAAGTCTTTGAGAGACCAGTATTCCTTCTGGAATTGGGGATAAAGCGAAGGATCAGTAATGAAGTTTCAGATCATCTGGCTGTAAACTGAGATCTGGGAGAGAAGTTCAGAGAGAGAGAGAGAGGACTCACTGGCTCTTCATGGGAGATGATCTTCGCGGCCGCCATGGAAGAGGGGAGAGCGAGCGGGATCTTGCGTTTTGAAAATCAAATTTTTTTCGCCTTTGGTCTTTTTTTACATCTAGCAACCTGTAAAACAATCAAATTCCAAACAACTCCCTGGTTCTAAGATATTTTAACAAATTTATTAGGATTTTTTTTTTATTACATATATGATATATCTCTCAAAGAACTGGTTTTTCGTCTGTTATTATAATAGACTTTTTTAGTCCAATTTATTTATTAAAATAATATTATCAAAACCAAATCACTGAAAAAATCAGAATTATTGCAATAGATTTTTTACATTCTAAATCAATTTCGGCTAAAAAAATCACATTTTTCCTATTCTAATTTCTATAAGGATTTAGGATCTAATTTTCTATTATTTTAAAAATAATATTTAATGTGCATGTTTTAAGGCATGGCATACATCACCGAGTAAAAAGAAAATCACAATTTACTTTTTTTAAGAACAAATAAATATAATAAAAATAAAAGGTTAAATATTAATGACCCTTCTAAATAAAACTCTAGCCCTTTTGCCCCTTGCGACCAAACATGGGAAAAAATCAAAGGGTCCCCACTCATATTCCTTAAAATGAAACCCCTGAAATTAAATAATATCTCTTTTTAGTCCTCTACGGTCCAATCACAAAGCAAAAATAGAAACAGCGTTATACGGTAACTTCACCCGCTTCTTTCCAGCTGTACCCCTACTCATGCTACTCACCATCATCATCACCATTGAAACGTTCTCGAGATAAGCACCATCAATACACACACTGAGCCCGAAGCACTCCCGTCCTTTTATCAATCAATACACGCCCGTTGTTGTTCAGAGTTACGAGAAAAAAGAAGAGCAATGGCGAAAGAGCGGTTACTGACCTTCGTGCTTGTAGTGACGACGGCGATGGCGGTAAATTCTCCGGCCGGTGAAGCTCACAACATCACGGCGGTCCTTGAAAGCTTGCCGGACTACAGCATCTACAACAACTACTTAACCAACACGAAGCTCGCCGACGAGATCAACTCGAAGGAGACGGTGACGTGCTTGGTGTTGCCCAACGCCGCCATGGCCACCCTCGCCTCCAAAGGCTCCCCCGCCGATATCAAGAGGGCCCTCAGCCTTCTCATCCTCCTCGACTACTTCGACCCCTCCAAGCTCCACAACCTTGGCGGCGGCTCAACCTATACCACGACTCTTCTTCAGACCACCGGCACCGTCACCGGAACCCAAGGCTTCGTCAACATCACCGACGCTCGCGGTGGCAAGGTCAGCTTCTCCTCCGCCGTTCCCGGCTCCAAACCAGACGCCGTTTATACCAAGTCTATCAAGGAGATCCCTTACAGCCTCTCCGTCCTCGAGATCTCCGATCCGATCGTTTACCCTGGCCTATTCGACGACGGCTCGTCCATCTCCGACTCCAACCTCACTGCGCTTCTCGAGAACACCGGGTGCAAGACCTTCGCGTCTCTCATCTCCTCTTCCGGCGTGCTCCAGACGTTCCAGTCCGCCATGGGGAAGGGTCTCACTGTGCTCGCCCCTAACGACGAGGCGTTCAAAGCTCCCATCGTCCCTGATCTATCAAAGCTTTCAGCCGCCGATCTCGTGGCTCTGTTGCAGTACCACGCATTGCCGTCTTACACTCCGAAAGCTTCACTGAAGATGGAGACCGGGCCAATCGCCACCATGGCGTCGAACGGGCCCGGGAAATACGATCTCAGAGTGAAATATCGCGGGGACGAGGTCTCGCTCGTCACCGGCATTGACACATCCCGCATTGCCAGCACTGTCCTGGATGACACCCCTGTTTGCGTCCTCACCGTCGATAACGTCCTTCTCCCCATCGAACTATTCCCAAATGCCACAGCCCCTGCGCCTGGACCATCAGCTAAATCACCATCACCATCACCATCGTCGTCCCCGTCCCCGTCCCAGTCTCCGTCCCCATCACTAGCTCCCGGGCCAACCGCTGTTGCTCCAGCCCCAGCTCCGGGGGGAAAGAAAAAGCCGGAGGCGCCATCCCCATTGCCAATATCACCTCCAGCACCACCGACGGAATCTCCAGCGCCAGCGAGCTCCCCAGCGGAGTCCCCTGAAAACCAGCCAGCTGATGATACTTCCATGGCTGCTGGGACGATGGCGGGGACCCTCGCGGCTGCGTTCGTCTCGGCTCTCTCCGCACTGGGCTTCATTTTGTAAGCAAAGTGTTTGTTTGATTGCCTGTAAAGAAGCGCCTCTGCCGCGCACACCTTCCTGGCTTTGCTCTGTTTTTTGTGGTGTTCTTGTGCTGACTTGTCACTGGTGCTGTGTTGGTTTGGTCGTTACCTTTATTGATATATTTAATTCCTTGTTTGGTTTGCTTCTCAGATATATCTATTTACTAAAATAAGTTAAATTTGATTTTATTCTTAAATATAAAATAATTAATAAATATGAGAAAACTCGAAAAGTGAAGAAAAATATTTACATTGTCTTGAGTACTGTGTGTGTGTTGGTGGAGATAATGATAACGGACAAGAGCCAGTTTTGAGTGTGCGTCCTGGAGCTTCTCGCGTGTGCTAATGAACTTGTCCTTTTCTTTCAGGTTTTCTTGTGGCATGTTGTTGTATTATTAAAGAGTAAAATGGCAACTTTAATTAGTACTTGTTCAGATAAAAACTTTAAATTAAAAAACACTGACAATAAAACACCTGTTAAAACTGAGAAGCAAATCTTATATGTATATATATATATATATATCAATTGAAGCTCAATGCTGTTCTGTAGAGAGCTCAGTTCAAAGCCGTTGGAGCAGTTCATTTGTGCACAGGGAGCATCATATATATATATATATTAACATTTAGAACTGCAGGTCTTTCTTTCCCATGGTCTTGTTGTAGGGGTCCACTGGAGCAGATGAGCAAGAATGGCTAAAAGGAATCACCCCTCGTTTTCCCCAGCAGGCACTAGACAGTGCTACATATAATATTCAACTTTACATCATATTATTCACAGTTTATATATACAATGAATCTACTGTAGAACCCATATGAGCCAACCATACATCCACCACAAAAGGCCAGACAAGAAATTCAATCACAAGGCAAACCAATGGTAGATATCTGAATCCTTATTAGATACTCATCTCTCAGCCACCACCATGTCCAACGACACTCTGACGGAGTGAGAGTGGAAAAGCCTGACACTTGTCAGAAGACTTTCGTACTCTGCTCCCCATCTCCAAAAATCTCATTTTCATGTTCAAATCTCTAATTCTATCACAAAACTCAATGCTTCTTCAGCTACCTACTGAGCCTCATGGTTTTGCATACACTAGATACAATGGAGGACCAAAAGGATGACCAGGAACAGCAGAGACCAGTCCCACCACCTCCCAAAGTAGCTCGCCTTTCTTCAGATTCTTCAGGTAATATAACCAGTGTCCACTACTCCTCCCATCTTCTTCTGCTTATTGGTTTCATCTCTTTCTGTAACTTCAAACATTTCTCAGGAGTTGTAACAATGGCAGCTCCATCACCTCTAATGCTTGGACTTGGACTTGGCTTGGGTCCTGGCAAACCAGCTTTCACGTTCCTACAGTGGCAGGAGCTTCAACACCAAGCTCTAATCTACAAGTACATGGCTGCTGGCATCCCTGTTCCTCTTCATCTTGTCGTTCCCATCTGGAAGAGCGTTGCTGCTGCTTCTTCTTCTTCTTCTACTTCATCTTCATCTTCCCACCATTATCCGTCTTGTATGTCTTCTTGCTCTTCTTATTCTTATTTTGTGCTTGAAATGAAGTGAAGAAGAGTACTTTGTGAATGGTTTACAGTTATGATGGGTCATGGAGGCTGGTTCATGGACTACAGGAACAGCATGGAGCCAGAGCCCGGCAGGTGCCGAAGAACAGACGGGAAGAAGTGGCGCTGCTCGCGCGACGTCGTGCCCGACCAGAAGTACTGCGAGCGCCACATGCACCGCGGCCGTAACCGTTCAAGAAAGCCTGTGGAACAATCAGCTTCTGCTTCTGTTCCTACTCCTGCAACTGCTTTGCAACCAAGCACTAGCAACCATGGAACACAGCTTTCTATTTCCATTTCTTCTTCTGGTTTTCAGCTTAACAGCAATAATGTTTCACCCCCAAGGCTTGGCTTTTCTCCTACCAGTGTTCTCCATAGTTCTAAACCTTGAGAACTTTGGTTTATCTTTGTTCTTAACAGCAATAATGTTTGTATTAATGTTAAGTTTGTTTGATGTTCATTATGAGTGTTTATTGCAGTGTGAGTTATCAAGAGATCGTTGGCTCTGACACCTCTGGGTGATAAGTTCTTGGTTTCATAAATTTACTAAAATTGAAGAGAGAGAGATATTCAATTTAGGTAGATTATTCATTGGTTTAGTTCATTTGTTTATTTGTTTTCATGGTAATTAGGCAATGTGAGTTGACATAAACATAAGGCGAAGACATGAATTAAATTCTGAAGAACATGGTTGTCCGACATGTCTCCGGACAGTCCATTGACTGATCCATCATCCTCAACGAAGTCAAGCCTACAATGGAGCAGCATCCCATTGACAGACACCAAACTAATCACAGTTCTATGAAAACAATTTTATTGCCAAAAGAAAGAATCTAAATTTTTGACATGAAACAAATCCCAATAATTAATGAAAAAAATGGAACAAAGAATCCTATCAATCAAAACCTCTAATCAACCCACAGATGCTATGAATTATTCTTGATTGACTCTAAAAACTGAACCACTTCTGCCATGCTTGGCCTCCTTGATGGAGCATCTGCAGTGCAGATCAATCCCAACTTGAGAACCTGTACCAATTCAGCTTCCTGAAAACCTCCAGTCAAGCTCCGGTCAAAGCAATCCGATGCCGAGCCATCCTCCAGCACTCTCCTCACAAAATCATGCAGAACCACCACCTCCGCCGCCCCGGGGCTGTCAACCGGCTTCCTCCCTGTCACAATCTCTAATAAAACTACCCCAAAGCTATACACATCACACTTATCACTATAACTCATGCTCTGTGAAGCCAATTCAGGTGCTACATAGCCCACTGCAGAATGGAACTTAGACAAAGCATAGTTCCTCCCCAGAATTGGAAGCAATTTCCCTAAACCATAGTCAGACAACTTAGCTTCATACTTGTCATCTAACAATATGTTGGTGGATTTGATGTTGAGGTGCAAAATTGGCGGTTGACAATCATGGTGAAGATAAGCAAGAGCTCTGGCTGTCCCAAGAGCAATACTGAATCTTCTAGACCAGAACAAGTCTCCCCTAACACCCCCACTGCTGCTACCTGAGCCTCTAATCCCATGTAAATGCTGATATAGATTGCCATTGGGGATGTAATCAGATAGAATGAGCTGCATTGTTGATGACCAGTAGTAACCTTGGACTTGCACAAGATTTGGGTGGCTAAGTCCTCCTAGCCTACCGATCTCATGCTCGAATTCTTCTTGGTTTCTGATTGTTCCGAGTGTCTCAAGCTTCTTCACAGCTATTGAAATTCCGCCTTCGACACTAGCTTTGTAGACGGTTCCAATGGAGCCACCACCAATGATACAATCTTTATCTAACAAAGCCTTGGTGCCAGCCTCCCAGTCCTCATACCTTGTAGGGAGGCTCTTGCTAAACAGGACAAGCTTGCCAATTATCACATTGGAACCATTGGAAGCAGGAGGGGTGGTGCTTTCTGAGACCAGTATCTCTTCTTCTCTCCGGCCACTCCTTCTCCTCCTCTGAGCTATGATATTCATCACAGTTATCACACAAACACCAGCAAGAATTAAAGAAGCAGCAACAATAGCAACTATAGCTGTATTACTCAAGAATCTGGTTCTTTTTGATCCGGCATTGCTCTGGCAATTGTTATTCAATGGAGGACCACAGAGACCGGGGTTGTGCGAGAATGCATCCGCACCGAATTTCACCAATGTTGAAGGGATGGTACCAATGAGATTGTTGTAGGAGACATTGAAGTGTGTCAGCATTGTAATGTTCAACAGAGAGGAAGGGATTTCTCCACCAATTGAATTCTCAGAGAGATCAAGGAATTCAAGCCCTTGCAATGTTCCAATGCTCACCGGAATGCTCCCATTAAGCTTGTTCTGATGAAGATCAAGAACCTTAAGGGCTGTAATGTTGAAGAACACATCCGGGATGCTCCCTTCCAATTTATTGCCTGATAAATCCCTGCCAAGTCACAAAGGCTTGATTTTTAAGTTCATTGAAAGGAACAAAGAAAATATCCAAATTTACTCACATGTTGAGAAGGAATCGGCATTGGCCGAGAGTCGCCGGAATCTCGCCGGTAAGCCGGAGATCATGAAGGTCCAGCATCTGGAGCCACTCGATCCCTCCAATCGTCGCTGGAATGCTTTCGTTCAAGCGATTCTGCCCTAGATTCAAGATCCTCAATGCTCTGCAATTCGCAATGCTTCTAGGGATTCCACCAGTGAATTGGTTCCCAGAGGCGTCCAGCCTCTCCAATCTCTCCGCACAAACTCCGACCTCCGGGATCTCACCCTGGAACTTATTGAATGAAATGTTGAAAAAGCTGAGATTTTTAAGGCCGAGGAGTTCAAAAGGACCAATCCCGGAGAAGAAATTGAGAGAAAGATCCAATCTTTCTAAGCTCTGACATCCAACGATCTTATCCGCGACGGTCCCCGACAACGAGTTGCCCCTGAGAAAGATAACCGTGATACCCGGCGGCGCACAGGCCGCCGGCGGGAACCCACCGGAGAGATTATTGAACGCCAAGTCGAAACCTTCAAGCCGCAAGCAGTTAGAAATGGAGGCCGGAACCAGCCCGGAGAGGAGATTCCTAGCAAACGAAAAATATCGGGTCCGGAAACAGTTCTTGAAGATAGCACTTGGTATCTCGCCGGAAAAGGAGTTACTCGAGAGGTCGAGGAGGCGGAGGTTGGGGAGATCGCCAAGAAAGGCAGGGACTTGACCGGAGAGGACATTGCGGCTGAGATTGACCTTGTGAAGGCCTACGATTCCGGCAAGAGACGAAGGGATGAAACCGGAGAAGCGGTTTCCTGGCAGCGAGAGAGTATTAAGGAAAGGAAGCCGGGAGAGAGATTCCGCAGCAGTGGGGAGGTCTCCAGTGAGGTTTTTCTCGTGGAGGATCACTCTCTCAACGGACCCAGCAGTGTTACAGAGTACGCCCGAGAAGACGCAGGGATCAGCTGAGGCGACCCAAGAAGCAAGTGCGCCGAGTGGGTCGTCCGTGATCGAGGACCTGAAGTCCAGAAGCGCTTGCTTCTCAGCCTCCGTCGCCGACAACACCGGACACAAGAAGAGGAACAACAACAACAACAACAACAAGCAGAGAAGAGAGAAAGGAATCATACTTAGACTCCGGCGAGCTCGAGTCTGGTCACCACCCAGAACATGTGCTTGGGCAGTGCGGTGAACGGTTAGCAGAACACAGATACAACGATGTCTGGTGACTAATTAAGCAGGAAAGAAGTAGAGAAGGATGGTGGCGGTGAGAATAACGTTGCCTTTGGCTGTGCATTGAATGGTCTCATCTACTCTCCAACAACCGTAATGAGAGATGTGTTAGAGCATGGAAGGGAGTGGCCTAAAAACATTAGAAATGAGAACTAGTTTATCAACCTTTAACAACATTGTTAGTGATGCAATAGAGCTTCTTTACTCTAAAATCCAACATAATGAATGAATCTTTTTGTATTTATTTATAAGAATCAGTAACATGGGAATGCAATATTATTTTTCTTTTTGTCAATTGAGTGAACTGCAATCCATATGTGTTATATGAACAAACACACTAGACTCTACAGATAAAAGAAAGGAAAAGCTGTGAGAGCTTGTGAGTTGTGTTTGTATCTTTTCCTTTTTCTTTTCCACTTCCTATCTTTCAGAAAGTAGCTATTATTGACCCAAGTAAGAAGCCAGGAACATGAACTTGGAGAGGAGTTGACTCACAACACAAGAAAGCTGTTAGAAAACTAAAAAAAAGGTTGACAGTGATGACAACAAACACCCACTAAATGAGAGTCAGTGTAGAATTAAACAATATGGCATGAAAACAGTTCAACCAGAGGGGACAACAATTAGGAAAATGACTTGCCTTTATGTGTGTATGATTACTGCTAGCACCTAAAACAGGATGATTAACAGACAAATATTCAGCACTGTATTTATGGCTTCATACACAGTCAAGTTGTATAGGAATGCAAAGATTGGTGGAATGTCTCATTCCTTTGAATGGTCATCACAAATCACAATATGAATGTTGGGGAAAAACAAGAAGAAATTAATGCATTAATATCATTCACCAACCCCACGTACATTTCTGACAAGATTGAGTTGTTTCCCAGCAGACTCATTCCTCCAGGTGAAATATTGTCAAATTAATCGCATGGGGTTCCTGAATTAGAGATTGAGTCCCATACCTCACAGGTAATCAAGGTAAAACCTCTCCTAGCTGTTGAGCACTAGCCTTTTCCACTATTTGTGTATTAGTGGCTGTCATACATTTGGTGGAATCTTTTTTTATTCAGAAAAGAACACAGTGATGCTGTTATTTTTATTTTATTTATTTATTTATTTATTCATTGCTGTTGAAGAGAATTTCTGTGTTCCTTAGACCAGCAGTGACTTTTCATTTGCAGAAGTGCATTGCATATGGGAATACAACACAAAAGAAACGTTAATTTAATATCTTCTTCCTTTTCTGCATTGAAGAAAAAGATCAAAGTTTCAATTAAACTGATAAAGATCATAAAATAACTGAGATTCGGATCTCAGAATGAGCAAAACTGGCAATTAGGTGAAAAGAGAAGGAATTTTGCCAATGTCTGTTTTTTTGTTTGAACTGTTTGTCAACTTTGTGGTTGGAGAATATAAACCTGATAAACTATTTTAGCATCTAATAACAACTATCCTGAGCACTGGGATTAATTTCCTTGGGGAAAAACAAAACATAAGCGCTGAATTTTCAGATTGAAACTTGAAAATGTTCAATGTCTCTAGACAAACCAGCAACCATAAAGCATGTGACACTGAAATTTACAAACACTGTGGACCAGTAGCAAAGTTATGTTTTGTTTTGGGTCAGGGTCACTCTTTTCAATATGTACTTCATCTTAATTTTATATTAAAAAAAAATCAAGAATACTTTTAACATGTCATGCGTTTAAGTTTACTTGACGGATAATCTCATGAAACATTATAATTTTTTTACAAACGCCAACAAAAATAGGACTTACTGGATTAATGGTAATTATTATTTTTCCCCCTTGCATACATGTGGTAATTTGTTGAAACTTGAGGCCGTTCTAACTTGAAGCTATTTTAATTTTGGGTTTTTGGAGGAGTATGTATGTAAAAAAGAAAGGTCTATCTATCACAAAGCCGTACCATTAATTTAAAAAAGATATACAATTAATCATCTCAACGGATCTCCTCGTTTGAGTCAAATAAGTAAGTTCAATTTCAAACCAAAATAAAAATTTTAGCAGCAACAATAACTTACTAAAAATACATTCAATTAATCTTCTCAAACTCAACCGAACTCCTAATTTAAGTCAAATAAGCAAGTTTAATTTCAAATCAAATAAAAATTTCTGAGTTTTGAAGTGGTATTTATGTAAAAAAATAAAAAAACACGTAGCCACAACAATAACTTGATAAGAGATTATTTCCAATATTTATCCTATCAAACTTAACCAAACTCTTAATTTGAGTCAAAAAAGCAAGTTCAATTCCAAATCAAAATAAAACTTTGATATTCACTCTAAATCAAAGTCTCTCCCATGATATATAAACAGACCAAACACCCTCTTTAGAGCTCCACGTACCAGTACTACTCCTTCAAGTCTTCAACTAGCTGCAAGACATATATACATAATGGAGAATAGAAAAGAGGTCTGCATGATTTCTGACCAAGAGTGTCATGAAGCTTCATTTGATGACAATTCATGGCATGATCCTGTGAACATAAAAAACCGAACTTCTCCAGTATCTATTGATGAATTGTTTGCTCCAGTGAAAGAAGAGTATTTCAACTCAGACATACTCTTTCTGAAACAAGTGACAAGAACTGCACCCAGTACACTTCCTGATTCAGTATTAGAGCAACTCTTTGGGAAACTTGAACCAACTGTGCTACCTGATTCAGTATCAGATGATACGTGTTCCAACAGATCCGGTAATTGTGATGGTGATGGTGATACTTTGGAAGGCGATGAAGCAATCGTCCTGCCTGATTCATTACTAGATGATATATGTTTCGTCGACTTCGATGATATTGTGTACATAAAAAACCGAACTTCTCCAGTATCTATTGATGTATTGTTTGCTCCAGTGAAAGAAGAGTATTTCAACTCAGACATACTCTTTCTGAAACAAGTGACAAGACCTGCACCCAGTACACTCCCTGATTCAGTATTAGAGCAACTCTTTGGGAAACTTGAGCCAACTGTGCTACCTGATTCAGTATCAGATGATACGCGATCCAGCTCCGGTAATTATGATGGTGATACTTTGGAAGGCGATGAAGCAATTGTCCTACCTGATTCATTGCTAGATGATATATGTTTCGATTTCTGTGATTTGGCAAAAGAAAAGTAGAATTAGTAATACAGTCCATGACATCTTCTCTTCTTCTTCTTCTTTCTCTGAAAGTAATTAACTGTGATAGTATGCAATGAAGTCCTCCATTTTGTAACCAAGAAGAACAACAAATACTTGAGTGCTCAACTTGATTGCTGTGTTATGGAGGAATATTGACTTTTTTTTTTCATATCTGGTCTGTATGTTGTCCGGTTGGATTCACTCCTACACCAGTGGATTATTCTGTCCATGTGTTTGTCTTCTTGTTTTGGTCTATCTTAAGGCTGTTTATTTAGCATTAATAAATTATATGTAAATAAACTTACTTACAAAATTACAGAAGTAAAAATATTGTGCAACTTATTTCATTGTTATTTCTATTTCATTTGATGTAAACTTTTTATGTGTTTGTTTTGATGTAAGGGTATGATCATCATGTAAATAGTACGGTGAGATTATGTCTTTTAATTTTTATTACTAATTATTTAATATTTGTCATATAAATTAATTTAAACCAAAATAGTTAATTAACTTAATACATTATTTATTTAATATAAACATATTTAATATTTATTTAAAAAAATAGCATTAAATTTAATTAACAAATAATTTTTTTTAACATAAAATTACATTACAAAATATTTAAATCAAAATATAAGATCATTATTCGAATATGCTCTCGTTCCTCTCCGCATGTCCTCTGTTTCCTTCCGTTGGTTCACATCTTTGGGTTGTCGGTGATCACTTACGCGCAAATGAGCAGAGAGAACAGCATGGTACTCATGAAGAGGTTCAAGATGGAGATGGTGTTGAGATCGATCAAGAGGTTCAAAGTGAAGGTCATCATCGGTGGTGGAGATCTAACGAACTGATGCCTGATGGTGGTTGTTTGCTAGTGGTGAGGTTATTGTAAACTTAATATTTTACAGTATTTCAACTCACAGTAAAAGTTGCTGTTAGTTAAAATATTGTAAAATGGGATCAGATGCGAAAAGTTACCCATTCATGTAATTAAGATTCTTCCGCTTTTGGCAAGCATATTTGTTTCTAAAATTATTATTATTATTATTATTATTATTCTTAAATGACAAGCAGTCTTTGACACTTTTAAATTATATTTGCTTTTTCATTTGTTTCAAGCTTATTTATTTTTAAAAAAATTTTCCAATCTCTCACTAAGCGAGAGGTTCACATAACTCTTCTATCTATGTCCAGGGGTACCGGATGGCCTTAATGTTAAGTTTTATGTTTTTTACTGGAATTCCATCGGAGACCATCTCTTTAATGCCATTGCCCAGTTTTTCAATACGGCGTTTCTCCCTCCCTCCTGGGGCCAAACAACTATTGTTTTAATTCCTAAAAAAGACAATCCCAATCTCCCGTCTGATTTTCGCCTTATTTCTCTCTGCAACGTTTGCTACAAAATCATCACTAAAATTCTTGCCAATAGGCTCAAAACTGTTATCCATAAGATTGTTGGTTTGGAATAAAATGGCTTTATTCCTAGGCGAGGTGCTTTTCACAACATTAACGTAGCCCAGGAAATTGCCCATAGTTTAGAATATGATTTCCCAGCTCACCCTAGGATGATGATCAAAATAGATATAGAGAAAGACTTTGATTCTATTGAATGGTTAGCTATTCTTGCCACCCTCAGACGGATGAATTTCCCCTACTGTTTGGATCAATTTGATTAATTCTTGTCTTTCCTCGGGCTCATTCTATGTTTTTGTGAATGGCCACAACTCTTACTGGTTCTCGAGTAGTCGGGGTGTTAGACAGGGCGATCCAATTTCGTCCCTGCTCTTCTTCCTTGTCACTCAAAATCTTTCGCCCATCCTGAACAAAGCTTTAGATCTTCAGTTAGTCCCTGGTTTCCTTGATTCTCTTCGCAGGAATTTTAACCACATGATGTTTGCCGATAACCTTATCCTGATCACCAAAGCCTCGAGAAAAGCTACTAGAAATACCCTCCTTTGCTTAGACCTCTACCACAATATAACCAGTCAAAAGACTAACCCTAGCAAATCTCATTTCTACCTTCCCTCCTGGGTCAATCAAACCATTGCCAAGTCCATCTCTAGAATTCTAGGTTTCTCCCGAGGTATCTTCCCCTTCACTTACCTTGGCACCTCCATCTCTCCTAAGCGATTATCAGCTGCTCATTTTAATCCTATTACCACCAAAGTCCACAAGGTCATTCACTCTTGGAATCACTCTTCCATCTCCACTGCTGGTCGAGTCGTCCTTCTGAACGGCTTGATCTTCTCTATCCCAACTTATATTCTATCAGTTATGCACCTCCCTGTCTCAATCCTGAATGATATCTCTAAACTCACTCGATCCTTCCTCTAGGGGACTAATGGAAATAGTAGTGGCTTCCATTCTATTGGTTGGATAGTTGTTGCACTTCATAAATCTGAGGGAAGGCTGGGAATTTGTAATCTACACTTAGTTAAACACTCTCTTATGCCTAAACATATTTTCTCAATCTTAAATTTGGATAACAGGATTTGGGTGGATATCTTCAATATTAAATACAAGGACTGGCATCCTTGGAACATTCAGAATTTCCCTCATTCGTCTTGGTTTTATAAATATATTTCGAACTCTGCTTCCTTTCTCAAAAACAACTTTCAAATTATCACTTGCAATCCTTCTTCTGTGAATTTGTGGCAAGATCCTTGTATCCTGGATATTCCCATTTCTTTTAAACCAACATACCTAAATATGGAGTACCATTTGGATGATATCTATTTTTCGGACTTACTAGTTGGTAGCTCGTTCAATTATCCCTTACTAGAAAACATTATGGGCACATTGATCAATTGGGACTGGATTGATAAGATAAAGATTGATCATATGTGTCCTAATCTTTGGGTTTGGGCTCCCAAGAATACTCTTTCTTCAATTGCTTCTTCAGTTTACTCGCACCTCTCTCACGATGCTTGGACCACTCCTTGGTCTGGTTGGAGGGAAATTTGGAGCCTCAAGGTCTTACCTAGAATCAAAACCTTTATATGGAAGTTGGCCCATGGAAAATTGGTTACAGGTTCTTATCTTTACCAGATCAATATTGGCCCTTTTGCTCACTGTCCTTTCTACTCTTTATCTAAGGAAACCACTGAGCATATCATTTGGAACTGTACTAAAATTGTTCCTCTTTGGATTGACCTTCTTTCACAGCTTGGTATTGCTGCGATTTTCGCTTCAACACTCCACATAGGCCATTGGCTCGTATGGAAGGAAAGGTGCAACCTGATCTTTAATGGTTGGCGTCCTCATCTTGACTTACTTATCTCCCGAGCCTGGTCATTGTCTTCTGATTTTCTCAACTCTTCATGCACTTTTCCAAGGGAGTCTTCTAAACTCTACATTAATCATAATTCTATAGCCATCTACTATGATGCCTCTTGGTCGGTTGCCTCTTGTGCCACTGGACTTGGTTTTATTATTATCTCTTATCCCAGGATTGTGTTGCTTGCAGGTTGTGAAGGTAATTCTTTGGACTCTCCCCTGAAAGCTAAAGTCTCAGCCATCAATTTAGCCCTCCAACTGTGCGTCAACTTCAATTGGAAACCTTCTCGGATATTCTACGATTGCCCTGGCGTGCCACAGTTGATCAAAGACTTCAATCCTTGCATCGCCTGGCATTTCTCTGAATACCTTTGCACCTTTAAATAAAAGTTGAAACTCCTTCCGGACACCAGAATTTCCACCATACCCCGTGAAGACAATGCTATTGTTGTCACCTTTGCTAAGCATGGTAGACTTCTTCATGGTCTCTCCCTCTTCTTCTAGGGAATGGACCGTCCTACTTGGCTTGATGACCTCTGCTCCCTTTACAATTTCTCCTTCATTGCTTAGTTTTTCTTTTTGATATTCTTGTTTTTTGTTAAAAAAAAAACTTATTTAGATAAGATTTTTTTTTTTTTTTAAATTTCCTTTACACAGTTTTAAATGTTTATGAGTAGTTATATGTTGGAATAGAAATAAAAAATCATATCCTGTTTTAAAAAAATATTCTTTTAAGTTTTAAACAAATAAAAACACAACTAGGCGCTTCCAATTAATAATAATAATAAATATATTTAAAAAATAATAATATCTAATAGTTAAAAAAAACACTAGCAACGTCCAAAACCTAAAAAAAAAAAAAGAGTTGTTTTATTTGGTGTCTCAATTTTTTATAAGATGGTTTGAAGCTATTTTGATAAATAAAACGGCACTGGGCTATTAAAACAAATATTAAAAAAAAAGGGTTCAGAAAGCTTTTTATTTATTTATTTATATTATTTTTTATTCAAAGAGAGAGAGAGAGAGAGAGAGAGAGAGGGAGTGGGGGAACTCCAAATGCGCCAGCGGATCCCAAATCCTCTCTCCTTTTTCTCTGTGTTCTGATGGCGGAGAGCGGCGACCCTGCGGCGGCAGAGAAGTCGGCGTCAAGCTCGTCAATGCCCAAGCCTATCAAGAGCCCCGAGGAGGAGATCCGCGCCGTCGCTCGTAACCTCTCCGATCAACCAGTCCCCAACCCTGAACCCGGTGTCTGGGCCGTCCTCACTGCCATCTCCAAGAACGCTCGCCAGCGGCCCCAGGTACCCTCCATTGACCCTAGCTGCCGTAGCTTTAGTACTGCTCCTGCAATTCGGTATCTTTCTCGTTGTGAGGAATCATCGTCTTCGCGGATTGAACGCCAATTCGTTTCATATGGAGATTTAGAACTGCTTATCCTTTGCAATATTGGTTCTTGATTTCTGTTACCATTGTCAGGCGGCTAAGGCAGTTGTTGCTTAAGTGGTGCCCTAGCTGAATGGCCATTGATTTCATTTAGTGACTTCTTGGGCTGGCAAAGTTGCTGCCTTTAAGTTCAAGCATGACATCTAGCACAGTTCTTGTGCCTCAATTGATCCATGAGTTATTAATCAGCTAATAATCTCTGGGAAAATATGGATTTGACTCGTACTCAGCTCAGCATTAGCAGTAATGACTATGACTTGGAACTACAATCAATAATTGATGTAGTAATATAGACCCCTCATAGCATAAATTATCTCGGATTGCATTGGAAATTTTGGTTCTTTTTCTTTCAAAAAAAAAAAAACAAAAACCTTTTTACTGCTTCGCTTTATTTGTTTATTTGTTTTGATCATGTGTTGACATTATACAATATAGTTTGGTTGATATGCTTTTGATGTTGATATTTATTTAAGTTTCTTGGTTTTACGCTTCTTTTCTTTCATGTGCTTGTCCAATTCCCATATTGTCAGAGCTATCGTTTCCCTTTTTTTGGGATAATAGCGCTGTAGCTTAATGATTTGCTCTGTCTTCTCTGTTGATGATGTTGACTGAGAAAGGATTGCACATCATCTATTTGGAAAAAGAAGTAAAATACAGATCTGTCATTAAATGGTTTGCTCCAGTGGCTAAGGACTTCTAATCCAAATTGGGATCACCACCACGACCTTGCTTAAGCGCCACTAATATGTTTTGATGCTATTTTATGTAAATGTGTAACTCAAAAATAATACTTGTGAATTACACCATTCATATGGAACTGCTTGTGTGGATTCTTGCTCCATTATTTTTCCAAGAATTGGTTGTTTTAAGCTATTTAGTGTGATTATATGTGTTGTTAAAATACACTTATGTTCTTGCTAGAAGCCATCTTATATTGCCACTAATTGACATCATTTTATGATGTTAATTAGAGAACGATTTTAATTCCTGAAATTATTATTTTAAGATTAATTATGCAAGGCATTTGGAGAGTATGCATGGATAGGCCCTATCTAATTAAAATGCTTTTTGTATTATTCATTGTTTAATTATTAGCTTATGAGTGTTCAAGCTTATTGTTGTTTTTGCCAAGGGAATAAATATTATTTTGAGTCGGGATAACCACCGTATTGGGCGATCCGTGGGGGATATACGATTTCAGATTGGAGAAATTACTGTCAGTGGAAAGCATTGCAGAATCTTCAGAGAGAGATTGATGGTAGAGCATGGCGACCAAGATCCTTCTATCTCTGTGCAGGTCTTCCTAAAAGACACAAGGTTCTACATATATCCTTTACCTAAGATTATGCAAATGTAATTAGATACTTTCTGGTGATTATATGCAAAGCTCCTGAATGTGCATCTATTTGCAGCATGAATGGAACATATCTTAATTGGGAAAGGCTAAGAAAGCATTCTCCGAAAGCTAAACTTTGCCATGGGGATATAATATCTTTTATAGCTCCACCTCATGATGGTAAACTGATGCTTTATCTTCCTTCCTTAAGTTGTATTTATGGCGAGTTCTCATTTATTTGATGAACAAAAGGTCTTCTACAAGCTCCCTTCTAACAACCATTTTTAGTGGGTTCTGAGTTATCTGAGTTGTCGTAGTGCTTGTAATTCAATGTGAAGACGGTACAAACCTATTCTGAGTTATCTATTACTTGGTGTTGTGATTGTAGTTCAATGTGAAGACAATACGAACCTAGTCTGGGTTGTTATCTACTACTTTGTGTTGTGATTGTAGTTCAATTTGAAGGCAGTTATGCAAACCTACTCTTTGTTATCTATCAGTTCTTGTGTTTTCTAGTTATCTACTATAACCAGCATACCACTTTATTTCTTCAATATGCTTACTTTATACACTTCTATTTGCTATAGCGATCTATTCTTGTCTTCATCAGTTTGACATCTTTAGGAGCTGTGAAAAAAAAAAGACCATGTGGAAATTTGACATGTGTAAGTTCAGGGTGGATTATGTCTCATACTTCTTTTCAAATTACTATAGGGTGTCAATAGAAAATTTTATTGTGTAATAAATCAAGCATTAGAAGTGAACATCCCACAAACTGAAAAATAGCAAACTAATTCATAACAGAAGTTTCAGTTTGCTTGAGATGAAATCAGGGCCTTAGTATGGTTGTGGCTGAATTCAGGCCAGGCCTCAAATGACCATCTCTTTTTGGACCTGTTTGGTGTTGTACAATTAATTGGTAGGGTAAAATGAAGCAGCATGAGCCTTTGAAGTGAAGGTTTTATTTAGATTGCTGACATCAAGGCAGTGTGATTTAACATATACTGATTGAGACAAAATTATTACCTTGCAGTCAGATTGTCCTTTGCGCCAAGTTTGCTAGCGGTACATGTCATCTTCTTTTTAAATTTGTTCTGATTATTATTTGTTTTATCTGGGGTCGGCCTTCTAATTTATGTGTATAAGACCGCTATCTTTTCTCCAGCATCCTTTTATACTAATGATTCTCTACTGATTTTTATGTTTCCTTGACTGTGCTTTATTCATCTCTTCAATAACCATTAATGTTTTTGTGGTTCCTTTATTCTTTATATTTAAAAAAAAATGATTTCCTCTTGATACATCAGATAAAGCATATGCATTTGTGTATCGGGAGGTGCATAAACCAGCATGCAATGTGAATGGTGCATCTTTGAAGAGAAAGTCAGGTAACATTTGATGCTGAACTTGATCCAAACCATATAATTTCAGTCATTTATTCAGATGTTTTGCTTTGAAGGCTGTTATTGTCTCAAATGTACTATTTCATTCACTTTATTTATGGCCTTAGGGATTCTGTGATGTGTCAGTTCAAGAATTGAAACATTGCGTTGTCTTTGTTATTGATCAGCCAACATGAACATAATGAATGTTGATCCCTCCCAAGTTGTGCAGTTAGAGATTATAAGAGTCAGAATTTCCTTTTCTTCTGATATATGAAGCATATGTGCTTTTCAAATCTGTTAATTTTACTCTTCCAGTAGGAGTCACCAGTTATTATCAGGCATACTCTTGCGCAATGAGGAAAACAATTCCAGCTGCTAACTTTTAGTATCTGTCTCTGAAATCTAACCACCATAGTGTATCTGCTATAACTTAACTAGCTCCTTGAACAAGGGTAGGTGCCTGCAAAATGCACACATACCTACCTATGTTTTTATATGGCCATAATCAGTGTACAAACTCATGCTTTTCTTTTTTATTTTAAATTGATCTCCTCATGCATACCAATTTAGCTTTTTAAACTACTGTTGTCATATTCTTATCACTGATTCATACTTCTTTTGTGTATCTTATTTAGATGACTTTGCTACTGAGAACAAGAGGCTGAAAGGTATTGGCATTGGCGCACCTGAAGGCCCCATTTCACTTGATGATGTTCGAAGTCTTCAACGATCAAATACAGTATCACTGCTAATCTTATTAGGAATCTAGATAATATCACTTTATAAATATTTTTTATATACTTGATATGCTAATTTATTCTGGAGATATATAGGAGCTACGGCAGCAACTGGAAGCTCATGTTTTAACCATTGAGAGTATGGGCACTGAAAGTCGTGCAAGCATTGCTCGCCATGAAAATGTATGCTATAAATCTTTGTTTTTCCTTTTTTGTACATTCAATGTGTGCTGTGTAGTACATGCTTTCTTTAAATTGCTTTTCTTATCATACTGCTGTAGTTTCAATGTATGGTATTTCATGTCCATTTGGGGACATTCATTACAACAAATAAAACAGGGATGTAAAATCATTCCATGTTAATCTCTCATAAGTCCATATTGGAGTTTCTCATCTTTTCTTTTTAATAATAATTTCATTCTAGGAACTGAAAGAGCTGAAAGAAACGGTATCAAATTCTTTTCTTGGTCAAATAAAAGACTTACGCACTATGCTGGATGGGAAACAGAAAGAGCTTGTTGAGCTCACTACTTTGTCAGCTGAATTACAACACTCCATAAAGGATCTCAGTGAAAGACTTAGTGCATCAATGCAGTCAAGAAGTGATGCTGATGAGATAATACATAGGTAAAAGCCACACGTTTTCGATAATTTTTCCATAAAGTAGGACAAAAGAGAGTCTCGATAGAATTGTTTATTGATTAATTGTTGTTTTGTTTAATTCTTTCATGCAGAGCATATGCATATTTTTTTTTTATCTCACTATCTTATTCCTTTCTGTTGTATCCTTGGAGCATATCAAATTCATGATGCCATAAATTTGGTCTCCATGTTTTCTAGACAAATTAATGCTTTCAAAACATATTCTGGGTGTTATGTAAACTAGATTCTATAAATGCATGATCATGGTTCTATAAAATGCTTAGGCCAATTTGCCATTTGTTATTATTTATTTATTTATTTATTTTGCATGATTTTTTTTTTTGTGTTCTCTTGTATTTATGGATACATTTAGTCCTGAAATTTTTAGCAACAATCAATAGTGACAGTATCATAGTTAAATGGCTGATATTTCTATTGAAGGAGACTTATTTTTGACAGTATGAAGTTCGTTTCATTGATGTCTCATTCTTACACCCTCTATCAATATATAATCATTCTCCATCCTTGCTTCAAGTGGTGGAAGTTTTAAACACTACTTTGGGAATAGTATTTGCTGATAGTATTGTTTATAGCATGCTTGTTACTATTCCTATTTTGTTTGCTAGTTTCTGGGAATAGTAACATTTTCTGAAATTTTGTTTATTATGATTGTTATCTGTTACACTTCTGCCACTTCCAAAATATTCTCTTTGCATTTAGTCTGATAATTTGTTATGATTGAAAAATAACTAATAACACTGATCACAAATTTTACTTCATCACACATTTATTGGCGTTTAATGATGTAAATCAGCATGTATTCCATGTAGTTCCGTGTGATGTCCATTTATATGTAGAAAATGGATGCTGGCATAAATTCTGGGAAGAATTTTCATGCTTACAATAGTACATTTGTTTTTCTTGCCAGAAGCAATAGATACAATTTTAGTTTACCAGAAAGTTTTAAAATCATCACTGGAGAATATAGAAGCCTTGTGGATTTTCTTCATGCTGATATGTATTAAGATCTTTGAATGCATTTTATACTAGAGGACTTATCATCATGAGATGATAACAATTAGTTCTGACATTTCCTTTCTGATGACTTTGTCCTGTATTCGACATTTTTCTAAGCTTTGAGTTTTGGTAAGACCATTTCCTGCCACATTGTTTAGAATTCATGGTGCACAGTACAATAGTGATTTCTTAGTTTTCATGTGCTCCTGTGTGTTATCATTTCCTGATTTATACACGGTTTTTCTTGGATAACATGGCTATTATATCATCAAATAACTGTGTAGTCAAAAGGCAAGTATATCTGAACTTGAGACACAGTTGGATGAACAAAGAAATCAGAGAAGGGAAGAGCGAGAGAAGGCTGCAGCCGACTTAAAGTCTGCATTACAAAAAGCTCAGTCAGAAGCTCAGGAGGAAATCAAGAGACAAGCTGAAAATTATTTGAGGCAACATAGAGAGCAGCAAGAAGTTATTAATAAGCTGCAGGTCTGTGATTATGTGAATGTTGTGTTTGCTTACTACAAATTGCAGATTTGATATGGTTCTCCAATGTTAAATTATTTTTTTATTTTATTTAATTTTTTAAAAATCTCTGTTTGCATCTCCAGGAAACTGAGAAAGAAAGCCGATTACTTGTTGGGGCATTGAGATCCAAATTGGTTTGTGCCCATCATGTGACCTGGAAGTTGCCATATTCATATTAAGCATCTTCTGTTGCATCACATTTGGAACTTTTGCTAACTCTATGCTTTTCTCAAAATAGGAAGATGCTAGGGAAAGTCTTGTCATTTCTGAGAAGAGAGTTAGGCATCTGGAAGTTCAAATTCAGGATGAGCAGGCAGCATCTGCTAGCACAAGAAAAGTACACAAAGTGCATCTAGAATCAGTTTCAACTGCGTTTTATGCTTATATTTGTCAAGAATGATCCTGAAACTTTGGATTTTATAATGGAGTAAAAAAGAAGAAATGGTTCTTTCTAAATGTTGAATAGGTTACTCTATTGACTTTACTGGGTATATGAACAATTTAACTAGTAAAAGGAAAAACCAATGCAGAGATCAAAAGAATGTGATTAGTTTGATTGTCATGGCTGTTTTTTACTCTTAAGTGAAGCCTCATGTTTATTCTTGTGTTTTATGTCAACAGAAATCAGAAGCTTTGGAATTGGAGTTAACAAGACTGAGGAATGAACTTAACAGTGAGAAGGTAGAAACTGAACTCTCAAAACATGAATGTATCGTTTGGTATGATAGATGTTGAATATGCATATTATCTGCAAATCTCCATAAATGGGACCAGATGTTTCTTGTGGATACTGAAATTTGCTTAAGGTCATCATCCTTGTGCAAACTGGGGGAATTTGTTTGTTTGCACCATATTTCTTTTAAATCCTTTGAATACAGCATCATAAGAAGCCTTCTTCAGAGCTCATCCATTTGTCATTAAGCAGGTCTCCCTTAGCAGTTATCTCAATTTTAATATTGCAAAATAAGCCTTCTTCTAATTCTCAAAGCTTCCATGGATTGTGTTACTTTGAAGGGCACCTCAATGGTCAAAATAATTAGATATTACCAAATTTGTTCATTTGAACTTTAGAATGCTGGCATCTTATAGCATGATTTGTGTGGCTGATTCCTTGATAGCATTTTTCATGATGCTCTGGTGGCAGAAGTAGAGCAACTTAGGTGTTCATAGCACCCATATCAAACAGATTATAATCATTATGAAAAACTACTTTCTCCATTTGTCACACCATCAGCTTCTCGTTGTTCTTTTCCCAGGATATACTAAATATTTGGTTAGCTATTTATTTCTCTGTTATCACCATTGATTGTTGTCATAATTTTTATTGCATTTACATTGTTTGAATTGTGATAATACCTTGCCCTCACTGTACAGTTTTTTATTACTGCTTGAGCAAAATCTGAGAAGCATGTGTACTGTCGTTAGCAGATAGCCCGGGAAGAAGCATGGGCTAAGGTTTCTGCCCTGGAACTTGAAATAGCCGCTGCAATTCGTGATCTTTCCATTGAGAAGCAGAGGTTTCAAGGTGCCAGGGAAAGGATAATTTTACGGTAAGCATAGAGGATCTGACCTTTGGTAAATTTTGTATGATCTATTAGTTGGATGTCATTTATCTGAGAGATGAATATGTTTCAATCATCAAGAGCATGAATTGTGTATTAATTACGCATTTGAAGCTATAAAGCATGCTCATATTTTGGTTGGATAATGAGGTTTAAAGTAGCATTTATGCTATAACCTGTTGTATACTTGTATTAGTAGGTTTCAATTCTGCATATATTATTCTTGATATTTTAGTTCTTTGTAGATCAGTAGTTAACTAAGTGTTCATGATGTACTTTACATGTACCCGGAGTTGGTTGTAGATTGAACCCATCACAATTTGATGGGGGTTGTGTTATGTTGCCACAGCGGCTAGCATCTGTTTTGAAGTTCTGGTACCATAAGTTAATATATTTAACCAAAAATAAATAAATAATTGCCTTAAATTTTATCTTCTTAAAATTTTGAAGATTACATTGTAACATATTATAAGTCAAGAGTACCCTCTCCATTGGGCACCTTTTCAATATTTTTTTTTCCTAAAATCTATTTTTGGGTATGTGTGTGTGTTATTTTTCTGTTTTCCTATTTTCCGAGGAAATTGCTGCTTAGAATTTACCTTCTTAGAATTTTTTTTACTTTTTTTTTTTCAATAAGTTCCTTCCCTGCCCCATTCAACATGCCTATTAGAATTATCATTATTCAACTGGTTTTATTCCTTACTATTTGAATCCATAATTCATATTGAGGCACATGTTATTTGTGTAATAAATCTGAACAGAAGCATTTAATAGAATTTCTCTGCATGACATGCGGAGTTTTTTTAAATTTCTTTTTCTCTCTGAAGAATGAATTCTACTTCATATATGAAATTCGCTAGCACAACTCCTTTCCCACTTGTGTGTTATATGTAGGGAGACTCAACTTCGTGCCTTTTATTCCACCACGGAGGAGATATCTGCACTGTTTGCAAAACAGCACGAACAGCTGAAGGCAATGCAGCGGACTTTGGAGGATGAGGAGGACCGTGACACTGTATCGATAGGTCTTAATATTGGGAAAACAGTAAATGCAAATTTGGGCTATGACTCTGCGCAGAAAGCTTATCCAATCAACCACCCAAGTGACGCTCCTGGTGCTTCTACTCTGAGAAATGCCAAAGCAATGAGCAGTAGTAGCATGCGTAGTGATGATGCCAGTATTACCGAGAAGCATAATTGTAATCCACAAAGTCCAGATGGAAATACTCAAGATTTAGAATTCACAAGTGCAGACAAGTCCCTCAAAGGATTTGGTTCAGATATTGATGGTGTTGGCTCTGCACTGGTTCCTGATGGTTTACCTGCTGAGACTGAGCGAGTTCTTGAAACGGAAAGTCAGGCCTGTGATGCTGGCTTGCATGGACAAAATGCTGCTACTAACAAATGCATCAACATGACCGGAGATGACATGATGCAGCTTGATGATGAAGCTTGCGTCCAAGAAGACTTTGTGCCACCTATCAGAGAGCTCGAGGGGAGGCATTGTCCAGTCTCTGAATCAAAATTAGATGAAGATACAGATCCAGGTACTATACGTACTGCTGATCTTTTAGCATCTGAAGTTGCTGGGAGCTGGGCAGTAAGCACAGCTCCATCAGTCCATGGAGAGAATGAATCTCCAAAGAGCCAGGAGAACACTGTTGCTGATGAGGAAGCCGCTGCCACTGCCCTGCTACTTTGCTCTGAAGGGCAGGCGGCAGGAAGTCAGAATGACACCGTATGTGGTTCGACAACCAAACTACATGCGGAATACAGAGCGCTGAATGCCATGATCGAAATTGTGGCACCAGATTTCAAGCAACGATTTCAAGATGCTTCCGGTGGTCAGGGTGAAAGGAATGACTCCCTGTCTGATGCTGAAACTGAGGGCAGCAACCATAGTGATGCAAGTGATAATGATATTGAGAATGCTCGACATGCGAGTGACAACAATGACATCGAAGGTGAGACACAGGATTACGCACAGAAAGATGGTGATGAGATGATTGAAGACTCCGTTGGCTGAGCAAAAAGAAAAGCAAGTTGATGTTTTTGCCATTGTAATCATATCATGCTCTTGGCTAAGAAATTCCTTTTTGGTTGTAGATATGCGTATGTCTTTTTGAGAATATCATCCATGTAAATTAAGCTCACTCTTTCTAGATCAATGGTAATTGCAAGGTCAAGCACAAATTTCCGGCTTTTGCGAACACTTATGATCCAGAAGAAGCCCTTTATTCGCGATTTGGAGGATGATAATATTTTATGACATTTTGCCAAGAATGTGAAATCCAGAAGCTAAGAGATAATGTGGAGCAAGGAAGGTTAACAGTAGAGTATTTCTGCTAATTAAGGTCATTTTTATATTATTATTTTCACAGTTTCGACAGATACCTTATAAATTACATTGTGATGCATTAAGTAATACCAAATAAATACCAGCAAGAGTATTTGCCTCTTAATTCAGAAATTATGAAAAGTAGAAAAAAAAATGCTCCTCTTCAGCACCAATCCATCATTTGATGACAATTTAAGGCACAAACATATCATCGATAACTGATCACTGCTCCACTAACTGAAAATATTACAATATCTAAACATAATTTTTCCAACCATGGCTAAATAAAATACAAAAAAAACCATTAGGATAGGGAGGACTCAAGGAGCCTTGTATAACTCCTTTCCTTCCCTTTTTTAAAGTCAGAAGCTTCAAAACATCTTGTAACAAAAGGCAATTATACATCACTTGATCGTAATGTAGCGGTTTGTACCATGCCTTGCCCAATGGTCCTTGAGGTCGAGTGGTACAGACAGATCATGCCCCTCAGCTGCCAACCGGCTGAGCAGCTTTGAAAATGCACTGCCACTCATTTTGCGACCACCAACACGGGTATGGCGCTTGTTGGGAATCATTGGGAGTGGAAACAAGGACAACGTCATGGTGCAGCAGGCCGATTGCCATCCCCCATTTCCCCACTTGTAGCATTGATGGAATTCCCCTGTGCATGAACACACCGGCACCGGCATTGTTGTGTCATCAAATGCAACCAGGTTGAGTCCTAGGTCCTGACCTTTCCATTCAAGGGGTTTCGCCTTTGGAATTTCCCTTTCCACACCAGTGACCTCATTCTTTTTGATCCTTTTCCTAGGCGCCTTCACCGGCTTCCGGGTTTGAACCGCTTGAGCACTTGTCTCCTTCTTTGGCCGTCTCCCACGTCTGGCTTTTGGACCAGCTCCAGTTGCTACTGAGACGGGGAACCCATTGTTCATGTTCATCTCTCTTTCATGATCAAATAAAGCATCCGACAGCTGCGCCGTGTGAGCATGAGGCAGTTGCTGCTGCTGTTGTTGCTGGTGGTGGAGATGATGACTATGCTTCATCACTAAGGGTACATTACAGCCAGAAGGACACCCAGACCCCCCATTGTCATTCACTCCATTCTCTCGGGAATACCGTAGAGCCTCCAGAGCAGCAAATGCCTTGTCCCGTTCCATGATGGCATTATTCCGCTCAGCTAGCGCTGCATCACGCTGAAGATATGATTTGTCTCTCTCAGACAGAGCCTCTCTCTTCTCAGCAAGGGCTTTGTTGCGCTCCTGGAGAGCAGTATCTCGCTCAGCCATCATGGCTATCATCTTCATTGTATAGCTGTCCTTCATCTGATATGGAGGCATCATCCACTACAATAACACCCATAACTGAATGATTAGTGGAAACCTGTATAAAACATAATTCAGAAGTCCATGGTGATATCTAGTGTTGTTACAAAGCTGATATTATCCCCTGGAACTCTAAACTGAACGGAAGGACCCAAAAAACTTGTAGTAGTCAGGGAAGGTTTCAATAAATCTATTGAACAGATTAACTAGTCAAAGAAAGATGCGTACTTCCATTAACATGTTGCTACAATAAGATACTTTGTTTTACATCAAAGTGGAAATAGAATACAGCTTTAGAACTAATCAACAGGACTGCATGAAAATCTACGAGGATTTGCAACATTATAGCTAACATTAAAATTAGACAGTATATTATCCATAGCAATAAAATATTGTAGATGTTAAAATTCCAGGATAACGCTCAAGACAGAATAGCAGCACAAGATCTTAAAGATTCCCCGTTTTTCAAACATTATAGCAGTTCCAAATACATAACAAAAGTGCGCAAAGAAGAACAGTAATTTAACTTGGTAATTATTCATCATTACCTGAGCATGATTCGATTTGCACTGATCTGCTTTATGTCTCCCGTTATCCCTCTGTCCATTGTCATTCATCTCTACTTTCTCTATTGGAAATAACGAAAGCAAGCACCTTCACAATACCTGCAATAGTTTTTTTGAGACCGTTCAGTAACAAGAAATCTACATGTTTATTTGTGAAATGCTTGTCATAGTAACTTGAAAACTCAATAAAGACATTAAGAAATAGAAAAGGAAAAACATAAACAAAAGGAAGAGACACCCAATCGAAGGTATGTACAAAGATTAGCTTCAAAGGAAACTATCGGCTGAAGAAAAGGTAAAGCTTCCTCATAAAAGGAAATGCTTAGCACTTGAATGTTAATGTGCCACCTGATAATAATCTAAAGAAAAGGTAGGAAAAAAAGTATGGAGAGAGCACACATTTTCTGAGAAAATACCTTCGAGTTGCAGCAAACAGCCACCAAGTAAGAATGTTTAATGAGTGAAGATCCAGAAGATTGAACCATCCAATAGCCAAAGAATATTGCTGATTGCACTAATTCCAAGGAACCAATCATATAAGAATTCAGCTAATAAGTTATATTCAAGGTAGTGGCAAATTACATAAGCAAAAAGTGTTGTTTTATATAATGGAGCAATAAGTATACCTCAGTTGTATCTGTAGTGGGTGGTCAATTTCACTGTTGAAGGCTGACTTTAAAAGGTCGATACTCATAAATTAAAATAACCTGCAATAAGGCAAGTCAAACCAAAGACACATGATTGCCATCATCAGAGTATTGGCTCAATAAATTTGGCCAAGATCACTGGCAGCGTAGTTGTAAGATAGCATACACATCCAGCGAAACTTGTCATACGATAGAATTACAGGGAAGAAAATTTGGAAAAAATAATAAATTGGTTCTTAAATCAACAGACGATTGAACCGACAAAATTGTGAGACCATTAGATTCATAGCAAACAACAGAGTTGGCATACATCTCAGTTGCCCGGATAAAGTTCTAACAGATACAACTCATTACCAAAATATTTGTTATCGCCTTTTCTAGAAAAGTCAGAAATGATGGTTCTTCTAAATGATCAGACATGGATCTAGTAGAACTTTCAAGAGAGGGCTCAATAAAGAACTCACCGGTAACAGGATTGTTAGCTCACTAGAGAACATAAACCCAGATAATCAAAGGTTAAAGATCCTTGCATAGAAAACCTAAAGACTCAAAGTTCATATCAAACAAAAACTCACTCCATTTGCTCTCGTTAATTTCCTCAGGGTTAATTTTATTTTGCAAAACATGCTCAAAACTAGTTTAGAGACTCAATGCAGCAGCTTCATTATGAGAAAAACACAGACTCTAGCAAAGTCTCACAGCTAAATCTGATAAAAGGAAAAGTATAATAAAGAATGGACATCTTAAGAACTCCAAGGATGCAGCACAAAGCTAAAGCCTACAACTAAAAGTAAGTTACTTGGTAGAGATGCCTAAAAGCTTGCGTGTCATACATACCAAAGCAATAATCCAGTCCTTAGCATTTCTTCTCACTTTCAAATTAAGGATGTGAGAAAGAATATCAGAACTTGAAAGCTGATACTAGTATTCTTAGGTCAACTAAGATGATTCAAATGATGCAGAGAGTTCATACAGGCACTGACAAAGAACAGCAGCTACTACAATGCTACATTTTATTGAAGTTACAAAGTAGCCTACAAACATCAATCCATAGAAAAAAAAAATCATAATAATAATTTAAAAACAAAAACACATAATGGAGACTGAAATCCCAAACCCCCGCAGTAGTGAATCAGATCCAAGAAGTGAGAGTTGAAACTTGATACTTGAAGAGAAGAAAATCATCCATTAGCCCCAAAAGATAAAACTTTTACATCTCAATGGGTCAAAACCCCCATTTTTAGCTCACATAAGAAACCCCAAACCATTCCGAAAAACACTCAAAACCTCGAATCCCAAAAACAATCAGACTACTGCCAAGAAACACCATCGAGATTAACAATCTGAAAGGAATGAGATCAATTAGGTATCAAAAAGAGAAGAAGGAGACAAAAACGAGAACAGAGACCGAGACCAAACGGAAAGAAGAAGAAGCTCCAGACAAAACCCCAAAGAAAAGAGGTGCAAGGCCTGAGAAACCTCACCTTTTGAGGGTTTCTTTGAAGAAAAGCTTGGAAACCTAGAGGTCCTCTTGGTCGCCATTGCTGCCTAGATTTCCTCCATTTTTTGTTCTCTGGTTCTTCGGGTCTTTGGTATTCCGACAGTGGGACCCACTTGTGGTAGCGGACTTCTATTTCAATAGAATGAAAAAATGGGCTTCTTTGAATTTTTGGATGTTTGGACCAGCCCATGTTAAAACTGTGACGGCCCAACCTCGGTGTTATGTCCACTTGGATGAGTTATTGGGTTAAGTTCTGATTTGAGACCACAAGATCCCAACAAAAAAAGAAAAGGATTTGGCCCATATAGTGGTCATAAAGATCAATGAAGATGATATCACAACAAGTGAGGACATCTTCAAGATTGAAGGTCATTGTCATCACTGTTACAGTGCTAAACAATAAGACACTTGATTTTTATATAATTGTCATAAAGATCAATGAAGATAATATGGCAACCCGTGAGAACATCTTCAAGATTGAAGGTCAATTGTTATCACTGTTACAGTGCTAAACAATAAAACACTTGATTTTTATACAATGGTCATAAAGATCAACGAAGATAATATGACAACCCATGAGGACATCTTCAAGATAGAATGTCAATTGTTATCATTATCACAGTGTTGAACAATAGAACAAGTGACTTATATGAAAAATTGAGAGTTTAAGTCCTTCTCAATACATGGTACTAAAAATCATTTATTCACATTCATAGAAAATGTACATGAAATTGAGAGTTAGATGGCTTCTCAATACATAGTTGAGATATAATAATAATAATAAATATACACTAAAAATCAGATATAATAATAATAATAAATATACACTGAAAAATGTACATGAAATTGAGAGTTGGATGGCTTCCCAATACGCGATTGAGATATAATAATAAATAAAATATATGTACTACTTAATTAAAAAAATTCACTTATTCACATTCATAGGAAAATGTCTATGAAGTTGCACAACTTGTATTAAATGAAGGTAGAACAACCAAATGGTAAGCATGAATATGCAATTATAAGTTCAACGCTTTCTCGATGGTTGGGATATAATAATAAATAAAATATGTGTATTAATTAATTAAAAAAACACTTTGTTCAATTCTATGGAAGTTGTAGTAAGCACTCGGGTTATATATCTATTTTTTTTTAATTTGACATAAGATATCTGCTATTGCTAATTTGATTTAATATAAAATTATTTTAAACTGTTTTATGTATTATCCAATAGTTTTCATTAAATGAGTAAAAGTTTTATATTAGACAAAATTGTTCCATTGCCGGGATTTGAACCCGGGTCGCCTGGGTGAAAGCCAGGTATCCTAACCGGACTAGACGACAATGGATTGATGACCAATTGCAAACCAATATTAACTTATCCTTTTTTATCCAATTATTCATATAAACAAAAAATAAAAAACTACTAGACCCTAAGCCACTGACTAGTATTCAAGCCCTTCATCAGAACAATGACCACCTTCTTTTAATTTCCCACTTATTAGCTTTTTTTTTTTTTTTTGGTGAAAAGTCAACTTACTACTCCTTAGTATTACATGCAATGGGTCCATTGATCTCTATATTTGACTTGTCACTGAAAAAGCAATAGTTGAAGCTATGCATGCTGAAGCTGAACCTGCAAGGCCATCAATGGCCTGTGTGAAAAAATTTATACCATCAACTCCATATATATATATATATATATATATATATATATATCTGCAAAGAAGGCTCTCACGTAAGTCTCACAAGCATGCATGCATTCCATTATGCATGGGTCCTCTTCAGAAGACATGACCATTAAAAACCCATTGATGGCGATCAAGAAGGAGCTAGCTAGCTTGACAAACAGATCAAGAAACAAGAAAAAGAAGATGATCATGTCCCAAAGCTCTTACATTCCAGTGCAATCTCACATGCATGCACATTACACCCCATGCCTTGCAGAGAAGAGTTAATTTCTATAGTGGAGTGCACACGGCTAAGTATCATACTATCATTCCATCCTCTACATCTACCACCTTCTCTTCATCTTTATTTTCATTCACATACCACCCAGAGGAAAAGTTCCTTCTCTTGCAATGATACCTACATCCAATCTAAAGTTGTTGAATTGCCACCTTTTTCTCACTTCCATTTGTCTATACCTTACAAACCAGCTATTTCTCACTAACAACATACTTTATTAGTTAAGACTGTTTCTCTTCATGACAAATCATTAAGAACATTATATTTATATATACACACACCTAAATGAGCCAAAAAGAATAGCTGGACAAAGGTGTAATGATAAGCAGAGAAGCTTCTCTGTTACAAAGGTCAGGAGTAGAGATGAAGTCTGCAACTCTCTTAACAAAATCAATTTCCTTTAGCACCCTCAGTGCCTTAATTACCACATCTACCTTATAATAGTGATTAAGTTTCCTAAAAATCAGTCTTCTAGTCACACTCTTATGTATGGAAAATAAATTAACTCAAAGACCAGCAACTTGAAGTATATGATCAAAGATCTGAATGAGGTGTGTAGTGTAGTGAATCTCGTGATAACGGGTCGGATCCGAAGTCATTTTGAGGGTTCGGGTTTGGTTATTGTGTGGGTGGGACCCAGGAGTTGATGACTAATGAGTTGGAATGATGTAAATTAGACAAATATGGGGTCCACCTTGCCTACGTGGACGACCGCGCGCCGCCCCACTTCCCCCGCCTGGGTTTTTGTTGGCTTCTTGTCTTTGAACCTGGATCAGCTGTGAAGATAGGGACAGGAGAGTCGTGGACTAAATAATCAGATGGATGCCACGTATATCATTCCACATCTTCTAACAATCGAATGTTAAAAAAAAAACCTTCCTTTTTTATGTGAATTTGCTAAATTTATCGAGGGAGGAATTACCTTTCTTTGGTTTTTCTTTGTACTAGGATTTGTTAATTTATTTTTTCCGAAAAACTTAGGTGAATAACTAGTTATTATGTTGTTAAAATAATAAAATTTGAAGATAACATAATAGCTAGCACTGAGGAAGATATATGATTCACCTTGTCAATTGTCTTTTAGGTGCCAATAATTCTCTTTACAAATCTTTCGTTTCTCTACCAATCTTTTTTCACCACTGATGGATCTTGTGGCACTTCTCTTACATTTCATTACTTTTATTAGGCGTTCGTCTATATGTTATTTATGCACTTTTTTTGTTATTTCAGTGGTTTTATTTGCTTTCATAATATATATATTTAAATATAATATATATACAAATAAATCTTAAAAAATGAGTTGAAGAGCTAAGTTGATCAAGATTATGGTATTGTAACCCTTTGATTAATTAATTAGTGATCATTTTGATGATTGCTTTGAAGTCATTTTCTACTTCAATATGGTGTCCATTCATAGTGCACTTTTAAGATCCAGAGGGATGTGGCAGTCATCAGTGAAAGAAATTTCATCACTGATACATAAATATCCTCATCAATGCTGCTTGTGAAATGGGGGAATTGATGTTAATTGGGAGTGGGTTCAACTTCCAATCAATTCTAATTTTGATGAGCTATAATTTTATGTAGGCCCTTCATGTTTTCCCCCTTAATTTTTTTGGAGTCAAACGATATGTCTTTTTTTAATTGTCATTATTATTGTTATTATTTGCTAGACAAATTTCAAAGTCTAATTGAATCATTCTTGTTCTTAATTACTTGCTTAACTAAAGTGTAATCACCATTTCTACTCTGTTGACTAACAAATAATCAGTACTTATCTTGACTAATGAAACAAGGTCAAATTTGTCATTTCTCTTTCACTACATGCACTTAACAACCACTTATTCACTTTAGGCTAAAATATTTGTTATTTTAACTTAAATAACAAATATATTCTAACATTTATAAACTTACTACACAATATATATATTTCATTATTATAGACCACTCACCACTACTATTTTTGTGTTTAATATCATAAAATGATCTTAATTTCCATCCATTCACATCTCCTTATATCCTTGCATCAAAATATACAAATAATGCAACTAAGACACTTCATATACACTTACATATTATAATCTGATTAAATAAAGAAAAATAAAAAAGCAAGAAGGCCGGGCAGTAAAGAGTGATATTAAACTTGTGAAGCAAAAAATATTGGACCACATTGTACCTCCGTCTAAATATCTACAAGTGGCATCAGCTGATGGAACTTCAAAATAAAATATAGGTGATAAAATTATGGATTCTTATATTGTTTATCTTGCAAGTAAAGGACTTGCTCTTTCTCTACCTATCCGTAGCTTACAAGTGTGAAGTGTCCCTTGTTGGCCTTTTCAATTGGCACGTTGGCTTTCAGGTTGCACATCTCTCTCTTCCCTATTGCTTCCTCTACATACTTGTCCATCAATCATGAACTTCATTCTTAAGCCATTAATAACTCTGTCTTTCATCTTAATTTGCCTTTTAATTTGGATAATTAGTTTACTAAACTTCATTATCCTTTAGGTCTTTCCTTTGTAAAATGTTTTTATTATTGTTTCTCGATTGGTCCCTTTCAGTTGATATCAAGAAATGTGAGAAGTAATTATAGAATGAGTGAAGTGAAATCTTGTATTTTTTTTCATAGGGTGGTGCATGTGGCTCAAGCAAGTTGACCATGGTATATGATGACTCTACATAAATTACTTTGGCCACTATCAAGCTCTTTCGGTTTTCTCATTGATTGTTTTATTTGTTTATTTATTTATTTGTGTACTAGGCCGGTTCCTATATTTATTTACTTTCTTTTTTCTTAACTCTAAATATATATATTGTGTTATTACATTCTAAGAAGTAAAATAAATTCAGTTTGTTATGGTATAAAATATTAAGTAAAGATGTATATATATGTGTGTCATGGAATCAGCAAAGGATGATATAAAACCTCAAAAGAATGAAGGATGATTGTAACTACTTAAAAGTCATTAAGCATGTCTAATGCTTTTCAAATCACCAATGAACTCAATTGCATTCAACCTCTTTTCTTGTAGCTCTTACCTGACAGCCATTGCAGTACATTAACACACACTCTCCTTGGAAAGAGATCATTAATTCATTGTTTAATATTATATTCTCCGTACTAAAAAAGAGTGTTAAATAAGAAAAAAATTCATCCGTTTGTTTGAACTTTTTGATCATCAGTTCATGACTTTTTCTCTATGATACAAATCATTTACCATTAATTACCATCATAAATTAGCATTAATACTAATGAGAAATATTGAGAATATATATATATCAAAGAAAAGAAGTAGAAGAAGAAGAAGGAGAACGTGATCATGTTCTATAGTTGAGAACTGTGTGAGTGTGGTCAGTTGCACGTTTCCCCACAGCTTGCAATTCCATCTTCATCCAATTATATTGATGGCTTAACATCAATCACAACAAGGTGGATCCTTCTCCCAAAACCCTCTCATGAGTCATGACAAGATATCAAATGCCCTTTATTTTTTTTGTTCAGGTTCTAGAAAGATTATTGTTTTTCATGTTATCAAAATATATAAATCACACACACACACACACACAAGTAAATGAGAGAGATTTTATTATTATTATTATTATTATTTTTAAAAAAAATTTGGAGCACAAAAGCGTGTTTGACCAATGGTAACTACGCCTGTCTCTTGCTTATGTCTTGTTGTTTGTTCATGTTTTTTTTTTTGTTGTTGTTTGTTCCTAATTTGTGTATTCTGTTTTTTCTTATTTAATAAATTAGTGATTTATCTATATTATTAAAATAAATTGGAGTACAGATGATAGTCCAGTCCACTAAAGTCATGGGCTGAAAAGTATAGGCATATATAGGTTCTCCTCACCAAGTAATTTACTTGAAATTTAATTATAATTAATATCTAATAGAAAAACAACTTGACAGGGGACTAGAGTTTTTTTTCATGTTATTTTTCTTTGATTTTTAGGATAGTTAAGTGAAACTAATTATAATCATGTAGAGTATGCAAAATTGTTAAACTACATAATTTGATGTAAATTTTATTTAGATGGTTGAGACATAATGTTAAATGTAAAACAAGATTTACAATTGATTCGGTTGAAGTTATATTTTGAATAGCAAAAGTCCATCTAAGATTTTACCGTCTAATTTAATTACTATTTTGACATTAATATTTATTACGAGGAAAAAAGGTATGATTTGCTAGAGTGGTTATAGTATTTATTTTAAAAAAAGACAAATTTCATTAAATAAAAAAGAGAAAACAAGGGTATACAAAGAGAAGAAAAAAACTGCAATAGATCCACTAACAGTAAAAGAAATAAGGATGCACAGAAAAACAAAAAAACATAAAACTAATATAGAGCAATAACAAACCGATAGAAGAAGATAAAGCAAAGTCTTCTCCTAGAATGGTTATGGTTTCTCTTTGTATCCTTATTTTTTGATTATGAACAAAGTAAAAATGAGACTTGATTATCATTTCCCGGTATTTATTAAATATATAGCTAGCAAAATGAGAGGGTAAATTTTTTAGTGGGTATCATACCACAATTAATTTTTATTTTGAGTATCAAACTTCAATTTGTATTATTTTGATTACTCAGTTTTAATTTGTGTTCACTATAGAGGCACCAAAAGGTTCGGAGAAAATTTGATGACATATATGCCGGATTTGTCATTTCAACATTAATTATGTGGATATACCACATCATCAAAGAAACCATGTGGCTATTCTTATTGACTAATTCGTCTGGCCGACATGGCACGTACCATGTCAATGAGAGTGGCCACGTGGGCCTCTTAATGATGTATCATATTCATGTATGTAGATGGAAAGTCAAACAAGTGTTAATGTGACAAATGACAAATCTGACTTATATGTCATCAAATTTTCCTAAAAATCCTCTTCTTGCTATCCTTTAGGTGAACACAAATTAAAGTTGAATAACTAAAATAATACAAATTGAAGTTTAATGTCTAAAATAAAAAAATAACCATAGTACCATATTCACTCAAAATATTTACCCCGCTAGTTCTTGAATTATTCTTGTCTCATTTTCCCTTTTAATTATGTGATTTCATGAGTGATATTGCTCAATAAAAGTAGCTTGTGGAGGTGTGGGGCAATGGAGGAGGGTGAGAGGGTGACGTTAGCCTCTTTTGAGGGGGATGGGGATGGGGGGCAACAAGTTCATTCCATCAACCCACGCGCAATTGAAAGGCTTCCCCTCTTTTTTATAATCCCCACATTCTCTTTTCTCCTCTTTCTCTTCAACCAGGAATAAACCACAACTCCTCCTCCTCCTCCTCCTCCTTCTCCTCCTCATCATCAGTATCTTCTTGATTTTCTACTTTGATAAACATAAAATCAAGGAGAGTTCTTCTATTGGTATTTAATCTTTGAAGGTGAGTTTCTTTAGCATGTTCTTGTTCAAGCATGCATGCATGCACTGGTGCAACTTTAGATTGTTTTCACCTATAGATAGATCTTTCATTCATTCATTCTAGCTAGTTTGATCTTGTTATGGTCTAGCTCTTCTTTTGTATCCATGTCCTTCAATTCTTTACCAGATAACAAGTTTGTCCAAATTAATTTTTCTCCTAGTGACAAAACATAGAGTGTACATATATATCCTTTGTGAGAAGTTGCAAACAAGGGACTGTTTCATTGCAGGATAAGAAGATAATTGCATGACTCGTAAATCTTAGACAAAGGGACAGAGTGATCAGAAACCTCGCATTGCAGAGGTAGTCGGCGCAGCGAAACATTCCTTTTTAGCTTTGTCATTGGCAGGCCTGATACAAGGAACTGTCTCTTTTCCATTCCTTTTATGTTCTCCCTCACCTTTTCTACCATTTGAATCAGAAGCGCATGCTCATGAGAAGCTCCAATCCTTTCACTTTTCTTTTTCCTTTCTGTTCCTATTCTGCGTTCAGTGGGACTTTACCTGTCTTTGATCTTTCAGTGATAGTATATATATATATATGATAATATTATTCAAATAAAGCTCTCATTAATGTACAGCTAGCTCTCCATTCAATGTTAAATATACATAATATACATAGTTAAAGATGTTATAAATGTGATGATTTCTGAAACTAATGAACAAAGACTAATAACAAACCAAAAAGGTAACCTTTTTATCCTTGTCTTATATTTTACATTGTAATGGCTAGCTATCATTCTTGGCTGACAAATAGAGCACATGCTCTTGGAGAATCATTTGCACCATTCACCCTTATGGAGACAACATGATTAGTAGGACTGCCCCATGTTTCTTCTGGTACTTGTTGCTCAGACCTCAAGCATAAACTGATGAATATTCACTATTGAGCCAAACCAACTTCATCATCTCTTTCATTTCAGCAAGCACTGAAACCCATATTACTTCTACCTTTTTAAATTAATTAGCATACATGTGTTGCAGGTGATCATCATGGACTCTATGGAATCTTGTGTTCCTCCTGGTTTTAGATTTCATCCTACTGATGAAGAGCTTGTTGGCTACTACCTCAAGAAGAAGATTGCTTCTCAGAAGATCGACCTCGATGTCATTAGAGACATTGATCTGTATCGAATCGAGCCCTGGGATCTTCAAGGTTCACAAACTATACATTCCTTTGCAAGATAATTTAGTTTCTTTCTCTTCATCTGATATTGTTGTGATCTTTTGAAGAGTGTTGTAGGATAGGGTATGAGGAGCAAAGTGAATGGTACTTCTTTAGTCATAAGGATAAGAAGTATCCTACCGGAACAAGAACAAACAGAGCTACGATGGCCGGGTTTTGGAAGGCAACTGGGAGAGATAAGGCAGTTCATGACAAAAACAAGCTTATTGGCATGAGGAAAACCCTTGTGTTCTACAAAGGAAGAGCACCTAATGGACAGAAGACTGATTGGATCATGCATGAATATAGACTTGAGTCTGATGAGAATGCACCTCCTCAAGTAAGCTCCAAAGTCCAAACTATATACATAGTAATTATAATTGTTAGGTTTTAAACATAAGCAGTAAGACTAATGTTTTCATTGCTAGTTGTTCAGGAAGAAGGATGGGTGGTATGCCGAGCTTTCAAGAAGAGAAGCACCATCCAAACAAGAAGCATTGCCGATGTTTGGGAATCTGGTTATGCACCAGTGAACTCATATCTTCAGAGGCAACCAATTAGGAGTGCACTTTGCAAGCAAGAGAGTGCTGATCAGATTGAAAACTTAAACCTCTTGAACTCTAACCAGTTTGTTCAACTCCCACAGCTTGAGAGCCCATCCATGCCTTTGTTGAAGAATTCTAGTGTTGTTTCAATGAGTTGTGAGAATGAAGATGGTGGTGAGAAGGTGACTGATTGGAGAGCTCTTGACAAGTTTGTTGCATCACAGTTGAGCCATGAAGAGAGATATGATGCTGATCAACAGTGTTCAGAGCTTGGTCATGCTGTGGATAAGAACTCAGAGATGGCATTGTTGTTACTTGGAAGTGGTGATGAGGAAGAGAACAAATTGAATGGACTTTTGAGTTCTAGTTTGGACTGTGATTTTGGAATATGTGTTTTTGATAAGTGATCATCATCAGGTTATGTATATCATTTTATTGTGGAGGAGGTGCATGCAGGCAAGAGGAGGGTTGTGGTATCTGGACTTTGATCAAGCTGAAAACTCATGACTTTATTATCTCCATTCATGTTTGGGATTGGTTGTAGCTCTTTATTTTTATTTTTATTTTTTTCATTTGGAGAGAGGTAAACAGATTGAGTATTTTGTCTATCTCTATACATATTTCTTCTTCTCTTGTGTTTGAGAAGACTATATCTTGTTTAATATTGTGAATAAGAAGTTTCATGGTTTTGCTCTTAATGAATTGCATTAAGATATCTATTAAAAATTAGGATTTTAAATTTTACTTATGATTTTTAAATTTTACTCATGGTTTGTTGACAATTCTCATAATACGTAGATACACACCAAAGTCCACTGCAAAGTGAGGGCATAGATATTTATTAAACTTACTCCATGTCGATAAATATCTTTGATAGAATTTTTTTTAAATGGGAGTGTTTATTATCTATTTATAAAAAAAATTAAATAAATAACAACATAAAAATAAAACAAAACAAAACAAAACAAAAAGATACTTAAAGACTACTTTATTTTTTGGATGTTTTTTTAATTATATTTATATATTGTGATCAGGTGATAGTAAAATTATTTACATTTATGTCAATAAAATACCTAAAATGAGCATTATAATTTCTTAATATTATATGAAATTAAAATTGATCCTAAATTTAAAAAATAAAAAAATATTTAATTAATAATTATTTATTTGAAAATGATTAGTTTGTAAATTTAATTTAGTAAAAAGATTTGGATAGTGTTTATTAATTTATCAAAGAGAAAGGACTCCAATCTAATTTTAGTTCAAAGCAGGGGTCTTATGATAATTTTACCAAATCCTTTTTTGAGATGAAAACCACTCTTTGTCGCAGCCGCCAAAGCCCATCACGCCGCCAGCTTAGCTCGAGCCGTTCGGCTGCAGCTCGGCTCCAGCTTCTTCTTCTTCTCTTCGTGGTGGGGGATGGTATCCCTTGTGCCTTGTGGCCCTCGCGGTATATCGTGCGAGCTCGGCAAAACCCTTGCCTTTTTCTTTGTTTTCCTCTCATCTCCTCCTCAGCCATAGGCCCATAGCTGACAATGGAGTTGCCGCTTGCGCCTCTGTTGCGCCTTGCTTGGGTCGCCGGAACCCTCCCCATTCTCTTGGCCTCTCTGCCTGTCCCTTGGTTTGGCTTCCTTCATCGGATTATTTTAGATTTCGCGGCTAGAGGCAAGATCATCAAGTCTTCTTCTCGTGTAAGCATCCAACCTAATCCAATGCTAAGCTTTTGGTTTGTGGTTATTTGAATTCAGGAATCATGGTTTGATATGTTGGTTCCTTTTGTTTTTTGTTTTTCTTTTCTTTCTTTTAAGATGTTTGATCTTATTCTTTATTTTATGATTTTATCCCATCTGTCAAGCTGTGATCTTGCTGTGTTTTATAGATGTTTTCTCCATGGATAATTGATGTTTGTTCTGAATTTGAAGGTTCATTTCATTGAATTTCTTAATATGATTTTAGTGTACTATTTACTGTGAATCAATAGCTTTTTTTTTTCTTGACTTTCTTCATTGACTGCTCTCGATGTGTTTGGATGATTGTTGCAAGGCTCTGTGTATTGAGTACTTGAGATGATTCTAAGCTGTTTATTTGCTTGATGAGTTTTCAGAAATTCACAGTTCCGCAAAGATATTTTTTGCATTTTTATGTGGTGGCCGTGTTGGTGACGACGTCTATGTTGCTTTTAATGTGGTTCTATGCATATGGAAAGATGGTTCCTTCAGCCTCTGATTCATTTCAATATACCACAGTTGCAAGCCACTTGACTGGAGGTTCACATGTGTTTTCCTTTGATAAGAGGTCATTAACTCCGACAGAGCATAGGCATCGTGTTTGGCGAACTGTATTTGTTCTTCTATTGATGGAAGCACAAGTTTTGCGGCGCTTGTATGAGACAGTAAATGTTTTTAGTTATAGTTCATCCGCCCGAATGCATGTTATGGGCTATCTGACAGGTTTATTGTAAGTTCACATCCTTGGTTCTTCTTGCCTTTAGTTCTTTAAGTTTCTAGTACATGTTGAAAGCACATGACAATTTACATTGTAGCTTCTCTTGTATCAAAATTAGTTGTTTGTCTGTCAAAATTCATTACTCAATTCAATCATGACCTTCAAATGTGTTGTTCTCTGGTTTGCTGTCCTGTTGGATATTGTGTATCATTTCCTCATTAGATTTAATTTTTGTCTTGCTTATAGAAATATTACAATCATGGGGCTTGGGTGCTTGTTTGATGAATGCTTATCAATTCCTTGTTCTCTGCTCAGCTTTTACACTGCGGCACCATTGTCATTGTGTTGCTCAGTTGTCCCAGAAGCCGTAAGCTATGCGAGCAGTCATGTATCTGAATTTATTGTCAGAGGTAGGGCAGCAATGCCAGACCTTCAGCTTGATTGGTGGGAATATGCACGGCCTTTTCTTCAATTGGGATGGTGCCAGTGGGCTGGTGCTGGTATTTTTATATGGGGCTGGTGTCATCAGCTTCGCTGCCATGCAATTCTTGTAAGTTTTGCATTCTTATCATATTCAATGCCCTCTGATGAAGGCTTATCATTTTGATCATTGTTTCTTTGTGCATATCATTGGATAAAGCAACTGTTGCCTATCTCGTATGATGCATTTTTTTCATTTTCTAAAGCAAGGTCCAATGGTAATTTTCCAGGGTTTATTGCGTGAGCACAGAGGAGCTGACGAGTATGTGATCCCTCATGGTGACTGGTTTGAATATGTTTCTTGTGCGCATTACCTTGCTGAGATAGTAATTCTCATACCCTCCTTCAGTTATTTTATCATCAATTTATGACTTCTAAGTCCATCTAACTTGACTAAAACTAATTTTATGTGTATCAGTGAGTATTTATGTCTTGTGTGTCTGTACTTTACACTACTTGTCAAAATTAGACTCCATACACAAACACTTCGGCATAACTTATTCTATGGTATGAAAAAAGAATTCAAAATCACTATGGGATATCCTAGATCTTTACGGGCTCAATAGTTATATAATTTCTTTCGCACTTGTATAGACTGGAAAAAAGAATTTCTTCTGTGGCTTCAATAGCTCTTGATTCTAAGTTGTCTATATGTTTCTTTTTGCAATTCATAAAACAGGTCATATATGCAAGCATTTTGCTTGCAAGCGGAGGATTAGATCTTACTATATGGCTTCTTTTCTTTTTTGTGGTAGGTTTACTCTAATTTTAACCAACTTATTTTCTATTCCATCACAATGCTAGAGGACACTCTTCGGTTCATGTTTCAGGTATCAAATCTCGTGTTTGCAGCAGCAGAAACTCACAGATGGTACCATCAAAAGTTTGAAAACTATCCAGTGACTCGCCGGGCAATTCTTCCATATGTTTATTAGAGGTTACCATTGATATAAATATCTCAGGTTTTGTAATATATGCTATCCGCTGACAAGCAATAGTTGGTATATATATTCTGTTGTGCTTCAGGCTACTTATATACTCTTCTTTACCAGCCATGTCTCATTGGCAAAACTGAAAGCTAAATCAAAATCATGTTTGTTTGTATAACCTCTCATTTAGGTTAGTAATTATTAATTATTTTTTTTAACAAAGTCAACTAGCGCTGTTCTACAAAAGAGTTGTCAAAAGGACAGACATACAAGTGCGGTTGTGGTGGCTTAATGATCTTCTATGGATTTACTTTGTGCACAGTATTCAAAATGATATATTAAAAATACAGTTCTTCTCACATGGGGTCTAATGAAGAAGATAGTATAAACATATAAAAAATAAATTAATAAAATATGTTAAAAAAATATCATTAATAATTCATTATTATTGTATTTACACAAAACATTTGTAATTATAACTAAATTATTCTGTTTTCATATTTTTTTCAAAATAAATAAATAAATAAATAAATAATTTAGTAGTTCATTAAATTTGGCACATTTTCACTTTTATCATCGATTTTCAATTTGTATCAATTTGATTACTTAATTTTAATTTAATTTTACAAAATAGTAAATCATGAGATTTTGGCTCTTAAATAAATAACGTGGTTTTCTTTCAATGGTATGGACATCTTTAATAAACTTAATAATATATCATGAGGAAGACTGATTCGGAATTTTAGACAACTATGTAATTAATTAAAAATTAAAATTTTTAATTTATTATCTCATAAAATTAAATTAAAATTAAATAATTAAATTGATAAAAATTGAAGTTCCGCCATTAAAGCGAAAATGAGTTAAAAAAAGTTCGGTCAACATGTAAAAATTTTACCCAGTTTACTGGATTCATATCAAAATTGGCGCGAAGTAGCAAAAAAAAAAAAAATCTAGATGATTCCATGTCTTCTCTTCGACGTCGGGGAGCAAAGGCCTCGCCTTTTCCTATCCTCTTCTCCTCAGCCACCGCTGATGATGGAGTTTGGGGCTCCCTCCTGATCACGTTGCCTGTTCCGGGGTTTGATTTCCTTCATCTTATTCTCTTACAGTAGTGGCGATGTTTGTAGGTTTTTTATTTTTGTTTTGCTGATCAAGAAGCCTTCTTCGCGAGTAAGCATCAAATCCTGTCTAATATTTATAGGTTTTTTATTTTTGTTTTGCTGATGTTTTTCTTTTTAGCTATTTGAATTGAGAACTCATGGTTATTGGAGTTGTTTGATGTACTTCTGAAGTTAGTCTAGTGGGTGAACTATTCAGTGCTTTGACTGGTTTTTAGGGCATTAGGGCTCTTCTTCTTTTGAATGCGCAGACATAAACATTCAAATATTTTATGTATGACCTGAAATTTATTCCTTCTTTCAAGTGCTTAAATAATTCTTGAAAGCAACATTTAATTACTTACAGTATAAGTGCATAAATAGTTCAATAGCTGATGCTTGAGTTGTCTTTGTTAAACTTATTTTTTTTTTTTAAAAAAAAAAGAAGAAGAAGAAGAAAGAGTTGTTTTGGTTGAATAGTCAAATGTTGTTATCTGTGCTCTAATTCACAATGTTTAACAAGTTAGACCTCACTTGTAAGTTTTTCTGTGATATGTAAAGTTATCAGAAAGTACTGTAGGATATCCTAGATCTGTACAGGACTCATTAATTATCTTATTTGACAGTAATCCGAATTCCATGAAATTGTCAGATCTTACTGTATGGTTTCTTTACTTTTTTGTGGTAGCTGTACTCGAATTTAACCAAGACATTGTTCCTTTTCAATGCCAGGCAACACCCTTCTGTTAATTATTCATACTTAGAATCATACTACTTGTTACTGCTGAAGGAAAACCCATTATTTTACTGTTTGAAAAATTGATGGTTATGTTTGATAGTTGATAATGAGTCTAGTACTTTATATTGAGATCATTTACTTCTGTTCTTACTTCGCAGCTTGTTTCACTCAACTGCTGGTAGAGGTCAAATGGGATGCTGGTTTTAGCCTATGATCACATTACTTGTCTTGATGTTTTATATTGGTAAATTGAATGAAATTTCTTGATCATGATTTCTTGACTCACTGTTCTGAGGTTTGTTCATGTCAACTGACGCAACGAATATAAACTTGACTTGATGTGACAGAGGCGACATTCCTTCTTATGCCAAATGAAAAAATCTCTAAAGTGTCTTACAAAGCCATCATGTTGCAATAGTTGTCTATGTAACGTGGAAGTGGATGAACTTATCCAAAACTGTTTTTTGATTTCTTGATTGAACTTGAAAGGTCAGGTGAGCACTCTGTTTATAATTGTGCTCATAATTGTGCAAGCCTGAGGACATTCTTCAAGTTTTCGACCTCATTCTAAACTAGTTATATTGATTAGCTATTGCAATATATTCTGCCTATCTTTGCTGAGATTTGTGAACTTAGTTCAACTATTTTGGCTTCCCTACATGTTGTTTCTTGTGTAATCAGCTAGGAAGTAGCAGTTGTATGAGTTGACATGCATATAGTGTTTTATGCTGTTACAGATTCAATTATTTGAGGACAAGTTAGATTGAAAGGCACATGACAACCAATTTGAGCATGAAGACTTGTGGCTTCAAAGGGCATCCTCTGTTCTCCTTCACTGTGGTATGATCCCATCTATAATCCTTATTCAAGTCTTCTACCTTATTTACATTGACGATAAAAGTAATGTATACACTGGAGAGTAAAATTCTTCTTTTCTGTGACAATGAAAACAAAATTAAGGGCCTCACTTAGACTTTGGAGATGAAAATGCCATGCATCATGTGACCAAGGAAGGGACCAGCAAAGCAATGCACTGGTGATTGCAAACTTGGACATTGTCTTTTCCTCACTTTTAACAGCATTCCATTTGCAGACATGCCAAGATACCATACATATATATGTATACATATATATATATTTTCCTATCATCAAAACAAGAGCTTTGACTGTATTTGATTCATGGTGAGACCGGTTCATTATCTAATGCTCTATTGCAATCTTTAGATGCATTATCTATGTTGATTCTCATCTTGAATTATGCATAAACTGGACCCGTGTGTTTTGTCTTTCAAGCACGGTGTCTTCTTTGTCACCTCAAATTCCAATCTGAACTGGAGGTTCAGATTTGCAGTTAAGAGAGTTTTAGGTGTACTTATGTCTCTGGTCATGCTTGGCCTGAGATGCAGCAAATATGTACTTGTTTATTCTAGGTTGGGGACCCTTCTTCCAATCTATTGGATCACAACCATTGCATTATAAGCCCTGTCCTTGTCTATCTCTCATTCGTTTGTAGCCAATTTGCAGGTTTTGGTGACCATTGAGCTATAACTGCACACATTGAAGACATGCTTGAAAGGTAAAACTTTTTTGACAGTAATGAATGATGTTTCCCATTGAGTAGTAACAACATGTGGCTAGGAGTTAAAAAGATCATATGAACTGAAACCAAACTTTATTTATTTTATGATGGCAATGAGGGGATTGTGTTGTCTAGCTAGTTTTTTTTTTTAATTTAATTTGGTTGAGGGGCTCAATGTCCTCTTTTGGCGCCTCTTATTCATGAATTCCTAATGCCTGGCCTGCTCCTCTTCTCCATCCTGATAATCATCTATCCTGGTATTTCCATGTTTCAGTTTGTGGACCACCATCACCTTTTTTGTTTTTAAGATTGAATAATTCACATTTTATTGAAAATAAAATATAGCAAGGGGACGAAGAACAAACACATGATAGTATTTTTTTTATGTTTTTTTATTATAATGAATAAACCGCATTCATCAATCATGGTGTTTCAATGGATATATTAGGGACAATTCACTGGAAAAAAATACAAAAAGAATTGCTCTTTGAAATCATTATCTTCAAAAGTGAAGGCAAAGCTTATCCTACTAAAGAGAAGGATTGAGTATTTGGCCAATGTGCTTTTTCTTAATATATCTTCATCAAGGAAATTTCTAATGTTTTCTATTTAACTTTTGATTTGACTTTCTAATCAAAGTTAAAACTTTTGACTCAAATGGGGAACTCATTTGGTTCCTAAACACACTTTAATAAGCACATGTTAGACAGCCCATGGACCACATCTATTGAATTCTATCATTATAAATAAAAATAAATAAAATAAAATAAAATAAAATAAATAAATAAGAAAGGCGTGAACTTCATTCATCTTTTAACTCGAAGCACACATTCACATACTCTGCATTAATACGCCGGATTCCCGCCACTATACTCTGAATTAGTATTTCCCGCCTTTACATTAATTAACATAAACACCCACATAAAAATATATATTTGCAAGACCAAACACAACAGTATCTTGCTATTATGCTACTGTGCTAGAGATCTGAACTCATTCTCAGAGTCCTAGCTGTCCCAACCCCAACCATAGAAAAATCCGGGTTTAAAATTTGTTTTCTGGTTGGACGTGACCCATATTGTTGGCTTGCGGGGACCAAATCCCAATTTCAATGACCCTATTAAACAAATGATATAAAATTGCTTCTATGTCCCTATAAGAATGGGTTATTATTATAAACCATGCCCTTTTAAACATCATACATTATAAATCACACACACAAAAAAAAAAAATTATATAATAATTATCTTATAAGCATACATAAACAAATATGCATTTATTTCAAGAAGGGAAAATAATAATAATAATTATTATTTATTTCTATAAGTACTAGGCGGCAAAAAGCCCAAAAAACATGAACAACAGCATTCTCCTGTGCAAGATCCAGCCAAAGACTAGTCCACTTCACGGCCATTCCCTTCTAAATATCCATAAATAAATAAATAATTCCCACATTTTCCAGGTCCCTATCTGCAAAACTCGAACGGTCAAGTACTCTTTTTATCCACGTCATCCTCGAATTTTTACAGCTGTTAAATAAATAAATAAAATTCACTATTGCCTTTTCCCCCTTTTAATTTTTCAAAATTCCTCAAAACAAAACCCCCTCCCTCCCTTCTTCTCCAAGAACCTCTCTTTCTCCAGAGCTCTCTCTCACAATGCGCTTCATTCTCCTTCTCCTCCTTCTCCTCCTCCCTCTTCTCATCTCCTCCGCCACTCCACCTCGCCCTCCTGATCTCCAGTCCGAGATCGACGCCCTCCTCGCCTTCCGCCAAGCTCTCCGGGACCCTCTCAACGCCCTCTCCGGCTGGGACCCTTCCATCCCCTCCGCCCCTTGCTCCTGGCGTGGTGTCTCCTGCTCTCCCATCTCCTCCCGCGTCGTCGAGCTCCGCCTCCCTCGTCTCCGCCTCTCCGGCCCACTCCCCGCCTCCTCTCTCATCCCTCTCCCTTTTCTAACCAAGCTTAGCCTCCGCTCTAACTCCCTCTCCGGCCCTCTCCCCGTCTCCGCCCTCTCCTCCCTTCCCCACCTTCGCTCCCTTTTCCTCCAATCCAACTCCATTTCCGGCCCTCTCCCTTCCTCTCTTCTCACCAACCTCTCCGACCTCCAAGTCCTCAACCTCGCCTCCAACCTCCTCTCCGGCCCTCTCCCCTCCTCCTTCTCCCCTAATCTTCGTCTCCTCGACCTCTCCTCCAACTCCCTCTCCGGCCCTATCCCTCTCTCTCTCCCTCCCCGCCTCAGCCTCCTTAATCTTTCCTTCAACCGCCTCTCCGGCGCTCTCCCTGCTTCTCTCGGCCATCTCCAGTCTCTTGTCTATCTTTGGCTCGACTGGAACCAGCTCCGCGGTCCCATCCCTGCTGCCTTATCCAACTGCTCCTCTCTTCTTCATCTCAGTCTCCAGGGCAACTCCCTCCAGGGCGTCCTCCCCTCCGCCATCCCTTCCCTCCAGGTCCTTTCTCTCTCTCATAATCTCCTCTCCGGCGTCCTCCCTTCCTCCCTCCTCTCCCATTCTCTCCGCATCGTTCAGCTCAGTTTCAACCGTTTCTCCGGCATTGAAGCCCCGGTGGCTGCCCTCAACTCCACCGCCCTCCAGGTTCTCGACCTCAAGGAGAATGAAATTGCCGGGCGATTCCCATCCTGGCTTACTGCTATGCCGAACCTCACTATCTTGGATCTCTCCGGTAACTCAATTTCCGGCCTTCTTCCGCTGGCTATCGGAAAGCTCCCGGCGCTGCAAGATTTCCGGATCGCGAGGAACTCGATGAGTGGTCCGGTACCGATGGAGATTGGGTCTTGTGTATCGCTCCAAATATTTGATCTTCAAGAAAATCGGTTTTCCGGCGAGATTCCGCCGGTTCTTGGTGGTCTTAGTGCGCTCAGGGAGCTTCGTCTTGGCGGGAATCAGTTTTCCGGGCAGATTCCGGCTAGCCTTGGGCGTCTTTCGAAGCTGGAGATGCTATCGCTGGGCGAGAACCAGTTGAGTGGGAGGATTCCGGAGGAGATCATGAAGTTGGGGAATTTGACGTTCTTGGACCTCGCCGTTAACGGATTCTCCGGCGACATCCCATCCGGTATCCAGAATCTTGTTGTGCTGCGGATCTTGAATCTCAGCGGCAATGGCTTCTCTGGCGGCATGCCGGCGGGCATCGGGAGCCTAACAAGCCTGACGGTACTGGAGCTTGGCGGCTTGAAGAACCTCTCCGGCGAGGTTCCAACCGAGCTTTTTGGGTTGCCAAACCTTCAGGAGGTCTCTCTCGCTGGAAACTCATTCTCCGGCGAGGTTCCCGAGGGTTTCAGCAGCCTCTTGGGTTTGCAGCGGCTCAATCTTTCCGGAAACTCCTTCTCCGGCTCCATTCCGGTGACTTACGGCTACCTTGAATCTTTGCAAGTCCTTTCCCTCTCCGGCAATGAAATATCAGGCGGTATCCCGCCGGAGCTCGGCAATTGCTCCAATCTCACAGTGCTTGATCTGCGGTCCAATCGGTTGTCCGGCGAGATCCCCGTCGATCTTTCTCATCTCTCCACTCTCGCGGTGCTCGACCTTGGCCGAAACGATCTCACCGGCGGAATCCCACCAGAGCTCTCGCATTGCTCGTCGCTGACCGTGCTCCGCCTGGACGGGAACCACCTCATTGGCACCATTCCCGGTTCGCTGTCCAACCTCTCCAAGCTACAAACGCTGGACCTCTCCACCAACGAGCTCACCGGCGCTATCCCATCCGACCTAGCTCGCATCCCCGGCCTGATTCACTTCAACGTCTCCGAAAACAATCTGCAAGGAGAGATTCCTGCCATGCTTGCCTCCCAGTTCAACAACCCCTCAGTGTTCGCAGAAAATCCCGACCTTTGCGGACGGCCTCTATCGACGGAATGCAGTGAAGCCAGGGCCAGGATGAGGAAAAGGAGACGAGAGCGTTTGTTCTTTTGGATTGGGATCGGGGCGGCGATTGCGTTTGTTATCGCGTCACTGTGCTGCTGCTGCGCCATTGTCCTAGGCCGTCTCCGCCGCCGCTACCTCGACAACCGGGCGGGCGTGAAGAAGAGGAGCCCGGCGCGCGGCAGCGGTTCCAGCGGCGGGAACCGGAGCAGCAGTTGCGAGAGCGGCGGAACGCCGAAGCTAATCATGTTCGGCAATAAGATCACGTACGCCGAGACAGTGGAAGCCACCCGCCAGTTCGACGAAGAGAACGTTCTCAGCCGTGGACGTCACGGTCTCGTATTCAAGGCCTGTTACAATGACGGCACGGTGCTATCCATACTCCGGCTGCCGTCCACTTCCGCCGACGGCCAAATCGTGATCGAAGAGGGGTTTTTCAGGAAGGAGTGCGAGACTCTCGGCAAGGTGAAGCACCGGAACCTCACAGTCCTTCGAGGATACTACGCCGGACCCCCGCCGGATGTTCGCCTGTTGGTCTACGACTACATGCCCAATGGCAACCTCGCCACATTGCTCCAAGAGGCATCGCATCAGGACGGGCACATCCTCAATTGGCCGATGCGTCATCTCATCGCGCTTGGCGTGGCTCGGGGCCTAGGTTTTCTCCATACGGCCAGTGTCGTGCACGGCGACGTCAAGCCACAGAACATACTCTTCGACGCCGACTTCGAGCCGCATTTGTCGGACTTCGGGTTGGAGAGGCTGGCAGTGACGCTAGGGGCGGCGGCAGAGGCGGCGACTACATCAGCCTCAGCGACGCCGGTGGTAGGGTCACTGGGCTACGTGGCGCCGGACGCGGCAGCAGCCGGGCAAGCGACGAGGGAGGGAGATGTGTACAGCTTCGGGATCGTGTTACTGGAGTTGCTGACGGGGAAGCGGCCGGGGATGTTCATGGGTGGAGAAGGGGAGGGCGGCGAGGACATCGTCAAGTGGGTCAAACGCCAGCTTCAGAGAGGCCAAGTGTCGGAGCTCATGGAGCCAGGGTTGCTGGAGCTCGACCCGGAGTCATCGGAGTGGGAGGAGTTCCTTCTCGGAGTCAAGGTCGGGCTACTCTGCACGGCGCCGGACCCGCTCGACCGGCCATCCATGGCCGACGTCGTGTTCATGCTCGAGGGTTGCCGGGTGGGCCCCGATATGCCCTCTTCGGCTGACCCCACCTCTCCGGCCATCGTCTGACTCTTCTTTCGCCGTTGCCTCTTTCCCGCCCCGCTCCCGCTCTTGCTTTAATTCCACGTCAGCTTTGACTGGTCAAACTGTTCCCGCCTTTGCTCCCCAAAGTAGCCGTTGCATTGGCATTGGGTTGTGTCTTTTTTTTTTTCCCTTTTTTTTTAAATTTTTTTGGTTGTCTAATTCTTTTCTTTAAAAGGGAATTAGTGGTGGCATTGGCCAGTGGGTGTGTCCGACAACTCGGAAAGCGGTTTCCTGTGCGCCGCGGTTCGTGTTTGATCGTTGGATCTCATATCGACGGTGCTCTATGAATTGTGGACCCCATCTGAAATTTTTTTAAGCTGCCTCGAAACCAGCAAGCTATATATTACTTATAATATATATATAATAAATACTATATAAAAAAAAAGTATATACTATATATGCATTGGGAGATGAGAGTAGAAAGGGTGGGTGGTGGGTGAGCCGTTAACAATGGATTCCCTCTGCTATTTTGTAGGCTTTTTGATATATGAATGGGAGTGGGAGTACTGGCGCACAGAGAGAGAGAGGACCCAGTTATAACTAGTTACTGTAGTGGTACTATTTATTTATGTATTTATAATTATAATTTACGAATGGTGTGATGTTTGAGCAGAGGGTGGGGGGTGGTGACCGTTGTTAACCATGTTGGCTTTTTCTTGGTTTCTCATGATTTGAAGGCCCTGTGTGAGAGTGATCACAAGTGAGTGTACTCAAAACTGTGTGGTTGTAAAGCTGCTGTCTTTCTGAACGACTTGTCCTGCGCGCTCTGAATCAGAGGCTTTTTTTTATTTTTTTATTTTTTTACTTTTGGATCATTCAATCTATTTAATCAGCAGGCATGTGCTTTTGGGCTCAATCAATTCAATTTTCTCATTCTTTTATTTCATAGTAGGAAGGAACTAGGAACTAGGAACTATAGATTGATAAATGAACATGATGAAACTTGGTTGAATGTTCAAAAGAGTTTAAAGTTTGAACATGGAGATGGGTCAGTCACTGACCTGAGGACATACAGTGTGAGCAGTGGAGTCTGAGACTCTGGTGCAATGTAATCAGGCCCGTGATTCTGATCAAATGGTCAGGACCAAACACTAGACTCCACTTAGAGCCAGGATGAGCATCTTTGTCTGTCCTTTTTATTTCTCAATCTTAAAGCTTGATACCCGTTGTACTCAAAACCTTTTCTTTTTTGTTTTTTCTCAGTGTATGTCTACATATTTGAGCAATGTCCATAAAATTATAAACATTAAAAGAACAATCACAACCATTCACATAGAAGAGACAGATTAAACCAAATTCAGCCATCCTGTCTACTCCATATGACTTAAATCAAATAAGAATAATACAACCAAAAACCTTTTAAACTAATCAATTGATTTTATAAAATCATCACTATAATAAATAAATAAATAAAGAAAAATCATAAAATCTGCAAGTAATCAGACTCTACTTTTATTGAATTTTCTTACAGAATCTCATTTGAAAAAATAGTATAGTAACTAGGCATCATAAATTTATTATTATATTATCACTGAAATGAAAATATTGGGAGGAGAGAAACAAAGTAGGGAGAGAGAGAGAGAGAGAGAGAGATGCAGATTTAATAGTGTAAAGGCTATCTTAATCATGGAAAGAAAAGGGTCTTTTGATGAAAAAAGAGAAAGAAGATGGCAGGAACTTTCTGAGTGAGTACTTGCAAGCTAACATGTGTAAGATACACATATCTACCATCTCTTGCAGCAAACCAGTAATGTTTTATTCAAGGATCAATGCATACTGAAACAGGACCACAACCATTATAAAAAAGATTTGAAAAACACCAAAAAAGTCCTTCATTGAAAATAGCTTTAAAACAAACAAGAGAAGGCTTTATCTCAAAGTTTCAGAAAATTAATTCAATATATTACAAAATAATTTGGTGTGTATATATATATATATAATTTTGCTGAGATGAGCGGTTAGACAATTAAAAACGACAAAAGTGTGCATAATTTTTTACGAAATAAGTAAAAGCAGAGCCCACACATACACGGATGTTAGGACCGCCCGTATATATAATCGTTATTCACACTCTTAAAAATATATTCTTACCTCAAATCAAGCTCTAGTCACTTTTGAAGCATTTTTACAAGGACCGTTGGTGTGATTCTCTAATGACAATGAATTTTTTTTTAAATGTCATAATATATATATATATATATACACCTCAAACATAATTACTTGATTTTGTTATTCAAAACCTCAAAAGTTGCATAATAAACAAGTTTTATTTTTAAAAATTATTAAACTACTGTAATTGATATATTTATATATATATATATATATATATATATATATATATATATATATATATATATATATATATATATATATATATATATGATGCTTGTTATTTTTGTAAAAAAAATAATAATAATAACTAAGATTGCATGGAGACAATGTATCACTCTAGTAATCAATATTGATCACTTTTTCATTTATTATTAAAATTGTGAAATCATGCATGGTAAGGTCGAATAAAATATTGAGTTAATAAATGCATTAAAGAATCATCAATGTGCTTGCGTTGCTTTTGTTTTATCCGCACTTTAAAAAGAACAGAAAATTATCAGCTTTAAAGGCCTTTAAAAAGGACACTGTGTCTCTCTTGAGATAATGTACTTCATTTGCAGTTTTATTTAACTTATATAAATGTACCCAATATATATATAATGTAATAAATAAAAAGACATAGTAAAAAAGTAAGAAGGTTAAGTTGGATCTAGCTGGATTAGGTGTCTAATTTGAGACAAGATCCAACATGAGAGTATTAGCCAAAGAACTGAATCCATGCTTTGCATTCAATGGAACTTTGGATACATGAGACATTCTTATCAATGTTATTGTGTCTCTTGGGAACAAACACCTAAACCAATCCATGTCTTGTTGGACTGTCTCAGTATGCATACCTTTAGGAAAACACTATGAGAATAAAAGGTTTTCATGCCAATTGCCAATGGAGAGGTCTCAAGTGATTACACAATACTAATGGTTTGCATTTTATCTTTATTAAATAGTTACTTTTACAATCTTAAGTCTTTGTTAAATATAACTAAATAGATACAAGTTTTAATTGATATTTCACAAATAATCTTATTCATGTTAGTTCTATAGATTAGGCAGTCATTTCACCTTTTTCTTTTTTTATTATCAAAAATATTTTCTTATATGTATGGACATATGCATATACTGATATACAGTCTTTTTTTAAGGTGATATAGTACACCAGCAATAGATGATACTTCTCCGGTAAATTGTTTTCTAAGAGTTACCAACATGCGCCCCTTCTTAATGTATTAATGATCTTTTTTGGTAGCCCATCTTCACCACTGGTGGATCATATGACATACCTCTTGTTAAATTAACTTTGTATCATTTTTTCAGTTATCTGTTTCTTTTATAATCGCCTTTTAATTTATTGAAGCGGTGATTTATCTAATTTTTATTAAAAAAAAACTTTGGTTCATTAGAAATCATATCTACATACATACAAAGCCTTTTTTTTCTTCTATTTTATATTAATTGAAACTTAGATTCTTTAAACTGTGGAATGAAGCCCAAGTGATTAAAAGGCCTATGGAAGCCCAAACCACATTTCAGTGTAGTTTGATAAGACCAAGTGAGTAAACACTCCAAAGAGAAGAATTGATACATTCTATAAAATATCACAAACCATATAAACATTATCAATAAAATATATGTTCTTGAAAAGGAGAAAGTAGCACTCACAAATAGAGCAAAAGAATTGCTTGTAATTATTTAGGCATATATGTCTTTATTACACCATGAACCATTGCAACAAACTCTAAATAAAAAACCAAAAATGGAATACTTTCAATAACTAAATTTAATTTAAAGTCTCATTTTTTTAATACTCAAAAGTATTGAAGAAGAACACTATGGTCTTATCCAAGCAAACCTACTTAAGATTCTGATAAAGTAATAAAACCCCATGCATTAACTACTAACAGTCCAAGAACTCAAAACAAAACTTCAACCTTAAACAAAAAGTTGATTCTAATTAAAGACTTAGCGAGTAGAACAAAAGTATTGATTTGGTAGAGAGTTGGTTCACCATTCCCATCAGCCCAACCAAAGAGTTTCTTCAAGATTAACAAAGTCTTATGTCCATATTCTGATGTATTATTCACAACAAACAAATGTATAACTTGATTCACATCACATTATTATATTATCAACCATCAACATAATATATTCTCACATATCTTTAGTATCTTAGGATAGGTTGGTTTGGAACTCTAAAGATTTAATTAACAAACAGAAATCTCCTAGCTAAAACTTCAAAATTGAAAAATGGTTCAATTTTGAAACATCATGCATGAAAATAGAGTTTTATTAAGAATAGACAGCGATAAAAGCATACAAACATATTACGTAAGTTTCATATTTTATAAATCAATGGATGCATGACTATTAATTACTCTAATATGTACGACCTTCTTATACGTGCTAATTTATTTAATTAAATATGTTATAAATTAACCAAATAAATCAAATTTTGATACTACATTATATACAAATTAAAGATACTATGTGATTTAACCCAAAATTTTAATTTAATATGATGAAAAACTTATGTTTATATATTAAACTCTTGATTTTAAATTAACCGATATGATATTATTAGTTTATCCTACAGGTCTTATTTAAAATGGAAGGCGAATCCTTTGCAAACTAATTAAGACTAAGAAATATAAATGTTCAATCAATATCAGGTACAGTGAAGCATAACATGCAATGTTTGAGAGAGAAGCAACAAGCAATAACTTGATTATATAACTTTAGTTATAGAAAAAAAAACAGAGCATTTGTTTTGGAGGTTGGACATTAACATCAACATCAATAATAGAGAAAAACATTTGAGGATTTTTGTGATATTTTGCCATCTTCTCCAGCAATCTTATCCCAACCACCATCACGTTCCATGTCTACTATATATATTTTGCTTAACTACATCCCATGATAAATTATAAAAAAATCATGTAAAATGACATTAAAATACGAAAAAAATCTTCAACTAAATTCACAAATTGTAACCAACGACCAAATAATTTATTGGTAGTCAGGTCTCCATTAAAATTTTTACATTTCTGAAAATGTAAATAGTAGTTGAGTGGTCCCAATACTCATGTATGTACAAGTTCTGCTCTCATCTACTCTGCTGAGATTCGTGCACATTTCTATTTTTCTTAGCAGCCTAACCACTCAAATTGGGAAAAAAAATTCACAAATTGTATTATAAACAATTGCAGTATGATTTTCTTCTTAGAATTGATTAGTTTAATTGATTTTTTTAATCCATAGTTATTCAAGCAAATACTAACAATTAGATACAATTTATAAGGACATATATAAATGATGCTGAAAAGTTTGTAGTGCATGTGATTCAAATGTGTGTTATTATTTAAACTTATTTTATAACAATCAGTCTGTAAAGATATCTAATATTTGTAGTACCACCATTCTGCATTTCATTGAGAAACACAATGAGATAATTAATTAAAAAAAAAAAGATTTACGAAAAATAATTACAAATTTAATTAAAATACAAGTAATTAAAGAAACCATAAATTCATACTTAAAATTACAACTCCTTCTGGTTATTTACTCAAAATTAATAAAGTTTATTTGTGCTTCCATTGATTTACAAGAAAATATGATAAAAAAGAAAACGACGGGCCAAAACTGGCAGTTACTTCAAATGGCATTTATAACCACCACAGTCCACGCGACCGATATATATATATATATATATATATATATATATATATATATATATATATATATATAGCCTCTTGGACAAACTGAAATTACTTATTCACCGTTAAATTTTGAGCAAAAGCCCAACTAAGACTACTAAGAATTTATCATATGAGGTGGATTAATATGCATAATAATTAAGACTTATTATATATCCACAATGATAAAATTTTTTAGTTTACAATTCTAAAGGATGAAAAATAGACTTTTTCAATAAAAAATTTACAAAATAATAGATAGATAATATCAAGACAGTATTTTAATAATATAGATATAATATATTTACATAATATTATACATTATAGTACTTTGATACAAAAGATTCTATCTTATATCACTCATTTATGACTCGTGCGGCTTCCATTGGGTTATGTAGTGTCAAAATTTTAAAAACAAGTAAAATGCTAATATATATATATATATATAGATATTTATTTATTTATTTTCTGTATTACTTCGACTATAAATATTGGAGTGGAGGGAAGAGCGAGAGAGAGAGAGAGAGAGAGAGAGAGAAGTGGTCATGGTGTGTCCTCATCCAGGGCGTGAATCTCTTCTCTGTTTCTAATCCAAACCCTAACCCTAACCCTAACCCTAACCCTAAGCCTAGTTCCATGGCAATGCTCGGGCGCTACCCCACGAACGACTACGGAGAGGAGCGAGAGAGCCGGTTTGGTTGCCCCTTCACTATCTCCTCGCCCCACTCACAGGATGTGAGAGAGAACGATGAGCGTGGGGATGATGGGGGTAACCAATTCTCCGTTCTTACCGCCTTGGTGGATGGGCTGAGGAAGTCGATTGTGTGCGGCGCCGGCACTGGCGAGGATGGCGCCGTGCTGGAAATCGGATGGCCTACGGATGTCCGCCATGTCGCACATGTTACGTTTGATCGATTTGATGGGTTTCTTGGGCTTCCTGTTGAGCTGGAGCTTGATGTGCCTCACAGCGCTCCCAGTGCCAGGTTTGGCTTCCCGAGATTCCTGATTTTTTTTTATTTGACTTGAGGAACTTGAATTTTTTGTTTTTCTTCTTCTTTTGGGGTTCTGTGTGGAATTTTTATTTTTTTTGCATGAAAAAGGATCTACTTGAATCGTGTGATGTTTATTGCTGAATTCGTGATTTGGACGCAAAGTTTTGATATTAGGAATGATTTCAAGGAACACTTGTCAATTCCATGTCTGAGCTTTATAAAATTCCACTGCTCTCATCTTTTACTTGTTAATTTATGGTCTAAGTTTCTAATTAGTTACTAATCTTCTAACTGGTTGTAAAATTTCAGATCTTAAGAACAACATGAAAAATTAATTTCACCTTGTAGACCATGGTTTTAGTACTAATAACTGTGCTTCAATCTGGAATTTAAGGAGCTGAAAGGTGGTGGTTATTAGTGTTGTTGGTGTTGTTTTTGTGTACTGTTTCATTTGCGTGCTGAGACCCACTTGTTCATTTATGACCTACACTTAGAGATAAGATTCTGGCAGCGTGTGTGATCCCCAGCTGCCCATGTCCTGTTTCAAAAGCTTTAATAAATTGACATGTTTCCCCTATATTAAAGTCAGTCAGGAACTATTATATCAAGTGTCAAACTATGATTTAATGGAAATAACTGTATCTGTGTTTTCGTCCCATCCAATACATGCCCAATTAATGCTTGCTTTATTTATGATAATGTTTCAAACACTAATTGATTTCTATGGATGTCAATTGGCTTGGATTTGATTCTGTACTAATTTAAACTCATGGAAGACATTCAAGTACTTGTCAGATATTTATCACTATATCCATTAATTAGCACACCCCTATGTCCCACATATCTAAACCTATGCCATTCTGTCTAAAACACATGCTTATGTCAATCTCCACCATTAGATTATGTCTCTATATAAATTGACTTTGTTTTAAATAATCAGTTGCCAACTTGTGGAAAATCTTTTCAATACATTGCCTTATGGGTTCAATTTATTTGTAAATATTATTTTCAGTGTTGAGTGTATTAGCTTCCATTTTGTTATCCAATAATTAGAATAATAATTCTCTGGCAAAAGATGAAATATCCTTACTGTGTTGCTTGGAGTACTTTTAGTCCTAGATATATGCAATTAAAGGGTGTGAAAGATTATGCCAATTATTGGGAGTATTGGAAGAAAGAACCTATGGATATGTTAGCTTCACAATCTGATAGTGATGAGATAACTTGTAATTATATGATCTAGCAAATTCCTGGTTTCTTATTTAGGGATGTCAGATTGTTCTTTATGTACACTTTCATTTTCAATGCAATTTTTACAGTCTCTCTTTCATTAGATGATTTGGTTGGATTTATGTTAAAGGTACCTTAGTTTGGAAGAAATGCAATCGCATTTAACAAACGTGGTTGGTATGTTGTTGCATTAAAGGATTGATGATAAGTGAGATTTCTAGGCTCCATATAAAAATATAAAAAAATGAATAAATGATGTTCATACTGAAATTCGCGAACAAAAGGATTCTCCTTCTTATGTTATATAAATACCTTATGACATTTTTGTGAAGCATCTTAACCATGTAATGTGGCTAGGAACCATTGAGAAGAGAGTAAAATAGATTTAAAATCTTTGGGCTACCATGGAGAAATCAATAGGCAACTTGCTGAGAACACAATTTCTGTAGCATTTACCATGAGTAACAGATCAACTTTTTCACATTGTAAATTTCTTTTAGAATAATGTCAAATTGAATGCCCTCCATGTAGGTATAAATTCTTGTCACTGGTGTGTTTTTATATAGATATGTCAATGCATATTATTTAATGTAGCCTGACTATTTGTGTTGACAGTGTAAGCATATTTGGGGTTTCTCCAAGGTCTATGCAATGCTCCTACGACAATAAGGGGAATAGTGTACCAACCATTTTGCTCTTGATGCAGAGCAAATTATACTCACAAGGAGGCCTTCAGGTATATATTCATTGTGAGTTTTAATTATTGTAGTGAAATATTTCAGTACTCAATGGGAGTTGATTATAACCCTTTTCTTGTTGAAGGCTGAAGGCATTTTTAGAATTAATGCCGAGAATAGCCAGGAAGTGTACGTAAGAGAGCTGCTTAGCTCAGGGGTTGTACCACATAGAATTGATGTGCATTGCCTGGCTGGTCTGATAAAGGTATTCATCTGTTTTTGGGGTTTCATGGTTTAGATGATATATTGAGGAGATTTGATCAATTTCCTATTGCTAATTGCTTTATCATGAACTCAAAATTTTGAGGTAAAACATGTATTTGGACTTATCCCTTTAACCATACTATACAAGCTATGCCTTCAGAGGGTAGTTATAACATGAAGCCATAAACTCAGATCGAATAAGTTCATGTTTGTTGGTCTAACTCAAGAAGAAGCTGCAGGCATGCTAACAGATAGATATCATTACATGTGTTGCATCTTTTGACCTTACAACCTTCTAGTAATTTTGTGTTTCTGGACTGAAGGAAGTCTGCCATGACTGAAGTTTCTCCCTTTCTACCTCAGGCATGGTTTAGAGAACTTCCAACAGGGGTGCTTGACTCTATCACGCCCGATCAGATGATGCACTGTAATACTGATGTGGAATGTTTTCAACTTGTAAAGATGCTGCCTCCAACAGAAGCTGCATTGCTTGACTGGGCCATTAATCTTATGGCAGATGTCGTGGAGCATGAAGGTCACAACAAAATGAATGCTCGAAATATAGCCATGGTATTTGCCCCCAACATGACTCAGGTAATTCGAGATATTAATTCTCACTTTTTCTTTGTAGATTTTACATATCTGAAATTGCTTATAATGGAAGTCATGTATTGTTCTTGCAGATGACTGATCCACTGACTGCATTGATTCATGCAGTCCAGGTGATGAACTTCCTTAAAACATTGGTTACAAAGACGCTAAGAGAAAGAGAAGACACATCTGCAGAGGCCAGAGGCTTTGATTCTTGCTTTCAATCTCCTAGTAACAAGGATGAAATCCATTCCTCTGAATCTAGTGCAAGAACTTGCAAAGATTCCCACATGAATCCTGCTGACTTCAATTATTATGATAGTGCTGCCTTAGGAAAGTTCTTATTTAGCACTGAACATGCCTTTGACAGCAACGCTGCAGATAAGTTCCCGAACTTGGGGAAGAATAGTGAGACTGAAGAGAAATATGAACTTGCTTCTGGGAAATTTTCACCCACAAATCGATATATGGTCAATCTAGAGGATGACCTGAAGGCTAAATGTCGTAACAGGGATGTGGAAAGCTTATTAGACAGACTAAATTTTAAGAGGAGTGTGAGGAAGCTTTGTAGGCATCCTATGTTTCAGTTCAGCAAGTCTGTCAAGAAATCAGGTGAATTGGCTTTGTAAACTCTGGTGCAGAAAGCAGGCAATCTTGGGTGTCATAAACTCTTTACTGGAAACCAAGTTCCCTTCTCTTCCAGTTTGTGGTTTTACATACGTGTTTACTCGCTGTTGTAAATGTTCAGAATGATAATGATGTATTGAAGAAACAGGAGCTTGAATTGTAAATTTCAGCATAGAAGATTAGCTTGTATATCAGTGTATGAGATGCCATGTATTTGTACCAAACTTTTTATCCGTTCTTTGTTTGTATATGTTGTAAATTGAAATTTAAAGATGTAGCTCTGAGTGTTGTTGATTCACCTTCGCCATTTGTTGTTGTTGTTTTTCTTGCAACGCAGTTCTGCTTCAGAGGTGTATTGTTTTATGCCTTATCCAATGTATTGCATGGATGGAAATCATTATCATTATGTGCACAGTCTGTTAATCCTTGAAATTAGTTAATGTTATCTCTGGAAAATAATGATGCCCATATTTCGAGAAGTACTTCCTCCAAAATTTCAGGCCAGAATTATGCACTTTGATGAAGCGTCAAATTATTTAATCTCATATCATCAATGAAAGAGATAAGATTCAATGATAGAAAATGGCAGAAGATTAACTATTTAACCAGTGTTGACTGTACTGTTTGAACACTATTTCAATAACTAATTCAGATTCTTGACAAGGCCCTTCTGTTCAATCAAACAAGACATACTTTATCTGATGTACCAGTATACAGTCAGTAAAGTTCCAGACATTAAACAGACATAAGACCATCCATTTACTAATAGAAGTATCAAACCTCTATCATGTTGGAAGTGACCATTTCTAGCTTATACACATTTGAGGATATATGCACATTTATAATACTTTCATAAAAGCAAAGAGACACCTTAAAATTAAAAAGTTGTGGTTTTTAGAATTATTCATTAATTAGTATAGAAATTTTTGTGTTACAAAAGTGATTATTATTTGTACAGTAATGTGTTATTATTATTAATTTGAGAAGTTATATTCAAAGTTACTTTTATTTAGAAGACAGGTTTTCAAAGTACTTAATATCAACTCCCTCCAGTGGTTTAGGCATATATATGCTATATCAAATCAAGAACATAAATAGAAAACCAATATTTACAATCAATTAGTAAAAAAATTATAATATAAAATACAATTAAAATTTTAAACCCATGGATAGCTTCTTAGCTTATTAGTACTGGTTGTTCGATAAATTTATTGAGATATTAACTCTATAACTGTGCATGTTTTTGACTTCTCATAAACAAAGATTTCTGTACACATTTGTTAAGTATGGCTCATATACTAAATAAGGGACAAATGCTGGAATAGAGCGACAACATCTATCCAATTGGGAGTTTTACAGTAAATGGGTTGGGGGTGTGGGGGCGGTACAAGGTAAATTTGTAAATTATACTGGGGTTATATATATGTATTATATTTGTAACCCTAATTAATCTTCTTTCTTCTGGATTAATAAAAAAAGTTGTCGCTCATCGCTCTTAAGGACGTAAGCACATTGCCGAACCTCGTTAAATCTTTATCTCCTTTTATTCTTATAATTATTAGCATTATTTTCTCACACATTGTTTTGGGAAAAAAAAAAAACTTAAAACCCTAAACGCAAATGCGTATATACAAGATAAAAATAAAAATGAAATCACCCCCACATGCAGTAAGCTCCTTCTCGGTTACTTCACTATATATATATACACACACATACATATATATACAATAAAAAGTCTCAGTACATGGTAATAGTAGTAATATATATATATGAAATGGAAAGGCAGTAGTACGTACAGGGATGCATGCAGGCAAAGGGTCCCCGGGTGCCACGGCAGTCGAGACTCACACACCTGCTTGTCCTCTCAACTCTGCCGAAACCCTCGCGAAGTATCCCTCCCTTGTCCTCTTCTTCCCCTCATTCCTCTCCGTACTCTCTCCCTCCTCCCTCAGTCCTTCTCTATCAAACAAACATCATAATCCCTCATATATGCCTCCATTATTAATCCAACACCCATCCCCTTGTCCTCTTCTTCTCTTCTCTCCTTATATTCCTTTCTCTCCTTCATCACCATCACCATCACCATCATCCTCATCATCATCAATGGAAGAACTCATCTCACCAACATCTTCATGCTCTCCACCCACTGCTCAACAACTCCCATTCCTCACCTTCCCTTCAGCTCCATCTCCTCTTCAACACCGTCTCCATTGCCTCCTCATCTCCCGTCCTGAATGGTGGGCTTACGCCATTCTCTGGCGTGTTTCCTCCGACCACCACTCCCTTTCTTGGGGTGACGGCCACTTCCGCGGCGGCCATGATGATGGTGCTACACTTTTAGACCGGAAACGCACCATCCATGCAATGCTCAACGATGATACCAACACTGATATCACTATTACTGACCCTACTGACTGTGTCTCCGACGTTGAATGGTTCTACGTCGTGTCACTAACACGCTCCTTCGCCGCCGGCGATGCCACCATTCTAACCAGAGCTTTTACTTCTCTGTCTCCCATCTGGGTCGTTGGTGGCCATGCAATGCAAGCTTGCGGCTGTGACCGCGCTAGAGAAGCCCAGCTGCATGGCATTGAGACATTAGTTTGTATCCCCACCGCGGCCGGCGTGTTAGAGCTTGGCTCATCGGACTTGATCCCTGAGGACTGGGCTCTCGTACAGCAAGCCAAAGCTACACTGGTTTCACCCAATGAAACCCTCATCGGCCTGCCGGCCATCTCCACAAGCCCTTCACTGAAGAAGGAGGTGGCAGGGCTTTCCTCCTCTGTAGACTCCGACCATTCGGATTCCGACGGAGGGTTGATGACCGGACGGCGACCGACGAAGAAGAGAGGGAGAAAACCAGGCACTGGGCGTGAAACCCCAGTCAACCACGTTGAAGCTGAGAGACAACGTCGTGAGAAGCTGAACCACCGGTTCTACGCTCTCCGGTCGGTGGTGCCGAACGTGTCACGCATGGACAAGGCGTCGTTGCTGGCCGACGCCGTGTCGTACATCAAAGATCTCAAGATTAGAGTGGAGGAGCTGGAGATGGAGGCCAAGAAAACGAAGAAAGAGATCATCGTCGTTGATAAGGCCAGTGGTGGTGCAACTTTAACCACAACTACAAGCACCATCATCTCTGATTCATCAATGGTGAGTGGAACGATGGAGATGGAGCTTAGGGTTGCCGGTTCCGGCGAGGTTGTTATCAGGGTGAAGTCGGAGAACGTGAACCATCCTGCAGCAAAGCTCATGGAGACTTTGAAGGAGATGGAGATGCCAGTGCACCATGCAAGCATGGTGAGCATGGAGGAGCTCATGGTGATGGACGTGGTTGCTAGGGTTCCTTTAGGGTTGCAAGGAGAGCAGGAGAGTCTCAAGAGTTCACTGCTTGCAAGGCTTCAAAAGGTCTGAATTCATGTCAACCTTTTATTAGGGGTTTTTTTTTTGTTTTTTGGTTGATGTTGGTGTGTGGAATAATATTAAGAATGGCTGAAGAATAAGGTCTAGGGTTTTATATTTTAGAACTGATTTATCTAGTTAATTTATAAGACCAAGAATCTCTTGGACTTTTTTTTTATTTATTTTTATTATTTTCTTTGCCAAATTTATACATGCTGATAACTAAATTAAGAAATAACTCTCCAAACCGACATTATTTGCCAAACAAACTTTGTAATATATGTTGCTTATATGTATAATAACTAAGGTAAATCTACGTACATGCATCAATGGATACACTAGAAATTCATCATTATCTCTCTACATCAACGTCTGGAACTGCTGCCGGTGGAGAGCTCACCAGGAGCTCTAAGCTCCGGCCAGAGTCCGAAGCGAAAAGCACAAGCCAAACGATGATCGGAGTTCCGAGAATGATGAGGCTGAAGGGGACCATCCATAGCTGCTTATTGTAGGGATGAAACGCTACAGTCCACCACACAAGAAGACCACCGCCGGCGATGCTTATCGTTAGCAAGCACATCATCGCAAACACCGCCGTCTTCTTCTCGGAGTCTTTAGCCACCGGAGCCTTGTCTTGCTCCATTGATATCTTGTTGAAGTGTATCACAGAGAGTCTTGAAGGATGCTCATGGAGTAGCAACTGCATTATTCTTTTAGCTATTTGAGATGAGTTCAGCTTCAAATGTTCAACTAGTGAGGTATAGAGTTGTATACTTGTATACTCTGGTGTAAATCCCAATATAGTAATTGTTTAATTATGAATCCAAAGCCTTTGCAGCCAGGCACAAATGGAGTAGGCTAAAAATGACAGTTATGGTTGTTGCTTATTTGGTGAAGGGACTATCTGGGAGAGTTTCATTCTCAACTAAGTCAAACAAGAGGGAAACACGTATCAGAAAAAACAATGTGATACTTTAATTAAGCCCATTTCCTCTCTAAATAAATCCATACACAGTTGGGCATACCTGTGAACTATATCAGTTAATTCTTTGAAGCAAAGAAGGAGAAGGAGACGACGATGGGCGTGCAGAGCATCACCAGGCCAACCGGTACCATCCACAGCTGTTCATTATGCCGATGAAATGCCACCGCCCACCGGAGCAACAACCCAGCTCCGAGAACACTTAGCAGCGCACATAGCGAAGCAAAGATGAATGACAACCTCTTCGGTCCCAACTCCATCAGTTGGTGTGCTTGTTATGTCAAAGAGTCAATATGAATAAAGATAGATAATAGAAGCTTAGGACAGTTGACAATAGATTGCATGTAATTTATGGGTGCCATTTGGACTGTGTAATCCCAATCCCAATCAACATCACCGGTCCTTAACGTTGGTCCAATGAAACGTCAATCCAAATCAACATCACCGGTCCGTAACGTTGGTCCAATGAAAGGAACAGCCAAAACAGTGGGTTGTTTGTAAGCAAGGCAGTGTAGGTGGCGGAGTTTGATGTTGAGCGTGCTCCAAACGCATCATGCTGCACTCTGAAATAGAATATATATATATATATATATATATATACATACAAAAAATTACTCCAGAATTAAATTGTCAATAATATAAGACTTGAGTGACATAAATATTTCAGGTCTAGATAGCATGTATTGCATAAAGATGCCAATCAGGAGAAGCTACAGAAATGCATGATGAGGAATCTATTAAGATACTAACCTCAAACATAACACTATCATGTTTTCAAAACAATATTCCCATTCTCTGATCTGATACAAGAACCTCTTGCAAGCAGACAGACAGACAGACAGATAGACAAATGAACCAGCAACACAACAAAAACAAAGCTGCTATCGTCCGCTTGTAACAGAAAAATACAAACATGTGGACAATCATGAACAATGTCTAACCATAAACAGATGCGTATTCTTACCTTCCATACATAAACTATTCAAAATTAAGCTTTGCAGGATTGATGATCGAACCTGTAAGATGAAGGGCACAACATACCTCATAATTGACTTGTCAACAGTTTCGATTTGTTATATCTATTATAGAGACCTACAAAAGTGCTTCAAGATTAGTGATTTTGTCTGCTGACCAATTGCCTGTAGTTTCAATGGAAGAGAATCCGGGAAAATTTTCCCCGAAAATGCAATAAAGGAAAGCAATGAATTAACTGCATTACAAAGGGGCACTGTGTATGTGAGAAAGACAAAAGTGTGTACAAACTATCAACTTGCACAAAAATTAATAAAAAATTTTAATGGTAAGAAAGCTCTTAGTTGATACATGCACTTAATGTCATCAGTTTGCAAAATAATCAACTCATAAGTATATATCTTTCTTTTTTCTTTTTGTTTTTTCTTCAAGGATAATTCAGGAGTGTATGATTACATCATACTGTGGTGCCATTTGCTTAAATACCTACATCATAGTGTTGTGATATGATACAGCTGCTTGATGACCAGACTTGATATTGCAGATTGGTGTCATCATGTCCGGTTGACCTTAAGCCTCAACATCAGAACGCATAGGAAATTCCAGTCCTCCAAGTGCAGGAATATTCTCTAAATCCTTCTCAGAGAACAATGGGAGGAACCAAAATATCTTTTTGGTGCCAAAAACCTTGATATGTAGTAAACTTCAGATGATAAAAATAAGAAACAAGGAATCTATTGGAAACAAAAAAAAGTATGAGATCTAACCTGTTCAAAATTTTTCCTCCTTCCTATATCATACTTCCATGTAACTGCCTTTTTCTTCTCATAAACCTAAAGTGGACATCATATTTATGCATAAGTAGTATATTCTATATATTGTTTAGATGAAAGTTCATAATGGAGGAAACCTAGTCACAGCATAAGATAACATAAGCCTTACATAATAAAAGAAGTAAAAGAAGACTATGAAGACAATTCATATGAATATATTACCTCTATGGTGGTGGTATTGCTTAGTACAAGAGATGAATGCATGACCACAAAACAAAGAAGGCTCAGCGAAAAGGCCAAGTTAAGAACTGTATCAAGGAAAGTTTATAAGAATTGTTACATTGCATATTCCTTTTGTAAAACCATAAATGATATCAAGTTAAAGAAACATCACCGAAAGCAATAAATGTAACAGCAAGATTCTGAGCTGAGCTGCTATGATTCTTAGCATCTCCAAAGAAGGTGATAAAATGTGGAAGCAGTGCAAGAGTATCCAAAATCGTCTCGAGGAAAGTATACAGCTGGGCAGCAAAGTAGAGAGCAATTAACATCAAAATACAGCAGAAAAAAGCCCCGAAAGTAAAGTAGTCATAGATAACAACAACAACAACAACAACACATTGGGAGAAGCTTGTTTCATTAAAAACAAGCTAAAGTGGTCTATTCTAAGTTCGTTGAATCACAACAACAGGGATATTGACAGTGAATAACTAAACTATACTGCAAAACTATCCTCCATAGTACTACTTTGACCTTTGTAGGACAAACACCAACATGAAAAAATGTGATATAATCTCAAAGTAGAAAAACAGCTGATCTCAAGCTTTATATGTGATTGCTTAAGGAAATCAGTAGCTAAGCCTTCTTCAAGTGGTACACACAATACACCAGCAAAAAGCAACCTTCTGGCTTAGTTCCAAGGAAATCTTTAGGTCCTCACCAAAGCAAATTTAAACAATATTGCAATTATCTCAGGGAGATCTAATAATAATATGGCCATAGATAGGTCCAGGAATGAGTTCAAATGATGGCAGTGTCCCCTCATATTCAAATAATGTCAATCCATTGATTAGCAAGCTAGTTATTGCCTCCTCTCAATTCAGTTATATCTTGATAATATAAAATTCTTTATTTAGCAGCTCATAGACTCAATTAAATAAAATGCTGAGTAACTTTCTTATGAAAGCACAAACGACAAGTAACATTTGTACATAATAAAGAAATAGAAATCTTGTAATCCAAAGAGAATAAGAATAATATGCATGAGCCAAAAGTACTTCTACTTATTGAGGACATTATGAATAAACAAAATCCAATAAAATCATCAAATCACGAACCAGAAAAAGAAGAAAAAATTTGTAGTTGCGTGCACCAACACAATTGACAACCCAGACACAGTGATGATCCATCTTAAGAACACATCTTTGACCTACAAGAACCAAAGCATGATACATAAAAAATCGACAATTAAAATAAAACACTGTCTGGAGTCATCTTGAAGAACTAAGAATTGAATTATACCATATAAAAATCGGACCTCTAGCAATTAATAAAATATAAGATTGTCTCTTTCCATCAGAAAACAGATGATGCTGTTATTTACAATGCTGTCAATATATTATGTATGTTCTTTACACATCAGGTAGTTTTTTTATATCACCTGTAAGATTGATGACATAGAAAATAATGATATTACCAACATGTGAGAACCTTCCCTTCTCCAATAGTAAAACTAATAAACACAATGACACATTGCCTTATGAAAAGAGAAGTGGCTCATGTTTTCACAACTACAATATACAAATAGGTATATCTTTCTCTGGAATGCTTTGTCCAAATTTGAGTCTAGTGTCACGCGTATATGATGAGTACCAGAAGTTCTGACAGCTACCATTCCGCTATTAGAAATGAGAATGTGACAATTCAAATTTCTAGTTGATGTTTTAACAGTAGCTAAAATGCTGATAGTACTTGAGATAATATTTGTTAGTGGCCTACATTGCAGTATGATCTAAATAAACAGATTCTCTTTAGCACGTTAGTCTTCTTAGATTTTCTTATGGAACAGATTGTTGAAGAAAGTTACTAAAGAAAATTCCTGATTTTCCTAAATGCACGACTGCTTTTGGAGTAATGAGTAACTTACAAACTGAGCAATGATGACAGCGAGGGGGTTTGTTATTTTGACAAACGTTGCAATAGCCAATATTTGGTCTTCTTTCAAATCCAGATGAGGACTCTGAAGAAAGCCTGCTTTCATGAGCAACAGAATCAGAACTGGTGATTTCCAAACTCTCCACATCAAATGTAGGCCTCCAGTTGACAGGAACCATGCCTGGATCCCGGAAAACTACCATAAAATAGCTCCATATTAACAATACAAGCTGCAAGACAAGACTCATCATTGAAGAGCTCCCATGGCAAAAGCTAATCAAATAAACATTATGTACACAAAAAGGCATAAAATTTAATCAATGGAATTCTATGCTGACAGCTAATATACAATCAATCTTAAATTCTCCATCCATATTATTTAGAAAGTTTCACAATTGATAAAGCAATCATACTGACGCATGATAGAAGAAAAACGCGTATACAATCAACACAGGTCCTCCCTAACATCATTCAATGCGATCTTAAAAGCAAATCACTACACAATATTTGGAATGGCATATGAAATCGAACCAAAGAGCTAGTACGAAGTACCTTGAAGTCTAAAACCTTCTAATAAACCCTAACAAACGCGGAAAAAGAAGTCCACGGTCTTGGACATGGTTCTCAAAGCATTCATTAAAACAAATTTGAGTACAGAGAAGCAGGGAATTGAAGGCAAAAGGGATAAGATTTCCAGTACCAGGAGATGGAAGGGGACGAGGACGACTAGTGCGAGGGCGGAGGAGAGACCGCCGTGGAGGAGGCGAGGACTCCAGACGACGATGACGACGGCGTAGTAGGTGACGCCGACGATCGCGGCGACCATGAGGATCATGAGGTAGCCAAGGACGCGAAGGCCGGAGCAGAGACGGAAGGGGTTAGGGGCAGCCTGGCCGAAATCCATGGCCGGGATGAGCTGGTGGTGGTGCCGGCGGCCGAGTAGCGCCCGCCTCGTCGGCGCCGGGAACAGCCGTTTCAAGATCTCCGCGGCCAGGTTTTTGGCTAACCGGATCCCCAGCCAAAGGACGAAGTCCGTGGTCGGTGCTTCTCTTGACCTTTTTAGAGAGATTTACATTTAAACCCTCGTGAATTGATTTACATATATCACTGTGAGGTAAAGTAAAAGTCGAAATTTCGCTAATTATGAGGGGCATTTAAAGAAAGTAATAATAATAATAATAATATAGGCGTGAAAAAAACTTACTAATATTTCACTTTAATAAATTTTTCTTGACTGATATTCATTGTAGTTCATTTTGCTTTAGTAATCTTTGTTTTAATTAAATATTTTATTTTTTATTTTTACAAAGTTTACAAGTGACAAAGTTAAAGATAAATGAGTATGAAAGTGTACTAGTTATAATAGCTTGACTAATCTCCTAGAAATTAAACATTTCCCCGCCATGGTTCCTAGAATTTTTTTTAGTATTCATTGTTTCAATTAGTATTTTTTTTTTTTTTACACAGAATAATAATTGACAAAGTTACAACCCTATAATAGAATCATACTCCCATCATTTGTTATCAACTATTAACAAATTTTATACAAATCAACTTGAGTGATAAATCTTGAAAAATAAAATTAAAAAATTAAAACTTTATTTTGAAAAATGAAAAATATTAATTAAAAAATTAATTTCTTTGTTTGTCCAGGCTAAGGCAACAAGATTTTAATATTGTATAATCTCACTATTGAAAATGGAATAGACTCCCAATCATTACATATATATGTTTATCTCACTTGAATTCAAATGGTCAGTCATCTTTTTGTCCTGTGTATTTTTACCGCGAATTTAAAACTATTTTGATCACAATTTTAGACTCACACAACATTCAAACTCTAAACACTGTGAAGAAATTTGAGCCATTCTATCTAGAATTATTGTCTTAAACATTAGGCTGAAATGAAATTAGTGTATTTCCATTTTAAATAATTTCCGTCAATCACATTTGTAATCAAAGTTAATTATGCATTTCAGAACATGAGTAATCCACTTCCTACCAACTAGGCATGTTTGTGTCTCCAATAGGATGTCTTCACAAACCCAATCCTTTTTCCTTATGTTGTTGTTCTTTTTCTTACTTCCCTTGTTTCCCTCACCAACTTGAGACCTGGCTGGATCTTGTAGATATAGCTACCTCCAAGAGAAGATTGCATCCTTATCTCCTTCAAAGCACCACTACCCTTTATCTTACTACAGTTAGTTTTGCTCCAAATATATTTTCACTGCTCGTAGGCTTTATATATGCTGGTTTTCTTTGTAATCTATGTACCATTCTTTTTACAGTACTCTACATGGTTTTTTTTTTAAAAAAAGAAGAAAAAGAAAAAGTTGATTCAAGGATTTAGAGTCACTCAATTAATTAATTAAATTGATTTGTAATGGAATTTGTATAGCTCTTTGAAAATACCCATCCAAGCAAACAAAACTTAAAAAAGGTGATTTTAATGAAAGGATCTCTATCATCTGTCAAATGAATAAAATGCCCATGTCTTGGGACATCAATGATGATTAATGTATAGATATTTATGAATCCCACCAAACATAATTAAGGCACCAAAATTTTTAAAGGAAAAACTATGATATGTTAATGTATCAATTTGTGAGTGTACATGGTTTGCAATCTCAAACATGAATAAAATGACAACAATAAGTTTTATACATTGTATTTTTTTATTTTTTATTGCTAATTAAAGATATAAAAACATACTTAGATAATAAAGTGATGATAGGAGACACGCAATTTATTATTCTGAGTTCAAATTCTCTTGACTGTAATATGGTGATAAAAGACCCTTAGTGTGGATTCTTGCAACTCGAGTCATGTGCCCCAAGATAAAGACGCTAGATTGGATGACTAATCACCGACTTTGAACACAGGCAGCCCCTCACATGCAGGTTTTTTACATTTATCAAAAAATAAAAATAATAAATAAATAATAAAAATAGTTGCAAAATTTTAAATAATAAATTTTATGTACTGAAACTCATTGAGTGGAGGTGTCACCCTTTAATAGCCTTTATATGAACCAGCTCAAACGGGGTGGGGTGCATAGCCTGTTATTAATTCTTCATTTTTGAGCAACATTTATAGCACCGGTGTAATTACATGTATCCCTGACATGATATACAACTCATGCATTAATTTCATCTGGAATTAATGCGTGCAGGCTCTCCAGTTTGGAGACAATATATATACATTCAAACCAATTTTAAATTTTAGCATTAATTCATGAGCTCCAACATTAATTTATGGCTAGCTCTTCAATAGATAACATCATCAAAGTCTTTCACAATTCACACTAGAACAATGCTTAAAATGACTAACAATGATACACAACACACAATAATCTAATTAAATTAAGAAGGTTAAAAATATTTAGAATCTCAAAACCAAAAATTAAAAAAATATATATATATTTATGTTTGTTAAGATGATCAAGATTCATTCCTTTCATTTAATTTCCTGCAATTTTTAGTATTTTTCCAAATCTCTTCCAAATCTCTAGCGAAAGCCTTCTGCCGTCCAACAACAATGGTAATGTGATCCATATCTTGAACTACATTAACTTGAGCTCTTGGAATCTTAGCTTTAACGGCCAAAGAACACTCCACAGGGAGAAGCTCATCAGCACCACCATGAAACACAGTGACATCACAACAGAGCTCATCTCTAACAATATCAAGATAATCATCCAGTTTACCACCACTCCCACATATGATGTTGTGCATTGTATGCCATGATGCATTATGAGTGTGACAAAAGAATCCATCCATCAAAAACGTTCTAATCCTGTCACACATGCAGTAACCAAACATATATATATATATATAACATTAGCCCCACCTTCTCATGCATATATTAACTATTGAGTGAGAGAGAGTGTGTGTGTGTGTTGTCACAGTAGTGTTTAAGGAGTTGGTTGGACTAGTATGTACCGGTTGAAGGTTATGAGCTTGAAGATGAACTTCAAGAGTTGGTGGTGCTTGCATAACAACAAACAAATGGTGCGGCTTAGGTGCTCATACCAACAGATCAGTGAAGCTCCAAATGCCATTAATGGCCACACTCTCCTCGGAGCCACTCTTCTCAGCACGTACTGTGTTCCCTTCTCCCCCTCTGGCACCGGAAAATATGGCTACACATGTATATAATAATTAAGCATCTTTATAATTGGTATGTTTATTAGTGCATGATCAGTACCTACCGGAGCTAGTAAGGTCAGGGACTTGATGGAGTTGGGGTGTTTGATGGCGAGGGCGAGAGCGAGGATGGAGCCGAGAGAATGTGCAACAATGTGGAAGGATTTCAAGTTAAATGGAATTAGCACCGAGCGCTCGATCATGTCGACGTGCTCACGGAGAGTGTAGAGTGAGTCACCGGGCTTTGGACTGCGTCCGCACCCGAGTAAGTCGACGGCGAACATCCTGTACTTGGATTTAGCTTCTTCTGAGAAGTTTGGAAACACTGTCTCTGTCCAGAATGCTGATGATGATATGAATCCATGAATGAACAACACGTCTTCTTCAGCCTCTGTTAATCATACTGTTACATTAGACACTACTGCACATTGATGAGTAGATACAATAAGTATAGATATATATATATATATATACCTGGTGGAATTAGTGATCGGATGAAGAGAGTGTCTGGTGAGCCGCCGGGAGAGCACCAAGAACTGCAATCTTTGCAATGGCAATCCGACCAGCGAGGGACTGGATTAGTTTGTCGGCGACCGATCTTGCACTGAAGCATCTCAATGATGGTTGAGTTGATAGTAAATGTAGTTGTTGTTGCTGAAGAGGTTGCAGTTTGCCGATGTTTTCTTTCGATTTTGAGTGATCTTGAGATCTCAGAGACGAGAGAAGGACGAGAATAGAGCGTGTCGGAGATGTCCTCGAGCTCGAGCTTGCTCGAGCAAAGAGAAAGGACTTTGGAGCCACCATTGTCAGAGATTAGGATCTTACCACTGTTCATGATCATGTCTTTGCCGGATCCTGAGCAGTAGCATGGTCTCCATTCTGCTTCCATTGCATAGTCTACAAGTTTGTAGACGAAACAAAGGAGGAAGTCTAAAAGATCAAGTGCAGAGAAGACAATGAAGCTTATGAGATCATTTGCCAGACTTGCAATAACAGTCAAGGCAGCCATTGATCTCATTGCCACGTTAACAAGATTGTTGTTGATGAAAAGAAGAAGAACAACAAGAGGTATAAGAATTTGAACATATGGAGTTAGCAATGTAGGTGGTGTTGGTTGGGAGCTAACAAAGCCCCCATAAAAGAGAAGACTTAAGAGACTTTCTTTTTTCTGAGGATGTCTCCCAATTGGAGTAGTCCACCATGAAAGCTAATAGAGGGCCAGGAAGGACTAAAACAAATGGATGAAATGAAAAGAGTAAGGTGTTTTGGAGTGTTGAGGGTGGAGGGTTTCCAAGTGTGGAAGTAAGAAGAGAGGTTGGCTTAAGTGTGTGAGGAGAGTGAGGTCAATGATGGTGAGAAGAGTGAATTCATTGTCATTAAAATGGTTTGTTGGATAAGGAGTGGGGGTAGGTGGTAGTTGAACTCCCTTGGCTAACATTTCTCTTTGAGCTAACATGCATATATACTACTCTCCTCTCCACCTTGTAAAATATTTTATGCTTTGAGCTAACATTCATGTGGAGTTTCCAATTTATTTAATATTATATATATATATATATACACACTGTGTGTGTTCTTAATTTGATCTTGTTGTCGTTCTCCCTCTGACTGGACTGGCCTGTGACTCCTTCTGGATGTCTTCGTTAGTTCAGTTATTTTACTTATTTCTTCTTACCGTTGTTCTTCTCCTCTGTTTCCTTCCTCATCTCTGGTGAGGTTACCTTTATCTTCTTGCTGTTTGACTGTACTCTTATTTACTTCCTGTCCGTACTTCGCTTTTTCAATAAATTAGTGGTTTATCCACTTTTCATAAAAAAAAAAAAAAAAAAAAATTTGATCTTGTTCGTGAAAGTAGATATATATATATATATATATATATATATATATATATATATATATATATATATATAATTCAGTACGTTCTTCTTTTATTTTAGATTTCCAATGATGATTTATCTTCATATCCATGTACAAACATTGATATGGATTCAAGTACTTTTTTCTGAACGAAGGGCACAAGAATGAAAGAGAAGAACAAGAAGAAGAAGGAGAAGGAGAAGGAGAAGCTAATTAAACTAGTGTTAAATTAAGTAAACTCTAAACTCTAAAGCTTTGTGGTTCATATTATATATCAGTTAATATTTATAAAATATATTATTATCATTATATTAGACAAGGGGCACCACCCATTTAATACATGTCGTCTAAGGCACGTGAAGACCACTCGTTAACAAGGTCCCTCCACCGCACCAACCCCTCAGCCCACCTCCAACTTCCCTCTGTTCTAATAAATGATGTTTTTTGAGCTTCACATCAATGATGGAATCTCTTATAAGACTAAGAAAACTTATAAGAAGCATATTTAAAGTTAATTGAAACCATTAACACCCGTTTATCATCTCTTATGACAAATTCTCCTCTTTAGTTTTTTGGTTTGTTGTTGTTCGTTTTTTTATGTTATTTTTGTTGTACTTGTTGTTCTATTTCAATAAATTTATGATCTATTCATTTTAATTAAGAAAAAAAAAACCATTAACACCCAACACAACTTCCCTCTAATTGATCAAGAATCTCTGGTGTGTTAATTAACAGAGTTAACTTGAAGTAGCAGCCATGCATTGCATGAATAAAAATAGAAAAAAAGAGAGTGTGAGATTGGGATAACATTTATTCAAATTTTCTGAGCAACAGAGAGCTGCTTGGATGCATACAAAACCAGCTCAAGATTGACAAGATATGCTTCATTTGAAACAAGCTTTGTAACAATAATGTTATGGACAAGGGCCCATTTATGATATTGGGCTGGGCTGGGCTGGGCAGGGTACGTGTCAGTGGAGTTTGTTGTTACTTGTTAGTTTAACTCAAAGCTAGCAACAATCTATTGAAGTGTTTGTGTCGTTATTGAGCAGATGGATTCAAACTTCATTGTATTTTTTTTTTTTTTTTTAAGATTGGTTCAAATTTCAATTTAAATAAAATTAAAATGAGTTAAGATTGTATGACTCTAACATGATTTATTCATCCTGTATATATATATTAGTAACATTCAAATCCGAGTATGAATTGAATGTTTCTCACTGAAATTAACTATTTTTTTAAACTTCTAATAAAAATTATGCAGTTTATGTAATTAAAAAACCAAAATAATACATTAATTTCATATTGAATTTAAAAAAATTTATCATAGATACACTTCAAAATCATCAAATGGATCTCGAAACGGTCCCCAAAAGAACATTAATGTGATTAGTTGACACCATAAATAAAATAAAATAATATACATCAACTGTGACAAAACATCACTTGGCATAGTTGAGCTATCACTTTCCATTTTCCATTATATCCCATATCGCACCATATTTATTTATTTATTTTAAAAAAAATCGGATAAACTACAATCATTGCACATATTTTCTCTAATAATTTTTTTTTACAAAATAAGCCAATTTGTCAAAAAATAAAAAATAAATAAATTAGACAAAAAAGCAAAATAAGCGAATAAAAGATGATTTTTTTTCTATATCTATTTAATAATACAAAACTATTTAATATTATAGAAGTACAATTCCTTCAAATAGTTATTTATTATTCTAAAATACAAATGGGAAAGATGTACCACTAATATAAATAAATATCAAAATAAATAAATATATAAATAAATAAAATAGCTGGTCAAGCTTCAACTACACAGCCAAATAAGAAAATGAAAGCAAGCCACCACAATAAGACGATAACACCCTTACTCCTTCCTTAAAATCACAATAATACCCTTGTACTCAAATCAAGCTACCATTATAAACCCATCTTTTCGTAAATAATGGTCAACGTTTAGGGCATAGTTGTAATCTTCTCATCAATTCTAGAAAAATCTTCACATCAACGCCAACGCTCGAGTTTTAGAGTCTCGAGGATGCCTTGGAGCTGACGAGAACCCCAGATCTCGATCCCGATTCCGATCGCCGGCGGCGATGGCGATCTCCACCACCGCTGTGCGCCTCCTCCTCCTCCTCCTCACCTTCACCGCCCTTTCCTCCGCTGAGATCCGCACCACCGTGGTGAAATCCGACGCCACCCCCATCATCCCCTTCGACGACTTCGGCTTCTCCCGCTCTGGCGTCGTCGAGCTCTCCATCTCCGGCTTATCCTTCTCCGATCCCGGCCTTTCTCATGCCTCCTTCTCCCGGCTTGGCTTCTTCCTTTCGACCCGCGATGCCTGGATGCATGTTTACCAGCAGCTTCAGGATGGAGAGATCTCCTGCGCCCTCGACGCCCATCTTGTCAAGAAAGTCTTCGTCTTTGATGCCCTCCCCTCACCGACCCCCTCTTCGATCTCCGCCTACTTCAACCAGACTGATGCTGGCCAGTTCACTCTCCTCTTCGCCAACTGCATCCCTAATCTTCGAGTTTCCATGTCCGTCAAGTCCTCTATGTTCAACGTTGACCAGATATCCGGCCGGCGAACTTACCTCTCCGTCGGTGCCGCCGTCCTCCCCCGTATCTATTACTTCTTCTTTTTAGTCTATGCCTGCCTTGCCGTTCTTTGGATCATTGTCCTCCGGCGCAACCGCTTGACCGCTCTTAGAATCCATTACTTCATGCTCGCTGTGTTAGCCCTCAAGGCCCTCAACCTCCTCTGCGAGGCAGAGGACAAGTCCTACATTAACCGCACTGGAAGCGCTCACGGATGGGACGTGCTGTTCTACATCTTTAGCTTCCTCAAGGGTATCACGCTGTTCACTCTGATCGTGTTGATTGGGACCGGGTGGTCTTTCCTGAAGCCGTACTTGCAGGGGAAGGAGAAGAAGGTGTTGATGGTGGTGATCCCGCTCCAGATTTTGGCGAATGCCGCGCAGGTGGAGCTTGACGAGACAGGGAAATTCGCCCCGGCTTGGGTCACTTGGAGAGAGGTTTTCTTGCTTGTTGATGTTATTTGCTGCTGTGCTGTGCTTTTCCCCATCGTTTGGTCGATCAAGAACCTCCGGGAGGCTGCAAGGACTGATGGGAAGGCTGCTGTCAATTTGATGAAATTGACTCTATTCCGGCAGTACTATGTAGTGGTCATCTGCTACATTTACTTCACTAGAGTGGTTGTGTATGCACTGAGCACCATCACTTCCTATCGGTTCTTCTGGACTAGTGCCATTGCTGCAGAGCTTGCTACTCTGGCTTTCTATGCCTTCACGGGGTATAAGTTCAAGCCAGAGGTTCGCAATCCTTACTTTGCAATTGATGATGTGGAGGAAGAGGCTGCTGCGGAGGCACTGAAGCTGGATGATGAGTTTGAGTTGTAGTCACGAGCACTGGTCTTATTACCCCGTTGATAATCTTGCTAAGAGACTGGAACTTCTTCCTGCTTGGAGAGAGATGATGGTATACTTCTTGACCTACTGGGAGGTTTAGATATTGTTTGATATTACCTTTTACATCCTTTTTCTTCACCTCTTTTCTGCAGTTGTGTCCTTGAATTCACCTGTGGAAAAGCATGGAACTCTTGTTTAATTTTACCCTATAGTGTGCAATATCTTCTTTATATCATCTCAAAACTGTTACGCAGCTGTTTCTGTTTACTACCTTCATTGCCTGAAAATCTTTTTGTTATTGAAAAATCAGTGCTTATCAATATTCATATATGATATGTTCTTTTCAACATATGATGACCTTCTAGTAGGGATAATGATGCTTTGATTAGGTCGAGTTGCATAAGCTGGAGGTTTTAGTTTTTAGGGTATATATTTGTTACTCATTACTTCAAAAAAGAAAACAGTTTTAATTTTGGCACGTTGTTTACATAGTTGAATTTGTTAATGTAATGGCCATCCTGTGAGGAATTTATAATGTGATGCCCTTAATGTGTAAAGGTTGGTTGCCATGGTTTGTTTGGTAATGTTATTGTGGTTTTTGAGACTAGTCTACTTTTTCAAGGTGAAAATATCAAATGCCTGGCAGATGAGAGACAATAGATGGAATGCGCTTGATCAATGTAAGATGAAATTCTTTAAGGGATACGAAATGTGGAACGGATTTATTATGACTTCTGAGAGTTACTCCGAAAATGATTGGTGATAATAATTCAGAACACTTTGTTTGTGTAATTATGAACTAAAATATGAACATGCCCTATTTGTAGCAGACAATAATATGTGCGGTAAAATTTGGAAATTTGGTCAAGAAAATCCTGACGTAAGTTATTCAAATAGTTTTGTTGAAGCTTCTGAATTTGAATTTCTTTGCTTGCCCCTTGACAGTTGACAGAAAGCAATTTAGAGTGTTGAGACACGATACTAGGTGGATTACCTTGTCATCCAATTGAACAACGTTCCTTCTTTTCAGACATGAAGGTGTAATGTCATGTTTTTTATTATAACACTTAAACTTAAACCACCATGATCGCCCTTTTATTTTTCCTGGGTCTGTATCCTGTTTGAGTTCAAAATGTCTTGCTTTCATGTATTATGTTCTTCCATTGAATAGATCCCAAGACTCTAAATATATCCTCCGAATAATTGTTTGTTCTTGGATATTACAGATTTTTAAACATCAGTCGAACTCCTTAAATAGCAATTTACTCCTTGGGAATCAGTTTATACTGATTGTTTTATTCTTTGATTGCAAAAGCAGTGCACGCTTAATGCTCTGTGCATATTAAACATTTGGTATGTTTTTGTTAGGTAACATGACTAGGCTGTGTGGCATTTTAAAATTATTTATTACCTTTCCTTGTCAGTGTCCATAGGTGGAAGCCACTGTGCTGAGATATCAGAGTGTGCAAACTTCCATTGTAATAAATAACTCATTAGGCAAAGGTGATTAGTTGCACCTTTTTCGGCTGAAATTGAGTCATATGTCGTGCAAAGGTTGGTGTAAATTGGAACATCAATGCTTTTAAGCATGTCTAAATTCCACTAGAAAAATTTTCAAAATGCCAGATTTTTAAATAGTGTTGAACCTTTTAGGTAATTTGTTACAACTTAGATATGGCACTTCAAAACTTTATACCATGTAATGGTGGTGCCTGTTTTCCTTTCCTAGTTTCTTTTAATCCATGTTTACTGTACCTCTTTGTGGAAGAAAAACATCTTTGTGTATGCATATGGGACTCTTATTCAGTTTGCAAGTGTATTTGGCTGATAATCCTGATTACTGCAACTTATTTATCCTTAATAATATCATCAACCAGCTTCATATTGTAACTTGAGCTCTTGCTAGATACTTCCAATCAAAACTCTTTATGGAGATATTCCTCGCTTGCCCAGTGAAGAAGAAGATGATCGATCTTTATTATTTATTATTCTGTTTATTTTGTGGTAAAGTAGGGCCTATGTTGACATAACTTTGTGTGTGTATTGCTCTTGTAGTTGATTCATGAAATCAAAGTAGCTTTTATCTCTGCATCTTTTACAACTTGTTGTCCCATCATTCTAGTTCTATCGGTGTTTGTTTCCTTTGTCCTTTTTCAAATGCTACATTGATAATTAGATTATTTTTAGTTATGTTTTTCTTTGGTTGAATTGCATAGTAAGTGGATTGAACATGGTCTTGATAATGAAATTTGTCCTCCCACTGTGTCCCTTTTTGGTTTTTGGTATCTAAACAGTTTGAATATATATCTAATAGAGATCTTCAACTTCTATGACTCCCTAAGTGGTTGTAGCTGCATCTTCATGTATGAGTTGATAGTTGATTAGACGGACTTAATGTTGACCCTTGTGGTTCTCATTTTCCTTTTCTTTGGAGACCATTATGGATCACTATTTGATGATAGCATCACATAGCTAGTTGCATCTGCCAATCAAATTGAAAGTAAAGTTGTGGTAACTTAATCAACAAAGATATTCTTATTTCGCTTGCAACAAGGAAGTTTGCAGATTCATTTGATGGGGACTATAATTTGGGCATATCTACTGTAAATAGCTTCTGTCAAGACCAGTATTTATGCTGTAAGTTTCTTAATGCACTGAATTATACAGGTTCTTGAATAAGAATTTCTTTGTAGATTTTCTTCAGAATCATATAAGTTCTTTCGTAGTCTAGGTAAAAGGGACAAATACCTGTATAGAATAAGACATGTTACTTGATAACTGGATCTACTTACAATTGAATGCCTTGATTCAACTTCTGAGACTATGGCAAAATAATAGTAGATCTTGAATTATGTTATTTGTTTGTATGAACTTCTCAAATATATGTATCCAATCAAGCTTGTCATTCATTTAGTTGAAAAGTCCATTTTAAAAGCTTAGTGCCGAGAACAGGTCAATACTTTTTATAAGTCTGATAAGAGTAGTTTAGCACCGAGAAACTACCTTACTTTCGGAGAATATAGATTAGTGGACTATATGTTTATATACATGGTTTTTTTTTTTTTTTCCTCTTATTTTTACCATTGATTAATACGGTTTTAAACAGGGACAAAGCATAGTGTAGTGATTTTTTTTACTTTATTTGTGTTTGAGAGATCTTACAAAAACATAAAAAAATGTTTGTCATCAATTTATTAATAAAAAAAAGAAAGTTTTTGCAGGTGTCAGATTACATGAGTTTAAATCATGCTCCATGTTGTTATGGAATGTAAAATATAGGCAAAGTTATTTTGTAGTGTTAAATAGATAAGTGTGTTTCAATTTTGAATACAAAAGATCTGGAAAAAGAATAATTCTCCGGGCCTGGCACATGCTTATGGATAGACATCAGTGTGTGCGAAGCTTACACGTGTTTCTTAGCTAGTCCATCAAACACTAATTAAAGCAATGAAATGGGACTAAACTCCAACAACCACTTGGCGTCCTCCCGTCGCTTACATTTATTACCTTCCGACAAATCACCAATGACTCAAAGGACTAATGATCTCGTCACACTGTCCTCCTTTCTTTATAAGCTGTACATCTTTCAATTCATACTATTCAATACACTCATGGTTCTGTAATTAGAAACCCATATTGTATTTTAAATTTAGAACAAATCCAGCTAAGTTGTATTAAAGAGATGAGAAATGTATGCAAGTAAGCCAACAAAATGCTAGAAGTTTAGGATTGCAGTTTATCCTATAAGGAACATGAAACCGGTCATCTCAAAACTATATCCACAAGCTTCCATTCAATACTCCCAAACCGGCCAGATATATCCAGGGGAATAGAAACATTAGACGTCCACTTGTTGAAGAACCACCACATCACATCCTTGATAAATTAATAATAGTGATATGATAGTGTCCCCTTCCTTTTCATGCTTGGATGGGTCCTTCATTCATTCCCATTGATAGAGCTTTCCAAGTTTTCCATATAGAGAAGACATAGATTGATATACATTAACAGAGAAGAAGGAGAAAGAGAGATCATCATCATCATCATCATCATCATCATCATAGATATGGAAGAAGAGGTGATGGCATCTATAGAAAATCTGAGAAACCCAAGCATTGGACCCATAGACTACTTCTCATTACCAACCTGGAAACTCTATGACAATCCTCATTACTCCTCCACTTGTCTTCCTCCTCATTTCTCAGTCGCTGCGGCCAAGCTCACGTCCATTTTCCGGCCCATGAACGACGATAACGATGAGTTGGAACTCGCCCTGGCGCGCATTGAGGAGCTGAAGGTGGAGCTGGAGTTAGAGCGGAGGATGAGGAAGCGTGTTGAGTCACTCAACCGAGCTCTCGCCCGAGACCTCGCCGAGCAACGCAAGGCTCGGCAATTGGCCGAGAGCCTTCGTGTCGAGCTCGAGGACAAGGTCAAGAAAGCTATGGAGGAAATGGAGGAGGAAAGAAGGATGCTTATGGTTGCTGAAGTTTGGAGAGAAGAGCGTGTCCAAATGAAGCTTGCTGAAGCTAAGTTTATAATGGAGGAGAAGCTCAATGTTATTGCCTCACCGGAGAAGCCAGCAGGTATGGTGGCTAGTGATTCATCCAATGAGAACAAGACCAACAGTGATGGAGCTCCGGTGAGGCAGCAGAGGAAGGAGGTGGAGAACCCACACATCAAGAGAGGGATCAAAGGGTGTGTTGAGTTTCCAAAGGTGTTGAAAAAGGATGGGATGAAGGTGGCTCCATTGGGGTTCAGTTTAGAGTGTCAGAAGGCTCAGCTTATGATCCTCATGAAGCATAATAATCACCATAAGACTTCTTCTTCTTCTTGTGCTACTGCCTTTACTGATAACTTGGTCATGTGATTGTTAATTTTCACTTTAATGGAAATATATGAAAATTCGTTATTAATTCTTATTTTTCGCTCATTATATGAATAGTATCTGTTACAAGATCCAGTTTATATGGCAAAGTCAACCACGTACTGAAACATGTGAGATCTTTTGTTTGACTGAATTAACAACCATGTGAAGCAACAAAGTGATCACAGAGCTAATTAAGATATATAATTAAGTATACATTCATATATATCATCTTTAGATTATTTAACTTTTAGAACAAACATGAGCATCAGTAAACACCTTACCAGGTCTACAAAAGTATCCTTTGGCCGGTGCACAATGACTGTCCTCTGAGCAAATACAAAGCCCTTCAAGAGCACAACCAGGCTTAACAATACTAGTTCTTTTTCCATTAATTCCAAGAACTTCATCACTCCACTCACTAGAAAACAAACCATCAGGATCAAACCTCTCCTTCACCTTCAGAAACTCCCCAAACTTTGCATACTTTTTAGCCACCCCATCAAAAGCCAAGTTCCTGTTCTTCCCCCAATGTGGCAACCCTCCATACTTAAACAAACCCATTTGCTCAATCTCTTCATACACATCTTCATCAAGTCTTGGTTTCATAGGATCATGACTTCTATAATAAGTGAAATCAAAGTCCACTGAATCCTCTTCTTTACCCAAAAAAGCTGTGGATCCTTTAACATACCTCATTAGAATCCCATTAGAGAGCTCTAACTCACACAAAGCCTTTGGGTTGATGTCCCTTAACTTTTGGACATCAATGATGAAGTCCTTGACCTTTGAGAGTCCTATGCTGAATGTGGTTTGGTGGAAGAATGCTCCTTTGATTCTTGGATCCCATGGACAAGCAGTGATGAGGGAGTCCTCAATGCTGTCTAGACAACTCCCAGAGGATTGCATCCTGTTTTGGAATCCAACAACAGGGTAGCCAGTGAAGAGAATGCCATTGTTTTTTAGGCCATATCCACCAATGGAAATTGTGTCTTTCATTAGCTTTGAAGTTATGCACTTCCCATTTGTGTTGTTTGTTGCTTCTAAATTTTCATCTTTTTCATAAAACGGAAATGGAAACCAGTCAATGTTGAGATGTAATATTATTTAAATATATATAATTCTAAACTTACAGTCTTAAAGATATTATATATATATACTATCAATATAATTATAAAATTTCTAGAAACTTTAATTAAACAGTTAGATATATAAAACAAAAAACTAAAGTCAAAAGCAACAAGCTAAACAGATGGGAAGGAACCCATTTTTTATGTTTTATTATTGATTTTTTTTTTGAATTTATATATATATATATTTTTAAAAAAAAGAAAAGGTACCTGTTAATCTACTGAGCGCTAGCGCTAACGCGATTGTGGAACGGAACCCAATAAAATCATTGAGCCCATTTCCACTAGCATTGGTTGGGACTCGAAAGTCAACGCGGTACACAGCTTTCTTGTGTCCCGGGAACCATGACACGTCACCGAACTCATACTTTTTACCAAAGGCAACGACCTTGTCCTCTAAACCGGTGTCATCACTGTCTACGTACGTGAGTGATCGTTTGAACATTGGCTCTAACTTCAGTGTGACCTATTAATTCAAAACCAACTTATTCAATAAAAGCTAACAACTAAAATATTTATGTTTGTGTGGTTAGAAAACATTGTTATACATACGTACATATAACATTTACATTAATGTCATCTAATTTTGTACATGTACTATGAGCTAATGTTTATATATATATAGACAAATGAGACAAACGGTGTTAAATGTGTGCATATAGGTCAAAAATTAAACATTCAGTTATTGTCCTTTTATTGGTGACGCAGAATTTCAATCCATAACATTTTCAATGTTATACATTAACATTAGTTATTGTCCTTTTATTAGTGACGCAGAATTTCAATCCATAACATTTTCAATGCTATACATTAACACCTTTTGTAATCGAGCTAATATTTTGAGCTATAAACTCTTGACAATAAGAACTAATGTTTTTGTATTTTTAGTGGGTTGTGTGGTTATAAAAAAATTATTATATAAATATCTATGGCATGCATATTACCAAGAATTTAATAGCAAAATTAAGATCATAATGTTATATTATTTCAAAATTTTAACATAATATAATTATGATTAGTTTTAAATAACTTTTTAAAATGTAAAATAATAAATTAAAAATATCAAATATTTTAATTAAATGCTTAATTTATAACTCATTTAAAAAATTATGCACGTGAGGATTCGAATAAGTCTCTAGTGTGTCATGCGGAGTGGTGAGAGTTCGAATCCTCATTAGAGAAATTAACTCATGGGTGATGTCGCAGCTAATTCATGAGCCATAGAAACAGGTGCTTGTCGCCCTTTAAAAAAAAAAATTTATGCACGTCTCCTTCCTAATGCTAATTTAATTTAATTATTATTATTATTATTATTATTATTATTATTATTATTATTATTATTATTATTATTTTGACAAAAATCTAAAAGCACTATATACATCAAGGTCATATGCACGGGTTAAAAATTAATCATCCAACCATCAACCCTCAACTGGAGATAAGGGGTTTGGACTACCAGTCTGCATCCACAACTGATTTTTGTCTTTATTTTTGAGTTTTTATTTATTAATTTAAAATATATGTATTTATCCTAAAATTTTTGTATGTATTTATCCTAAAATTTAATATATATATTGCATGTATGCATCCCTGTATGTATGTATGTATGTAAGTATGTATGTAAGTATAAAGGTATGCATGTTAATATTACCTGGGAAATAACACCAAGAACTCCAAGTGAAACCTTAACAGCATCAAACTCAGCGTGGCGAGCATCCAAAGACAAAACCCTAGCGAATCCCTCCTCGCCGGACGCCGGCGTGACGACCCTAACTCCGACGACAAACTCATGCACAGCACCACCCTTCCCCCACAGCGAGCTCCCATGCGCTCCAGTCCCCAACATCCCCCCCATCGTCAACCCCGCCCAGTACGGAGTGTACGGCAGAGCAAGCCCGACCTTCGCCGCCTCAGCGATGAAGTCCTTCAACACCATCCCACTCTCCACGCTCATCATCATCTCCTTAACATTCACGCTCACAACTCTGTTGAGATTTCTTGTGCTTATAATGAGCCCTTCTTCTCCTCCAGGGCATGCAAGCTTAGGGATACTATGAGAGTACCTGGTGGCCACCTTCATCTTTGTCTTTGTCTTTGCAGCCATGGCTACTGCACTGATGAGCTCTTCTTCGGAGTTTGGGTACACTGCCATGGCTGCATGGCATGTTGTTCTATCTGGGAAGGTGCCATAAGAGTTGGTGATGGTGCAGTTGGTGTTGTTGCTTGATAAGCACTTCACTGGTTCCTCTGGAGGACTGCACCTTGTCACATGAACCAGAAAAACTAGGAAGAACTCTAACAAGAAGACTAGTCTTGTTGATGTTTGCATTGCTAGCTCTTGTGTTGCTGAAGATATAAATTAAATGAAAGTTTCTTCTAATTATATATGGTACAAATTCATGGTGTCGGTGATGAACCTATGAAGAGACATTGGTGATGATATATGGGGAACCCACTGAAGAGAGTAATAGGGGTGGAGGGGTCATATGACTCATTAGAATGACTGAATGAGTGTGTGAATGGGTGTGAGATGGGGACTTTGGATTGCTATTTAAGCAGCTCACCAACCCATAAGGCAACCTTTTTGGGCTACTTTAAAGAAAAGGGAAATGGGAGTCTTAGACTTAGTTGAACACGCATATATATGTTTAGAGAATATTATGCAACAAAAAACGTGACCAAGGATCGAGTATCCAAAGTAGGCATTAAAACCACCATTCTTCACACTGGAAGGAGGATATGTATTAATTCTTTTGCCAAACTGGAAGGTTGAGGATTAACCCCGGCCTCTCACAGTAATATTGATTGGCTTGTCTATTTTATTAAAAAAATAATAATAAATTGAACCAGAATATGAACCATGATTTTGCATCAGTGTTTACAAGGACATTGGATATGTGAAGAATGGAAGAAGTGCGTGTGTGTTGTGGAGGCTAATTAGAGTTAAAAAGATTTTAAGTTTTTTTGGCGGGTAAGGAAAGGTGAGCATATCAAGGAATGGTATTTTAAAATGGGAAACAGGAAGGTGACATGTGAGGCGAGTGAAACTTTAAGGGGTGTTTGGCATCGTTTCTTTTGTTTTTTGTTTTTGTTTTGTTTTTAATTTTTTAAAAACAAAAACATGTTTGAATACACTGATTATTTTCTGTTTTAAAAAGCTTTAAAGAAAAACATGTTTGCTTAGTATAAAATTATTATAACATTTTTTTATCGTTTTTTTTTCAAACTCAAATTTTTAATTTTTTTTATAAAACTTTACTTTTCATATTAGTTTACTTGATTACATTATTAAATAAAATTAATAACATAAATTATTATTATATTATATTATATCATAGTTTATCAAAATTAAGGGTCAAACAATTATTTTCACAAATAATTTCTAAAAATATAATTTTTTATATTATATAAACTAATTTGTAAAATATCAAGCCAAAATAATAAAATTTTATAAATATTTTAATATATATATATAATTAGTATTATTAATTTGTAAAAAATTATATATTTTTTACAAAAATAAAAATAAAAATTAAAAGTAGAGAGAGAGAAATGAGTAGAAGATGAAGGGTTTCATTGTGAGAGGAAAAGTTTTGAAAACGTTTTCAAAACAGTTGAAAATATAAAATTGTTGTTTTCTATTTTTTTAGAAACATGAGGATTGTTGCTAAAATTTTTTAAAACAAAAACGAGCTGCCAAACATGTTTTTTCAATTTTGTTTTCAAAACATGAAATTGAAAACAAAAAACAGGAATTGGTAACAATGCCAAACGAGCCCTAAATTAATTATTATTGGCGACCTTTTGCTTTGATGGTTGAAGTATACATTTCTACTTGGTAAAATTTATAAAATACTTTTGAGTTTGAGTTGGTGTTTTTCATTTGATTTTAGTGATGTGGCAATTTATGTTAAGGTTTTATTTTTAGGGTTACAAAACAAAATACTGTCTTAATTCATCTTGTCCGTTTCATTAGATTCATTAGATTCATGGCAGGCCCTAGGTATAGACACCCTAGACATAGGATACCAAGGGCTATGTCTAAGCCCCGTAATTTATATTTTTAAGAAATTATATTTAAAATTTTAGTTACCATCATCCTATCTACATGATTAAAATGTTAAAAATTCTAACTTTTTTTTAAACTATTATATTTAATAATATTAATATCCAATAAATTTGGCATTATAATAGTGTCCCACAATTTTCTATTCCCTGTAAATTATTATTTTTAATTATATTTAAAATTTTCATTTACTATTATCCTATCACAATTATAATTTTGAAAAAATTAGGTATTTTTTTAAATTATAAAACTTAATTTATGATAATGTTAGTATACAATAAATTTCGTCTCCATAATTTTCTAGGGTTCACAATTCATGTTTTCTCTTTTAAAAAAATTATATTTAAAATTATTACATACTATTATTGTATCCATCCATATAATTATAATTTTAAATTTTTAATTTTTTAAACTATAAAAAATTAATTTATAATAATATTAATATCCAATAAATTTTTTCATATACTAGTGCTCTACAATATATACTTTTTTAAAAAATTATATTTAAAATTTTTATTAATTATTATTTTATCCACATAAAATTATTCTATGAATGAATTTTTTAATGCATTTTACATAATTAAATAAAGATTAAAAAATGATTCCAAATCTCTAGATTTTTTCAAATCAATATTTATTTATTATAATTGTTAGTAATGATTTTATTTTTTTATTATGAAATTTATTATTTGATAAATAATTAAAAATTATCATAATTTTGTCAAGGATCCCATTTTCACTAATAGTCTAATACCGGCTCTGATTCGATTCGGATCGATGCTATATAACTCTGAAAGGCACCAAGTTAGGTCTAAATTGAAAAAAGGAATTTTTATTAATTCCACTTTCGTTTTTTCTTATTTTTGTTACAAAGAGAATAAAGTCTAGTGTTAGGGTTGATTTAGTAAAATAATACTTTTCTGTTGGCTAGTTTGGGATAACAAAATTTTAACTTTGACTAATATAGCTAATAAACATTGCAATTTTCATTGTGCAACGGATAATTGTGTTTTATGCCATCCCAGAATCTACAGGCCATCTCTTACTCAATTGAGAATGTTCAAACCACATTTGGTATTTTTTTTTTTTATACAAATTTTAAGCCTATGCTCCAAAACTCAGTTCATTTTTGACATTTGGACCACTTGGATCCCAACCTTGCATGATCATCAATGCACCCTTTGGGATCTTATGTCGAGGGCCATTTTTTGGAATATATGGCTAGAGAGAAATAGCTGTATTTTTAATACAGCATGCCCTCGATTGCCTCGCATTCTGTTATTGCTAAAATCATTCACATGCTATTAGCTTAGTTTTCCATAGCTAGAGACCCGTCCCAGTACTTTCCATGCCACTCCATCCAGAAGTTCATGTTTTCATTTTCGCCCACTTTTCAGGAGTGGTCAACTTAACTTGCCAACCTGAGGAGACATTGGATACCAAAGGGTAGATTTCGTCTCCTCAGTTATCTTTTATTCTTTGTTTTTGCTTTCGTTGTGTTTTTTAGGCTTACTTCACCTCTAGTGATTGTGTTTAGTCTTTCATGTGTTTGTTTACTGTTTTTTTATTTTTGTATGTATTTTTAATAAATTAATAGTTTATCTATTTTTTTAAAAAAAAATATCTTGTATCACGCAGACCGTTTGATGGAAATCGGACAGTGTTTTGCTTGACTTGATTCTTTTTGGCTTTTTGCATGTGGAATATGATGTCCCAATTTGGCATGTAATTATCTAGATTCTATGTTAATCTATATTACTTTAATTCCTCCTCTTCATGACATATTGCCAAATGTTATATATTATGCTGCATTTTTTAACTGCATGCATGCATGCATGCATTATGATATGTTTAGGAATGCAAGTGGACGGGGTGGGGAATGAGATCACTATCTTCATTCCCGTTTTTCATGAGACGACGAATCTCTGCCCCAAAATTTTTTATCGGGAAAAATTCTATCCCATTCACTCCCTTGATTTTTTTATATAATATACACATATGCAGGATACAACAAATTAATTAATAAAAATAATATAAAATTTGAAACTAAATTAATAAATAAAATAAAAATATATATTTTTATTTTTGTTGTTGGAAAATTCATACGGGACGAGATTCTTCACTCATTGTTAGGATTCTTATGGGATCCTCACTGAAATCGGGGCTAAAAGAGCATTCTCTGTCCTCGCCCTACTTTGCTAGACAGAGAAACTTTTTCCCACCTCGTAAAACTCTTCCCCAAGGAGTTGTATTTAAAAAATTCCTCGTTCTTTCGAGATGGGTCTTCATTGAGAGCGACGGTTCTCCGCCCTAATTCCATTTCTAGGTATATTTAAACAATTCAACTTGTTGTGAATAATTCAAATATATATATATACACACACTAGAGCTAGGTTTTTAAAAAAAAAAAATTTTTGAAAAAAAAAGGGTAAGATAAATGGAGTAACATTAGACTTGAAGCCAAACATAAGAGGCCTGGTGATGAACTGGTTTGGATTGCAGCGTCTCACCAGTCTCTATCCGGAAAAGAGTGCCACATGTGATGATGTGAGTGGTTTGTGGGCCCACTATAAATATTTATAGGTGCAGAAAATATTAAATTACCACCAACCTCTTATTTTATTGACATATATCATGTCAGCAAGTTGCTAGGTTTACACAAATTTAGGATGCAAGTGTGTTGGAGTAATAAATATATGTTTGTATATCCTGGTAAATAACTTGCTCATATTTAATTTTATTGAACTTTATACAGGGTGTTTATGTTTTTGTCATGGAGATGGGTTTGAACCATACCTTATGCAAGTTATAGACACATGTGTGTTACGGTATTAACTTCTCACTTGTGCACGAATTGACATGATTTATCTATTTTGTCAAAATAATAATAATATATTATTAGAACTACGCTCTTTATTTGACATCATTTGACACATATCAATAGTGACATGGCAACAAAAATGATGTGGCAAGACGTTAATAATAAAACAAGGTTTGTGTGTGATTGTACAAGTATTTGTATTATAGATTGAGTGAAATATTATCCACAATGCACCTAATGAAATTAACACATATTTTTTAAAAAAATAGATAAATCACTTATATCAACTAATGTTGTGAGAGGGGGGTTAGTCCTCCTACCTCTAATTTACAACAAAAAAAAAAAATAAGTTGCCATCCTTGCCATGGGGAGATGAATGAATAATTATAAAGGTGAGAACTCCGAAATAATAATTAGAAATATATGAATGAAATGAATGGATGAATGAAAAAGTGAGGTGAGTACTTGGAAATGACTGGTCAAGCAAGGTTGTCCCCCCGAAAATTTTATCTCATTTACCAAATATGCTTTTTACTTTTACCCGGATGGCACGAATTGCAAGTATGTATGCATTTACTAAATATTTTATTTCACATGTATGCACAAAAATTAAAGCATATATATATATATATATATATATATATATATATATATATATATATATAGCTTGAGTTACAAGTAACATATACATTTCAAAATCTATGTGAGAATTATTCAAAAAAAAAAAAAAAACTTTGCGAGAAATATATGAATACTACAGGCACGAGTTTCATATGGCCATGTGTTTAAATTTCACTAAATGTATGGTGAACAAGAGTTATTTATACACATGTATAATTAAATAATCAATTTTTAACAATATGTCTATCATTAATTATTGTGCTTGTCATATTTATTAATAAATAAATAAAAATAGCATCCGCATATCCAAGTTATTTGAGAAAAATATATAGTAAATTATTAAATGTTTTCTTCCATCTAATCTTGTAATGAATTTCAAAACATATATAAAAAGCATATGCGATTTTTTTTTTTCTGCAAACTGGACATGTGATTGAAATGAATTCAGATTGTAATATTCAGAATGCCAAGTGTCTCTGCTTTCTCATACATGCATCTTTGAATTCTTTGTATATACTTTATAGTGTTTAATGAAATTTAATAATAAAGTTTTCAATTAAGTTTTATAAGTAAATTGATTTGTATTGTTTTATATAAAATGGCTAAATAACAATATTTACATTATAGACCAAGTTCGACTTTAAACATTTGATTTTTCATATGATATTTCTTGAATTGAAACACCTGATTTTCATGTGGAATTCTGGTGTTTTATCATTGTGTTTTATCAATATTAGCTTGATTTGCATCTTTCTACTCCTAATTAATAATAGTCATCAAATATAAAAATAAATAAATAGTACATATTCCAATAAAGTCAGGGTTCTTAAAATAATTTGACATTGTTTTTAATATACACATGCTTTTGAACCAAAGCAAGTAAAGCATGGAAAAATCTTCAATCCACTGCCACGGTTCAATTGCATTATTTATTTGGACGGCAAGCAATAATATTTTGTTGATTTTAACTTAGATTGAAATCTAACTTTCAATAATGATATTAGTAACATATCTTTGTCATTTTATATCATGCAGTTAATATATAATTAAACGTTTTGTTGAAACTCAATGGGCTTAAGTTTTTCATTAATACATCTATCTTGCTAGTAATCCGATAAACCCATTTGAGCTTAATTACTGATTAAGTATCAGCTACAGTGATTTCACCTAGTTAACATAAAAATTAATAATTAACATGTACACCTAATTAAAGGTATTATTAGTTAAATGATGCTTGATGATTGGTTTTAATTAATGGTATTCGCCGATCCTTCATCATCTAATTAATTCTTATTCATTTGTAAGAAAACCATTTCAAATTATTAGCCATTTATTATTTCTTAAAAATAAACAAAAAAAATTTCTTTATTTTTATTTTTATTTTGGAAACGCTCACCCTTGATTAAGTGGTATAACAAATATAAATTCCTGATTTATGTATGTATGTATATATAACAAAGTCACCAATAAATCCTTATTTTTAAAATATAATACCCTACTCCCCTCTAATGTATTGAATTTACTATTTTATCCTATATATATATATATATATATATATATATATATATATATATATATATATATATTCCACTTACTCATGTCTTTGTTGTAAGCAGGAACCAATTTAACCAGACAATTACATTTCTCTAATTGAAGCAAAAGAAAAGCATTACTCTAATCCTAGAGTCCACTTGTTTTGAGTTTACTTCTATGGTAGATTCAATAAATTAAAGTTTTTTCTGTTTTAATTACTACATGTTATTTCATGTGTTTGGGATGAATTTAATCTTTTAATATTATGGTTTATCCACTTCTCTCTGAATTTTTTTTTTTTAAATAATCTAAGTATTACTTTTTCTTGGCCTGAGCTTTTATTTTTTATCTCTTATTTTATGTGTTTTGTTTTGTCCGATCGTGGAAACTTTTTATATTTCATTTTTGTCTCATTTACTCAAATTAATGTGTTAAATAAAGCAATAATTTCTGAATGTTGGAGTGATATTGTTCTATATTTTTTCGAGTTGAATTAGTTTGAACTAGTGTTGTCGATTATTTAAATTTTTTTTTTTTGACAAAGACGACAAACGTCAAATCAAAGGATGGGCACGTGGGAGGCACGAGGCACCTGAAGACCCCACGATGGCTTATCAAAGGACGGCCATTTTTAAGCCATCTTGGGGCCAAGGCAAACTTTTTGGGTTTGCTTGAGCCTGGCTGAGCAGTGAGCATCGGTGAAGGGACAAAGTTGGAAAGATAAAATTGAGAAGGGTAGAGGTGTAATTTTATAACAAATAATTAATTATTTGATCTATCACAACTAATGCTATCATTTATAATTTTAAAAAAATTTAACATTTCAGTTGACTTTTTTGTATTGCAGTTTGAAAATACCAAATGGTTTATAGCATAGTAGTATTTGGATTTATTATAAAAAATAAAAATAAATATTTGAGTTCAAAATTTGTTAAAAGTAAATCATCAATTATGTTGCTGTTTAACAATTCAATTTTTTGTCCTGACTAAGATATCGATTACTTTTGTTAAAAAAATAAAAAGGTTAGAAAATGTTTTGTTGGTCTTTTGTGTGCATGTAATCAATCCATTTTTAATACTACTACTATTAAAAAATTCCAATGCCGTTTCAACTTCAGACAAATAGCAAAATTTATTGGGGGTCAAACGTAAATAGCGTCTAACCTTTCCCACCAGACGAAGTACTAATATGGTAATCAGTCCTACCATGTTATCATACACATCACCGTTGATTTGCCTCGATATATGAATTAAGTTCAAATCTCGAGACAAACACACGGTCAAGAAACACCTTATTAAACAAAACCCACAAATACACGCATCATTCGCGGTAGTACAAGATGAAGTGGTACTACTAAAACTATTCTTCCAAAAAGCACCTTGCAGTACAACAAAATTACGAAACTACAACCGACTCATCGCTGGTCCACGATAAGCACTCGTTATCTCGCGGCTCTATATAAACGAGCCCTTCCGTGATTCGAGAAGCCATCGAACCCTTTTGAGTTCTAACCCTTCTTCGAATTCTTCTCTTCTCTTCGCGATGGCCTCTGAGGTATTCATCGATATCACACCCTCTTTCTCCTTTTAAGCTTGTGTTTCTAATGTTATTGTTGTGATTGATCTGTTATTCTTTGAATCTCTGTTGGTTTTCGTTATTTTTTTGAATTATATGACTAGTTATTCAGTGCTTTATGGATTGATTATTGTCTTCTTGTTCATGTGCTATGAATTGTGAATATAAGACTTGGATTGAGCAATACTTGATGTGTGTTTGCGTAAAGACTTGAACTTTAATGGTTGATGGACATGTGGACATGTTGATCGTTTGCCTGATTAAGATTGAACTCGTGATTATTCCACAAAAAGAAAAAAAAAGATTGAACTGGTGATTGTTTGTTGTGAAACAAGAAAGAGATATAGGGTAAATATATGTGAAGTTTAACGATGTTTTCCTGATTATGCTGATGAATTTTAAGCTTGAAATTGATTTAATTGGATAAAGCGCCAATCTATGCTCAAAATCCCACTTTTATGTTTATTTCTTCTTAAATTGTTATTTGAATCTTATTCTTTGAGAGAATTTAGCCTTTTTTTGTTAATGTTAAATTCAAGACCTGTAAGTAAAAGGAGGTTTTAGCAATTGAGTCCCAAAAGGGAGTTCATGTACTTAATTATGTGAAGAAGGAATTAGAAGCCCCAGGATTTGTTGTTATTCTTCTTTTTACTTATTTAAAGCTCCTGAATAAATGGCTGGATGATGAGAACTAACAACACTGTCATAGCATTTATCAATTTGGATTATATCTCTGAGATCTCGGTTGACTAAATTTTCCCACGGGCGTTGTGGTCTTCCAATTTTGGTGATATTGCAGTGTGTTCTGTTTTGGTCTTTACTTCGGGCATGTCACTCAGATGTGGTTTGCTTGAACCCCATCATTGTACCGTGTGTTAACTGCGTCATTCCCTTTCCATGGTTTGGTGCATTGATTATGTCATGATTTCTGAGCTTGTGAATTCTGCGTGTGAACTATTGTGTTATTAGTCCCAGTTTGGAGATGAAAGTGTTTCATTCATTTTACCATGCAGTTAGTTAAACATGTCAATAACCTTAATGGATGCCCAGAGAGTAAACCTGTAAGCAACCTGACTTGGGTCATGGCAATAGATATGATCATATGCTGGTTACCAATGCAGCAAGTTGACACTTATCCATCTCCTTACATATAGGCATGAGTTAATGTTTGTTTGCGCACAAATAACACCTGTCTGTTCAGCAATTCCCCACTAAGGGCTCCAGTCAAAGTCAAATGTGTTTCTTTCCTCACTAAATTCCACATGGTAAACACATAGGCTCTATTTATTGCGAATGTTGTTCAGTGAGTTATCTACTTGGCCATGTTGCAAATACATGAATGAATAAGTTGCATTTTTTCTAGCATTCTTATCCTCAATGGCCTTCTATATGATGGTTTCTTTCTGCATTCCTATAGGATGACTTGGTCTTAAGATTATGTTGCAACTTCTTATGTTGTAAGTTTCTCTGTTTCTTGGTTTACATGTCAAGGACTCATGTCTGGTGTGTTATGTGTAGTTGCGACTGTTGTGTACATCCTTGTGTCATAACTATCAGAGTGGAAGTGAAATGTTACACACGTCTTGGTTTCCATTAATGATAAGCTTTTTATGATAGTTATCTAACATTCTTACTATGACTCTTATTGCAGACAGTTGTCCTGAAGGTTGGTATGTCTTGTGAAGGTTGCGTGGGCGCTGTTAAGAGGGTCCTCACCAAAATGGAAGGTTGTTCTTTCAGCTCACAATAATTTCTATCTATCTATATCTGGTGAATTTATTACACAGATGACCTTCCTTTAAGACATTCTTCAGTAAAATGTTTGGTAGGTACTGTTAGCCCAATGGAAAGACCAAGATTCCAATAAAATTCTCTAATACATGAATGAAAATTTGACCCTGTTGAAGGGCCAATAGCTGTGCCGATAAATTTTCATTCTTTCAGTGCCCCGGGATCCATTTAAAAATATCCTTGCACTTGGTGGTGTTCATTGATAATTCAAATAAGTTATTTCTATCATGCATATGTTTTCACTGATAATTTCCATACTGTTTATCAACCACATCAATTAATCACAAACTTGTCATCTTGATCTATCTCAGGTGTTGAATCCTTCGACATTGACCTGAAGGAACAAAAGGTCACCGTTAAAGGAAACGTAAAACCTGATGCAGTTCTGCAAACTGTTTCAAAGACTGGGAAGAAAACTGCATTCTGGGAGGCAGAGCAAGAAACTAAAGAAGAGATCTCTGTGCCACCAGCCACCGCTACTGCTTGAGCTAGTTATCTGATGATCTAAATACAAGTATAATGCTGTCAGTAATCTATAGTCCTCATATTCTATATCTTTTCTATGTTCTAAAACCAATTCATGGTTGAATGCAATATCTGTCCAGAATCCTTCATGTGATTCAGCTCTTTCAAACATTTTCTATTCTAATAATAAGTTTAACTTTAATATGGGTTGTTCTTTCTTGCAATTCCTATGATGTATCATATAGCATCAATATCTGTTTTGGTTAATTATTTATATATTTTTTACTTATGTTTGTTAGATGGACTTGATATAATCCAGTATTAGAGTTATTACACCTTAATTAGCTAGACCAACTGGTCTTTTTTTATTTTTACTTTTTATTTTTTGTTGGTTTACCTTACTAGCTTAATGATTGATAAAAGCTCAAGGATATATGTATTAGAAATTATCATCAAACTCAACCAACTGTTGGTATCACAGTGTGCAGTAGTTTAAAGACCCAAATAAAAATTTCTGAATTAAAAAACTACAATGAATATACAAGTCAAATATTTATTTATTTGTTGTCAAAGTTTAAACTCAACTAATGCTAAAACATCTTTACACAAATCTAATCATTAAGTAATTTAATATTTTACAAACAGAACCCCTACATTGCAATTAATGTTTGTTAATCAAATACATAGAAGTGAAACAGTACATATAGTGTGACAAAAGAGAATGCTCCTCCAAGCTTGAATCCAATGGCAAAACCAAGCAGAAGCTGGTCATTTGAACCATAATAGAAAGAAGATGACCAAATACAGAGGCCCCACAACACCACAGCAAACGTTCACAGCAACAAGCAAATGGTTGTAGTATTAGTAAGCATTGTAGCAGTAGCAGTTGAGTGTGATGTGACCCATTACCAGCACATCATCCTTTGCCATCTTAGGAACCCCACAAGTCCCCAAAGTGTGTCCTTCAACGTGGGTTATGGTCCCATCCCATTAGTCCATTCCCATTTAGAGCATCACCATCACTATACTTTTTCAACACACTTCACCTCTTATGTAAAGAAAAGAGGAAGCCCTTCAGCTCATCTTCAGGGCATCCAAGTGTTTCACTTTGTTACTTTCTCATGTGGATAAGTGATGATGGGATGGGCTCTTATTATGGCCATGTACAACAACTGGTTGCTGCTCTCTGCCACTGCATGCTGATGCACTGATTCCCATTTCTTTTTTTGTTTAATGTGGTGTGTTGTGATTGATGAGATTATTGTGTCTGTGTTTCCTTCATGGTGGTAGCTCAGCTACCCCTCTCTTGCTTATCAGAGTCCTCTCCTGATTCCTTTCTTGCCTGCTGTTGCCAAGCCATCCCCCTAAGTCCACATGCACACACACACCTATTTATTAAGAAGGAACTAGCATAAGTACCACTCTTTTTTATTAAAATTTCACATTAATTTTTTTTATATATAATAATAAAATTACTGTTCAGAATATGGGTGCGTGATATAATTAAAAAGTCTATATTCACGTACACCCTTATCATAGTGCTCCACATGACTACATACAATGAGCGTCGAAGTCTATAAATAACTAGATAAAGAGATGCATGAATTTTTCTTAAGTGCTCGAGAATTTAATCCTTTGTCATTGATTAAATCTTTTGTGTTAATAGACTATAAGACGATTAATCATTTCTCCAAATTTATAAAAAATATTTATAAAAATATTATTTAAATATATTTTAGAATTAGAGAATAGAATTGCTTGGCGGTTCAAGAAAAAGGCAAAAAAGGGGCGGTGGATGAAAGAAATAGAAATCATTAAAGAAAAAAAAAATCTGGTCCATTCCTATCATCCCACGTGGCAGCCTCTCATTGCAACCACAGCTGTCCTTTATCAAACACCACCACACTAATGGTCCCACCTTTTTTTAAATTTGTTCCCTTTATTCTTTTTATTTAATTATAAGAGTATTTTCCATGATATTTATTCAGACATGAATACATATATATAGGATTATTTTTTAAAATAAATAATTGAGAAAGAAAAGTTTGAAAAGGTAGAAGGATCTGAGGATCTCATCTCCAAACTGTGGCGCCGCCTTTAGATGCCTCGAATGGAAATAAGGGAAGAAACGGACGGCCAGATCGTTCCCCGAGGAGCAATAAAGAAATCAAAGCCGTCCATAGTAGCGCCGGTAGCTAGTGCTTAGGCTTCGTTTTCCAAGATATGGAGACTTAGCTCTCTTTGGCTCCTTATTTATTTATTTATTTATTTATTTATTATTATTAAGATAAGATAACAACAGTAATAGAATGAATAGATGAGATAAGCTTCTCTTTCTAGGAGTCCATAGATGTCACTGTCTATCTTTGAGATTGGGGCTTGATACTTTGGCACCGAGTTATGGGCACCATATGTGGAGACTGTGTGGGGGCATCTTAATAATTTAATAAATAGATTGAAGTTTTGCTTCTATAGGATTTTTAATTTGTTTATTTTTTTTATAACAGGCCAAATTATCACATATCCGTACAAGAAGCATGTGTCTTGCCAATAATTTTTTAAGTATATTAACACTGTAGTGAGATATTAAATTTTGGTATATGTATATTAATGTTTTTTTAAATAAACAAATATATTTTTTTTCTACTATTTATGATGCATGAATATAAACTGTTTAATAAGTATTTGAACTCTCGCCACTATAATATATGAGTGTAGATTGTAACATCACCTGTTGTTAATTGTTTCAATGAAAATTCGAACCCTTACCATTGTGTACATCATGAGAGATTTATCTTTTATACTGTTGATCACTTGAAATGAATGACTTTGAAATGATTTTTTAAAATATAAAAATATTTATTATATATTATAAAAAAAATAGAGTAAGTGTTCTCACAATTAAAATATTGCTATATTAACATGTTATTGTATTATTTCTCCAATTTTAATTTATTATATATACATATTAATAAAAATGATAAATCGTAGCTATATCAGGAAATTAGAAGATGGTTAAAAGCTACATTAAAAAAAAAAGGAAAAAAATCTAAAAATTAATACAAAAGGTTAGAGTGAGGGGGTGATGAACCAAAACATTTGTATTAAGTAACTAAATATTCACATAACAAAATAAATAAATATTATTATTATTATTTTTAAAGAGCAACAAGTACATGGTGCCGCTAACTACTTGAATCAAATGGTTTTAACAATAAATAAATTTTCTCACCTAATAATTAAATTGCTAAGTTTTTTTTCCAAGACAATGATATATTAAATATAACATAGACTTTAAAGAGAAAAAAAAAAAGCAATTTGTTTTGCAACGTCAAACAACAATAATAAATGGAATTAATTAAAAAAATAAAGATAGGCTTGAAAACTTTTGTGTCAGCAAAGGGTGCATGTGCAATAATGGAAGTAGGGAGGGGTGGATATGAAAAGAGGCCTGCTTTGCCTGCTTTACTAATTTGTCCTCTATACTGCGAATGTTGGAGCATGGGAAGCAGCAGGCAAGCCTCACTCCAAGGGAACAACAACACCACCACCACCCACTCCTACACCCACACCCACAACCACACCTCTTTATCTTCTTTCATCTCTCTTTCTCTCTCACACACAAGACACAACTACTCCAACCTCCATATTTAAGTAAATCTCTTCACCTTCATGGTTAGAAACTAAGAAAAACCAAACATGGACACTGCTGTAATTGTGAACTATGAAACTCACAACAACAACAACAACAACAGGACCAGGACCATCACTGTTGGCAGAGAAGGAGAAAGCTTGACCAACCTGCACCAGCCTCAGAAGCTCATGCGCAGTGCCACTCATGCTCACTACTTGTCTTCGTCCTTGCATGCTTTTCATCAAACCAGCCCTTTGGGATCCCAAGGTATATGTCTGTGTGTGTTTATATGTCCTGCAGTTTGATGATTTAGTGTACAAACTTGTGAAGCTTTCAAGTTCATGCAGGTGTGTTGAGAGGATTTCCTTTTACTTCAGCTCAGTGGCAGGAGTTGCAGCGCCAGGCTCTCATCTTTAAGCATTTCATGGCTTCTGTCCCTGTCCCACCGGACTTGCTTCTCCCCTCGTCGGCTAGATGTTTCCCGGAGGCACCTCCTCATCTTGTCTTCTACACTAACACTAATAGTGTGTGCTTGTGTTCTTGCTTTTTAGATTTAGTAAGTTTGCTTGTTTGTTTGCTCTTTTTCTGATGTGTTTTTTTTTTTGGTTTAGATGAGATTGGAGTTGGGGGAGGGTGTTATAGGTTCAGTGCTGGAGGGGATCCAGAGCCGGGGAGGTGCCGGAGAACAGACGGGAAGAAGTGGAGATGCTCTAGAGATGTTGAGCCAGGGATGAAGTACTGCGAGCGCCATGTGCACAGGGGTCGCCCTCGTTCAAGAAAGCCTGTGGAACTCCTCCATAAGACTACCAAGCTCACAACCACCACTACCACTACTTCCACTAAAACCACTGCTCCTCCATCAATCACCCAGCAGTTGCCTGTTTTCAAGTTCCCTTTCCAATCAATGGAACCTGCTGCTAAGGATCCCAGGTAAGCTCCTAAACCAACCTATAAAGTTCATACCTTTGTCTTTGTCTGTCTTTACCTTTACCTTTATTTTTGCCTTCAGGTATGTGGAACCTGGGAGCCATGAGTGGGAGCTGATGCCCTTGAAGATGGAACTAGGGAGTGATCCTGTTCTTCAGCACTATGAGGACCAGTACACCAACCTCAACTGCACAACCTTGAACAACCACTGCTTCCCATTTCTCAGCCCTGATCTCTCTTCACTAGAAGATCCTCCAAGAAGCTTCATTGATGCATGGTCCAATGAAAACTCAGTCAAGACTACTACAACCTCTGTTTCCACTGTTGGGAAATTCCCACTCTCTACTTTGACACTTGCCATGTCTGGCATTGCTGAAGAAACTGATCAAATAGAGATGGGTCTAAGTCTCAGTGATATTGGTATTGTGAAATCTCAGACATCAAGTTGGATGGGCTCTGGAGGTCCACTTGCAGAGGTTTTACACAACAATGGATGTAGTAGCAGTAGTAGCAGAAACTCAGGTGGTGAACTTATGAATCTAATGGGTAATGGAAGTAGCCATGAGGTTAGTCCTGAAGATAGTCCAGTGAGGCCAGTGTCTTCTCCATCTGGTGTTCTTCAGAAGGCCTTGGTTTCACTATCAGATTGCAGCAGCAGCAGCAATAGCGGCAGCAGCCCCACATTAGCTACTACATCCAAGCAGGAGATGGCTCTCCAATGGTTAAACCAATCTAAGTAGTTGCAGTAGTTGCAGTAGCAGTAGCAGTAGCAGCAGTAATATTTGTTTCTCTCTTTCTGAGTTGATGAAGCTGTGTTTCTTGTTTGTTTTATTGATTGTTTTAAATTTGAAGACATGGAATGCTTTCCTGTTGGTTGTTCTGTGAACAAATTTCTTGCATTTGATGTTTTGTTGTTAGTTTAGTTATTGGAAGAGGAAAGAAGAATAGAAACAATTGGACAAATGTACTGGCTAGTTGCCACACTTGTCTTAAAATTCCAGTACTGCTTTAGTTTTTTTTTATACTTAAGTAATGACTTAAAATATCATCATCATCATTATATAAAATTTATCATAGAATCTAGACCTTCTTAAGAGCTGGAGATGAGACAATAATTGTAACAGGACACAAGTATACTTGGGGGTTGTGGGCCTTATTACGTAGGACAAGAGTTTAGGACATGTTTGTTAATGCATTGAAGGGTTCCAGGAAATTGCTCAATGATTTCATGATTTTTGAAGGAACAAGGCTCATTGTCTTATTCTATTGTTTTATCTGTGTGTATTTTTAATGTATCAAAGATCACAGAATCACATATAAAAGAGTAAAAGAAATGTTATTTTAATCCTTAATATTGTGTTTGCCATGTGAGCATGCCTGGATACAAAGCTGAGCCTTCTGGATTTTTTGAGTGATGTTTACTGGAAGTATCTCACATTCACTATGAAATAGTTTGCAAATTCTAGTATGTTTCTTTTTAACTGTAAATTTGTAATTGCGTATTAAGCGGTGAATGTTGGTGTTGTTTGTAATATAATTTTTTGTGGATATTTATTATATATATTTATATTACAAAATGTATGATAAAAAATGTTTGTAAAAAACTAAGGGTACTCATATGTGTTCTCCTTTTTTTATTGATAAAACATAAAAAAAAAGGTTAATTTTTTTGTGTTAAAAAAAAAAGTTTCCTCTTGCGATTTGCTTTTGCAAATTTATTATAGATATTAATAATTTAATAAATTTTCTTAAAAAGGTGATGAACCACTTATATTAAATAAAAAAAATAAAAAATACAATAAAAACAAACATTAGAAGATACCATCACGGTGTAAAAAAAAACAAAAAAAAAAAAACAAACCAACATTAGCCTAATTTCTAAGTAGAAACCTCATTGCAGGTGGCACTGGCTCTAGTTGAGAGTGATCATGTAAAACTTCCCTCTCTTATCTTCAGGTATTGCAAAGAACCAAAACAAAAGCATATGATTAATTTTTATGATAACTAAACAGAGACTGACAGATACCCATTATTAAAGATGTAATCATTCCATGCTAGTCAAATATCCCAAATGATGGCACAAATAAGATCCTCAATTTTCTATAAGAAAATGCATAGACTATAAAGTAGGTTTTCACAAAATCCACAATTCCTGTAGAAAAGAAGGAATACCTGGAAACTGGAGAATATAATCAAAATAATCTAGGATTTACTCCGCAGGCAATTTGTTGCACTTTCACTTGCCAAATTTTAAAGAGCACAATTTTGTTTTGTCAAATTAATCAACTAAACAAGCTAATCTTTCTTTAGACAGAACTTCTATAACCTTTTTTTTTTTTTTTGTAGGCATAAGCAAATATTCTGATTGCTATAATTAACACTCAAATGGAAAGAATTGGCAATGTTTAATGACGCTTAAACTAACATTTTTTTATTATTATTATTTGAGATGACAAGAAAACATGAAAAATTACCATACTTTCAAATTGGAAGGGAAAAAAATATTTTTTAAAATTCTGTAATTCAGATTATTTTTACAATTTAAATCTTCATTTCAATAGCAATTTATTTGGACCTTTGAACTGACTGACTTGACAACCCACATTGCAAAATTATCAATATATATATTATTAAATAAAAAAACTTTGTATATTTTTAAGATTTTATTAATTCTATTTAACTATCTCATTAAAATTACAACATCAATGTAAAACCTCTTTTATCATGTTAATGGCTCATAAATTAAATTTCAAATTACCATAAAACCCATAAGACAATTGATTGGAAGAGGAATCTTAAAAGGCAAAAGTGTCTTTTTGCATGTGAAATCTTATCAAATAGTAGAAGGAAAGCAGTAAACATCACTAACTTTTTCTTTTTGCTAAAATTATCACGAGAACATCGAGAAATTCCAATTCGATCAAATCATTCCTCACCGGAGCCACCTCCGGAACTCCTTCACCAACGCCGGAGACGGCGACGGCGACGGCGACATCTCTCCGGCCAAACTATCTGCGTACGATGATGAAGCGTTCGACCTCTGTTCCAACACCGACATCCCGCTAGCGCTCTTGAAGCTTGGGCTTCGCAAGCTTTGGCAGTACCCCTCCGGGAATGAAAGCCGTTTCTTTGCGGTGGCGCCGCCGTGATCCCTCTCCGGCGTCATTGGCCTCTGTCTCGGCGCGCTCTGCGACCGTGTCCGTGCCTTGGCGGACTCCGTCGCCGCCATGTAGTTCGGCATGGCTGAACTTCGTGGCGAGGCGACAAGACGAGGACTTGCTGAGCGAGCCAGGAAAGGAGAAGAAGCAGGTGGAGCTCGCCGGAGATTAGCCGGAGTAGTGTAAGAGAATGGCCGGCCGGTATCAATCTCCAGCGTCTTAATCGGGTCTCTATGATCCATTGAGCTACGAGCTCTGTTCGGTCTCCCATCGCAAGACGCGCGCGACGCTGCCCATCGGTCTAGCCATCTCCTCGGCCTCTGTTCTCCTTCCGACGCCGCCGCCATGTCTTCGTCTTCGCAGCTTGTTGTCTTCCTCTCAACTCGCTTCCATAACTGTAAAAATCTCATCTTTTTTAGAAATAAACAATAAAACAAAAAAATAGGCCAAGTTTTGATATTGAGGATTGAGTACAAGCCTGCTGAGAAAAAGCATGAGAGAGATCTCGTTCTCTTCGGATAACCGCTTCCTTCCTGCTCTGCAGCAGAGCTTGGATCTCTTGAATCGTATGTGGGCGTTCATCCCAATCATCGGCAAAGCTACTTCCATCTCTGGATTGCTGACAATAACCAGAGTTAATGAAAAAAGTTGGAAGCTTTCTCTCTCTCTCTCTGTCTCAATCTCTAAGTGCACTTACAATGGATCGTCTCTCGGCCATCTCCTGACCGTACGCAGAGTCCCAAAAGGACGAGACCTCGTCGGCGTCTCTCCCGGCCATCCTAAGACGCTCTTCCCGCACACGCGCCTGAACACGCACCAGCGCTTGCATGCACCTCAGCGTCATCTTCGCTTGTTTTCTCACGTTGTGCCCTCTCACCAAAGCTTGCAGTTTCACCAACCCTCTCAGTGCTTTCAACGCTCTTCTCGCCTTCAAAACCCACACACCATTAAATCAAGCTCAACATGTGATATATATATGAAGATTACTTACTAGATATCCTCTGAAGGCTGTCTGAATAACAATGGCGGCATAGTTCTCTCTAACAAAGCTAGCAGACGCTGTGGGTCTTGCTAGCCGGACAACCTCCGCTGCTGCCTTGGCGGTGGCCACAGCCGCTTCCGCCGTGGCCGCCGTGGCTACTGCCAGTGCTATTGCATGCCTCTCCTCCGCACTGGCTCCTCCTTGTGTTTCTCTTGAAGTTGATGCCTTCCTGAACGTCCATCTTCTCTTCTCCCTCCTCTGCCAAGCAAACACTTCATTGAGAAACAGAGATATAAAGAAAGAGATTTAGAGAGTTAAAGAAGGGACCTTGTCTTCATGGTCATCTTTGGAAGGAGATCTGAAAGCACGTTTGACCGCCGTCAGCCAAGAGCTAGCACCACCCTTGTTTCTCATGGATAATGGCAAGGCATTTACAGCCAAGTTTAGTCAAGTTTGTGTAGAACTGTGAGCAACTGTGAACTAGTAAATGATGGAGCAGTGACTCATATCTATGATCAAAACACAGATATCCATGTCTTAATTACCAAGACAGTGACACTGAACACACTGCTATGCTTGTCTTTTAGCTTTGCATTATGGGAGGAAAGAGAAAGAGAGATCTCTCCCTCCAATGCTTGTGCTCTTTTGTTAAACATGGACCATGAGTTTTTAAATACAATGCAATCAAGAGAGGTCATGATGAAGGAGATGAAGAGAGTGCATGTTGGAAAGAGAAGGATGCTGTTTATCAGTTTGATGGGAAAGCATTGGAAGAGCTGAAAAAAAAAAAACAAAGGAAATAGTGATAATGATTAGTGGGATAGTGTTCAAAGGTGAAGAGAAGATAGAGAAGCTGGCTGAGAGAAAGCTGGAAGCACGTGAGGTGTTTGCTAGGAATGAGTTCTCTTTATTCTCAGTTGAATGTGATGGTTGTTATCAAGGCACTTGCTTTGTTCTGACTTGAAAATGATTTTTTTTTCTTTAATATATTTATGAGTTCTATGATTGTTGTTATTTTGTGTGTTGTTACTTGTTATGAAGGAATAGGGTTTAGATGAAGGGATGATGGTTTTTGATTAAGAAGTATGAAAGCTCTGAAAAAGTGGGCGGCAGCCAGCAGCACTATAGTAATAGTGGAAGCATGTCCACAAACCAATGCAATATATATACATATATTTGTTGTTGGTGGGCAAAATGATTCCTTGTTTTACTGTTTGTGACTGGCATAATGCAGGGAAGAATACTACAGTGAGCACTATATATATATATATTGGTTTTTCTGAAGAAAATATAGACTATAATTATATTAAGAAAAAATGAATCACAATGTATTGACTTGCACCACTGAATTTATAAAGTTTGAGGCTCATGTGTTTTCTCAATTGTGCTTGGGGTAGTGGGGTTCCCATTAATTTTGTCGAGCTTTTATTTAATACATATACCCATCAGTTATTGTACTAAATTATTATATCATTTTTTAAAATAAAAAATATTGTTACTCTTCTTATTTTAGTATTTGATTTGAATTTTTAACAATACTTGCTAGTTGTATATACGTTTATAATTATAAAAACTAAATATACAATACACATGTACAGTTACATACAACAAATTAATATTTAAAGATGTGTATAAGAATCTCAAATTTTTATCACCTCAAAAAAATTTATTAGTGTATTTATAAAGTAATAATAATAATAATAATTTTGTGTTCTTTGAGAGTTATATTAAAAAAAAAACCCTCTTTTGTTTTAAACATGATTATTTATCATATCAATGTTTCATTCCAGCCACATACTTCACTAATATCTTAAAAAAAAAAACCAATATTCAAGATAAAATAAGATATCAAGTTCTTCTTCTGCTACTTCATCAGCTGCATGTCCAAACTTAAAAAGCAGCATTAATGCAAGATTGAGTGGAATCAATCTAGCTAGAACCCAAAACACAAGGCCGGATTCCAGTTGTGACCCATTAATAAATAGTACCAAAAATAAATCAAAGCCATATGAATAACTTCAATGAGCTATTCATCTCATCACTCTCTCCTTCATATCTTTCCTTTTCCTCCTTTTCCTTTAACCACCCTACTTCTTTTCTCTTTCTATGGTGCTTCTTCACACACTAATGCATGAGATCCCCCACCATAGACCACCACCACCTACACCACCCTTTTAACTTTATACGCGTACAACCCTAACTTTACTTCCCTCCATATTCCCTCCCTCTAGCTATCCATTCCTAACAAACAAACCAAAGAGAGTGAAAGAGAAAGGAAGATAGAAGAGAAGGATGGGAAACTGTGTGTTCACTGGTTTGGAAGAAGTTGATGGATTGATGATAAAGGTGGTGACCTTCAATGGAGGAGTAATGGAGCTACACCCTCCAGTGATAGCAGAGTGCATCACTAATGGCTTCCCAGGTCATGCCATCTATCACAGCCAAGACCTCTTCTCTAAACCACTCATGCATAATGAAGAGCTGTCTCCTGGAGAACAGTACTTTCTTAGGCCATTAACCATCCCTCATGGAGGTCTTCCATCAATGGTGGCACCTTATAGAGTGTCATCTTCTTCAGACCACCATGGAGTTTGGAACTATGGAGGTTATGAAGATGGTGTTAGTGCTTGGAGAGTTAAGCTGGTTATAAGTCCTGCTAAGTTGAGTGAGATATTGGCTCAGGATTCAAGGACTGAGGCACTTATAGAGAGCATGAGGACTGTGGCTAAGTGTGGCCATGGTCTTACTCCGTCTACCTCGTCGGCGGCCAGCTCCGATCAGTGGAGCTTGGCTAGTAGCCGGAAAGGATCATAACTGGCTTGTATAGTGTTAGGACAGTGATTATTATTATTATTATTATCACTGCTGTTAGTGATTCACTTAGAATTTTCAGGCTTTTGCTTCTCTTTTTTACTGCAAGGAGTGATGCTTTGTGTGAATTATATATTATTATTGAGTGTTTGTGTGGTTGTCCTTGTTGTTCTCTAACTTTTTCTTTTTTTTTCTTTTTTTTAATCTTTGTCTCTGTCTAGATTTTTGGGTATTTTGGAAGACTGTGAGATGATGAGAATGTATGGTAATAGTGTGTACGTGTTTTTGATTGTTGTAAAAGTTTGAATGCTTATGATGTTTAGTCTTGTACGTGTAATAAAATTTGAGTTTTATCAGGTTTGTATTTCCATTTAATTTTTATCTAATGATCATATATAAAGAATGAAATCTTAGCCTTTTGGGCTTTTTCCATTTATTTGCTATTTTTATCCACATTTCTTTTTATAAAAAAAAGGTGTGCATGTATATAATCACATGATTTGAAGAACATTAATCAATCATATGCCATAGCATAGAATAGTTTTACCCATGACTAAAAATATCTCTGTAAAAGCCTTGTATGAATTAACTTCATATATATTTCTTTAACACACCTTGTGGATTACTTTTTCTTAAAAGAAAATAATAAATGATGACATCTAAGAATCATTTAATGAGATTTAACGGATCCAAACTTTGTCCCAAACTCAACAACTTTGGGTGTCCGTCCTGTGGGTCAAACTTGCCAGTCAGCTAGCCCATGGGGCATGCCACAAAAGCCTACACAACCCTACTAACAAAGTAAGAAAAGTTTCATGCATGCCTCTTCTCTGTCCACCCAGAGCTTTCATTACAATCCCTAAAGCAACCTTCAGGCTTGAGACATTCCTGTATCCTTAGCACGCCCATGTCCCTCCCTTTGTTCCCTTTTATTAGATCCAACCATTCCAATGAACCACAAATATATATAAGCACACACACACATATCCAACTGTTAATGTTACCAAAATGAAGTGAAGTATTATTCCAATGAAAACAATGGCATTAAATAAATGGTGATCTAATTAGGATTATATATTAATTAAAGGATGAATCAAGAGAAGGAGAGAACATAAGTATAAGAACATCATGCATGCATGCATGCATGCCTGCATGGATTTGTAAGATGATGGTTATGGCTCCAATGCAGCACCGGCCATCGCCGGAGAGCTGACACCTGCTACACAGAACAAGAGACAGTCACTGTCTTCAATGCTAGCCACTCAGTTAGATCACTGGAAGAGAGTGTCTGACCTGAGAATGTTGATGAACCATATCCATAATATCGTTGATATTGATGATAATATTGGGGATAGTAGCTGTACATGTTGTGATGATAAACCCCGTAGTAGGGAGAAAACTGGTACCCATGCATGCATATACATATATACACATCAGCCAATATGTTTCAAGGTTCAAGCTCAAAGAACTAGGATATGCATTACGCTTACCATTGGGTACATGCTCTCTGGATTAAACCCTCCAGAGTATCTGAAAAGTCAAAGAGACGAGCATTTAATCAATACCATGATGCTATATATATATATATATATATATAATATAATACCTGTAAACAGGATAGTGATAGGAGTATGGAGCTGGTTGATGAGTTGCAGGTGACAAGAACCGTCTCATTGCTGTGATTACAAGAGAGATAGTGAGGTTAAAAAAACAAAAGATGTGAAGTGTATTTAAGTATATATAGTACCATAACGAGGAGTGGGTGGCCGAGGACGGTGGGTAGCGCCAAGCGAAGCGAGGTTGCAGTTAGCTCTCCGACCATCAATCACCGGTGTTGGATCATGGCAAGCCCTCGTTGCTGCATCTGCGTCCTTAAATGTAACCTAAAACATTATAATAAGATCAAGAGATAACCATGCAAGAGAATCAATGTGAGAGTTCTATATATATATAAACACAGAAAAGAGAGAGAGAGAGAGTACAAAGCCATAGCCTTTGGAACGGCCGGTGTGCTTATCAGTGATGACAACAGCCTCAAGGATCTCACCGAACTGAGCAAAGAACCGGCGCACGTTGTCACGCTGTGTCTCCCATGCAAGCCCGCCGACAAAGATCTTAGTGAACGTTGTGTCCTCTTGTGCACCATTACCATTGTTATGAGGTGCCATAGATAATGTGTAGATGAACAGAGGCGAGTGAAGAGAAAGGGAAGTGCCTATGTGGGCTTCTCTAAAGCATGATAAATGATAAAGAGAGAGAAAAAGAAGGGTTTTGATATTTGCTAGGCTGTCATCTCAAAACCGAACATAATTTATACATTTTATTTTAATATATATGTTGGTCATGTTATATGTATTTGGGAAGAGGATTCATTAGTGCTTCTTGATCTTATGATCTTTGTAAAAGATGCCAACGTACCTATGGGCACCGGCCAACGAATTGAACTGTTGGATCTTGGAACTTGGGACTCGTTAAAAACTGAACCTATCCAAAGCTACAAGGGACAAACTTGCTTCTTATTGTCTTCTTTTGTTTATTTTGTATTTCAATGTAGAATCTATTGTGAAAGATGTGGAACCAGAAAATCATAAGAGGAAAGACAAGCAAATGTAATTCAGTTGAATTTGTCAGTTTTGATGAGATCCAAGTCCAGGCTCAGGCTGCGCCAAAGCTTGATTTGCTGACACTGCTCAGTCTACCAGACAAACAGTCAAACAAATCAAAGAGTTGCATCAGGATATCAACATGTGACTCCTCTGTCATGACTCATGGCCAGCTATCCATCCCTCATGGCCAACTCCATCATAAGAACAGAGAGTTCATTGGCATCCAATATCGTTTACTGTTAAAATGGTGATGTCATTTGTAAATAAAAATAAATAAACTTAAAATAAACTTTTCAAAAGATTGATAACATTAACCATAGTTTTTTTAACATTTGATATTTGATCAAAAGCTCAAGCCTCCTGAATGAAAAAAAAACCAACAACCCTGCAACTTGCAAACAAAGAGGAATCTGTTCCCTCTAGATAAACTAAGACTCAACTAGGTACAAAAGGCAAAATAAAAGAGATCAACTTATAAAACCGAGAGATATAACTTAATGTGCATATACGTGTCTGATCTATATTACGATGATGATTACTGGTGCCATTAGTCGCCTCACTGGACCTGCAAGATTCAATGCACGGTTGGGCGGGGTGAACGTGGGCGCACAGGAGTCTTTGAGGGGCTAACCCTGATTAATTTTTCAGGCATTATGTTGAGTTAGCGTGTGTTTGTGTATATATATATATTTGCTCAAAGAATAATAAGGTAGATAGAAGATACTCAAGACTATGAGAAGCACCTTATGGGCAGGGATCCCAGAACCACTCCGCTGCAGTTGAGAGCGGCAATAGCACTCTCAGCCTGCAAGATAAGATTGAAGATTAGGGAGCGTATCACTAAAATGAATGAAAACTAAAATTTGAACATCTGAAATTTTAGAAATGAATTTCTTGTATTCAATGTACATGTAATAATGAAAATGCAATATTTGAAAAGAAGTTTCTGAGAATGAAACAATTGAAAATACTGGTACCAACGTGTAGAGCAGAAATTTCTTGCGTTCGTATTATGTGTAATAATGAAAATACAATATTGGAAAAGAAATTGCCCCACTGAGAATCTCCTAATAGCTCGAGTTCATAATATATGAATCATCAGCTAGTAGCTTCACAATTGCAGTTCCTCAATAGTTAAATAAAATTCAAAAAGGTGTTGCCTCTGCATCAAGCAACCATGTTTGCTTGATTAAGTTGCCTAAGTTTCAGCTTCAAAGCAGCTTGAAAAGATAAAACATGTTTTGCAATTCTAACTATTATTAATCAAAGGAATCATCTTCTCATGAGAAGTTACAGTTGATTTTCTTTATCATATTTTCAGCATTTCAACATAAATTTCTAGGAAAAGAAGATTGCAATTGAGTTTGGCCAACCTCACAAATGACAATTTCTCCAGTCACCTTTAATTCTAGAAATGCATTAAAGCCAGGCAACACACTCTGGCTAGAGGCCAAACTCCTCAATTGAGACCATCAGATCATAGAGATCCACCAGCTAACTTAATCCAAACTGGTTTAGCAATTATATTGGGCTGAAGTCTAACCGTTAAGCATGGTCACAGCTTTATCTATGTTGTGTCTAAACAAAAAACCCTTTCCTAGGCATAAGCCATAAGAAATGACTAGATCATGGATCAATTTATGAAGTTTAGTTATGCCAATTCACAAAACAGAGACTGAAAGTTTGACTGCTAAGGAAATTATCGTTTCCAGCCCTGGAGTTGGTCTTATTGGTGTTGAAGGGGATAAAGCATGTAGAACTGAAACAACCAAAATCAAATAAATAATCACAGCCAACGAGAACTGAGAATCTTCCAATACAATCAGCTATAGGTCATCTCAGCAATAAAATATGGTTATCCTTTGAAAAGTTCCAACATTAAAATCAAATATTTTATTCTTAAGCCAAGCTCTTTTGAAACTCAAACATACCCACACGTTCAGTTCTCAAACTTGAACTTTTGGCTTGGAACTGTATTCAGCTCATTAAAGTAGTGTTGAAAGCACGATAACTTCTCTTCATAGGTCATCTCAATATTGATCACAACACTGAAATCAAAAGTGCATACAGAGAAGTAGAAACTTATCTCTGCTCCTGTTATTCATATGACTTTCACCTCTACAAAGCAAAACATCGTACCTTTCATCTGATAGACACGAACATTTTATTTACCTTTATTATATTTTTGGACATCTCTTATTTAATAATATGCAAGGTCAAGGTGTAAAACAGAATATCAACAATATAAATGAAACAGACAACTAGCAGCTTAAATCACTAAGAATGGTGTGCAGAAGATAAGTTAAGATTAACATTTAAAACTGACAACCAATTAAAAATAGTGATATGAATGTGTAGAGCCAAGTATACTAAGTTACCAACCATTGCAAACTCAACAAACGCTATTCGGGTAGAATGATGATAATCTCCCAGAAGCCTCAACCGATAGACCTATAATATAAAAAAAAAAACATTGTTATCATCTTGTTTTCTCCATGTATTGCTAAATTCATAGATAGCTAAATCAATATCCTGATTCCTGAATACTTTTTTTGTCTTTTTCAAACAATAGCAAGACAGAAAACAACAAACCTCTCCACATAATGTCTCAAAGAAGTTTCTGAGATGTGTTTGAGAAACCTACAAATTAACAAAGGAAGGTAATAGCAACGCCACATCATATATCATATGACACAATAGAAAGTTGTATACAAAAAAAAATGTATACCTTCTTATCAATATTTGTACAATAGATAGTTCTTGTGCACATCTCTCTCTCATCTTCGGACTAAAATTCAAGGGACAAATATTATCAATGAGAAGTGTAATATATCACGAGAAAAAAATATTTCTAAGTGCCCATTAAAAAGTAATATGCTACTCTACCTCAGTAAATTCAAATATACAGCCTAACAGTTTCAGATCCTCATACCTTGGGCAAAAATGTCGGGTTCACAGGTGCTATTGCAGTCTTTGAAGGAAGCACACGTACAGGGTAGTAACCGAGCATTGTTCCTTGAAGACTTAGAGCAGCCCTTGCACCCTCTGAAGTTGCATTGATCATTAAGAACAAAAAGAGACGTGATTTAATAAATGCAAAAAGTTTACACACAGCATAAAATGATTGTGATGGCACAAGAAAATTACCCTCATCTGTAAATTCTATAAAAGCAAAACGCAGAACAGAATTTGGATCACCACAAATACGACAATCAACAACCTTCAGCATTAAAAATTGAATGAATTTCCGAAGAACCAAGTTTCAAACAAAAACTCTGGCAATTGGGAATGTAGGATAAGTAGGAGTTTACATTTCCGCAGTTAATGAAGAGAGCTGCAAGCTGTTCCTCTGTGACCTGCATTGCAAAACAAATTTATATTGAGTTATACAAGTCACAAGAAAGATAAGATTCTTTCCAAAACTGAATATGATGAAAAAAAGAATATGGTACGAATCTCTATCATGCAGTCAATAACAGAACAATTTTGCACGCTTCTTTCATGATTTCTTGATTGAGTTGTGAAGGAACTATGTCCACCACTTGAAGTGGACAAGTTTAAGCAGAGCAAATGCAATGGGCAGATAACCTTTTGACTCCACATCAGAACAAACAGCAGAGCCAAATAAATAAATAAATAAATAAAAGAAGTGATGGATAGAAGAACAAGAAAGAAAAAGGGTAGCGATAACAAAGTAAACCACAAACCATTTATGTGTTGATATATTCATCCCCGGTTTAGTTTCCTTCTCATCACTTCCACAACTTAGAGGTGGGCCCAAATCAAAGTTCAATCACACCCTCACGAAAGTTGTCTTTATGTTGCTTCTACAATTATCATCCCATCCATCATGCGCTGGTCCAAAATTATCCATACATCACCAAAACTTCAAGATTCTATGACTTCTTTCTTTTGAAGTCAATGATGTGGGACACATTGTTGTCTTCTTTATCAAAACACCACATGGATAAGATCACGATGATTTTCATCTAAAGAAATCAAACAAATTTCACATGAATCAACCTAGTATCACCGTCACACTACACTAACATTACATGACTATTTGATTAACATATTCTTTTCTACACTCCAGAGATCCTAATGAAGTTGACATATCGCTGTCCGTGTCTCTAAAAAGTGTGTTTCAGTAATTCTTTGCCATGTTGAAGATGTTTGACTCGAAGGACGAGAGATGGATTAGTCAGCATTGTTATTATCTTTGCACATTTGCCATCACTTGCTAACATTGCTTTTATTTATAAACCATGGTAATACAACTTAAAATCTTAAAACACATTGATAGTTAAATATTCCTTTACGTGTCTGCGATGATCTTCACTACACCTTGAAATTGAAAGACTAGAATAAAAAACAAAAACGGAGTTCCCCAATATCACAAGTTCAAAATGATCATACTGTTTTTTTAAAAAAAAAATCCATTATGGTCTCGCCAAAAAATATATAGATACAAATTAAATGATGACAAGTAAATAATGAAGACTTAAAAAATCCTTAATATTTCTATAATGTCGAATGTCCAATGTGAGGTAACAAATTAACAAAATTAAAAATCCTTGGTTTAGCTTGCTGAGTTTTCCCAATCCATTCAAGGAATTGAAGTTCTATCTAAAAAGGATAACTTATCCTAACAACTCTATCTAAAAGGATAAAATTATCCTAAAATATAAAAAAGAAACTAAAAAATAATTGAAAAAAACAACGGACGTGCTCACGCAAGAATAATTATGTAATTAACTGATTGATGCTGAAGGCGTCATAATATTCATAAGTCATAAACCTTCTAATTAGTCCGAGAACCATGAAAATATAATGTCAAAAATAAACAAGAATGAGAAATAGTAAAAATAGGGAACACATTAGTCTTTTCAGTTTGCCTATATGGACAATTTCAAATTTAAGTATCAAAGAATAGCTAGAGTTTACACACAACATTTAAGAGGGTAAACAAAAAGTATGGGTTTATGATAAATGAACAAAATATGTCCACCCTTCGTTTTTGCCCTTATTTCCCCCCGTTTTTTTTTACTTTACTGTCATGTTTTTTCACCCCTAACTATCTAGGTGAATATTCACAAGGATGAAGTAAAATTAACAAATCTTTTCTCTTAAATTTTGTAAATAAATATTGTTCAACCAGGGACTGAGCTCACTTTCTTAGACTGATGGCTTGAGGTCTAATGTTCCAATTACATATTACTTATATCACTCTCAGTTTTGAGCACTATGCAGACCAAACTATCCACAAACTATCAACTATAAACATCAAGTGCAAGACAAACAATGAAAAATTTTATCCTTCAGTCTTTTTATTTAAAATATAATTTAATAAAATGTGTAGTTGGATATAGTTCTTTGGAAGTTGTAAAATTACATTAAATATAATTCATAAATTTTTTAAATAAACAAATAAAAAAACCAAATTAAAAATGATCAGAGGGAGTAAATTGCCGTGAAAGTCAAAGTTCTACTACCCAATCAAAGAAATTGATCATTGATCGTACCATCAAAACAATTACAAAATCAAAATGCATCAAATGGCTAGACAAAGAAATTCACCTGGTGATCGATCTCAGAAACATACACAGTCCTCCTGATAACTTCTTCTTTCTGCGCCATGCTTGTCCTATTGTTCATCCGCCGCTTCCCCTGTCCATATCCATTCTTCTTCTAAGCAAACCAAAATCCCGGCAAACAAGAACGTGATCGGTAAATTAGAAGAAGAACAACAATAACACAACAATAATATTAAAAAAAAAGTCTCTTTTTCACGTCAATTGAAGAAAAAGCAGAAGAAAATAAAGAAAAAGACATCTCACCCTCCGACCACCATTGGCGATGCCATTCCCAACACCATCAGGGGATCCGAAACCAATGGAATAAGGCCGATCACCACCGACTTGCTGGTTGTTAGCAAGGGACGGTGGCACAAATTCCTCCGCCATCGGATTCAGCTTCGAGAGCAACTCCTCTAGATCCCTCATATCCCTCTTAAAACCCTCTCCGGATCCCTGATCGGCGACTCCATTCTTCATCGCCGGTTCCATACTGCCATCCAGCTCCCGACTCCCCAGATCGGCACCTCCAGCGGTCTCAATCACGGCCATGATCCCTACCCTTCTTCTCAGAATTACAATCGATGAGCCAAATGAGCAGACTGTGAATCTCTAATCCAACAAGGCGTCCACCATGGATTGCAAGGGAGATCAAAGGGAGAAGAGGATAGAGATGAAGAGAAGAAGATCAACTAGGGCATTCGTTGGCTTCGTTGGAGGAGAGGAAGGAGGCGGAGGTCATCGGATTGTCCGTTTCCTCTCCTCTCTCTCTCTCTCTCGCCTTTTTGGACCTTCTCTCTATTCCTCTTCTCTCTCTCTTTATTCCATTTTCTTTTTTATTTTATTTTATTTCTCTTTTATTACAAATGTTCGGTAATTTTATAAAATAAATATTAAAATAAATGAATATGTGAAAATTAATTATTTTTAATATTAATAACTAAAAAATCTCAAATGTCTGTGTTTTTGGATATGGGAGTGGAATATTAATTGATTTGGTTTGATAAATCAATCTTTTTTTTTTAAAGTTGGATCAAACCTTTTGCCTTCGTTAATGTTGACCGTAATAAATTAAAATTTAAAGTGTGATTTGTAATTAATATTAAAATTTTAATTATATGATAATATGTATATAATTTTATTTTTTTAACAATGCGGTAAATCAATACTATTATTATTTTTCAAACTTGATTTAAACTTTACGTGATATATTATATTGACTTGTTTCATTTCAATTGAATTTTATGTAATTTATTTTTATATCACGTCTAGTTATTAATTGAGAGGGTCGCTAAAGATGTTTATATTTCAATATCACCTTAGATTCATAGGACAAGTTAGTGCTTACAAAATGAAAAACTAATAAAAAAACAATTACGAAGAAATTAAAACAAATTGTTATAGTTTTGAATTCAAATTCCTACATGAAAAGAACACTTATTAAAAAAAAGTCTATATTTTTATTGTAAAACTCATAATACATTCCCCTAGAAAATCATGAGGCCAAAAAATAAGGGAAAAGTAAAATAACAAAAAAAAACCCTAATATACAAGGAGATGCACAATTGATAGAAATATCCTAAACATAAAACTATGCATGTCATATATGCATATGCTCAAACAATAATAATAAAAAACTTTTATTTTAAAAAAATCAATGAATTTGCTACCTATAAATTCATTCATAATATATTTTTATTACAACTTTTATTAAAACAAGATCATATTTTCAAGGCTGATTTTATATTAACAAGAATTTTCTTTTTCATACTTCACCAGTTAAACTAAAAACTCAAAATCATACATACATCATCACAATATATTTTATAATAACGCATGAACACCAAAAAATTATATTGATTAAATTAAAGTCACACGATATAAAAAAAAAAAATACAAAATCCATAAAAACCAAACCAAACCAAACCAGGGCCGGTTCAGGCTAACCCAAGAAATTGGGTTGAACCGGGCGAAATAAACCGGTTCACCGAGCTCGGCCGGACGCAAAGACCATCCTTAACTAAATCGCATCCTCCCTCCGATCCCGCTCCTCCGTGTGCGAGAAGCCAAACCCCCCACCGCGTGGATAGAGATCGCAACCCCCGCGAGAGCGCACCGCTCTTCGCTCTCTCTTCGATCCCAAATCCATCGTCTTCCATCCCTCGCATCCCTCCCAATTTCACGAAGCCGAGGTCTCCCTTGCTCTGATGAAGGGCCGGTCTCATCCCCTCCCGACGGCGGACCCGCCTGATGACTGGGGCGACGGCTCCTGGACCGTGGATTGCTCCTGCGGCGTCACCTATGATGATGGCGAGGAGATGGTGAGCTGCGACGAGTGCGGCGTCTGGGTGCATACGCGTTGTTCCCGATTCTCCAAGGGGGACTCCTCTTTCGCCTGCCATAAGTGCACAGCTCCATCTTCTTCCTCTGCTCATGCCATTGGAGGCGATGCCGAAGAGACGGAGGTCGCCCGCCTCCTTGCCGAGCTTCCCACCAAGGCTGGTTACTCCTGCTTTCCGAATCCTTCTCCTCCGCGGCGCCCCTTTCGCCTCTGGGCGGAAACCCCCCTCGAAGATCGCGTCCATGTGCAAGGGGTTCCCGGTGGGGATCCGGCTCTCTTTCGCGGTCTCTCGTCTGTTTTCACCTCCGAGCTGTGGAAGTGCACCGGGTATGTGCCTAAGAAGTTTAATTTCCAGTATAAGGATTTTCCTTGCTGGGATGAAAAGGAGGGGGACGAGGAGGAAGAGGATGAGAATCCTGCGAACCGTGGTGCCGGCGTACTGTTCTCGTTGTCGAAGGAGATTCTTCCTCGCATCCCCAGCGCGAGAAATTTCGATTGGAGGTCATCAGAGGGAGTTACGAAGCGTGAGGGTGTTAGGCCTTTGGGCGGCGGCAGCCGCTCCCAGAGCAGTGGTAAGAAGGAAAGAAATAACCGGTTTCGGGTACTTGGAGGCCATTCTGGCAAGCGAAAGAAGGAGGACCGGGGTGAAGGAAGGGACCGGAGCTCGAAGAAAAAGGCCAGGAGCATAGCTTATAAACCCATGGAGGCTAACAACAAGAGAGGTTAGGGATTGATCTACGAAAAAGTTGATTGGATAGATTAGGTTTTCTTTTTCTTTTCTTTGAATAAATGGATTTATTGATGAATTTTTATCAGGTTCAGTTGGTCGTGTCAACAAATCTGACATGTTTGAGGACGGCAGTCTTCAGGTTGCAGAGTCTAATCTTGAAGATCAGAAGATGGTGGATAGAAAGAATGGCCTTTCAGAACCAAATTCCGGTGATCACCTGGTAGAGGAGGATAAAGTCAGCAAAAAATCTGGTAACACTATAGTTGTTAACGCCCAAAGGGGAAGTTTTTCTGATCAAGGATTGAAGCAGAATAGCTCGGAAGCACCTGTAAAGGTTGGAAGAGCTGAACAGTTGGATATTGTAAAAACCGAGAATGCTACTGATGATGATGCTTTCATTGCAGCTGGAGGTCAGGGAAATGAGCATGTCAAAGTTTTGGTTAAAGTAGAGGTAAGTTTTCTGATGTAAATTTTACTTGTTTTTCACTTCATGTTCCTGTTTCGTATCAGTTTGAGCACCAAATTTTGGTGTATTGCTTGGTTTTGAGCTACGAAATTTAGTTGATTATGTACAGCTCATAGGCAACGTTGTTTTGATGATTCTTGATAGCAAATTTTCTGTGTCATTCCCTTCTGCTTTTCCTTTCTTTTCTTTTTTTGGTGGTTATTATTATTGTCTGATCTTAGTTGCAGTGACTAGGTTAAATTGTCTTGGGTTGTAAGAATCTAAATCGGGAAAAGAAAACAATAGAGGAGTTTAGTTACTCAAGTGAGCTCTCTCACAGCAGAAATGTCAGTTGATAAGTAAACCTCTTCTGTATCCTTGAAATTACCAGTGGAAATGAAATATAAGATTTGATGAATGGTTCAACCTTAATGTGAACCTTGCTTCTTGAAGGTAGGGATACTGTAACAACTTGGATGTAATGTTTTTGATGGAAACAAAATTGTGGCTGTGTAGTATATGCTTGTCTAGTAGAATATTATCATTCATCGTGATTGATAAGTTCTTAAACCATACACAACCTTGCAGATCATTTAGAAAACATTTTGTAATTTCCATTATAAATTTATAACACCATCTTCTCTGTTTTCATCACTCCAACCGTGTTTTATTTTTCTACTGTCATTTTTCCTTTTTTATTTCTACTGGAATTATACTACCTGTTTGTATTTGTGCATTTGGGGTGTTAATTCATCTTCGACCATTCTTCTTTCCTGCCCAATTGAAGTTATTTTGAATTCAGTAGAAATTTTTTCGTTTTTATTTTTTGCTAATATTGTGACCAATAAATCATCTAATCACTTCCCTCAGTAAACACTATTTTTAAAGTAATGGGAACACTTTGAGCTTTTGTGGTAGCGTTTTTAAAACATCGCTTTCAAGAAGTAGAGCTTTCATTAAATAGAACTTCTTCAAAGTTAATTTTGTTGTTCAATTAGTTTATATAATTATATAGAAGAGGTCTCATATTAAGTTTTTTTTGGGTGTAAATTACTATATAGTATAGTATGTATAATATTTATTTTTTAGGCATTATTAAGATAACATTATATAATTAAATAATTATTGAAATAGCTCTCCTCCTGAAGTATTTATTAAACTAACATCATAGCTTTACATAACCAATATAGTCCTAGACTTTGTGTTGCTTTTTTTGCCTAATGTACATTAACTCACGTGATCCAAGCAATCATGTTTATGTTTGTTTTTAAAACTCATTATTTTATAATGTTATTTTGATTTTTTAAATCTTATTCTCCCACTTCCTTTCACACTTCATGTTCATTTTTTTTTAATGTTTTGTCCATGCCCTATAAATTCATATATTTGCAACTTTAACCTAATATAGATTTGAAGAAAATCTATTGAGATTTAGATGAGTTAATATTCAAAACATTTTCATCTTTATAATTTTCATCAAGTGTTTCACTATTTGATTATCATAATCTTTTTTATTAGCAAAAATATAAATATTTTACATGTTTTCAATTTTAAACAAATGATTTCATCCTACGGTAATGCCTAAGTGAATTATTAATGCTCCGGAGTTACTTGATTGTATCCTACTTTGAAAGTAAACTAATTCAAAAAGTTTGTGGGTTATCTCTTATCTCTAACGGCTCCCTATTTGGTGAATGTTTACTTGAAGTCAGAGGTGAAGTTTTTTTTAGTAACGAGGAATATAAAGTTGGGGTCGTATGGACTAACATACATTAGGCGAAGAGAACCAAGAAAGGTTGGCGTCACCAATGATCAGGTGGTAGATGAGTGGAAGTAGTATCATGTTAGTTCAATAAATAGTTTGAGAGGAGCTCTATTCGAGTAATTATGCAATTTAATAATGTTATATAAAAAACTCTTTTAAAATCTGTATAAAATTTAATGATATGAAAAACTAAATAAAGAACTTTAAGTTAAGGAAAAAAACTGTTTTTAAAATCCTTATCGAAACTAATATGATTAACTTGAAAATTATAATGATATAGGATATTTTAAAATTTGATTCTTATCTTCTTGAAAAAAAAATCATTAAATTATTTTTTTAATCTCGATTTCTTCTTGGAAGTTTATAAATTTTAGAGTTTGGAGAACAGTTGTTGGAAATAGACTTTATTTGAAGAGGGCCTATAAAGTTAAGGTTAATTCAAGGATTTTAGTTTTCTGTCTCTATAAGAAATCTACAAATTTTAGCTTTTTTGAAGTTAAAGCTGTTTTCTGCTTGAAAATAAGCTGAAGTTATTCCTTTAATTTAGCTCTTCAATGATCAGAAAGCTCTCCAAACGCAACTCCAGCAGCATCAGTAGTGTCTAATATTGCATTTGTAAGTTCTGTTTTTTAAAAAAAGACCCTTTCTTTGTGGAGCACTTGAGTTCCACCTCTAAAAGTCCTATCTCTTGATTTTTCAGCAAGGCATGCATAAATTGTTTAGTTGTTAATTAGAGTTTCTTTTTACCTTTTTGTCAATTTGTTCATCATGGTCTTTGACGATTTTTGAAATAGAGAGTTGTTGTGACTTGTAAAACTTTCTTAATCAATGTTTGTTCCTGTCTCATTGCTATTAGGATGTCAGCAATGTTGTACATGGCTTAAAACAACCAAATGATGGGGATCATCACGAAGGTGTTGTGACAGTCTCTGAGAACTCAAACCATGTTGATACTATTCCACGGAACACTCATCTGGGAATAATCGATTCTACAAGGCCTCCAGATGCAAATGGTACAATTTTACTCAGTTCTAAAATGTATGAAATTGAAGTGAAAAGTGAATTCGGTGGTGAGCAAATCACAGAAAACGCAGAATTTCAATCACATCCTACAACCAATGGCATATTGGCTGATGCGCATCCGGTGCCGCGGAAGCCACACAGTTCCATGTGCTGCTCAACTGAGAATCTTCAGCAGCATGAAACCATTAGCTGTTTGCAACCTGATGAACACAGATCACATGGAGAGGTGAGTTTAAGTTGTGTAGGTTCTGATGAGAAAACATACAGGATGGTTTCTAAATCTAGCGAGTGTAAACAACATGAACAGGTAGTGGATGAATCAGCAGGGTTAGTGGTAGCACCTGAAGGTTCCACTGGAGGGAAGCTTGACTCAGTAAATCCCCTAGAGTCCCTGAAATCAGGAGACCCAGACATCAGTCATTCTACTTGCGATGCTTGTGAATTGGATAATGGTGGCATGATAGTTTCGCCTATACAGGGTACCTCAAGAGGTGACTCAGCAGGACCCACTAGTTCTTTAGAAGGAAAACATGACTCCATTGCTTATGATTCCCCCAAATCAGCAGGGCCATACACTGGTCAACTAGCTAGCAGTGGTCATAAAGGTCTGGGAAAAATTCCTTCATCTGCACTAGTCAGCTCTAGATCAGTTTTGGGAAAGCCTGAGTCGGGAAAGTCTGAGTCACCAGGTATTGCAGTATCCTTGACAACTATGAAGGCTGTTCACTCATCCAAACCACATCGAGTGAAGGTAAACACATCTTCTGTGGGCAAGAAAGATGTGACTATTGGAGTATCACCAGAAGAAAGTACACAAGTGATTTCAAAGCATCCGACAAAGGACAATTCTAGAGGTTCCACATATTCTGAATCCATATTATCACAGCCAAGCAAAATCTCTTACGCTTCTGCTTCTAAGCATGATTTATCAGATCCAAAAGAAAAGCATGCAGGTTCATCTTCTAGAGCTTCCATCAGAGAGAATATGGGAATATTGAGTGAGGTGAATACTCAAGGTGCATCTTCGGTTCAAATCAAGGTGAAATCTTCAACATGCCAAAAAAATGAAAAGAACAATCAACCTTTTTCTCAACCATCATCAAAGATTTTCAATAATTCAATTGGTATGCGGCTGCCAACCTCAGTTAATACTTCAAATGCAGGACTGAGTGACGAAGAGGTGAGCAAATTTGTATTATCTTTTGTTACTATTGAACTTCTGATTCTTACATATTGCATGTCTCTCTTCTTTCACAGCTAGCACTATTGCTACATCAACAACTAAACAGCTCTCCTAGAGTTCCTAGGGTGCCCCGAGTGCGTCAAGCAACTGGTATGCAGTTGACCTCTCCAACTGGCACAAGTATGCTATCAAAGCGGTCTTCCTTCTCTGGAGGAAAAGATCATGTTGTGGTGAGATTTTCCTCCTTTCTTAGTAACTCCTTTGGCATATATTGGCAGCATTAATTTCTTTTCTTTCCTTTGGTTATATTACTAGGTTATGCTAATCATGGTAGACTACAGGGTTGTTTAACTGCAGTTTAATTTGTCCTTTAGGTTCCTAGAAGGAAGAACAAGGAAGATCCATCCAGAGATGGTTCTCGCAATTCCCGGGAGTTAAGTGGTGACACCAAAAGGCTGGGCAGGTACCCACCGTCTCCTGATAAAAAACATTTGGACTCTTCCCTTATGACAGTTGGCTCTTTCAAGAACGATGCACGGAGTAGGTCTCCTGATAGTGCTACATCTGGGAGGAAGAATACTCCCATTGCTTCCACTGCAGGCTCAAACAGTACCCATTCTTCATCCTTAGATGCAAATGGACAAAATGTTTTAGCCACACGAAGTTTGACCAAGGATATTTCTGATGACGATGGTGTTTCTGCTCGCACTCTGCCAGGTTTGCATGGTTTACTTTGATTCGCATAAATCTGACTCTATTTGGTCTTACAGTTATCTTCTTCTTTTGTCCACAGGTTTGGTTGATGAGATTATGAAGAAGGGTAGGTGCACATCATATGAAGAGCTATGTGATGCTGTTCATCCGGTAAAATATCATTGTTTCCTATCTAATGAGCCACTAATTGTTTGGTTGGTTTTACATTTTACTGGTTTATAATGTTTTATCATTGTTTTGTCTTATTGCAGCATTGGCATAGCTTGAGGAAGCCAAATGGCGAGCGTTATGCATATTCAAGCCATTCACAAGCTGTCTTGGACTGTCTGAGGAACAGGAATGAATGGTCACATCTCATTGATCGGGGTCCCAAGGTATTTTTAATATCAACCCCCCAAACTTTTATGGTTCTATGTATTCAGAGTATTATTTGATTTCTGGCAGGCTTCTTTCTCCTCATGAAATTTATATTTGGGTGTCTTCTAACATTTTGATGGTATTATTCTTTACCTTGCGCAAAAAGCACCTTTTTCCCTTGTTAATATATTTATAAAAAAAATGGCATAAAGTTATCTGGGTGAATGTGGTCCATATGTTTACATGGTTTTTCTGTAATTGGTGTTACTTGTGAATGGAACTTTTTTGTTCTGTATGTCAGGCATGAGTAGGTAAGAAACTTGAGTTGATTGAAATAATGCGGACTGATAGTTTAGATGCAAGGCCATTGGTCTGAAAAAATTGGAGAATGGGATTGGGAACATATGGTAGAATCCACTGGATTTTGGTTGCCACCTAAATTTGTATATCAAAGGTGATCAATTTGATTTTCTCCCCTTGTATGAACTTAAGATCACCTTGGAAAAAATTTGATGACTATACAGTGCTCTATATTACTGATAAGGACAATTTTGCTTTTTGTTGAGTTGGTATCCCTATTAGACCGGCGATTGTGTGATTAATTACATTGTCTGGTATGGCTATTGCCTCCCTTAAATTGCCTTGTAATACACCTCTTTTAAAATGGCTGTTCTAGCATTCTGCCTGATTTATTATATACATTGACACAATTAGTCAATTTTTGATGAATTTAAGGTGATTGTGTTGCCTGTTTCAGACCAATTCAAGCAAGAAAAGGAGAAAGATTGATTCTGACACATCATACATAGAATCTGAGAGCGAAGATGCCAAAAACAAGGACACAAAAGAGGAAGATGACAAGAATGGAGATTCACACCGAGAAGATTTTCCAAAGGGCAAGAGGAAAGCCCGGAAACGCAGACACCTGGGACTACACAGTCGAAGTTCAAAGGATAGGAAGAGGCACAAGCAAGATTTGACAGAAAATGATCCAGTGGCACATTCCCGTTCAAGCAACGACGACGATGACAGTGATGAGGATGAAAGCCAAGAAGCCAGACCCCATGCTGTAGGAACTGAGGTCTCTGCATCCTTCTCTGATGAAACCGACTAATGCTGTACAATATGCGGCGAATAACAGTAGTTTCAGTCTGATTGTGACCTTTCTCTAGGTCCATTAAAGCATAGCCAATGAATGAAGATCTGTCTAGCCCTTTGCAGTCCCAGGAATCTCAAGAAATTTCAGGTCAGGCTAATGCTGTAGATGTTAATCCACAACAAACCAAATGTTCAAGCACCGTTACAACAACAGCGTTTGATACAAAGGGAATCAAACATACCAATGATGTGGGTTGACTACATTGTATATATTTTGTAGCCCAGAATCAACTGTTTGAAAACCTTCATCATGTTGTGCCATTTCTGCTGTAAAATTTTAATTCGTCAACTCAAAAAACTTCATAATAAATTTTGTACTCATAAAATTACCAACTAATTTTACAATTAACTTGCAAAAATTATAATTACCAAATCTAAAAGTACAGACAAAGCGGCACCTGACCAGTTGACAGCTGTGACCCGAGTCCCTCGCTTTCAAGCCCCCTTCCAAACCACTGTTTCTTGTGTGTGTATATATATATATATATATTTACATCTTCGTGTTGGTTGGCATCTCGCCCTTGATCCCAAATCCCTGATTCCCGTCCTCGTTCCCTCTTTCTCACCCTCGAGGGTTTCGAATCTCCATCTTTGACTCTCCTTGTGCTCTACTGGATCCAATCCGATTGGTTCTTGGACTGGATCGAGGATGACGATACCCAGTTCGGCAGGGTTCTTCCCGGCGAGCAGCTGCTTGCCGTGCACTCCTGAGGAAGAGAAAGAGATCATACTTGAGTTGATTAAGGCCTCTGATGTCAATTTGAAGGAAGGGGATGTGTTTTACCTTATTTCCAGCAGGTGACCCCTCTTGATTCTCCATCCTTTCGGTTTGTTAGCTTCTGGTGTCTGATTAGCTACCTGCATTCGTGTTTTTGTGTTTCTTTTATTAGTTTACGTTTTGGCGTTGGATGAATGCAGCTCTGTGCTTGATTATTTGTGTTTTGGGTTTTTTTTTTTTCAATTTTAATTTTTTTCTAATCTTGTGGGCTTGGTTGTCTGAAAGTATATGATTGAATTTGTTAGTTATATTGTTGTGTGCTTTTAAATTTTAAAAATTATTATTTTTTATTTCAATGCCTAGATATTTGCTTACCCCTGTATCGGGCTTCAAATAGGGAAAAATATGAACGATTCAGCATTTGTGTTCGAACGTATCCTGCCTGAACGGAATATTCATTTGTGAATTGATGAGGTTGTTATTTGAGGATAAGAATAATGACTACCCATTATTGGAAATTTATAGATTATGCATTTTTTTTTAATGTCATGTTGTCCGTGTAAATGCAAAACCATCTTATTAGTTTTGTTGCTTTATTCTCTCTGTCTGCCTTTTTTTTTTTTTTTTGAACTGATATCTAAAATAGTAGTTATTTGAACTGTTATGCTAATAATTTTTTTTTGTTCCTGTTTCATTCAAATTCTGTTGCTTGTCCTCTGAAATTTCCTCTTGTAGAGTAAAACCAAGACAGCACAAAATGCTGTATCCCTTACCCTTAAACTATTGCTGCTTTTATCGCGCAGGTGGTGGAGGAGCTGGAGAGAATATGTGAGATTGGATGAATATGATGGTCTCTCTAGTTCATCTGAACAATCAGAAGGTTGTATTCCTCTCAGACCAGGAGAGATAGATAATATGGTGCTCATTTTGAATGTTATGAACAGAGACGGTGGTATCTCCGATATTCAGAGAAACTTGCTTGAAGGAACAGACTATGATCTGGTGCCAGAAGAAGTTTGGAAGAAGCTTCTTGAATGGTAAATTTTGTTGTTTGCTAATCATTTTGCTCTCTCTCTCTCTCTGTGTGTGTGATTGCTTGACCTCGTCAGTCTCTTTCCTTAGGTACAATGGAGGACCTGAAATACCTAGGAAACTCATTTCTGATGGCTTGAATGGAAAGAACTTTGTTGTGGAGGTTTACCCTTTGTGTCTTTGTCTAGTTGATGGAAGAGACAATTCTCAAAGAGGTATTAGGATAAGTAGAAAGGTACTTCCTTCATATAATTTTTTTTTCTCTGGTTTGCGATAAATAATGCATAAATGTACCAAAACCTTGCAAATATGCTGGAATAAATTATTTCCTTTGATGGATGAATGTTCACACTTCAACACCCTTAATATTGAGTTTTACATGGGTTTTTAGTTTACTTACATCTGAAATAATTTGAGATTATATGCTAATATCTACTTTGTAGGTTTAAGAGAGTTTTTATCGTATATGTTTTTTTTTTTTTGTCATTTTGCTCTGGTGCAATTTATTCTTTTATGCCCACACGAAGGCTTTTCTTTTGGATGTGTGTATTACTTAGAAATAACACATATGTCTGGCATTACCATGAATGATTTCTGTCTTGAAACTTTATGTAGTCTAGTTCTAAATATCTTTTTGTTAGAGCAAAACAGTATGATTCCATTATCTTAAATGGGTTAAAAACTTAAAATTGGTACGCTTCGTCATAGTTTATCGTGACTTTGTATAGCCAAGATTTGGGATGATACAAAAACTGACTGATGAATTATTTGCCTTGCAGGCTACCGTAGGCAAGCTATATGAAATCGTTTGCTCAGTTCTTCAGCTAGACCCGTCTAAGGCATGTCTGACAATTTTTTAAACTTTGAAGTTTTTTAATTTAGTTTCACTCCAGATTCCAGTTGATACTTATTGTTAACTTTTCTATACTCAGGTTATAATTTGGGATTATTACAATAAAAATAAAGGTTCCATGATAACTAAATTGGATCAAACCTTGGATGAAGTCGCACTGCATATGGACCAGGAGGTGAATAAGTGTGTTTTGCATGTGCCTTTCTTTTATTATTGAAATGACTTGATTTGATTTAAACATCATTTGGGAGCTCTTTTTTGTTGAATGGGTACAGTATGATGTCTGCTTGCTGTGCTTCAAAAGCTATTCTGATAATGTTGTCTTGGACTGTATTATCAGATAGTTTTTATTTGTCAGGGGCCTGTACATTGTTTAGAAAGAAAGGAGGCAATTTATAGACTAACTAAATAAATTTGTACATGATTTGAACTTAATCCACTATGTAACATGTTGCGACTGTTTTGACCTGTCTGTTTATAATTTTGATTTAAATCACACTATTGTAGTTCACTAGTCTCAAAGCAACATGTGTGTGGCTTGATGGATCTCCTCTTAATATTTTCTAAAAGAAATGCATTCATGGTTTGTTCAAGTACATTCTTTCTTTGAAGGCTATAAATAGTTGTGTTGGATAATGCTGGGCAATTAGGTGAAAGAAATGATTTATCATAAAGTTCTTATTTCTTGTATGCTTTCTTTTCTATAAGAATGGGAAACTTTTAATGAGCCTAGGTGGCGATATGAATTTGTTTCAATGTAAAATTGTGGTAAGCTTTAGGCACAAAGCTCCGCTCATTAATAGCTCATTTGACCACTGTTGACTCCATAAGTTTGGTATGGTATGAGGTAAAATAATTGTGAGAAGTATCATTTCTTTCTGTTTAAACTTAATGTCCAAAATCTAACTGCCTGATCATCTTGTGTATTCATACACTTTGAGCGTATTACTACTGGTCATACATGGAATATGGATGGTGCATTTGTCATCCTCATGTCAAGTTTGCTTTCTTGGTTTACTGGTTTCAATCAAGTTGTATAAAAGTTAAAGTTAAAGAATTTTGTTGCATGTTTGCATGACTCTATTTGTTTACTGGTTCACATTGGATCACTTAATATTTGTTGAGTTCTATATCTGTTTGAGTTAGGATGCATTGATTTCTAGTTTGGAATGTCTGTTGACCTAGGGTTGAACATGATGTTCACTTATGCAAATAAACACCCAGGAAGCAGTGGTTTGAGTCCAGATGACTGAAAAATGTACCAAGGTTCAATTTTTTTGAATGTCCTGCTTCAACTAGTTAAGATAATGCTTCTGAAATGAATGCTGAAGATAATTTATTTTTATTTAGATCCCTACCAAATTCCACTATCTTTTCTTTTAATACACTATTTATTTAATTGCGCAGATTCTTTTGGAGATCAAACCTGATGAGTTGTGGCCTTCTAGTAGTGAAATTGTTTCAACTGGAAATGAGTTGGCTTTAGTTCCAATAGAACCTTCGAGGACATCTGTTGCAATTGCTGGGGGCCGAGCTCTCTCAAATGGACATGCTGCTGGATTTGGCTCCTATCTTTTGCATGGAAATAGCTATAGTTCATCATTGGGTGACATAGAGAATGTTGAAAGTATTTCAACAAATGGAGGAAAAGTAGATGGTATAGGACTGACCGGGTTGCATAACCTGGGCAACACTTGTTTCATGAATAGTGCCATTCAGTGTTTGGTGCACACTCCGCCACTTGTTGAGTTTTTCTTACAAGATTACAGTGAAGAGATTAATGAGCAGAATCCTCTCGGAATGCAAGTAATATCTCAACTATTTTGTTAACTTTTTTTTCTTGTGGTATTTATTATTCATTTATTCCATGTGTCTATAATTACTCTGCAGGGTGAGCTTGCAATAGCGTTTGGAGAATTATTAAGGAAACTATGGAGATCTGGAAGGTCATCTGTTGCACCTCGTGAATTTAAGGGAAAACTTGCTCGTTTTGCTCCTCAGTTTAGTGGATATAACCAGCATGATTCTCAGGTTAGTATTAATTTGTAACATGAATGCAAATACTTTATTTGACCAATATTTCCTTGAGTATTTGATTTACATGTGGAGTATTCAGCTTTCTCTGAATTTGTTCATAATATGGTGTATATGAAGAAATCTCAAAAGTGATTTTACCTTTCATCATGCTTTATGATATTTTTGAATTCCTTCTTAAGAAGCTGGTGCAACTCTTTGTTGGTCACCTTATTGTTGATTGTTGGGCAGCATCTAATATGTGCTCTTGAGTTTCTGGATTTACATATTTTTGGACTGCACTCGCAAATGATCAAATAAATGGATGAAGTGATCTGTTTTCTTTCCCTAATTTTCTTTATTACTTCGGCCTACCCCTTTGTTATGATAGGGCAACCTTCCCTTAAATTTTGCATTTCTCGGTTCTCCCAATAGTTTGTTAAGAACTATATTAAATTTTGATTACAATTAAATTATGTGTTATTCTTCTTTGGGGCTATTTTTATCCTGCTCCTTCAGATATTCTACACTGTTAGCCACTGTTCACTTTCTAATGTAGAAAATGGCCTGTAACAAGTGAGCCGTCTTTGTTTGGTTTTAATATCAATTGAGTTCTAGTAGTGCACTCGACCATGGTTACGTACCATTAGCTGAAAACTATCCTTCAAACTGTTGCTTCAGATGAAGTTTACTTTTATTCTTTGGATATGTTTTTGCTTATCTGAAATGCAACATCCAAATAAATCAAAGAAATATCGGCATCATGAAAGATATCAAATTACTACATGGTTTAACATGTGGAAATCACATTTTAGGACTAATTCTACCAAAGATTGGTAGGATAGTTCATAAGGTAATGTAGAAAACCATCAATAAGATTGGATGGCCACCAAATGTGAAATTGGTGTTAAAATTTTGGGACAGAACCATTGGGCATTGAATGTAATTATTATACTCTTTTGTTTGCTACATGTTGACCATCTTCTTCTGCTCGTACTGTTTATACTGCTAATGGAAATGTATTGTTTTGTGGTTGAACATCTTGGAAATTTGCTCCTGTATGTAGATATTACTTTTATGTTGATTCCTTAGGATTATATTTTCTGTTCTGTGCTAACCTGTTATATGATGCAATTTATGTCAATGCAATTTATGCAATTATTATACTCTTTGTCAATGCAATTTATGTAGTGAGGGTTTCTGTCAACCATACTGCAGTACAATAAATGTGTTAATTGTAATAAGTTGCTTACGCTTGAATTTCTGCTTGGTATTATTCAGCCAGCTTGGTCTGGACTGACAAATTATAAAGTATATGATGCCTTTTCTCAGTTGAAAGTCATTCAGCATTCAGCATTAACTTTTGTTTAATTAGGAACTTCTTGCATTTCTACTGGATGGGCTGCATGAAGATTTAAATCGTGTAAAAAGCAAGCCCTATATTGAAGCAAAAGATGCAAATGGTCATCCTGATGGGGAGTTTGCAGATGAATGCTGGGGAAATCACAAGGCTCGAAATGACTCTGTAATTGTTGATATTTGCCAAGTGAGTGGTCACTTTTGAACTTTTCTTTTAGTATGATATGATACTAATGGCTTTTTAGGAGAAATGAGCGCTAGTGTGTAAGGCCATGAAATGCGGATTTCTATGGTAGGAAATTATGGTTTCAAAATATTTCACTATATTTTCATGTAATATGTGACTAGCGTGTATTTCCTATGTTTGCTGCTGTTATGTTTGTTCTGGTAATAATGTTTATTTATTTTTCCACATTATTTCCTTTTTTTTTTTTGGCTTTTCTTATATTGATATGTGGCCGTTCATATTTCCAATGTGTTGATTATGGATGGTTTCTTATCTGCTAGCAACACCAAGTTTTTATGTCTTTTCTAGATATTTTACTAATTGTTATTCCTATTCAGGGTCAATACAAGTCTACCTTAGTGTGCCCGATTTGCAACAAAGTTTCAGTTACTTTTGACCCATTCATGTACTTGTCACTGCCATTACCTTCGACAATTACACGTCAAATGACCATTACTGTTTTCAGCAGTGATGGTAGTGCCCTTCCGATGCCATACACTGTAACTGTTTTAAAAAATGGCCGCTGTAAAGATCTTATTCAGGCGTTGAGTATCGCATGTTGCTTAAGAAGTTCTGAGTCTTTATTGGTTGCAGAGGTGAAATTTTTGTTGTTTCTCTTGCTCTTTAGTTTTTCATTTATATTATACTTTAAAGAGCCTAAGCATATGTGCTTTGCAGGTACATGATCATCGAATATATCGATATATGGAGAATATGTTGGAGTCACTTTCTACTATTAAGGATGAAGATCACATTGTAGCATATCGGCTTCCTTCAAATCACTGTGAATTACCTCAAATTCAAATATTTCATAGGAGTGTAGAAAAGTAAGTACTAAGCACTTAAAATAGTTATTAATCTTGCCAAATCATGCAGGTTATTTTCTATGTTGCCAATGTGCTTCCATTCATGGTTTTTTTCAGCTTCTCTTATTGTGTCATAAGTTTGGATAGTAGCTGGTTAGTGTTGGTACATCTCTAGTCTGCTTTGGTTTCATTTGTTTGGTACATTTGCTTTTTTATGTCAATCCACTTTTTTATATTGTTAAAATTTTATATAAGAATTATATTGCTGTCTGTTCTTGGACCCATAGAGGCTAATTTGGATAGGAGGGTACTTCTTGTTTCCTGCTTCATTGGATTAATACCATGCCAGATCTGAGTCATTATTTGGTTTGAGTGTTTCTTTCAGCTCTTCATGGGTTTCCATCCTATAATGCTATGTAAATTTTCTTTGATAAAATTGTTTATATAGTTAGTTCAATTTCTTCTTGTCTAGGTGTTATAGAACTGTTCCCAGGAACATTATGTTTTATATTTTGGTTTTGCTGATTCTTTGTCGATGTCGTGTTTTTTAGTTGCCCGAGTGGTAGGTATATACCAACGACAACAGCATGCATTAATGAGTGTATGCATGGACTTACTCAAAATTTGTTTTGTTTTTTGGGTTCAGATGCTCAACACAATTTCGATACAATTCTCATCAGGAGCTTCTAGGAGCACCATTGGTTTTGTGTTTGACAGAGAATTGTAATTCTGGAGCTGATGTCCATGCTGCAGTAAGGGCTGCACTGACACCGCTTTTGCGTTCAAAAACACAGTGTCTTCATCATCAGGCCAAAGGCAGCAAGGATAATGATTATAGACCTAGTTTGGATGGTGTTACTCTGACAGATAATAGTGTGCTATCAAGTGGAAGTGATACATCTCCAACTGACATGGAAATTGATTCTATATCTAATGTTTTTCCAACCTTCCAGCTTGTGTTGACCAATGACAGTGGTGTAAGTGGACTGACCATTGATGATGATAAAGATTTTCTTGTTGAGGGAAAGTCTATAAAGGTATACTTGGACTGGTCCCATAGGGAGCATGATCTGTATGATTCTAGCTACCTTGATCATCTCCCAGGAGTTTACAACAGTGGAAATCAGAAAACCGGCCAGGAGGCTGTCTCTTTGTTTTCATGCATGGATGCATTCTTGAAGGAAGAACCTCTTGGTCCTGATGATATGTGGTAGGTTTCTTGCAGTTTTATTTTCGTCTAAAAATAATTTGATATGTATTCAAAATAATTTTCTATTATGTGAATGTCAACTTGATGGCAGGTACTGCCCTACTTGCAAGGAGCACAGACAAGCAACAAAGAAACTCGACCTCTGGAGGTTACCTGAAATTTTAGTTGTTCACTTGAAGCGGTTTTCATACAGCCGATATATGAAGAATAAGCTCGACACGTTTGTGAACTTTCCTGTTCACAATCTTGACTTGAATAAGTATTTAAAGCACAAACCTTGCCCGACAGAGTCAGAGTCATATGTGTATGAACTCTATGCAATAAGCAACCATTACGGCGGCTTAGGAGGCGGTCATTACTCTGCATATGCTAAGGTACTCATCTTATCATGCCCCCTTTGATAGAAAAATCAAGTTTAGCAATGCCTGAAATTTATTTATTTTTCAATTTTATTTGTTTGTGAAGTGGCAAGATACTATATATTGAAAAGCATGTCTAGCTGTTCTGATATGTACTACTTCTGCTTAGTAACACATGTTTGTGTTTTTTACCCTTTTTCCATCCAGTTGATAGGTGAGGATAGTTGGTACCACTTTGATGACAGTCATGTTTCTCCTGTGAACGAGGACTCTATCAAGACATCTGCAGCTTATGTACTATTTTATCAAAGAAGTAAATGAGAATCCAGAATGGCTATTTATAGATCAGCATCTGAAGATTCTTCTGATTAACTACAAATACAGAGCTGGACGCTGCAGGTATCACATGCTATCAACCTTATATAGTGGCCTAATTGTATGGTGAAATTCCATTTTTGTTGAACCTCTTATTTGAACCATTAAATGCCAAGAAATCTACAAGGAGTTACTGGATTTTGATAGACATTGGCAAGTTTGGTCCAATACATAGATTCAAAGATTATAGACATCAATCACTATCACTAGAAGTTTTGTTTGTTCTAAGGAATGATAGCCGGTGATTCTGTTTTCTAATTGATGGTTATCAATCAGGCAACAAAAAAATCTTTATACTCTTCTGTATTACTGTTTGTAATGTTCCTTATTTTCATTTTTTTTTTAAATACCTATTTGAAGTTACAAGTGCTGACTCTGCTGAGCAATTTTGTGCAAGGAATTTTTGGAAATCCCCTTATATAGCCAAAACTTTATGATCTTGTTTGCATGTTGGCCCTTATTTTTATCAATTCTAATGATCAAAAACTAAGGTTTTGGCCAATTATTTGCATTGGTTTAGACCCTTTTGTTTATACCTGCTACATAAACCTGTTAGTTTAGACCCAATGAAATTTTGGAGGAATTAAAACCATATGAATAGTACTTATAATTCAATCCGAGTCTCATGTATATCCCAAATAAAAATAAAAATAATAAATAATAAATAATAAAGCACAAAGGAGTGAGAACAACATCATTTTCAACAAAAAGCAGTCACCAGGGACCATGTCTGATGTGATGTCTCCGAATCAAACTGTTTTCCCTCATGCTTTCAGTCAGGTTAGAATTGTTTATCAAAAAAGTCGGAAGTCAGACCCACTACTACCACCCAACCCAGCAAGAATATTCCTCGTATGATACTCTATATTATTATATAATAATAATCTCTTACAAAGATCTCAATTTAAAAAGAAAAGAAAAAAACAAAAGCATAAATCCAGGAACACAGTCAAAAATAATAAGAACAACAAATTAATTAATTAATTAAACAAATTCTAAATTAATTAATCCTAAATAATAAAACCATCAAATTACCAATCTAAACAAAAAAACCTGCAGCGCTTTTGACGCCACGAATCACGATCTCTTAATTTATGAGATCTCCATCAAAACTCAATCGTATATCATATCACAAATCACAAATCACAATCACAATCACACCTCTCTTTCTCTCTCTTTCAAATTAGAAACCTCACACATCGAACAACGGAACGCCGATCACCGATGCGCCGTCACAAGCGTCTCGATGAAGCGCAAGCCATCGAATCTCGGAGCGAAGTCGCCCTTCCTCTGTGACCCCGATCCCGCCTCTTTCCCCCTTGCTCCAGATACCTAAACCAAAAGAAAATTCCACAAGAGCTCGATCTCAGCAAATTCATCGGGGAAGGAAACATATTACAAGATCTCAGCGCTATGAGAACGAACAAACAAACAAACAAACAAACAAACCTCACTAGGGGAGGTGCTGTAGCCAGCGGCGACAGCCGCTGAGGACGCTGCGGCGATGGCAAAGATGCTGGCTTTCTTCATCTCTCTCTTCTTCGCTGAGATCTCAACCACGACCGGAAAGACAATGGGCTCTACTCGAGATTTTCCCCAAGTTCAAGACGACGACGACGACGACGTAGAACGCGTGAATTTATAGTGAGTTTTTTTTTTTCTCTCTTTTTCTCCTTTGTTTTATTGATTTTAAAACAAAAGGGAATTTAATTTTGATTTGAGTTCCGGGTCGGGACCGCATTGATTTGCTCCTTATATCCAATGGAAGAGCGCCACGTGGTATGGATTCATTTTAAAATTTACTCTGCTTAAGTTCGACGCCGCATCTACTGAGCATTCATTCACGGGGGAATTTTCTTTTTTGCTTTTTTTCGTTATTTTTAACTTTTTATTTTTTTAAAAAAAATTATTTATTTACTAATAAATTGCCTTCAAATCTTTCAATAACTCTTTCTAGTTTTTTCAAATGAGTGATATATATATATATATGCTAAAGTTCTGTAAAAGAGTAGAATTAATACTTCAGTCTTTATCTTTCGTAAATTGAGTCTTAAATTTATATTTTTGATAAAAACACGAATATTCTATGCATAGTAGATGGATAATTTATTTATTTTATAAAAAATCAAATAACAATAATCACTTTTTATTTTAAAACTAAAGGAAAATTTATAACATGTTTAAACACTTAAAAAAATTATATTTATTTAAATTTATTTCGGGAAAACGTGGTTTAGGTGTAGACTTTGACTTCTCAAAAGGAAAATTTTGCTATTTTTTAATAATAATTTGAAGTTCGATAACACATATGAGTGAATGAGATTCAAAGACAAAGAACAAGGGAGATATTTTGAATATTTGTCGGAAATTTTAGTTTAGTTTTATTTGATAAACTTATGTGGTGAGTGCGAGTGTGAATGTGAATGTGAGTGGGGTGGGGGGACCTTGAAATGGGCATTAGGTTCAAGAGATAGAATTTAGTGAATGAGTGGTTAGACTTGAATGAGAGAAAAGAGTGGTGGTCTTTGAACGGTGGTGTCTTACTTTGTTGGGCAATAAATATCATTTGGCTGACAAAGTTAATGAATGGAAATAGAGGAAAAGGTTTTTTAATACAAAAAAGAAGAAGACAAGCTTGTCATGTTTCCGGTGGCTTGGGGGAAGTTGAAATGGGAAAGAGAATGATCACGGATTGGAAATTTGGAAAATGAAAGAGAGAAGTGGAGAACTGAAAGGCTGTTATTTGAACAGCAATGATACTCTTCTGGTTTTGCTGACATTGTCTGCTAGCTTTGCCGGGCTTTATTTTAGACCAGGTGTTTTCATTTTTTTTTCTTTCTTTTTTAAACAATAATTATTTATTAAGATATTTATATAAATATGTTTAAATTATTAGATTATATATATATAATAAACTCATAGAGACGAGATATTAGGTATAGACGGATGTATTTGAACTTGCTAGAAATTTTTCATAACAATCAATAATTTTTAGATCAATAACTATGCCATGGATCAACGCAAAACATCAAAAGTATATGAAATATATTGTAAAAAGATGTAATAATAAATATAATTAAAAATTACTTTTTACAAATAATGAATTTTGAATATTTACCATAAGAGATTTCCTACGATAAAAACAAGAACAATAGCGCTAGGATTCGTTGAATCATTTCTCTCTAACTTTTCACACACACATATACCACCACAAACGCATTATAAGCATATATAAATATACCACATTTCATGTGGACCCAAATCTAATAGGTTGACTTGGGTAAATTTGAATAGTGAATCCAAAGACCCATAGCATAGTTAAATAGAAAAGTATTCATCATATAAATGACCCAATATCACATGCATTCAATAACGATGTTAATTGTCTTTTAGATTATGTTAGTCTATAAAATAATCCAACACTGGTTACATGCAGTACTAAAAATTCTATAAAAATAAACATAAAAAAATAAACCCCTGCTGAGATTTCAACATGAATAACAACCCATGAGGTTTTACAACAGTATATTTTAAAAAAAAAGGGTACAATGCTATTATTCAACAAATACAATCAGCTACAAAGTTTTCTATGCAGTTTTGAAGCAACATGGGTTACATTACATGTAATACTTTTTTTTTTATTTTTTGATAAACATTACATGTAATACTGATCCATATCACATAAAAAGGTATCTACTAAACTGTCAGTCATTAGGAAAATAACGCTATTAGTACTCAGCCAGCGTAGAAGAGGTAAAAAGAACCACAAAAGCTTCAACCAATGGCTAAAAATATGTATATAAAAGGGTATAATATGAATTAAAAACCCTTATATGAGGAAGAATTTGGTAGCTGACTCTCTCTACATGTATATGACATCTGATCCATTTGACATCATCTGTTTATCATCGAGAGAAAGCTCGGCAGAGAGTAGACTAAGCCGAGCTATATAATTCGGTAGACGGTTGGTTGATTTCTTTAAACAAGTTCAGCCATCAGCTCATAATCTTCTCCCCAGCATTCCAAATCTTCGGGCTGCTCCGAATATGATTGTCTTCGTTAACAAACCCCGATCAAGCGTGCATGCAAGCGCAACGGCTCCACCGATTATAAGGAACCGTGGTACATTATTACCCCAGTGCTTCAACTTTTCTGGTTCTACTATATCTGATGAAGTGCTGTTGTCTTCCAAAGATCTAAGGTAGTCAGGATTGATCTTAGTGTTGATCTGTGCCATGAAAGCGCACCGTGATATATGATCACCGGACCTCCTTGCGATCTGGTATGCCCGAAAACCAGGTTCAATCTTTTTAACCATGCCCCACATGCCTTGCTTGACTCCCAGTTTAGCTATCTCCCAAGGAATACCCATGTCTTCATGATGGAACAGTAATACTTCACAGGCAGTCAGCTGGCCATCACCCCTCTTTGATTCAACTGAATTGCATGAAAATTATGACGATGGTGGAAGTTAGTAAAAGGTTATGGATAAACTGAAGGTCGACCGGACGAGCCATAATTCAAAATAGTCACCTGCACGAATGCACCAGCTTGAATAATACAAATCGACACGCCTAGGTTTGTCCCGCTTAGGTATAGAAGGGTATGGTACTCCCTGAAACATGATACAATTGATTAGAGACAAATATCTAATGCATTTATTACTGAATTCAAACAACAAGGATATTTCTGATTGTGATTAGTGTTAGGTGGTAAACATTGCTTTATGTGATTGAATCGAGCAAGCATTCAACAACAAAAACAACAAAAAAAAGGTATTAAATTTTTTATGCAGAGGGTCCTACAAATTAAGAAAACTTGAAGTTTGGCATCAACTCCAATCAGGCAAGTATTCCATAGCAGCAGCAACAACAACAACAATAACTACAACAAAAGGTATTGAATTCTTGATGTGCAGAGCAGTGTTCTACGGTTGGTTGGTTGACCAATAGGGAAACCAACTACACTAGACGGGGTTCATGCAACAACTGCAACCTAAACCTTATATAGGTCACAGAGAAACCGAACACAAAGCATTTCTCTATTTACAGTGGGTTATCCAACCACTAATGAGCTCACTAACTTAAAATTAATTCATCAAACACTCAACAAATACTTCCAAAAAGGATAGAAGATTACTAATGAGTTCAGCACCAATGCTTTTCCATAAAAAGCTAGTGTGGAAAATTTCCTAAATTCTTCTCAAACATGTAAAGAAGTCATATCCACACATCATTCAATTGGTTGATGTAAAACATTATAAAATGGCACTCATCATCTATATCATCACAGGAAACATATACAGACAAGATTTCTACATTTGGTTTAGCACTAATTTAGATTTAATCGCAGCAGCGAAGCACAGGAAAACACATCTAAATCAAAAGAATTTGAATTGATACACAGAGCTTCAGTCACATACCTTGGTCACACAGTAGTATGTTCTTCCTGATTCCCATATCCGTCGACCAATAATGTACTCTCTATCACTACAGAAGAAGGGAAACTGCAGGAAAGAAGAAAGCAAAGAACATGAGAATATCACAACAACAAGCACACCTAATCTCCATAACCGCGCAAAGGCAAACAAAAAGCTCCCACCTTTCGAATCCAATGAACCACCATGGTTCCAGTTGTGGGGCACTCCTCCAATGTCGTGTGGTAGAGAAGCATATCATCCCATTTGCTTTTCACGCGCCACTCATCATCCCAAAAAAAATCCCTCACCATCTCCGGCGTCGCATCCTCGAGCACAGTCCTACTCCGATATTGCGGAGGACCACTCTGTAATCAAAGCACAACAATAGATCAAACACTGCAAAAACTTAGAAAGAAAAAATTCGAATTTCATATCCTAGCAATCTAAAATCGCACCTCGACATCTCTCCGACATGCCTGGTAGCTCATGCTCGGCAGGGACTTGTCCATCATCTGACGCCACACTGGGCCACCATCTCTAACCTCGACGAGCTTACACAGGTGATCCAAATCGTCAATAGTCACCGCCAAGGTCTCACTTTTCTCCTCCTTCTCACAACTCTCACAACTCTCACAGCTCTCAGCCGCCGCCGAATCACTCAACAAATCCGAATTCGATAAAACCGGAGTCCCCATCCCTCCAGCCAGATCAACCGCCCACCTCGGCCTCCAAACCCATCCAACGAACATTCCCACTAACACGGCGACCCAGAGCAACGCCGCAAGTACGGCGAGTTCCGCCACCATGCCCCCAATCGTCGGCTTATTCAAAATCCCCACCAAAGCATCCAGAATCAACGCCATACCATAAATCACCTCGAAAAAAATCAAAGAAAAACCTCAAATCCTCGAACACTCCACTAAAATTCAAGGGCTTGGAATCAAGATTTGGAGATTGAGAAACAGCAGCCTCGGCTTTGGATTCCCCAAGGGAGGTCTAGTGACGGGAAAAGCCTTACTACCAAAATGCACACCTTGTGTTCGATCTATTGCCCAAGAGACAGAGAGAGAGAATGGATACAAAGCGAGCTGGTGGTTTTATGGAGTCGAGCTTTGGAACGCCCGCGTTCTCGTTTCCCACGTTTGCTGACTCGGTGAAGCGTGTCCTCATCTTTCGCACACCCCATTCAACCCTGGCTTCCCCTGACCAACCATTAATTCTACCATTTCTTAGACCATGCTATTATTTTATTTTATATATTAAAATTTTGGTTTGTAAATTATTTTTTATGATGTTATGGAATTGGTGTTTATCATCCGGCAGTGGTTAGTGTAACTAGTGAAGGCTTTGAGTTATTTAAACGAGTGATTTTAAGTTTAAATTTTTTTGTATGTAAAAAGACATTTGCAAGCGCCAGTCTTCTCGAGCTATCAGCCTAGTAAGCAAGTTGTTACCCTTCTTGTGGCGCCTCCTTAGTGATCATCTTGCTGGTCTCTCTGACCTCTTTTGTTTGCTTTTGGGTTTTGTCTCCCTGTCAGTCTTCTTCTTTTGTTTGTTTTGTATTTGCTTGTGCTCACCTCTGGTGACTGATTTTCAGTGTGATTTTTGTGTTTTGTTTGCGGTTTTGTTTGTTTTCCCTCTTGTTTTATAATTTTTTTTGTTTATTTTTACAATAAATTTATGATTTATTCACTTTATTAAAAAAAATAATAATAAAAAGATATCTGATACAGTTTTTAGTTAGGATGTAATCAAGCTAACTCAAATTAAGGTTTACCGTATTTAAGTTTAGCTCAATACTATTTTAACTCAGGTTAAATTGAGCTTGCTTTGAGCTTCATTTGCCCAACTTGGGTTAAGCTCGTTAAAAAAAACCCGCAGTCATAGAGCTAAAGTTTGATTTATTTAGCTATATTAACATATCTACAATAATTTTATTAAAGTAATACAAGCTCCTGTAGTCAATGAAATGCTTAAAATGCAACATTAACAAAATGTAATACAGTAAATGAGCTGCTCGTGAGGGGGTGTTCAAGCTTTCGTTATTTATTTTATTAATTCCGAAATTAGGTCCGGGAAGGTCTAGTTTAACTTAATAAATGACCTGAGCCAAATTCATGAAAAGCTGACCAATGGGAGATATTTTTAAAACACTTACCAATGAAAAAATAATAATAATAATTAAAAAAAGGATTGGTGTTTAATGGGAGATATTTTTAAAACACTTACCAATGAAAAAAATAATAATAATAATTAAAAAAAAGGATTGGTGTTTAATGGGAGATATTTTTATTTTGGCAGATGTTGAAGTGGCTTGTTGTTATTGGAGTTAACGGAAGGGGATTGCGACAACAGTCACAACACGCGTAGTTTGACGGCGAGGATTTGAACTCAAAACATGTGGCTGTGTTTTGACTCGATGCCCTTTGTGGACTTGATCCAATCTTAACCACTTGGAATTTAAACAACATTGATTTTTCTCAATTTTTTATTTTATTTATACCACATGTTTTTTTTTTCTTCTAATTTTCTGTTTTTTTAAGGACGTTTTCTTTGTGAAATAAAGGATAGATGGATAAAGCAAAACAAAGATTTGAAGATTTTAAATATCAAACATGTTTTAAGAATTTTAAAAAAAAAAGTCTCTTTTAAAGACTTTTTGTGAATTTTTTTTTTTTGCCGAGATGAGTGGCCTAGCCATTAAGACAGGGGTGTGCACAAGCTTCAGCGGAGTAAGTGAGAGCGGGGCCCGCACACACATGGGTGCAGGGATTACCCGCACACAACCACAACTCATACTCTCAGAAATGTGCCCTCATCCAACATTCGAACTCTCACCAGTTGTGAAAGGTTCTATTGGGGACTCGGCTACCAATAGATTACTTGGTCGTTGGTTAAACTTGTATAGTTGCTGAATCAAGTTGAAATACATTGGCCACATTATGTTATTTTTTAAAAATTTAAATTTTTTTTTTTATGAATGCTTTTAACTGGCCTATATATTTTGTGGTTACCATAATTATATATGTGGTTCATCTATTCTTATAAAAACTTGTTATAGAAAAATATAATATATTTGATAGCTTGCCGTTTTGTCTTATCTATTATAATTTACGATTGAAATATTTTAAGAGTAAAAATTAAAAATGTTCTTATGTAAGAGTATTAAAGGTTTTGGGTTACCAACAGATTTAACCCAAGTGGTAGAATTTTACACCATTTAAGTATTTAAGTAAGTGATTTTGATTTTGAATTATATATATATATATATATATATATATATAAAGGTAACCTAGCTTTTATAGAGCTTCCAATACTTGGCCCGGCTTTGTGTGCATTAATATAAAAAACATTATTGGGCCCATCTATCACATGGTCCAAACGCATTAGAACAGCAAATGGCTTGGCCCAATCTCATACAAGTATCACATGGTTCTGCTACTGCTTGGGTTTAATTTGTTTATTTCTCCATAAATGCTTAACTTTCCAAATAAATGCTTTGGGTTTATACAGCATATTTAGATTTATTAATCTGTTTGTTTATTGTCTAGCAAATGAATGTGTTGTAGATATAATTATTAAAGTAACAAGAACAAACTAAACATAATATTTTGAACAAACAAAGCGTTAAGAATAAATTAAACCAACTTAATATTTTATAAGATAAGGGGAAAAGAAAACCTTAGGATTTCATTAAAAAACAATGTTGATTGTATAATTTGTATCCCTAAAATAACATGTTTAGTTTATGATAAAGTACATACATAAAAGCAAACAAAGAAAGAGGCGATATAAACTAAACATAAACTCAAGGTGAATTTGTTGCCTCCTCTTGTTGTCATTGATACCTCCTTTGAAATCTGATTTCTATTCCCTTTGATTGTTCCTTGATGATGGATGATGGTTTCAAAAATATATTCCAAAATAATTTCCCTTCCATGATCATTACTTTTAATAAATGAATAGAAGTCTTAGTTAGAGTTTAAGTTATGTTTGAATCTTGCTTACAGACTATTTTCAATAATCCTTACTAGATTCAAAGTTCTAAAAATTTAAATCATATTTGAATATCTTCTTTATGGGTAATCTTCACTTAATTTAGCTTTGAATTTAGATATTTTGAATGTATTCCAATATGGTTTTTTCATGTGTATGTGTTGTTGAGGCAAAATTAGCCAAAAATTGGTGCCCACTCTTGGAAAAAACTATTGTCTTCTCTAGGATGCATTTGCATTATCAATTTGTTTTGATTATAACACATTTGAATCTAAATGAGATGGTCAACCATTGGATAGCCCAATGATATGACACCAATGTGTTAAAGGGGAGGTTATGAGTTCAAATCCTCTCCCCGACAGTACTGTTTCCTGTTCATACACTGTTCACACGGGGATGTTTGTACTATTCTATACTGTTTATACAATGTACACCGGGCTCTAACACTATTCATATACCGGGGCGCTTGTCGCCTATTATTCAAAAAAAAAAAAAAATCTAAATGAGATGATTTTTAGTGTGTTAGAAAGCTGAGATCAAGATCTACTATTTTCCCTCCTTCTAACTGGTTCATTATGTAAAATAAACAATAATTGAATCATGATTTTTAAAAACTGAATTTGATTTACATGATTCTTTTTGCCTCATATTAGACTTATCTGTTTTTAATTTCATGAAATAATCAACCATTCCATGAAATGTGTTTTAGTCATGCATACAGTGATCATAGAGTAAGCTAAAATAAACTAAATGCATAATTCATCAAAGAAATACTAAACCAAACAGAATCACTTCTAAATTAGCTTTAATAACTTAAATTAACCTTAATATCCCACAAAAAATAAAAATAAAAAATGTAACTTTATTGGTAGAGCTATCAATTCATTTCTAGAAATTAATAGAGAAAAAAATTTTGAGTTTTTTAAGATGCTAGCAAATTAGTGTTTCCGGGAAAAAAAAAGAAACATTTTTAGAGGTTAAGAATGATAAATTTTTTTAATCAAAACACCCTTGGCAAATTCACACTATTACTCTTAGGTCCATATATGTGTTCATAAAGCAATAATTTTTTTTCCCAAAGTTGAATTTTTCCTCATCTTCTCCATTTGGTCAATCATAATACAACTTGAGTGAACAATTTTGAACAACACACCCATGGTAAAACCATATTTTATCCTTTTATATAAATATAAAACCATTTGTTTTTCATTTTAAATATTTTATCACCTTCTCCATTTAATTAAATATTAATTTATATTCGGTCTGTATTAAAAAAAAGTCTGATTGTGTTTTAATTTTATATGTTCTAATAACAATTTAATAGTTTCAAATTCATTTTTTCTTTTTTAAATCTAAATTCAAGTTTGACTTGAATCTAATACTCCAACTAAAATGATGGCTTTTTTAAAAGAAGGATTAATTTTCAAAGTTAGCATATAAAAGAGTGGCAGAATAATAATAATTGGAATATTGAATTTGCACTTATGAAAATTACATTGCCAAAAAGTATTATAGTTTTTTTTAGTGCTCAATGCGGTGGTGTTTCACATTCACGAGGACTGAGTTGTGGCATCTTTGGATTGGATTGGTAGAGGATAAAAAACTAAAAAAAAAGCAAGGACCTTTCCATAAAGTGGCCTCCCGTTCATGATTTCCAAAAAAAGAAAAAAGAATATATATATATATATATTATTGAACGTCAGATGCCGTCCATTGTCAAGAACCAACTCCAATTAAACCAAAATTAAAATAAAATAACATTAATTCAAATCCTGGATTATGATATATAAATCATACAATTTCACATGATTTTCTTAAAATATATATTTTAATTTTTTTTAATAAAGTAGATAAACTATAATTTTCTAAATATATAATTTCATGTGAATATATATATAAACAATTATTATTTTTTAAAATAATTTAAGAATTTCACAACAACTCATGATCCGGATTAATGTGCAACATTACATAAATAAGCATATGATTGATTTGATCCAATCTTCAATCAAAGTCACAAAAGGCAAAAAATAAAAGCAACAAAAGATAGTATAATTCTTCTTCTTCTTCTCCTTCTTATTTTTTTTGGTGCCTTTGAAATCAATGAGACATCCGAATGAAAAAAAATATGAGAGTGAAAGGAACACAAATTTTGTGTAGGTCCACATATCTCATCCTTTTATCACCTCAAAACCATTTTATGTACTTTGTGTATTAAAATAGTATTCTATATGAGATCTTTATATTGGACTTTAAGATTAGTAGGATAGTACCTCATAGTCTTACAATGTATGTTTACTAAGGCGATAATTTTTTTTTTTAAACCATACTTTCCTTACTGTATTCAGTTATGAGCCAACCATTTTTTTTTTTTTAAGTATATGATTGTTATTAAAAAACATGCAAGCATAGAATTGAGAAGGGATGACTTTTCAAAGCCTACAAAATATGGATTTTAGTAGACACAATTTTATAGTTATCCAATTATTTTAAAATTAATTTAAATTAAAATAGAATTATAGTTTATGGGATATAAATCCTTTTATTAAAAGATAGCTTTGCTGTTATACATACAGTACTTTGTAAAGAGAAGAGTATAAAGTGAAAAAAAAATGTCTATTTTGTTTTCTAAAATTTCTCATGTTTAAATCTTATCTCACATGTGGTGAATAGTATAAATTTGATACTAAAATAATACAACTACTTATAAATTAACTATATACTTATTAAAAAATCTTTAAAAAACAAAAATTACTACAATAACAAATTTTATTTTCTTAATAATTTATCTTAAAACAAAACTAATCTTCTAATATTAAAAAGTTTGAAAATACAAAGAAGAAGAGTGAGGAATTTGGAGAAAGATTGTCTTTCCTGTCTTCCATTCCAGACTACTCTAGTAATCAAGGAAACTTAACGAATTGGAATTTAGAGAATAATAGAACCTTCTTAGTTTCAGAATGTTTTCTCTATTATTGTTAAAATCATTCACATGATTCTTACCTGGACTTCTATAGTTGGGGACCCACAACACCAATTACATATTCCCTTGGATTCAGTTCATAAACTTAAGCGCTATTTTGACTTTTTGAGCACAAGGATGGCTGAGACTAGTACCACCACAGAACCACTAATTTGGGAGTGATCTAGCCCCTGCTTTCTCCCTCTAACAGAGTCTTTGTCTCCTTAGCTGCATAGTTTTTTTTTTCTTGTTCGTCTTTTTCTTAGCTTTTTTTTTTGGGTGGTTCATCACTCCTTGTGATGGCCTCCTATCTCTGTTTGTGTTCTTTTCTTCCTCTCTCTTTTCCTGTTTTCTTGTTAATATCTTTTTTTATTTGTTTTTATTTTAATAAATTTGTGATTTATCCACTTTATTAAAAATTATGAAAGATCAAGACTACTATACCTTAATTATTTCGCGCACAATAACTATTAGAAATGTATAATTCAAGTTACAAGTACATTATTATAATTCAAATACTTGTGCGGAAATAAGTGGGAGGTGGAATATGACTGGATGAGCAATGAGACTAAAAAATAATTTACACATTTTACCAAGTTTGTGAGAGTGAAAGAGCTTGCACCAAGGTATCACTTTTCTTTCTTGTTGTAAACCACCCTCCGAATCAACAAAATTATTCACATGTTCATTCTTTAAATATTTATTATTTTTTATATTCTGTAACTTTTGAAATGAAAGAGTTAAAGCCGAGAGTATTTCAACATCGTTAAAAAAATCTTAAATATCAGGGTTTCTAAAAAAGTGACCGGAGCGATTTTGGAGTCACTGATCAGCTCATTCACCAACTAAACTTATCTTATCATTGATGTCTAGTGTCATTCTACGCAATGTTGTTCGTCTTCCTCTTGGAGTTTACTACTTCTTTGAAAAATTTGTTTCATTTAATACTTATTTTATAGTTTTTAAAATGGCAAACGGCACCATATAAAAGAATTGTTAAAGGTCATATAAATATAATAATGCACCAACTACAGTGATTTGATTGGCTCTTTAAAAATTTATTAATTCGGTCAGATGTCATATGTGGGTTATTAGAGTCTTACGAGATGCACACTAATAAGATTTTCATAAATCAAATCGAGCTACTAAATTCTTTTACTATAAAATTCTGGAAGAAAGAAAACAATATTCTCCTACAAGAGATTCAATAAATAGTGTATAAACAATATTTCTAATGTATTAGAATAGGATTGTCAATCCATAAATTCAATTATAGTTATATTTATTTATTATTTAAGTAACAATTTAATAGAGTAGACAAAAGTTATTTTATTTTTATTAATATATTAATCATGATTAATAAAATTATTATCGAAAACTCCCCATCGGTTCTTTCCTTGTTTTGATACAAACAAAAACGCAAGTATATGATTTGACTTCATGTCGCCCTTTCCGTTGAAATTACGGTCCAACACTCTCTCGAATGCACCCTCCATTTGAAGAAGGCTTTTCTCTATTTAAATCATTACAAGAAGACAACGAGTATCCATGAAACACATGGCCTGAGAAAATTATTTGTTATTCCAACATCTTTTATTGTGTTCAAACTGGTTTGTCTTATAAAATGATAAATAACCCCTACCTAGCGAATTCTATACATTTTGATAATATGAATCAATTGCTCTTATCCTCAATATATTCCTTTGCTTTTGAATCAGTTCTCCTCCACAAAAATTAATTATGATAGAATGATTTATATCCACCAGAACAATTACCAGTTAGTTTTATTTTATTAAATTAGGAGAACTAATATGTGATTGCGCTTCACTTTTTTATAGCATAGCACAAAATAATAACAGTTTCCCGAAACTAACAAAAAATTAATCACGGATATATTCCTTGGGTAACTAAACAGAGAATACCCATGAAGCATTAAAGAAATTATAATATAAAGATATATCAAAATTTACCCATTAAGTATTATTAAAAATTTGTACAGATAAAATTTTGGTGAGTAAATCGTATTTACTCATGGATTACTTGTGGAAGTTGTCTATAGATACTAAAGTTGTGATAATCACTGAGTAATTCAAAGGAATTTGGCTTCATAATATCACCCACAGATTTATTTTTATTTTTATTTTTAATAAAGTGGATAAACCACAACTTTATTTAAAAAAAGAAATAAAACAGGACAAACACAGAAAAAAAAAACAAGAAGAAAGAAAAAAACAAACTGATTAACAACCTCATCAGGGTGAGGTACACAAAACACAGAAAAGAGGAAAAACAGGAACTGGAGTTGAGAAAGAGGGAAACTGGGCCGGGGAAGACTACCGTCTAGTACACATGCTTGCTTGAACTTTGAGAAGGAGTAGACTACTCCAAGTCTAGGTTGTGTTCGATATCGTCGGTGTGATCCGCGATTTTTGAGCTCATGAAGTTGAGAGAGCGCTTGATCCTCTGAGATGCTTTAAGGTTAGTTTGTTGTTGGGAATCTAAAGCTGTGAATAACCAAGAGAGAAGCATATTAGCAGTCTTAAAAAATGTAGAATGAAAAGGTATGCTGTTTAATTGAAATATACGATTATTTCGTTTCAGCCATATATTCCAAATAATTGTTCTAGAACTGAGGTCCCACAGGATCCGTTGCCTAGAATTTAATGATGGAATCCAGGAGGTCCAAATTCTGGAAACTAATGTCGGGGAAAAGTAATGTAGTGTACAGGCAGCTTTTTGAGTAATTGATAGAGAGACCGGTAGATCCTTTAAAGAGAAAGAGAATTAATTTGATTATGTGAAGATCTTCATGTCCTCCTAATGATAAGATGATTAAATCATCTGCATATTGTAAATGGCAAATGTTATCAGATTGATTCATTTGGACACCAATCAATGCTTTGGATCTAATGGCTTGGTTGAACATTGCACTGAGAACATCTGCTGCTAGTGAGAAAAGAAGAGGGGAGAATGGAACTCCTTGTCTTAAACCTCTTTTGCATCAAATATACCCCTGGGTTGTCCCATTGCTGAGGATCTAGGTCTTCACAGTTTTTAGAAAGTTGTGAACCCAGGTTAACCATCGGGGGCCAAATCCCCTGGCTGCTAGAGTCTCAAGTAGGAAGTTCCAGTCTAGAGAGTTAAAGGCTTTTGCAAAATCTACTTTGAAAACAATACCAAGGAGTTTCCGTTTTTGAAGATTAAAACTCAATTCTTAAGTTACAACAATTTTGTTTGCAATACATCTACCCTTAATGAAGCCAAATTGAGATTCATCAACTAGGTCATTGATAACTTGACTCAGTCTAGAGGCAAGGATCTTAGAGATGATTTTACTGGTAGGGTTAATTAGGTTGATAGGTCAGTATTCAGTGACTTCTGTTGGTGCACTTTTTTTTGGCTATGAGTGCGATATGAACCCAGGTAAGGCGCTCATAATTGATCGATCATTCATAAAAATCTTCGCAAATTTTTATGAGGTTCTCCTGGATAAGTCTAAGTGTTTATGAAAGAAGAATATTAGGAAGCCATCCGAGCCTGGGGCCTTATTTGTGTTTAGACCAAATACTACTTGTTTTATCTCCTCTAAAGTGAATGGAAGTTCAAGAGAGGAGAGATCAACTCTTTCCTTATAGTCGAATAAGTTTTGCCAATCAAGTAGGAATCTAAGAGTGATTTGGGTGCTGAGTTGTAATTGGAAGTGTTTAGAGAATATTTTGCCAATTTTTTCGTTTCCTTCTACCGATTGTCCGTTGAAACGAATGTGGGGTATGAAGTTTTTATTCCTCTTTCCATTTGCCAGTAGGTGAAAAAAGTTTGTATTTGAGTCTCCCACTTTGAGCCAGGTGTTTTTGGATCTTTGTTTCCAGTAATTTTTTTCTTGTTTTAGCATAGAGAAAAGCTCTAACCGGATTTGACAAATGCGATTGGACTCTTCTTCAGAAAATGATCTATTTTCGTTTATAGAATTAAGTGAATGTAATTCTACAAGTAAGCTTTTCTTGAGAAGATTAGAGGCTCCAAAAGTGTCATTGGCTCAGCTGCGGTGTTTAGCTTTCAAGTTTTCTAATTTTTTAGAAATAATAAAAGCTAATTAGCATATAATTAATTAATAACAATGCTTTTACTTAATAAGAAAATGATATTATTTGATAAAAAAAATATATGTAAAGATATTTTTGCAGTTTTTAATGTTATAAACAAATTCAATGAATAAAAAATCATGATTAAAAGTTTAACTTGTTTTTCATTTATTTGTTTATTTATTTTTGGGATAAATGCATTAGAAACTTAATGGTAAAAAAAATTCAAAAGCACAAAAAATAGAGGAAATGGAGGGAATTTAAAAATAACAAAATGTCGAGTATATAAATAAGTCTATTGGGAGTGGATATAAAAAAACTACAATCATATAGTTAACAATAACATCAAGATCAAAGCCGTACTTAGTTTAACTTAATTTTCTTTGTCATCATTAATTAAATTAGTCTTGGTGGAAGACAAAGAAGTGTAGTCTCTATCTATTTTTGTCGGATAATAAAAATTTCTTTCCGTTTATTAAAAAGTCATTATTATTCAAAAATTCTATTCCACTCGTCATGGAATGATTGGAATCTTTAATATATACCATTTTCTACAAATAGTCCATTAGTATTTAATGTAATATATATATAATAGTCCATTAGTATTTAATGTAATATATATATATATATATATATATATATATATATATATATATATATATTAGAAAAGGAGTATCAATTATCATTATTTTTTTTTATAAAATGGATAAACCACAAATGCATTAGAAAATAAAAAGACAATTACCATTGTTTTAGTATCACTAATGTTCTTCTTACTTTTATTATTATTTTAATATTTGAGGAATTTTATTACTTGATTTTTATTAAGTAATTTAAAACATGAAAATTTTTTATTTTTCTTATTTTCTGAATATTATCAGTAATGAAGACAAACTCATGAAAAGTGACCACTGATATGACCTAGTCCCACATTACATGTGTCATGGAACTTATTCTCACAGATGTGTTGCCAGTCTATGATGTGTGATGTCATGGTAGTGATGCTCCAACTCCCACCATGAGGGATCCTTTGAATAATAATTAGTTTTTGTAATATAAATAATATTATTTATGAAAACATTATCTTAAAAAAATTATTGAGATGTCTTTTATCTATCCATATATGATTTGTTTTTAGATTATTGAGTTATAAACTATATTTTAATTCTTAAAATCTAAATTTTCTACCTTGCAATTGTTCATGGACCAACTTTCTAACAATATTCGCCCTTGTTTGTCATCTTTGTTAAAAAAAAAACTTTCTAACAAAATTCTTTAAAAAAAATTCTTAAAAAATTTTTTTAAATATTTTTTTTTTGTTTTTTTTTTTAAATGTGGATAAACCATTTCTATTAGTAAATATTTTTTTGTTTGTTAATAAAAATAATATAAGACTCCCTTCCCATTCAATGATTGAGTGTTTGTGGAGTACTGATATTATTATTATTATTATTATTATTATACATAAGTAATAATTTGTAAATAAACTAAATATTTTTAAGAGAATATATATATATATATTTTAAATTAAGACTACAAATTGTTTTTTTCTTAATAGTTTATCTTAAAACATAACAGATTTCTTTTAATGGATCCTACTTTATCCATTCTATAAAAAAAAAAAAAAATTTAATAAAATGAAGAATATTATTAAAAGGTATATGTGTGTGTGTGTATATATATATATATATATATGAGGGGAGTGATAATTCTACTTTTCAAAATGTTGTTTTTATTATTGTTAAAATCACTTATATGCTTCTTGTTTGGATTTTTGTTACTACAAATCATCATCAGATACCTTCTCACACAATTCAAAAACTCGAGAGACTTTCTATGCATAGAACAGTACCACCACGAAACCATCGATTGGGAAGTGATTTATCCCCCATCTTTCCTCCTGACAACTAAAGAAGACGTTTGACATTTTCTGGCGGTTTTTGTCCCCTCAAATGTGGCTTTTTTCTCTGTTGTTTATGTCTGGTTTGTTTGTTTTTGGTGGCTCTTCATCTCTAGTGACGATCTCCTAATTTGATCAAACTTGTGCTTTCTTCTTTTGCTTGTCTTTCATTTCTGTTCTTTAATCATGTACTTGCTTTTTTTTTTTTAATAAATTTATAATTTATCTATTTTATATAATAAAAAAATTGAAAAACATGTGTGGAGACGAGTGAGGTGGAACAAGATGGGATGAGCAATGGCATTAAAAAATAATTTTACACAATTAACGAACGAAGTTTGTGAGAGTTTAAGAGCTGAACTAAGGCGGAGCTTTTATTATTTTTAATTTTTTTGTGGAGATAAAGGTTTTGCTTTTCTTATAGCTTGTGGCTAAACAATGTTAAATCCACTTTCAATTTTGGGAGCGTGCATTACGAAGACCACATATTATTAATCATGCCTGTTTAGAAAATTTGTAGATTAACAATAAAAAAATAGATAGTGATATTTGATTAGATGAAATGACGGAAAAGTCCTTGGGGACTAATCAAGTTCTTGCTAAGCTTCTCTAAGCTGTAAACAGTGTTCATCAAGCTTGTATCCTCTGGCTATAAATATGCAATCCAGTTCCTTCTCTCAAGCATGCCAAGCTTGGAACAATGGCTTCTCCACTTACACTACCCTTATTATTAGCTTCAATTCTGATGGTCTTACTGGCTTCTCAATTAGTCACTGCAGAACACTCTGAGCAGGCAGAGTCAAGCAGAGTATATTTCAGATTCTATTCTTTGATTCATGCATTAAAGCATTCAGTTTATATCAAGTAATTCAACGTCACTAACGTTCAGGTGTACATTGCTTTTCTGGGAGAACGCAAACATGATGATCCAAATCAAGTCCAAAAATCACATCATGACATGCTCACATCTCTGCTCGGAAGGTACACGTATATAAACATTGAATTGTTTTATATATGTAGTTTTACTTCACTGATGGCATAAACTTGATGTTTTTTCCAGCAAAGAGAAAGCTCTAAAGTCTATAATCTATAGTTACAAGCATGGATTTTCAGGATTCGCAGCCACACTGACAGAGTCCCAAGCCAAGCAACTTTCAGGTAGTCTCCATATATATTGTCTGTCTGTATAATCTCACACTGAATAATATTACAGTGTGCAATCTAGGAATTCAAACAGTCATCTTAATCTCAATGTAGGATTTGCGGGGGTGATCAGTGTAAAACCAAACAAAAGACGGCAACTGCAAACAACCAGAAGCTGGGACTTCCTTGGTCTTCCATATGACCACCCTGAAGAAGGAACACTTCTCCAGAAAGCCAACTATGGAGAGAATGTCATCATTGGTGTCGTTGATACAGGCACACAACAAACAAAGAGCTCTTCCTTCTCTGTTTCTCTAATTGTTTTTTGATCTTACTAAGAAGGAATTCCATTTTCAGGTATATGGCCTGAATCAAGGAGCTTCAGAGATGAAGGTTTCGGTCCCATACCATCAAGATGGAAAGGCAAGTGCCAAACAGGGCAACAATTCAACGAAAACCATTGCAACAAGAAGCTGATCGGCGCGCGGTGGTACTCTCGCGGCGCAGACAAGGATGCTCTGCAAGGTGAATATCTCTCGGCACGGGACTTGAACGGGCATGGAACACACACATCCTCCACTGCTGCTGGTGTGCTCGTACCCAACGTGAGCTTCAACGGCATTGCGGCAGGGGCAGCGCGCGGTGGTGCACCCCGCGCGCGATTGGCAATGTACAAGGCGTGCTGGGGACTTGGCGGTGCATGCTTCGACGCACCCATTCTCAAGGCCATCGACGATGCAATCCACGATGGCGTGGATATCTTATCGTTGTCACTGGGGTCATTTGTGGATGAGCAAATGGGTACACTGTTCGCTGTTTCCAAAGGCATGACCATCGTCTTCGCGGCAGGGAACGATGGCCCTGCGCCACAGACTGTATCGGCTTCTGATCCATGGATCATTAGTGTGGCCTCATCCACCTTGGACCGTTCCTTCCCCACCGTCCTCAACTTCGACAACAATCTCAAACTAGTGGTACCTATCCCATATATGTTGCTTCAATGCTTTTTTTTTTTTTTTGTTTTGGCAATCCACCATCCACCATCCATTGCCAATTTGGACTCATTTAATTGCAGGCTCAAGGTCTGTTCTATGACATCAAATACAGTACTTTCAAACCAATTGTTTCTGGCGACAGGTACTATCATGCGACTGAATATATATATATATATATATATATATATATATAGAATTGTATGAGTGTCGTTGTTTGGTTGATTCTTTTAATAAACTATCATTTTTTTAGGTGTAACCAGGAGGCACTGAAGGACGTGGATGTTACTGGTAAAATAGTGCTCTGTTTTTCACCCGGTGAGGTGTCGAGCATACTCCCCAGGGATGACTTCGGGAATGCGTTGTCTACGGCAGTGGCAGCCGGAGCTGGAGGGGTCATATATGCAGAGTATCCCACTGATTTACTTTATGGTGTTACTGATATATGCAATGGCATTCCTTGTGTATTTGTAGATATTGAAGCTGCCTTGAAAATATTCGATTTTCCTGGAAAGTGAGCATTAATTTCCTATCTGACTCCAAATTCAGCACTTAATTCGTTTCTCTCTTTCATGAATTTTACGGTGATGCCTTTGTGAACTGACAGCTCAACTGTGAAAGTGAGTCTCACTAGTACTGTTGAGGGAGATGAAGTTTGGGCACCCGTCGTGGCAGCTTTCTCATCCAGAGGACCTAGCCATGCGTTCCCTTCTGTGATTAAGGTGCTCAGAATCTGGCACAATCATTGCAGCATTATCAACTGATGTGTTGCTATTACAATTATCAACTCTATTATACTACACATTTGTGTTTTGCCAGCCGGACATTGCAGCCCCAGGATCCAACATCTTGGCTGCGGTGAGTGACTCTTATGTTTTTGAGTCAGGGACCTCAATGGCATGCCCCCATATCTCTGGAATAGCTGCACTTCTTAAAGCTGCTCACCCAGATTGGTCTCCTGCTGCTATTAAGTCAGCAATAGTAACAACCGGTACTACTACTATTACTCACAACCGTTATTAGTGCTGCTATTGCTACTACAACTAACATCAAATTTGCTGTTCTTTATGCTTAATTGTCATTCCTTGAAGCAATGACCACTGATCGACACGGGCTACCAATTTTTGCAAATGGAGTTCCCAGGAAGGTTGCAGACCCTTTTGATTACGGTGGTGGAGTTGTTGATCCAAATAGAGCTGTGGATCCGGGTCTTGTTTATGATGTCCATCCAAAAGACTATTTAAAGTTCTTCAATTGCACTCTTGCTCTAGACAGTGAATGTGACGTTCTCACTGTACCATTATATTACCTTAATGTTCCTTCAATTGCCATTCCTGATCTCAGAACCACCCAAAATGTTTGGAGAACTGTTTTTAATGTTGGGAATGTGGATGCGACCTATAAAGCCATGGTTGAACCTCCTTCAGGAATCAAAATGGTGGTGGAACCTTCTGTTCTTGTGTTTGATGCCAAGAAGAAGATGAACAGTTTCAAGGTGACTTTCACGACGACTCGTAAGGTGCAGGGGCTGTATACTTTTGGAAGCTTGACTTGGGTGGATGGCAAGGGTCATTCTGTTAGAAGTCCAATAGCAGTGCGCACTGTGATTTATGACAACTATTCAGACGCTTCATAAAATCAGGATGCTGGAAGCACTTCTAATTATCTAGAATTTAAAATAAAATCATGGTTATTATGCTTGTATGGTAACAGGTGAAGCTTTCTGCAAATTTAATGAGCTCTATGTTTTCCTCAGTAATATTGTCAACTATTTATCATTTTAACATGTTTGAATGTAAGATTAACCTTTTCAACTGGTTGGCCTGGGATAATAAGATCCTCACGCTTGACAATCTAGCACGGCGTCGATGTAACCGCATCCAGACTGCCACTTGTGTTATGTGTCATGCAGCTTTAGAGACAAATGATCATCTCCTTCTCAATTGTCCTTTTGCCTCTGCCATCTGGGCCCATTTTAATCAGCTGATTAACTTGGGCCCACCCCCAGATCCATCAAGGATCTATGGGGGCCCGGGAGGAGCAGGGTCCTTAAACCTTTAATTCCTTTCTGGGATATGTTGGTGAGAGCAATTAATTGGAACATATGGATTGAGCGAAATGCACGCATCTTTAATTCAATCTGTCTGCCTTATGTTTCGGTTATTATTAAGATTAATCATACGCTAATCTCTTGGTACAATGCAGCTCCAGAACCGAAGAAGGCCAAAATTGAAGATCATGTGTCCAAGATTAAGAGGAGTTTGGATTTTCTCTCCTCCAGGGATTCGACGCAGGTTGCCCCTCCCATGCAGTCTTCTTCCCAGGGCGAGATTTAGTGTGGAGTGCTTGTCGTCTTCCCCCTTAAGGATTTCCTTGTCCTAAGGGTGTCCCCCCCTCTCTCTCTCTCTCTCTCTCTCTCTCTCTCTCTCTCTCTCTTTCTTTTTCTTGTGCTTTGTGTTTTGTGTCGGTTCCCACCGCTCGTGGTTGCTCTTGTATTGTCCTTCTGTTATTTTGAATGAGATGGTGTGATTTATCCACTTTTTCAAATATATATATATATATTGGGCAGAACTTAAGCTTGATAATTAAATCAAATATTATTGTTCACTTTTATCTTCTAGAGAGAAAATCTAAGCTCAAGCTTTACTCATTGCAATCTAATATTAACTACTTCGATGCTAACATGACGGGACCATTTTCAACATTAGCATAAAAACAAGTGGCAAAATAATTATAATTATAATTATAATTAAAAGTCAACTTTCCGACAAAGGCACTGCCTTGGGCTGTAGCCTTTGCTTGAAGTAACATCTATGAAAATTACATTCCCACAAAAGTGAACATAATTTTCTCTAGTGGCTTCGTGTGGTCTTTCGCATAATGAGCATTGAGTTGCGGCATCTTTTCATTTTAAGTGGCTTTTCATGATTCCCACCCACCCCTGCGCGCGCACACACGCACAAAGAAGAAAGAAAAAAGCAACTAATCTAACTATACTCCAATTGAAACAAAATTTACATAAAAAAAATCAATAAGATGACATTAATTCAAATCCTGGATTATAACATATAAATCATAAATAATCACGTCACCAAACGATTCTTTTGAACATTTACTTATGGCTAAGTTAAATTCCACATTTGACTCTGAGATAATTTTCCACTAACATTTTTCCATTAAGACTAAGTTAAATCCCTCTAGGTTTAGAATATCCCATTCTCCTAAGCCGCGAGGTCTATAAATGTGTTTCTAATTAACTAGTCTACTCCCAGCCTTGTCTAAGTTTGGGCCCTTCCACAAGAAATCACAACGGATGCGGTCTATAGCTTTGACAACCCAAGTTGGGAGTTTATAGATAGACATCCAATAAGTGGGAATAATAGTAAGCACTAAGTTCACCAACATGAGTCTACCTCCAAGAGAAAGTATCCTAGATTTCCAAGAAGTCAATCTGGAGCAAATCTTAGATATGAGGGTTTCCCAGTCCTAGCGATTGAGTCACTTGCTTGAGATCGGAATTCCCAGATACGTAAGTGGAAGAATTCCAGCTAAGCAGTTTAAGGTTCTTGATAAGGACCTGTCCGGTTGAAGTCCAATTCTTGTCGAATAAAGGCAAGTTTTGTGTGAATTAATGGCTAGCCTAGACATTCCTTGAAAAAGGTACAAAATGAATTTTATGATTCCTAGGTCTTCCTCCCCTCTTGTTGTCAAGAGAGTCAAATCATCTGCAAATTGGAAGTGTCAAATCTTCCCAACATCATCGAGGGGAACTCCATATAGGACACCAGATGAAAGAGCATTTGAAAACATTGTACTTAGGACATCAACTACTAGAACGAACAGGAGGAGGGAGAACAGATCACCTTGTCTTAACCCTCTCCGATATCGAACATAACCATTCACTGAGCCATTTACTAGAATAGAGGATTTGGAAGTTACTAGCATACTTTATATCTAGCCAATCCAGCGATCGCAAAATCCTTTAGCTTTCAAGAACTCTAAAAGGAAGTCCTAATCCACCATGTCGAAGGCTTTAGCAAACTCCACTTTTATAATATTGTCAGTCAATCTTTGTTTTTGGAGACTGAAGTTTGTCTCTCCTTCTACTACAATATTGTCCAGGATATATCTATCTGACATAAAGGCGGACTGAGTTGATTCAATAAGTGAATCAATGACTTTTCTTAGTCTGGAAGCCAAAATTTTCAAGATTATCTTGAAAGATGAATTGATTATGCTGATTGGGCCGAAGTCGGTTGAGTATTATGGGGATTTAACCCAGGGTACCAGAACAATGTTTGCCCAATTAATTTGTTCCAGATTAGCTGTGCCATTATAGAAGTCTTGACAAAGAGCCATCAAGTATTTTTTGATTGTAGACCAGAATTTCTGAAAGAAGAACAAAGGGATACCATTAGGTCTTGGGCCTTATCAGTACCTAGCTCAAAGGTGGCTTTTTAATTTCCTCTTAAGCGAATAGAGCCTCTAAAGCTGTAAGGTCCACCCTGTCCTTATTAATTAGCAACCTGTCCCAATCAAATCATAGTTGTGTAGGGCTTTTAGTGCCAAACTGCAATCAGAATATAGAAGAGAAAATTTTCCTAATTTCTCTCGTCTCTTCGAAGGTGGATGGATTATGAATAATATGGGAAATGAAATTTCGATTACCCGGGACCATTTGCCACTATGTGGAAAAACTTAGTATTGGCATCTCTTTCCTAATGAAATTTCAGTTATCCCGACCGTTTGCTATTGTGTGGAAAAACTTAGTATTGGTATCTCCTTCCTTAGCTCCAGTACACTTCTTCTTGAAATAGAGTATTTTTCAAGTTTTGCCGCAATTCTTGAAAAACTTAGTATTTTTCAAGTATTGGCTGCATGTCTCCTTGATAAAATCTAAGTTTTTCGATTTCATGGAGAATTTCCTATTCTGCAGTTTGATGGAGCCAAATTGAGATCTAGCCTACTCTCGTAGCCTATCTCTAGTATGAGATAATTTTTTTTTGTGACACGGTGAAAGCCCCACATCCTTGCTGGTTGGATTGCGCCCACCAAGATTGGATAAGTTCATTAAAACCTTCTACGGAACACTAGGCTAGTTCAAACCTGAATTGGTGTTGTTTGAAGTTGTGATTTCCTGTTGTTAGCTTAATGGGAACTTGATCAGATCCAAATATTGGGACGCAGGACTGACTAATCCTTGGGTGGTGACTCAACTAGTCCTGATTCACTAAGAAACGATCTAGCCTCACATAGGTGGCATTCACCTGTCCATTAGTCTAGTTTAAGAGTCTACCCACGGAAGTGGGCTCAGTAAGAAATAAGTCCCATTATGTTCACAGCTGGAGTCCTCAATGAAGAATTATCCATTGTTGGAATTGGGTTCTTTGTTGTAGATTCTTTTTCAAATATGATCTATGCTGGTAGTAGTGGTTGTCCTGCTGATTTTGTTGTGGATGTAGATGCTAAAGCTGTGTGCATTGCAATGTAGAGCCGGATTGATTGGAGAATGATTATCAAGACAATCCTTACATCTAATGCTAAGTTGGTTAAGGCTGTCAAGCAAGGCTCTCATTTGGAAACATGGAGAATGAGTTTACAGATCAACATCATCACAAACCTTAGTGTCGAAATGGGCAATCCAAATTTGCATGTTATTGCAAAAAGCTGGAATTAGGCTGCTTCTACTCTTGCCATACATGGACTAAACCATCATGAGGTTGCTCTATTTCATCGTGGAAAAGAGCTGCCTAATTGGCTTATGAAGAGTCTTAGACTCAATGGTTTCTTATGTTAGAGTTTATTTACTGTGTTATTTGTTAGCTTAGATGTATTTAGTCTCTGTGGTTTTTTTGGTCTCTGTTTGTTTTGCTGAACCTTTGTAATAATTTTTTTTTATTTCAATAGAATAGAGCTCTTTCCTTCAAAAAAAAAAAAAAAAAAAGGTCACATTTTAGAGCTTGTGCCGGAGCGATATCTTCAAAGTTTGGGATATCGTTATTATTGTTTGTGGTAGAAAAGATGACATTAAAGTCACCACAGATCACCCAAGAAAGGGCTCTACCCCCTGGCTAGAACGTATTCCATTCCAAAATGACTGTTTGAGGTGTCTGTCATTAGGTCCTTAAACTGAAATACACAGCCAGTTTTTTCTTCCCAAAGGATTGTAAACATTATGATCTGGATTATTGCACAAGATTATATAAACATAATAATTGATTTGATTTAATGAAAGTTTGAAAATGCAAAAATAAAAACAACAAAACATAGTGGTCGAGCTGCTTTCTTTTTTCTTAGTGCCTCCGCAATCAATGAGGTTCAAATAAAACAATATGAAAGTGAAAGGAACAAAAATTTTGTGTGGGTCAACATATCTCATCCTTTGATCACCTCAAAATCAATTTAGATATTTTGTACGTTGAACTAGTATTTTGTATGAGATCATTATTTTGGAGATAAAATTAGTAGGGTAGTACCTCGCCATCTTATATTATATATATATATATATATTTTTTTTTTTTGATAAATCTTATATTATATATTTACTAAGCCCATGCTTTTTAAAACCTTATCTTCCTTCTTGTATTTAATTACGAGTCAACTACTTTAGAATACCCAGATCAGTCCCTCTATTATAGTCAAAATACCCTTTCAGTCCCCCTATTATTTTTCGTCCCGTAGAGATCCCTCTATTATTTTTTTTGGGAAAAAGCAGTCCCTCAACCCAACGCCCGTGAGTTTCTCCGTCTGGAGAGCTGACGTGGCTTAAAGCTAGATTAAAAAAAGAATAAAATAATAAAAAAAATCGGTTACAAACAAACCCGGATCCGATAGGAGCTGATTAACATTAAACAAAAGCATTAGCTAATCGGATCCGGGTTGAAAATCCGGATCCGATAACCAATATACCCCCTTCTTCTCCTCAATCTCCTTCTCTTCTCCACCGCTGAAGCTCCACCGGTTCTGCGAGCACAACCACCGGCCAGCCTCATTGAGCACTCTTGCCCCTCTTCCCCCCTCATTGAAGCTCCACCGGGCTACGAGCGCACCCATCGGGCTGAAGCTCCACCGGGCTGTTAGCACACTCCACCGGGCTGAACTCCGGCCATCAACTTTGATCCCTGAACTCCGGCCACCATCACCCATATTTGTTATTTTGTTTTGGTTTTTATTTATCAATTTGAGGTTGTATTTTATTGTAAGATCACGATATTCTGACGAACTAATGAAATTAGTGCTTGTTAGCATATATTTGAGGTTGTATTTGGTCAGCTTATCAGCATATATTTGAGAAAAGTTACAATATGCAGGTTAAAATTATATGGTCAGCTTGTCAGCATACATCCTGCACAATAATTAATCAAATGTACAAATAATTCCTGGATTCATAAGTAATCAACACTGCTATTCATAATAATTCCTGGATTCATAAAAGTTACAATTTGCTGAACACTGCTGTTTTAAGTTAGACAATGTCATATACAAAATTGCAATACATATCAGTTTTTGAAACTCTAAAACCAGGACAATGCCTGCAGAACACCAATAGCAATACAAATCTGCTATTCAAAAATTTCAAAAACACCAATAGCAAATGAAGAACTTAGACTCTATTTTGAGTTAGACAACAGCAATACATAACAATTTTTGAAATTCCAAAACCAGGACAATGCCTGCAGAACAAAAATTAGTACTGCATTCAACTTCCATACTTTTCAGGTTTGCTGTTTGCCTGCATCAGATGTCATGCTTTCCTGTGTAGTTGGTATTACATTCTCACTGTCAGTTGCTCTTTTAGCCATAGCAGCCCTTCTTGCCTGCACATTAAACAAACTAAAGACATTACAATAATCCTCATGTGTGCAATTTAACACAGTTAATAGGAACATTACCATCAATTCTTCTGTAGTGACAAAAGAAGAGAAATGAGGAACATCCCTTCCTATTATAAGTCCCCCTGCATATTTTCCCTAAACCACATAAGGAGTAATTCCATAAGAGCTCTGGTGTAAAGTAAGTGAAGTTATAGTTAAATTGCAAGAACATATATATTACCTGTAAAGTCTGGAATCTTCCTGCAGGGTAAGAGAGTGGAGTAGCTCCCACTTTATGAATTGTTTGGTCAGTTGCCCCACTGTCAGAATGAGCTACAGTGGTTGCAGGATTCACTGGTAACTTTCTCCTTCTCCTAGGTGCAACCGGCTTATCTTGATGAACCCTTGGTGCAGACTGTCCTCCATGCCTTGTCTGTGTAGATGAGACATTAGCAGCAGGATCTATAGAAGATACATCACCTTCTTGTGGGTTTTCATTGTTTTCCTACAAAGGAGATTTAAATATTAGGACAGTCAAAGTTAACAAGTGCTCTAATATCAATAAAGTAGAGATTCTTACCCCTGTCCTGAGTTTCTTTGGGCATGTGAGTTTGTTGTGTCCTTCTTTAAGGCAAACACTGCACTTGAATACTCTTCCCCTCCTTGACAATTTTGTTCTGCACTTGTTCTTTTCTTCCAATGGTTCCCTTCTCCTTTTCTTAACAGGTCTTCCGGGAAGCCTCTTAACTACAGGAGGCAACAATGGTCCTTCTTCACTTGGTGGCCAGAAGTCTCTACCTTTGACTGGGTTCACTACAGATTCATAGGCCTTAAGGTAATATTCCCTTCTGAAACACTCAGCTACAAAATCCATAGGATCTGCACCATTGAAAGCAATGGATGCCATAGCATGCTGGCAGGGAACGCCAGATTTACTCCATTTTCCACATGAGCATACATGTTGCCCTAACATGACCACAAAAGCTTCCCTAACATGTAAGGCCAAGTTGTCCCAATATACTTCATGACTCGCACCCCCATTCCATTCAACTTGCCATTTCCCACTCTTTGTCCTCTCCTTCTCTATCTTGGCAACTATGTTTGGTCCACAATCAAACCTCCATTTCCTCACAAACTCTCTTTTAACAGCCAATCTAGTCATTACATATTGTCTAATGTCCTCAAGCATTGTTATGATTGGCTTACTCCTAGCATCTAATACAACTCCATTGAATGTTTCACACATATTGTTGTCTATAACATCACACTTTACTAAATCAGAGAAAAATGCAACACACCAACCTGTGATGGGCCAGTTGTCCAACAAGTCCTTCATGGCCTCCTGCCCTCCATTCATGCTAGACATCAAATCTAGGTTTCTCTGCATCTCTGGATTGCTGGTTGATCTAGCAACATTCCAGAATGCAATTTGGAGGTCCTTGCCTTGGTGCTTCTTACCCCATCTTGCATAGATGTGGCGTGCACACATCCTATGCTCAATGTGAGGAAACAGGTCTTTAGCAGCATGTATTAGGCCCTGCAATATATATATATATATATATATATATATATATATATATATATATATATATATATATATATATATATATATATATACATAGAGTTTCAGTTCTATCATGATAGTGACAATTAATAGAAAATTTTATTTCATTTTGCTTACCTTCTGCATGTCGCTAATGAAGGACCATCCAAGACCATCTCCAATGCAGAGATCTTCCTTCAGCTGCTCAAAGAACCAGGTCCAAGATTCAGTTGTCTCCTTTTGCACCACTGCCCATGCTATTGGGAACATCTGGTTATTCCCATCCCTCCCAACAGCCACAAGCAACTGACCCTTCAACAGTCCTTTTAAGAAACACCCGTCAACTCCTATAATCCTCCTACACCCACCTAGGAACCCTTCTCTCACAGCTGTCAGACAGATGTACATCTTCTGGAATGTGGGTGCCTGATCTGGCTTCAATCTTTGAGACATCACAATAACATTGCTCCCTGGGTTGGTGGCTTTCAATTCAAGGGCATAACTATTCAAAACTCTAAAATCCTCCCAGAATTGCTCTTCAATTTTCCTCAAGACAAAACTCTTCACATTTCTGCAGACTTTGTTTGTGACAAAGACACCCATCTCCTTCCTCACAAGTGACCTTAGATGTCTAGGTGCAATGAAGGGCATTGCTGTCAGCATCTCACCAAACCTCTTAGCAATAACTGTAGCTGTTACTCTTCTGTTTTTTGTAACTCCAAGAAGGCAAGTGTGTTGAGAGACATAGTTCTTCACTACAAAGGATTTCTTCCCACTGCACCATGAACAGAGAATTAGCCATTTGCAGTTCTTTCCAGCACAGGCAGCCCTAACTCGCACTGCATCATTCTTGAGGTATTTGAATTCAAAACCTTTCCTAGTTGAGTACTCCACTAGTTCCTTCTTAAATATTTTCAGATCCTTGAAGCTGAGGTCAAGGGAAAAATCCTCCAATGGACTGCTGGGATCAAAGGTCTTGCTAGTAGATCTGTGTCTCTGTGCATCCTCTTTGTCTGAGCCTTCACTTGTGTCTTCATAGCTCCCTGGATCAGATGATGAAATATAATCACTGGCATACCCATTAACTTTTCCAAATTGAGAGACTCTCCTGGCATTGCTCCAAACAAAGGCTTCATCTTCTACATTTCCTGTTGGTGTATCCTCAGCCTCATTCTCAACATTTACTTGCAAGCTCTTCTTCAGCTCAACGTAATTCCTTACCTTCTCCCTGGCTTCATCTCTTTCAGCATCTTCCTCGGAGTTGCAAGGCACTTGAGATAGAGTTTCATCATCATCCGTAGTAGAACCACTACAACTCTGATTGCCCTGCACCTCATCAGCAACCCTATCATTTTCTTGTGCATTAACTTCATTCTCTTCAATCGGCACCTGAACTAAAACTTCACTCCTTAATGCAGAGCAGTCAATTTGTACTCCTTGGCCATGCTCCTCATTGTCCTACACCTCATTGTCCTGCACCTCATTGTCAACTGCCCCTTCATTTTGTACTGCAGAATTAAGCAGAGCAGTCAATAACTTCTCTTGGACTCCAAGCTTCAGAATATTTGGAATATCTCGAACATGGCTAGCAGCAGATACCTCAACATACACATCTACTGCAATTTGGTGTCTAAGTTCTTCAGCTAGTCCTCTAATGTCATCATCATTGGAGATGTTCTTCAATGCCCCACACCCATCCAAGAAAAATAAATCCACACTTGAGGTTACATTATATCCCAACACTTGAAGATCTCCTAATATGTCCCAGTAGCAAAGCTTGTCAGGGTCCACACCGAATTCATCCACTTTCCCATCATTGTATTTTGGCCTTCCTTCTTTGACCAGTGTGCCTCCATGGTGGTATCTAACAACATATTCCACAGACATGGTTTCACACCTATACAAAAAGGTAGAGTTCAGCCATAATTAATAAGAAACATATTCACAACAACAATAACAACAAACTTTGTGCTACCATGATTAATAACAAACACAACAACAATAGCAACAACTTTGTGCTAGACTCTTTGCTTAATTCATTGTCTCTGTTTCTTCTTCTGTTTATCCTCTTTTAATCTTCCAATGTATATCACAGAAAAGAAACAAGTGGAGTATATATAGACTTGGCTCAAAAACAAGATTTATGTCTGATATACAACCTCTGCTCTTGTTATTTACAGAACATCACAGCACCTCTCTTACAGTGATGAATATTGCTAGATTCTACATCATAGACTTTAAAAAAACAAGGGTTGAAGTTTGAATTGAATTCTTGTTTTTATTTGGAGAGAATAGTCTAATACTGGGTAATAGCCAACTCTTTTCTGTTCTGACAAACACAAAATAAGGAAAAATATCTAAGAGGACAAAAACATTATCAACTAAATATCATCAGGAATGGTAAGATTTTGTTTCATCCTCCGAGATGAAGACACATTAAGGAGAACAACAGTTCAATTAATTTCCTCAACAAATTTTGAAGAACACTTAAAAAAAATTATTGTTTGCAGCAAGAATGTATACCCAAAAATAGAGGGACTACGCATTCATTTATTTGGTATTCCTCCACATGCCTCATTTAACTTTCATATAGCGGACCCTACTATGGGGGACCAGCTCAACTAACAATGATTAAACAAACTGAAAACTGAAAACATGCTGGAATTGAAGGATATACAACAGAATAAACAAAGTAAAACCACAATCAATACAACAATGCAACATCTCATAACAAACGCCATATCTCAGTTTACACAACTGAAACCCTGAGGCATACCCAGACATAAAACCAAGCGAAAACCCTAGATCCTAACTCAATAATGCTTACCCAGTGAGAATCAGGCTGAAATTGAAGGAAACCCGGCTTCACAAGGGTCGGCCGTCCAACTCACGGTGGATCACGGTGGTTGACAGTCAGGAAGAGGTGACGGTAGTGTAGGCTCGGGGGAAGAGGGGTAGACAAGGGAACAATGTTCAGTGAGGCTGGCCGGTGTTAGTTTTGCTCGTAGAACTTGTGGGTTGTGCTCGCAGAACCGGTGGAGCTTCAGCGGTGGAGAAGAGAAGGAGATTGAGGAGAAGAAGGGGGTATATTGGTTATCGGATCCGGATTTTCAACCCGGATCCGATTAGCTAATGCTTTTGTTTAATGTTAATCAGCTCCTATCGGATCCGGGTTTGTTTGTAACCGATTTTTTTTATTATTTTATTCTTTTTTTAATCTAGCTTTAAGCCACGTCAGCTCTCCAGACGGAGAAACTCACGGGCGTTGGGTTGAGGGACTGCTTTTTCCCAAAAAAAATAATAGAGGGATCTCTACGGGACGAAAAATAATAGGGGGACTGAAAGGGTATTTTGACTATAATAGAGGGACTGATCTGGGTATTCTACCTATATATATATATATATTTTTTTTTTTTGATAAATCTTATATTATATATTTACTAAGCCCATGCTTTTTAAAACCTTATCTTCCTTCTTGTATTTAATTACGAGTCAACTACTTTTTTTAAGTAAATAATTGATATTTAGTTTAACAAAATATATATATATATATATATATAGAATCCAGGGAAAGGAGAGTTATGCAATTAAATCTCATTGAAAAGTCATGTAGTGGTGTGATTAACTCAGATGTGGCAAATTTAGATTTGATTTTCTTCTAACACATAGACTGCCTGTTGGGTTGTTTACCCACATTATAAAAAATAATAATAATGAAAAATATAATTTTTAAAAAATATTTTATTAATGTTTTTATTCTCAAGTGGTTAAAGATGTCTCTTACTATCAATTTATTTAGTAATCAAAGATTAGTATATAAAAAAAAACATAGAATTTAAAAGGCATGATTTCTCCAAGTCTACAAAATGTGAGATTTTATGATAATCACAAGCTTATAATTATTTATTTATTCAAAAAATTATTTGAATTAAAATATAATTACAGTTTATGTCCACGTGATTGTTCTTCGGAATAAAATGGGAAAAGTAAGGGATATAAATCTCTTCATTATAGGGTTAGTTGTTGCCTAATCAAATCAATCAATTATAGTATCATTCATTTGAGCAGGATTTGTGATATAAAAAATAAGAGTAGTTTTGTCTTTACATATTCATCACTTCTTAAAGAGAAAAATATGAATTGAAAAGTCTGATTCTTTTCTCAAAATTTTTAGTTTAATTATAACTATCTATTCTAAGTTTAATAAGATTAGTGAATTTAAATCGTAGTATGATATAATTTTATATATAAAAAAAACACTATAAATATAAACTTTAGCTGTTATAAATTGTACAGTGGTGTTTATGGGAGAACGTTTGCTTCACTTAATATTTATTTATTTTTAAGGAATATGACAAGTGACCTCACAAAAGAATTGTTAAAGGATATATATAAGTATAATAATGCATTAATTTCAATAATTTGTTTAATTTTTTAGCGATTTATTAACTTGAACAAATGTTATACTATATGCATATTTAAAAAAATTTCAAGAACCAAACTAAACAAATAAATCTCCTTATCATGCAAACTTGGAAAAAAGAGAAATCATATCTTTCTGCATGAGATACAATGAATAATATTTTTATAGTACTGCAATAATATTGGTAATCTAAAAATTTTACTATGGATCTACTTATTTATCATTCATGTGACAAGACCATAGTTTTTTATTTAATATTAATCATGATTAATAAAATTTTTATCATAAACTCCCCAACTTTTCTTTCCTTTCTTTGATACAAACAAAAACGCAAGTAAATGATTTAACTTCAGGTGGTCCTTTTCCACTGACATGACTGTCCAACAACTCTCTAGAATGCACTCTCCATTTGAAGGAAGCTTTTTTTCTCTTTAAATCATCACAAGAAGACAATGAATATCCATGAAACACTTGGCCTAAGAAAATTATTTGTTATTCCAACATCTTCTATTGTGTTCAAACTAGTTTGTCTTATAAAATGATAAATAATCCCAACCCAGCGTAGTATACGTTTTGATAATATGAATCAATTGTTCATTTGTTCTTATCCTCAATATATTCCTTTTCTTTTGAATCAGTTCTCCTCCACAAAAATCAATTATGATAGAATGATTTATATCAACCAGAACTATAACCAGTTGGTTTTATTTTATTAAATTAGGAGAGCTAATATGTGACATTGTACTTCACTTTTTTATAACACAGTACAAGAAAATAACAGTTTTCTGAAACTAAAAAAAAAATTACTCACATATTTATTCTTTGGGTAAATATATATAGAATACCCATGGAGCATTAAAAAAGATTATAAAATAATTAAAGATATAGCAAATTTATCTATGAAACAGACAAATTTACCCATAGATTACTTAAAAAAGACTTGTGTAGGTAAAATTTAGGTGAGTAAATTATATTTATTCATGAATTATTTGTGGAATTTGTCAATGAATACCACTTTCGCAATAATCCCTAAATACTTCAAAAGGGGAATTAGACTTCATAATATCACTCGCGGATTATCTTAGGAATAAGTTGTTTTATTTTACCTTTGTTATTTTGTGATTTTAGATTTTTCTATTTTCTTCTTTGTTTTTTGTCTGCTTGTGTTGCTTGTTTGATGTTGTTGGTTTTCTAATAAATTTCATGATTTATCTATTTTATTAAAAAATTATTTTACTTTATATGAAACTCATTTGTGTGTAATTAATCAATAACAATGCTTTTACTTAAAAAACTATTATTTGAAAAAAAATGTAAAGATATTTTTGCAGTTATAAATATTATAAAAGAATTCAATGAATAAAAAAAATCATCATTATAACCAAAAACAATTCGCCAGTGGAAGTTTCTGATTTTCGACCAATTAGTTTAAACAATTCCTCCGGTAAAATCATTTCTAAGATACTTGCATCTAGATTGAGTCAAGTAATCAGCAAACTGGTTGATGATTCCCAATCAGTTTTTATTAAAAGAAGATGCATTGCAAATAATATCATCGTTGCCCAAGAAGTGATGTTTAATTTTCAATAACGGAAATTTCTTGGTTAGGCATTCAAAGTGGATTTTGCAAAAGCCTTTTACTCACTAAAGTAGAGCTTTTTATTTTAGATTTTGGAGGCAAAGGGATTTGGACCCCGATGGTTAACCTAGATTCATACAATACTCAAAACTGCAAAGACCCGAATACTTATCAATGGGACAACACAGGTTTATATCCGTTGTAAAAGAGGTCTGAGGCAAGGATATCCACTTTTCTCCCCTCCTTTTTGCACTAGCATCAAATGCCCTACGTGCAATGTTTTATCATGCCATTAAATCCAAAATCCTGATAGGAGTACAGCTGGACCAAACTAAGAACATCTGCCACCTCCAATATGCAGATAATCTAGTCATTTTCTTAGCAGAAGGACATGATGACCTCGGTATAATTAAACTAATTCTTTATCTATTTGAAGGTTTATCGGGCCTCTCCATTAACTATTCAAAAAGTTGTTTGCATTCTACAAATTATGACTTTCAACCAAATATTGTGTCTACTTCAATATTAGATTGTGCCAAAAACTACTACCTATTACATATCTAAGGATCCCTATTTCTGGAAGGCGACTAAGGCGCCAAGACTGGTTAAAACTTATTGGAATGGTTGAATCTAGACTTATCCCGTGGAAAGCAATCTATCTTTCCTTAGGTGGCAGATTGACTTTTCTTAATTCAATTCTTTCTACAATCCCAGTCTACTGGATGTCAGTTTTCAAACTCTCATCTTGGGTGATAAAAAAATTGACAAGATTCGAAGGGACTTTCTGTGGAAAGGACCGATAATGGGATCAAAAGGAATTAGGCTAGTGGCCTGGAATAGGATTTGTAGACCTCGTAACATGGGTGATTAGGGAATTCTCAATCTTGAGGAATTTTAAGGGATTGGTGTAATCGATCGAGTTTGAGCCCAACTCGATACATAAATCGAGCTACTTGAGCTCATTTGATTAAGCTAGATAAAGACTAATAAACTCGATTTGATCATAGCTATTTTTAAACTCGAGCTCGAACTCAATTATATATATAAAAAAAACTAATATATAATTTATACCTCGAATCAAACTCGAGTAGTTTGCAAGTAGTAGTGTATCATTTACACCCCTAAGTTCCATTCTTGGAAAATGGTGGTGGAAGATCTCCTCCAAACCCAAATAGCTGTTGGGCCAAAATCATCAACTTCAATTGCTTGATAAGAAATTCTCCCGGAATCCTATTTCAAACAACACCTAGAAACAAGTCCTTCTTTTGGGCAGGGGTTAACACCATTCTGTCTTCGTTTCTCTCTTGCTTAACTAAAACTATTCCGAATGGTGTCACCACTGTGTTTTGGTTTGATATATGGCACGATGGGAGAGCTCCCAAAGACTTATGGCCTTCTCTCTTCAGCGATAGTAGCTCTTCTTGCTTATCCTTATGACAATTCTCCCAAAATCTAGATTCACCAGAGAGATTATTTTACATAGCTACAACAAATGATCTCTTACTGCTTCTGACCTCAATCCTCAACTGCTACAATGATCAGGATGATAACAACACCTGAACACTAGAGAAAAATGGTGCCTACTCGTTAAATCCTTATACAAGTTTGTAGCAGATGGAGGAGTTTGCAGCCTGTTATATCCTCATTTTTGGAAAATCTGTTGACCAAGTACAATCTCGTTGTTTCACAGTTGGCTAGTGTGCGATGACAAAATCTTAACTCTGACGAAGCTGTTAAAGAAAGATTGCAACTTAATTACAGCTCACCACTGATACATGTGTTCTTTGCCACAAAGCTTCTGAAATAGTAGAACACCTTTTCCTTAATTGTGAATATTCAGAGCAGATTTTATCTTACTTCTATCAAATTTTTAGAACTACATGTTCCTCCTCCTTCCATTTATAAGATCTGGACTTCCTGGATTCCATTGCTAGATATCCGACAACAACCTATTTGGGATCTTTGCTCTAGAGCCATTATTTGAAATATTTGGTTGGAATAAAATAATTGAATTTTTAAATTACTTACTTCACCTTATAACTCGATTATTTTTAAAACTTCTAACACACTTTTTTCTTGGTTTTCCACAGCTACAGACACACAACAACATTTTCTCAGTGAAGTGTCTCAGAGGATAAAGCGCTCCTTGGATTTCATGAGCGCAAGAACTATAGACAACACTGACAATATGATCTAAGTCTCAGTTTAGGAGTGTCTACTCCATCACACAGCTTGGGCAGGCTTGTGTAATTAGACGGTGGACCTCGCCAGCCTAACTGTCCTTTCTTTTCTTGCTTCCTAAAAGTGCGTCATCTCTTGTGAGAGTCTCTTGTCAATTGTTCTAGTTTTAATTTCCTTGTATATTCCTTCTTTTTCAATAAAACAGTAGTTTATCTATTTTTACAAAAAAAATCATCATTAAAAGTTTAACTTATTATTTATTTATTTATTTTAATAAAATGGATAAATTTTAAATGCATTAGAAATTAGAAATTGAATGGCACAAAAAGTTCAAAGAGTGCGAAAACTAGGAGAATGCGGAGAGAATTTAAAAAATAACAAAATACTACATAAAATAAGCCCATGGAAAATGGATATAAGAGAAAAAAAAAAGCCCCTTAACATAAATTACATAGAGTTGGCGGAAGACTGAGAAGCCTCTTCTCTATTAATTTTTGTCGGATAATAAAAGTTTCTTTCAGTTTATTAAAAAACCATTATTATTCAAAAATTCTATTCCACGCATCATGGAATATTTAATATATACCTTTTTTACAAATGATCCATTAGTTTTTAATGCATCATAAGTACATTAAATGAGATAAGAAGTCTCTTCTCTAGGATTTGGGCCCACTTCACGGTTCTTCTTAATGTGATAATCCTACTCTTCCTAGCGGATGCCTGGTCCTCGTGGGAGTCGACATGGATTTTGCACCCTAAACTTTTGGGAAATCTCTTGATTAGGGTTATTTGCTGGTGCATTTGGATTGAGCGCAAGAGCCTCTTTTTTTCCTTTGCTTTCCTCGATGTCTATGCTATCATTTGTAAAATTGACTTATTGCTAATCGTTTGGATTTCTATAGCAACCGACTTTGCTAGTCTACAACTCGACGAACCCCTCAAAAAGACCAAGTGCAGCCTAGCTTTTTTGGGCTCCAGGGCACACACCCAACATTTCGTCTTCCCCAACAAGCAAGCTTGAGGACCCCCTCTCGACGGCAATCATAGCACTTAAGTCTGTCTTTCCCCTCCACGGTGTTTTCTTCACTGTGGATTTTCCCTTCTCCTTCTCTTATGATTTGGTTCCTTTTGTCGTCTCCTATTATGTTTTGAGAAAGATTCTTTTTTGTTTCCCACAATGAAATGGACCACTCTTCTACTACTAGGAGAGTTCATTTTCAAAATTATTTTCTATTAGTTATGTGGAAATGAGTGAGATTTGGAAAAGCAATGCCACTAAAAAATAATTTTATGCATGGTATAGTTTTTCTTATAGCATGGGGCTGAACAAAATTAAATTAACTTTCCATTTTGGGAGCGTGCATTACTAAGACCGCATATGATTAATCATGCCTGCAGAGAAAATTTGCAGATTAACAATTAAAAATAGTAAGATACTGCTATTTTATTAGATGAAACGACGGAAAAGTCCCTGGGGACTAATCAATTTGGTTGGGAGAAGATCATGCTTAGCTTCTCTAACATGTGAAGAAGTGTTCATCAAGCTGGTATCCTCTGGCTATAAGTATGCAACCCAGTTCCTTCTTTCAAGCATGCCAGGCTAGGAACAATGGCTTCTCCACTTACACTACTCTTATTAGCTTCATTCCTGATGGCCTTGCTGCCTTCTCAATGTGTTACTGCAGAACACTCTGAGCAGGCAGAGTCAAGCAGAGTATATTTCAGATTCTATTCTTTGATTCATCCATACATAGCATTCAGTTTGTATCAAGTAAATTAACATCACTAATGTTCAGGTGTACATTGCTTTTCTGGGAGAACGTAAACATGATGATCCAGAACTCGTCAAAAAATCACACCATGACATGCTCACATCTCTGCTCGGAAGGTACACGTATATAAACATTGAATTGTTTTATATATATAGTTTTGCTTCACTGATGGCATAAACTTGATGTTTTTTCCAGCAAAGAGAAAGCTCTAAAGTCCATAATATACAGTTACAAACATGGGTTTTCAGGATTCGCAGCCACACTGACAGAGTCCCAAGCCAAGCAACTATCAGGTTTCCATAGTATCTATATATATCACAGTGAATAATATTACAGTGTGCAAGCTAGGCATTCAAACAGTCAGCTTAATCTCAATACAGGTTTTCCGGGGGTGATCAGTGTAAAACCTAATCAAAAACGCCAATTGCAAACAACCAGAAGCTGGGACTTCCTTGGTCTTCCATATGACCACCCTGAAGGAACACTCCTCAAGAAAGCCAACTACGGAGAGAACGTCATCATTGGTGTCGTTGATACAGGCACACAACAAACAAAGAGCTCTTTCTCCTCTGTTTCTCTAATTGTTCTTTGATCTTACTATGAAGGAATTCCATTTTCAGGTCTATGGCCTGAATCAAGGAGCTTCAGAGATGAAGGTTTCGGTCCCATACCATCAAGATGGAAAGGCAAGTGCCAAACAGGGCAACAATTCAACAAAAACCATTGCAACAAGAAGCTGATCGGCGTGCGGTGGTACTCTGGCGGAGTTGATAAGGATGCTCTGCAAGGTGAATATCTTTCGGCACGGGACTTGAACGGGCATGGAACACACACGGCATCCACTGCTGCTGGTGTGCTCGTACCCAACGTGAGCTTCAACGGCATTGCAGCAGGGGCGGCACGCGGTGGAGCACCCCGAGCGAGACTGGCAATGTACAAGGTGTGCTGGGGAGTTGGCGGTGCATGCTTCGACGCACCCATTCTTAAGGCCATAGACGATGCAATTCACGATGGCGTGGATGTCTTATCGTTGTCACTGGGGTCATTTATGAATGAGCAAATGGGCACACTGTTCGCTGTTTCCAAAGGCATGACCATCGTCTTCGCGGCAGGGAACGATGGTCCTGCGCCACAGACTGTATCGGCTTCTGTTCCATGGATCATTAGCGTGGCCGCATCCACTTTGGACCGCTCCTTCCCCACTGTCCTCAACTTCGACAACAATCTTAAACTAGTGGTACTTATCACATATATGTCGCTTCAGTGCTTTTTTTTGTTTTGCGAAATCCACTATATATCCACCATCCATTACCAGTTGACCTCATTTAATTGCAGTCTCAAGGCCTGTTCTATGACAACAAAAAGAGTACTTCCAAACCAATTGTTGCTGGCGGCAGGTACTATCATGCGACTGAATATATATGTATATAGATAATTGTATGAGTGTCCTTATTTGGTTTTTTCTTTTAATAAACTCTCATTTTTTTTAGGTGTAACCAGGAGGCACTCAAGGACGTGGATGTTACTGGTAATATAGTGCTCTGTTTTTCACCCGGTGAGGTCTCGAGCATACTCCCCAGGGCTGAATTCGGGATTGCGATGTCTACGGCAGTGGCAGCCGGAGCTGGAGGGGTCATATATGTAGAGTATCCCATTGATTTACTTTATGGTGTTACTGATATATGCAATGGCATTCCTTGTGTATTTGTAGACATTGAAGCTGCCTTGAAAATATTCGATATTCCTGCAAAGTGAGCATTAATTTTCTATCTGACTCCTACTTCAGCACTAATTAATTTGTTTCTCTTGCTCATGAATTTATGGTGATGTCTTTGTGAACTGACAGCTCAACTGTGAAAGTAAGTCTCACTAAGACTGTTGAGGGAGATGAAGTTTGGGCACCCGTCGTGGCAGCTTTCTCATCCAGAGGACCTAGCCATGCTTTCCCTTCTGTGATTAAGGTGCTTAGAATGTGACACAATCATTGCAGCATTATCAACTGATGTGATGTGTTGCTATTACAATTATCAACTCTATTAATTGTTTGTGTTTTGCCAGCCCGATGTTGCAGCCCCAGGATCCAACATCTTGGCTGCAAAGCGTGACTCTTATGCTTTTGACTCAGGGACCTCAATGGCATGCCCCCATATCTCTGGAATAGCCGCACTTCTTAAAGCAGCTCACCCAGATTGGTCTCCTGCTGCTATTAAGTCAGCAATAGTAACAACTGGTATATTACTCTCAACTATTATTACTACCTGCTACTACTACTATAACATCAAATTTGCTGATCTTTATACTTGTTGTTCTTTGAAGCAATGACCACTGACCCACACGGGCAACCAATTTTTGCAAACGGAGTTCCACGGAAGGTTGCAGACCCTTTTGATTACGGTGGTGGAGTTGTTGATCCTAATAGAGCTGTAGATCCGGGTCTTGTTTATGATGTCCAGCCAAAAGACTATCTAAAGTTCTTCAATTGCACTCTTGCTCCAAACAGAGAATGTGACGTTCTCACTGCACCATTATATTACCTCAATGTTCCTTCAATTGCCATTCCTGATCTCAGAACCACCCAGAATGTTTGGAGAACTGTTTTTAATGTTGGCAATGTGGATGCAACTTATAAAGCCATTGTTCAACCTCCTTCAGGAATCAAGATGGTGGTGGAACCTTCTGTTCTTGTGTTTGATGCCAAGAAGAAGATGAATAGTTTCAAGGTGACTTTCATGGCGACTCGTAAGGTGCAGGGCCTGTATACTTTTGGAAGCTTGACTTGGGTGGATGGCAAGGGCCATTCTGTTAGAATTCCAATAGCAGTGCGCACTGTGATTTATGACAACTATTCTGACGCTTCATAAAATCCTGAAGCTGGAATTGGTTCTAATTATCTTAAATTCTGAATAAAATCCTGTTTATTATGCTGGTATGGTAATGCTGAAGTTTTTTGCAATTTCAAGTAGTTCTCTTTTCTTCATTATAATATAGTTTCAACTATATCATGCGGCAGGCCACCATATACAATAATTTTAATTATGCTTCAATACCTCAATCATATATTAAGAGTGAGCCAAACTTTCCACCTTTTGTATAAAAGTTAAATATCTTAATCACTTGATGGCACGAAATCATAATTATGTTATTTGTGTTCTTTCTTTATCTATAAAACATAAGTTGACCATATTTAAATTTATAAAAAAAATACAGAAATATATTGTGATTTTTTTTTTTTTTTGAAAAGGTGGATTAATCACATTCATTAAAATAAAAGAGACAGTACAAGAGAGAGAAACACAGAAAAAAGAGCCAAAGCTCTACAAAAGAACCACAAAGAGTGGGAAGCCAAAACAAGGAACAAGACAGAGACCAGGGAGGAGAGAAGGACACAGAAGAACCCCCAAAGGGTGGAGAGTCCTAAGGGGGTACAACACACCAAATCAAATCATGCTAAAACTAGAGCTCGCCAGGGGAGGGGGGTCTCGAGGTCAGGGCCTCCTGCTCCACATCTCTAGAAGACAAGAAATCCAAGCTCCTCCTGATCTTGGACACTGGATCCTCTAGTTTGGCCTTCATAGGTTCTGGAGATGCATTGTACCAAAGGATAATCATGTGATTAATCTTCACAATAATAGAAACAGAAGACAGACAATTGGAATTAAAGATGTGTGCATTTCTTTCAAGCCAAGTGTTCCAAGTGATAGCTCTCAAAAGCAAATCCCATATCGGTAAAAGAGTTTTGGGGATCTTATTCCTCCACTCTTCCCAAAGGTTCTTGAGAGAACTGGGAGGACGCTCAGCCCCTAGAAGATGAGAGTAGTAATTCCATATGTGTGAGGTGTAGGGGCAATGGAGAAGGAGGTGATTAGAGGTCTCCACTGCAGCATGACACAGCACACAAGTGGTGGAATGAAGAAAGTTACATCTACGCAAGGCCAAGTTTTCCAGCGTCAAGATCTTGTTGTCCCAAGCTAACCAGTTAAAAAGGTTAATTTTCTTTGGACAACCGCCCCTCAAGATGACCGGAGTTCTGTGGCAACGCATGCCACCATCGTTCAGGAAATTATAGAAGGATTTCACAGAAAAACATCTGTTAGCCGCCAGTTTCCAGAGTTTTCCATCTTTCTCCATGGAAAGATTCGCCATAATGCCAATAATAAGGTTGTTCCAATCTGGGAAATCATTCCAGTGATTCGTAGAGGATCTACGTGCGAAATCTCTAATAGAGATCTCCTTACACTGGGCGAGACAGAATTGATTAGGCCAAATGTCAGCCAGTGCGAGGCCCTCCACCCAGTTATCGAGCCAGAAGAGAGTATTGGCCCCATCCCGGATAAGAGGAGAGACATTTTTCCTAAAAGCGGGGAGCGAATGCAGAATGCCATTCCAAAATAGGAGCGTCTCCTATAGTGTTTATGGAACAAATTTAACATGGGAGCATCCCTATAGTAATTTTCCTTGAGGATGTTTTCCCCACACCAGTGTTCCCCAGAGGCAACTTTCCACCACCATTTACCGAGTAGAGCACAGTTAATGGTGTGGAGGTCAAGGATGCCCCATCCCCCTTGATCCTTAGAGCGATAGAGCCTTCTCCAGTTAACCAGTCTAATTTTGCTATGCTGGAGGTCCGAGCCCGACCAAAGAAAATCCCTGCGGACTTTCTCAATATTCTTAATGACCCAGGCAAGTAATTTAAAGATCGACATCCAGTAAGTAGGGAGGGATGTCAGGACAAAATTAACCAACGTAAGCCTCCCCCCAAGAGAGGAGAAGTTTAGATTTCCAGGAAGCAAGCTGAGACCTAATTTTTTCCAGCAGAGTATTCCAGTCCTGACGCCTAAGTCGGCCACCCATGATGGGAATCCCAAGATAGGTAAGCGGAAGGGTGTCCGAATTGCAGTGAATGGTTCTCATCAAGGAAATATGAGGAGAATGATTTCTATTCGAGGCATATAGACAGGTTTTGTCAAAGTTGACCTTGAGCCCCGAAATACCCTCAAAGATGTAGAGGATAAGTTTGATAATGCGCAGATCTTCATTTCCTCCGTTTATCAAGATGAGAAGGTCATCTGCGTATTGCAAGTGACACATCTTAATCCCAATATTGGGCAGGGACACACCATGGAGAATACCCGAATTAAGTGCATTATTGAATAAAGTGCTAAGGACATCAGCCACCAGGACAAAAAGAAGAGGAGAAAGCGGGTCTCCCTGCCTTAGTCCACGGCGATATCTAACATAGCCACTTTGACAGCCATTAATTAGGAATCTAGCTTTTGAGGAAGTGAGGATGGAGTTAATCTATCTGCCTGTAGGAGTTCAAAAAGAAAATTCCAATCCACTGTGTCAAAAGCTTGAGCGAAGTCCATCTTAAGGATCAGGCTTGCAAACGATGCTTTTGCATGAAAAAAATGAGTTCATTCTCCGTCACAATGTTATCAGTGATACATCTCCCTTTAATGAAGGCCGACTAGGTTTCATCAACCAGAGTTGCGATCTTCGATCTCAATCTGTTTGCTAAAATCTTGGAGATGATTTTAAGTGAGGAGTTTATCAAGCTAATCGGGCGGTAATGCGAAGGGTTTTAGGGCTTTGATTTTTTTGGGATTAGCGCAATGTTAGCCCAACTGATTCTCTCTAAGTTGGCATGCCCCCAATAAAAGTCCTCACAAAGCTTGAAGATATCCTCTTTGATGATATCTCAATATTTATGGAAGAAAAATATTGGGAAGCCATCTGGCCCAGGAGCCTTATCAGCGCTCAAATCAAAGACTGCCCTACGAATTTCCTCCTGAGTAAACGGGGAGTCAAGAGAGGAAAGGTCCGGGTGTGCTTTAGGTCCTAGGAGGAAAGGCCAATTAATCTTAAATCGAAAATCCAAGCCAGTGCCACATATATGCTTGTAAAAATTTGTAAGGAAATCACTTATATGTTGCACATCATTCGCCCTATTGTGGTTATGCAGGATCCAGGGAATAAAATTCATGTTTCGTCTTCCATTGGCAACCGAGTGGAAAAAGCTGGTATTTTCATCACCCTGTTGAAGCCAGGTGACGCGGGCTCTTTGTTTCTAGTAAACCTCTTCAAGGTTGAGGATCTGGGAAAGTTCAGCTCTAAGGGTGGAATCTTTGGCCCGTTCCTCCTCAGTGAGGGACCTCACTTCTTGTAAGTTATCAAGAAGGTCAATCTTATGCAACATAGCCAACTTCTTAAGTTTAATCGAGCCAAAATCGGATTTAGCCCAATTTCTAAGGTGATTCCTGACCATGGTGAGTTTTTTGTGATTTTATAGTTTTACAAAATTGCATGTATAATGTGTATAGTAATTTAAATTGTATTATACCAAATAATTATCTTACCAGTAATTAAAAAGTTGGTTTTTTTTTTTTCTACTCACAAAGCAAAAGTTCAAATCCTGCTTGTGAGTTATTTACAATTTTCTAAAAATATTTAGTTGAATCATAAACAAGTATTTAGAAGTAATAATCTACTTTGATTATTATGTAAAGGGGCTTTGTTCTAGAGATATTAGCTCCATTACAATAAATTTTTTATAAGGATTTTCATTACTGAAAGTTCAAAATGTGCAGTGCATAATGGTGCCAATAAAAATTCCCAATTATGGGAACAGTCTTGCAGCTCAATCCCCACATTCATTGGATGAATGTGCACACCTTTGACCTAATATTTGATATGTGATTTGTCCACTTTATATAAAAAAAATTATGTACATATAAAAATTATTTTTATTTCTTAAATAATAGACATGGTTGATTCACTTTGCCCACTTCTTTCAGCAGATATTTTACCCTTGTTTGGTTATTGGATATGATTTATTTTTGAACAAAATTATATTATTGTTTTGCATGTTTCCCAATACCTAGGTCCTATACATATTCTTGTTTTGTTATTGGATATGTATATTTATATATAAGGTTTTTTTTATTTAATAAGGTGGACAAGGCACTTAAGTAGTGTTTTGATGACGGAATGAGGATGAAAATGAGAATGAAAACTTTAGAGAGGGAAATATGAATAAAAACTTTGGAGAGGGGATGTAAATATAAACTTTGTTTGGTTGGAGAGGAAATTTAGTAGGAATGTAAAAAGTTAGAAGAGAATATATGAGAAAATTACTATTATACCCTTAATCTAAAAATAATATATATATATATATATATATATATATATATGTGTGTGTGTGTTTATTTTTAATATTTAAATTAAATATGGGCATTATATTTATGTAATTATGATTCAATCAAATTATTATAATTAATTATTTAAAATAAGTAAGATTTTTTATCTACATAATATCATTAAATATTATTTAATTAAAATTATTTATTTTAATTATTTAAATATCATTATTTATTAAATTAATCATTGTATTTCATGAATTAATCCTTGTAAATATTATAATTTAATATTTAATTTGATGACTTGTATTTAAAATAAATATTTATTTAATATTTAATTATTATAAATTAATTATTTAACATTAAAAATGGACATTTTATGTCCATTATCCCCTCCATCTCCTCATGGGGTGGTTTCATTACCCCCACGGGGGATAATCAAAACAATCAATGCATACCCAAACATGGGTATATACTGGGACAAGCATTGATTCCCCTGTCCAAAGGGGAATCAATGCTGTCGTTCAAGCAGGCCGTTAGTTCAATTAATATTGTAAGAAAAAGTTGATCCCTTAATTGCTCACTTAATTAATAACAATATTTTTACTAAAATTATGATAGTGAAAATATTTAGATAGCTTTTACTATTATAAAAAGAATTAACTTTATAAAAAAGTCAATTTTCATTTAATTGAAATTTTGAATACTAATTTATTTCTATTAATGACAAACAACCATTAAGAGTTAAATTTTATTTTATTTTTAATAATACAAATGAACCATTAATTATTTATGAAATAAGAAAACAAAATACAAAGACAATGACGACAAACACAGACATCATTTACCTTAAGGGCCCGTTTGGTACTTTGCAGTGAAAGACTTTCCAGGGAAAGTCTTTCACTGCAATTACTTTCTCTGTAAAGTAACAAAACAATGTTTGGTATATATAATAAAAATTGTAATTGAAATGCATGTAAAGTTAATTCCTTCGTTTGGTATGAATAGGTTTTTATGTAAATTTGCATGCATTCTCAATTTTACCCTTTATTACTCTAGTTAATAAAATTAAAAATATATATATAAAAAAGTTAAAATCCCATCACCAAACTCTTGTAACATGAAATGAATTCATTAAAACCATACAAAAAGCTAAAATCTAATTCTAAAAATATAAAAATTTAACAAAAAAAACATTAAAAAAGTAAAAAAAAAATATCAGAAAATATCTAATGAGTGATCTCTCTTGCCCTAGAGTTTTTAAAAGAAAATAAAAACGAAGGAGTTTTGCTCTAGGATTTTCAAAACCAAAAAAAGATAAAGAAAAAAAATATTTAAATAAGGGTAGTATCGGAATTTCACTCGCCTAATACTTTCACAGCCACTGTGTAATCCTTTTCACACCCTCCCCCCTATGAATCATTTTCCCTAGTCAAAGGGAAAGTAATTACATGAAGACCGTTACTTTACATAGTTCGTATTAATAACCAAACATGTGAAAGTCTTTCACAAGTTTACTTTCCCTTGTAAAGTTATTACTTTCCCACATACCAAACGGCCCCTAATTTTCTTTCTCATCATCATTAATTAAAAGGAGTTGGTGGAGGACATAGATGCCTCCCTTTCATTTATCTTTTGTTGAATAACAAAAGTTTCTTTTAAATTATCAAAATGCCATAATTATTATTAAAGAATTCTATTCAACCCATTATGGAAATTTTAACATATACTAATTTCTATAAATAGTTGATTAGTTTAGTTTTAATATATATATATATATATATATATATATATTAGAAAATGATCCTCTATTACCATTCCTTTAGCTTTCTACGGTACTTCTTTATTTTTTGTTTTGTCTGTTTTTTTTTTTTTTTTTTTGGTTTTATTTGCTCTTACTTTTGCTCTTAATAAAACAGTAATTTATCCATTTTATTTAAAAAAATAAAAGTGAAAACATTCAAATTATAAAGTACTGACTTCAGAAATCTACAAAATGTTGGAGTTTAAATAGAGATCTATTATGTACATATAATATTTAAAAAAGAAGTCTTTTATATCCATCAAAATTACATGTTACTTTTATTTTATTAAATTATGAAAACGGATATGTAATATTATCAACCACTTCTTGATAGCAACCTTTGTTCCTTTTTATAACAAATCTTATTAATTTTTTTTTATATGGTGGTTAAAAAAGAGTTGATTTCTTAATTTCATAGGCTTGGCGAGGGAAAGAATTATTATTTTTCTGATGTGAATGTGGGATTTGATTGTAACTATTTTGGCTTGATATGAAACTCGTTTGCATATAATTAGTAACAATACTTTTACTAAAATTATAATAGTGAAAATATTTCGACAACTTTAACTATTATAAAAAGAATTAACTTTATAAAAAAGTCAATTTTTATTTAATTGAAATTTTGAATACTAATTTATTTCTATTAATGACAAACAATCTTTAAGAGTTAAACTTAATTTTAACTTTAATAATACAGATGAATCATTAATTATTTCCGAAATAAAAAAACAAAATACAAAGACAATGGATCATCTAATTAGAGAAGCTGGATCATCTCTTCTTTAACTGCACCTTCTCAAATCATATCTGGGAATTTTACTCTCAATTTTTTGGTCCAGTCATTCCACCACAGTCTATTCCTTCTCTCTGGATTACCTGGTTACCATCTCTAAATCCTTTACTCCGAAACATCTGGGATCTCACTTCTCGAGCAATATTATGGAATATCTGGATTTAACGAAATTCTCGTATTTTTAATCTAAATGCTTTACCATTTTACATTATTATTTTTAAATCTGCTAACATGCTACTCTCCTGGTTTTCAACAGCTACCGACAGTCAACAGTAGACTCTTACTGATGCATCCCGCCAAATTAAGCGCTCTCTCAATTTCCTTAGTGCAAGAATCTCCAATCAAGCTGGCGATCCAGAGCATGACTTAGCACAGGAGTAGGCTTCCCCACCCGTTTGCCTGGGCAGACCTTAAGTTCCAGACGGCATTTCTCATCTGTCCAGCATTTATCTTTTGTTTTATTTAGTTTGGATGCACTTTGTTCTACACCTCACCACTGATGAGAAGTTTACTTTTCTGTTTCTTTCTATTTTTTTCAATAAAGTTATGGTTTATCCACATTTATTTAAAAACAAAAAACAAATACAAAATACAAAGACAATGACGACAAACACGAACATCTTTTACCTTAATTTTCTTTCTCATTATCATTAATTAAAAGAAGTTGGTGGAGGACACAGATGCCTCCCTTTCATTTATCTTTTGTTGAATAACAAAAGTTTCTTTTAAATTATCAAAATGCCATTATTATTATTGAAGAATTCTATTCAAAATTTCTATAAATAATTGATTAGTTTTAATATATATATATATATATAAATTAGAAAATGAGCAGCTATTATCATTGCTTTAGCTTTCCTACAGGACTTGTCTCTTTTTTATTTTAACAAAAACAACAAGTGTCGTTTTACAAAAGGGTTTCCAAATGGCAAATGTGTACAACTGTACACTAATTACTGTGATTTATCTTTTGTTTATAATATTTTAATTTCAAATGTCAAACAATTATACCTATAAAATATAAATTTTTGTTTTATAATGTGGAAAATCATCCCATAAATCAAATTTTATGTTACATGTAGAAGTCAAAAATGCCTAATCGCTCAACTATTACTATAGTAACTTTAATTATTTTTTAATAATTTATTATAAAAATATTGTAACAAGATGAAAAATATTAAAATATCTAACAATATAAAAAAGAAAGTTCAAAATAGATCACTCCTAAAAAGCAGAGTTTGATATTGCATTTCTCACGGGTGAAAGGTTGAGGGTTTGAATTTGTGTTGAAATATATGATTAATACATTATAAAAATAATTTTATACAATATATTAGAGGTAGAGAGATTATTGGTAGTTTTTAGTGATAATTCACCACAAAATGAGTGAAGGGCAAGGATTCGAAACCTTGCTTCTTTAATACAAGTCATTAATATTATTCATGCAATGTATAGTAGGGTTTTATATTGTTGATAATATTATTTGTTGGTCATAGTGTAGATTTTCTGTATGAGAAAAAGTATTTTCACCCCTCTAAGTTACATCGCAGGAGAAATATATCTCTAGAAGAATTATTAAACACCGTAACTAATATATCTCTATACATATCAGTTCATTTGATAGCATGTGTCGCCTTTACCAAAAATTATATATATATATATATATATATATACACACAGCTGTACTAAAGTATTATTTGTTATATCAAGAGTCATCCTAGAATTAACCTTCAATTTTAGAGCGTGCGGTACTAAGGCCACATATTATTAATCATGCCTACATAGAAATTTTGCTGATTAACTATTAAAACTGGTTACATAGAGATATTTTATTATTTGAAATAACGGAAAAGCCCCCTGGGGACTGATCCCTTCTTTTTGGGTACAGACCTTGCTTAACTTCTCTAATCTGTAATAAGTGTTCATGAAGGATGTATCCTCTGGCTATAAATATGCAGCCTAGTTTCTTCTTTCAAACGTGCCAAGCTTAGAACAATGGCTTCTCCACTTACACTACTCTTATTAGCTTCATTCCTGATGGCCTTGCTGCCTTATCAATGTGTCACTGCAGAAGACTCTGAGCAGGCAGAGTCAAGCAGAGTATATTTTAGACAAGATTCTTTGGTTCATACATGCACGGAATTTAGTTTATATCAAGTAATTCAACGTCACTAATGTTCAGGTGTACATTGCTTTTCTGGGAGAACGCAAACATGATGATCCCTATCTCGTCCAAAAATCACATCATGACATGCTCACATCTCTGTTCGGAAGGTACACGTTTGAATTGTTTTATATATCTAGTTTTGCTTCACTGATGGCATATACTTGATGATTTCTCCAGCAAAGAGAAAGCTCTAAAGTCTATAATCTATAGTTACAAGCATGGGTTTTCAGGATTCGCAGCCACACTGACAGAGTCCCAAGCCAAGCAACTTTCAGGTCTCCATAGTATCTAAATATATCACAGTGAATAATATTACAGTATGAAAGCTAGGCATTCAAACAGTCATCTTAATCTCAATACAGGTTTTCCTGGGGTGATCAGTGTAAAACCAAATCAAAAACGCCAATTGCAAACAACCAGAAGCTGGGACTTCCTTGGTCTTCCATATGACCATCCTGATGGAACACTCCTTGAGAAAGCCAACTATGGAGATGGTGCCATAATTGGTGTCATTGATTCAGGCACATCTCAAAGAGCTCTTCCTCCTCTGTTTCTCTAATTGTTCTTTGATCTTACTATGAAGGAATCCCATTTTCAGGTATATGGCCTGAATCAAGGAGCTTTAGAGATGAAGGTTTTGGTCCCATACCAACAAGATGGAAGGGTAAGTGCCAAACAGGGCAGCAATTCACCAAAAGCCATTGCAACAAGAAGCTGATCGGCGCACGGTGGTACTCTCGCGGCGTGGATCAGGATGATCTGAAAGGTGAATATCTCTCGGCACGGGGCTTGAACGACCATGGAACTCACACGGCCTCCACTGCTGCCGGTGTGCTCGTACGCAACGTGAGCTTCAACGGACTTGCTGCAGGGGATGCGCGAGGTGGTGCACCTCACGCACGACTGGCAGTGTACAAGGCCTGCTGGGGAACTGACGGTGCTTGCTTTGACGCAACCATTCTCAAGGCCATCGACGATGCGATCCACGATGGCGTGGATGTCTTATCGTTGTCACTGGGATCATTTGCGAATGAGCAAGAGGGCAGTCTGTTCGCTGTTTCCAAAGGCATCACCATCGTCTTCGCGGCAGGGAATGATGGCCCAGCGCCACAAACTGTTTCGTATTCTGTTCCATGGATAATTAGCGTGGCTGCATCCACCTTGGATCGCTCATTCCCCACTGTCATCAACTTCGACAACGGCCTCAAACTAGTGGTACCTATCCCAATATATAGTACACGTTGCTTCAATGCTTCTTTCTCTCTATTCATTATCCATCATCCATTTTTATCAATTGTCTTCATTTAATTTCAGGGTCAAGCTATGTTCTACGACATCACTAACAGTACATCCACAACACTTGTTAATGGTGGCAGGTACCATCATGCGACCGTATGTGTGTGCATATATATATATATATATATATATGTATTTGTACGAATGTTGGTGTCTGTTCAATTAACCTTATCGATTTTTGTAGGTGCAAACCGGAGGATCTCAAGAAAGTGGATGTTACTGGGAAAATGGTGCTCTGTTTTTCACCTAACGATGTGGATAAGACACTCCCCGCCATTGACTCTCGGGATGCGTTATCCGTTGCAGTGGCATTCGGAGCTGGAGGGGTCATATATGTAGGGTATCCCACTGATTCACTTTATATGGTTACCATATATTGCCAGGGCATTCCTTGTGTATTTGTAGACATTGAAGCTGCCTTTAAAATACTCGATATCAAGTGAGCATTTCCTATCCCAAAAAAAAAAAAAAAAAAAACTCCTAATTCAGAACTTCGTTTCTCTTTTCCATGAGTTTATGGTGGTGTCTTTGTGAGTTTAAAGCTCACAGGTGAAGGTGAGTCTCACTAGGACTGTTGAGGGAGATGAAGTTTGGGCACCCATGGTGGCAGCTTTCTCATCCAGAGGACCAAGCCATGCTTTCCCTACTGTGATTAAGGTGCTCAGAATGTGACACTCATTTCAGCATTATTAACTGATGTGTTGTTATCACAGTTATCAACTCTAATAATACTACACTTTTGGGTTTTGCCAGCCCGATGTTGCAGCCCCAGGATCCAACATCGTGGCTGCGAAGGGTGACTCTTATGCTTTTGACTCAGGGACCTCAATGGCATGCCCCCATGTCTCTGGAATAGCCGCACTTCTTAAAGCAGCTCACCCAGATTGGTCTCCTGCTGCTATTAAGTCAGCAATAGTAACAACTGGTACTGCTACTACTATTAATCTCAACTGTTGTTGCTACTGCTATTACTACTATAACATCAAATTTGCTGATCTTTATGCTTGTCATTCCTTGAAGCAATGACCACTGATCGACACGGACAACCAATTCTTGCAAACGGAGTTCCCCGGAAGATTGCAGACCCTTTCGATTATGGTGGTGGAGTTGTTGATCCAAATAGAGCTTTAGATCCGGGTCTTGTTTATGATATCAATCCGATAGACTATCTGAAGTTCTTCAACTGCACTCTTGCTCCAGATAGCCAATGTGACACTCTCACTGCACCATTAAATTACCTCAATGTTCCCTCAATTGCCATTCCTGATCTCAGAACCACCCAGAATGTTTGGAGGACTGTTTTTAATGTTGGGAATGTGGATGCGACTTACAAAGCCATTGTTGAACCTCCTTCAGGAACCAAGATGGTGGTGGAACCTTCTGTTCTTGTGTTTGATGCCAAAAAAAAGATGAACAGCTTTAAGGTCACCTTCACAGCGACTCGTAAGGTGCAGGGGCAGTATTCTTTTGGAAGCTTGACTTGGGTGGATGGCAAGGGTCATTCTGTTAGAATTCCAATAGCAGTGCGCACTGTGATTTATGACAACTATTCAGACATTTCATGAAACCACAACGCCAGAATCACTTCTAATTATCTAGAATTATGAATAAAACCCTACCTATTATGCTTGTATGTATGATAAAGGTGAAGCGTTCTGCAATTTCAATGAGTTCTCTTTTCTTCACTATAATATTTTTAAATGTTTCATCATTTCATCATTTTAATCTTCTGGAAGGAAAACCACAGTTGTGCATGTTATTTATTTATTTATTTTTTGAAAAAATTCATAAAATATAATTTTGTTTGGAGAAGAAAGAAGATATAGGGGTAAGTTTTAGAAAAACTAGAGTCATGCAAACGGGTCCATGAGTGAAAAAAAAAAATATAATAGTGATATATTAAAAGTGGAAACTGACTTAAGGGCACAAATACGAAGGCCTAGTGCTGTGTGAGAGAACCGTGGAACAAGTACTGCAATTCATCGAATACTTGATGTATAATTTCGCAAACACCTAACAATAGCATAATAAATAAACAATGCAAGGTAGATATAAAAACATTCACAAAAACAACAACAACAACAACCAAATTTAACATGGTTCAACCAAGAAAACCCTACATCTACAAGAGAATAATACTTCAATACATCTTGGGGAATTACAAGAGCATAAATAATAAGCACAAAGCTATAAGAAGATTATCAAGCTTTGAGAATTTTAACTCATCTCAAATTTAAGGATATTAGTTTAATGAGATCGAGCAAAAACAAAAACTCTCCAATTCACCAACTTCACTCTTTGTTTTCACTCTCTACATATAAAAGCACTCACCCTTCATCTCTCTCTCTCTTTCTCTAAACCCAACAGACATAACCCTATATAAACAATAAAGAAATTTAAACAATTAAATTTTAAAAGATTAAGATCTAGCTTCATCCAAATGACCAAACCACATCCCAAGGATTACGCCATTATTTAAAGACGCCCGCGAAATGGGTAGACATTAGCAAAGGCACAGGATTAACTGGAGCCTAGTTTGGTCATTGTTTCACTAAGATCACTCTTACAGGACCTTAACAACTCAAAACTCCTCTTCACCAATCAAGGCCTTGAGCTTTGCACTTTTCACATGGAAAACTGCACATCCCACAAAAGAAATTAATGTTAACTTTGTAGATCGTTGAAGAAGTTAGAGCAAACTGATATTAAAAATGAAAGTATTTCATTCCGGCCAGAGCCTTGTACTTAGATCCCAAGTTTTCTTGAGCGGGAATTCGAGGTGAAACCTCCAAGAGAGATGAAGTTGGGGAATCTCATAAAATCGAAAATGTGTCCAAAGTTGTTCCATATTCTTTCATCATAGAGGCAAGAAAGAAACAAATGATTACCATATTTGATTGTTGCACAACAAAGCACACAATAGTGGTTGAGAGTCCAGTTTCAATTTCTAAAAACAAGGTATTTCAGCGTGAGAAACTTGTTGGCCAAAGCTAAGCAGATAAAAGTGTTGAGTTGAACTATGTTGCTAATCTCCTAGCCCATTATGGTCGAAGAAGCCATTGCATTTCATTGTTCCACAAGGGATTAGATATTCCCAATTGGTTAAAAGATGTAGCTGAGGAGTGTGGTCTTGTTTTTAAAATTGCTAATCGTTATCTCATTTTTCTTCTTTCCATGGTTATTTCCTAGCTGTTTGTTCAATTCCTCTTTGCAAAAAGAAAAAAGAAAATAAATTTCCACAACCTAATGTTATTCACATAATCTATTAGAAGATTTTATTTTAACAAATACTAATTTAACTAACAAGAGTATATTGAGTTTTATTAAGGTAAAAAGCCAAGCTACAAATCCCATTATTACTTCATAATTTTATTTAAAAAAATAGATAAACTATAATCATTAAAAAAGATAACATTATACAAACATATGTCACTTTGTTCTCAAGTAAACGTTTAAAGACTGAATTTTTTTTTTTTTTTTTTTTGAGAAAAGTGGATAAATCACAATTGCATTAAAGAGAAAATACAGGTACAAAACGGAAGCAGAAAGATAAAGCCTCCACTAGAGGTGGAAAATAACAACAACAAAAGGACTCAGAAATCACAAGTAGGAGAGAGACTTCTCCTAGCGACCGACCACAACAAAAAGATTATGAATTGTCTCTATCTATCAAAAATATATTTAAAAAAAAACTACTTGAATTTAATATTAACGACTGAAGTTGTCCCAAAATGATGGACCATCTTTAATATATGCATCAAAAACAGTGGCAAAATAATGATAAAAGTCAACTTTAAGTTATTGCTCTGTAGGCTTTGCTTGAAGTAGTATTAATGAAGATCGCATGGCCACAAAATGTATACAATTTGGTGTAGTACTGTATTGGCGCTTGGTGTGGTGTTTTCACATTGAGAGTATGCGTTGCTCGCCTTTGTATTGGTGGACGACAACGAGAAAAAGCCAACACTTCCCTCCCTAAGGCTTCATCCTTTTAATCTCTCAAAAAAATTATCTAATCCAAATATATTCTTTAGTTTTATCCACTTTTTATCAAATATATATATATATATATATATATATATATATATATATATATATATATATATATATCTTAATTTTTTAAAACAATGAATTAAACCCAAACCTTATATCACCATTTGAGCGGGCACAGTCCTAATAATCAATTTTTTATCCGTGTCCACACCGATGACTACACTTGCCATATTTATAAAAAAATAAATTAATTAAAAATATTATAACAATCCACGTACAAGCAAGTGAATAGAAATAGCAAGAATTAAAGCCTCCCAAAAGGAATACCTTAGCTTCACTCCAATATTAATAGAGAATTTGTATTTTTTATTTTTTTTATATAGTTGTGATTTGAATTTATGGTCAACATCTATTGGATTTACAGCCATTAAGTTTTCTGCATATGGTATTTGTGTTACGTTGAAAAAATGAATTCGAAACACAGATATGCCAAAATATTAATTTCATGTTTATGCACATTTTTAATATAGTTTATCTATATTTTATAAAAAAAAAAAACACAAACTCATGTCCAACATCATTAAACATAGGGTAAAAAATCCACAAGACGAGCAGAGGGCGGCAAGGCGATTTCCGGTGGTGTGAAGTCATCTCGGCGGTAAGATCCCCGTGGTACTTCCCTCGCTGATGGAATCCCTTCATGCGGATTTGCTGGGTGACTCGCATGGAAACCATCGTCGTAGTGGACAACAGGGACGAGAGGGCGGCAACAGAGGAACTTGGAATCGAAGACCCTTCACCAAAATTGGGCATCTGAGACATAGTCGGCCCTCGGGTTCCAACCGTTCCACTCCGACCAGCAGTTTAATCCGAGAAGGCACCTCCTTTGCGAATGTAGTAAGTCCGCCAGGCTCTCAGGTTTCGACGGAGGAGGCTTCCAAAAAATCAGGTCAGGTTTCGGATGAACCAACTGACGGATGGGAAATTGCTAGTTCTCGGAAACACAAACGGAGCCCCTCTTCAGTGGATCAGTGCAGCTCCCGATCACCCCCACAGAGTTTTCTCCCGGTGGCCGGATCTAAGAGATCCCGGTCTCCACCCACCTGTAACCATTGCCTCCGTAATACTCACAAAACCGAGGAATGTCGCCATCGCCTCTCCTGCAAACGCTGTGGGGGTGCGGGACACCTTGCCATCAACTGTAGAGTCGAGCTGGCATCTCCTCCGCGACACCGCCGTGCCAGACCTAAGTTGAAGGCCAGCAGCTCTCATGACTATTCTGCTCCTGATCTCAGACAGGTCGATGCTGGGGATCCTTCTGAGAACCCAAGATGGCTCCGTTCGCAGGTCTCAATTCCTATTTCCCAAGAAACCACGAAGCTTCGCAAAGACTTGAGCAAAGTCATCATCCTGGACGTCATCTCCGGTCAAACCAACGAGGAAATCCTCAGAGAGTTCCTCCCGGGAGCCCTTAACACGCCTAGGGTGGAGGCAGTCTATGATTTCAAAGGAAATTCCTTTCTTGCTTCTCTGGTTAGTGAAGAAGAAGCCTCTAAAGTTAGCAAAATAGGCGAGCTGAGTTTGCCTTCCTCCAAGCACGGCCCATGTGTTCTTTCTATCAAACCTTGGTCGGCGGAGATTGGTTCTGTGGGATCGGCTTCTGGTAGAGCCCAGGTCCTACTAATCTGGAACCTCCCCCTTCATGCATGGACTTGGCCGGTTTTAGTCGAACTACTCCGGCCGATAGGTGACCTTGTGACTATCCCGCACCCCAGCAAAGCTCACAAATCCTTCATTTCGGTTCTCGTCCGATGCCGGCCTCGTGTTGTGCTTCCCCACGAAATTATTTTTAGTTTTGGGATGAGAAAATTCATTGTCCTAATCACTGATAACCGAATGCCGTTCCCGACGTACCGGAGGGACCTTGAGAAGTACACTATCAATCCCCAGGGACGTGATGAGCCTCTCGACAGCTTGCCGATCCCGCAGCAGGTTCCGCAGCATCCTTCGCAGCCTCCTCCGCATCTATCTCGAAGCAAAGAAGCCAAAGGGAAAGGTATCCTCATCGACAACGACAACATCACCAATGTTAAAACTGGCTTTGATCAGGACCGGAGCCGCCAACAACCTACCAGGATGTGGAGACCCCGCTCACAAGCTGCCTCGACCCGGCCGGTGAGCAATGCTCCCGGGGTCGCTGTAGGCGCTTCGGATCTTACCCGTCTGGTGACTGCCGCATCCGGGACTCAAAATAATCCAGATATGACCCGTCCGGTGAGCCCTGCTCCCGGGGTCAACGAGGACCGGCCGATGACTCCGGCAGTCTCCTCCCCGAATGTCCTTCGGACTGATGGGCTTGAACCTCCCTCCCAGAGCAAGGACCGTAGGTCTTTGTCCGCCTTAGCGCCGAAGTCGCGTGAGCCGTCTCACTCGTTGCACGAATCCCAAAAAAATAAACTCGTTGTCGATCAACAGTTGGACAAGGATTCTGCATGTCCTGGTTCTCGTCAGTCCGAGAATCAGAGATCCACGCATGAGAATTCTCCACGTGGAAGCGTGACTTCTGTTGGCCTTATTCCCGAGCTCAGCGAACATATCCCCGTGCAAAATGAGACTGTAGGATCGAAAATACGCGTCTGGCATCTTGAAGTAAACACCAGATGATATATCGAAGCACAAATATCATATTTGTTTCATGGGTTCTTTCATTCCTAATAGAGGCAAGCCTCTATTATTAATTACCCCAGACAATGTCTTGGGAACCTCCGATTAAGGGCAAAAGTACAAATAAAAAGGCGATGAAAAATAATTTATATATATGAATATTGCCACATATATATATATAGGCATACATATTTTATTTATTTATTTATTATTAATAATTTTTTTTATAACGCCGTCGTCCGCCATGCTTCATTGCCGCTTTGAGATTAACTATCTCAAGTATCTCACTGCCGCTCCGAAATTCATGCCACTTTTAAAATTCGTATTCTTTATTTGCTGTCTCAAGATGCATTTTCTTATTGCTGCTTCAAACTTGTATATGTCCTTAAAATTCATGTCCCCTCAAGATTAGGTTTCATCAAGCGCTTTTATTGCTTCGGAATAAGGGAACGCAGGTTATCGAGTGTTGACATAAAGCTACACCACCTGGTCTTTGCTTAGGCCCTTTTTACTGCTCCATACCCCATAGCCACCACGGTCATTGCCATTAAGTCTTGTCATATTAAGCGCCAATGTGAAATTTGGGCTTGGGCCAGCCAGTCAAAGGACCAGCCTATCTTGATCTTCAAGGAATTTTTTTTATTTATTTTTTTAGCTTAAAGCCTCATGTTGTCATTTCTTTTATTTTTATTTATTTGTTTTTTTTTTTTTATGAGGCTCACGTGAGTGAGCATGCATGCTATTCATTAATTAATTAATTATTTTTATTTTGCCATGCACGCATGCATGCCCTTCTATTTTTTATTTTATAATATTGCATTCTTTCCTCATCCTTTTTCTCATCATTTTTTTAATAACATTGAATGCTTCTCTCATCTTTTATTTATTTTTATTTTTTTTAAATCATGCACGTTTGCGTATGCATGGAAGACACATGCTTTTTTTCATTCTTTCTCTCATATCCATTTTTTCCATTTTTTTATTTTCATTAATTTTTTAATTCATGCACGTTATACATGCATAGCATTGAATGCTTTTCTATTTTTTTTAAATTATTTTTTATATATTTTTTTTATGCTCATGGGCATGTTTTATATTTTTTTATTTTCCTTTATCATGCATGCTTTTCTTATTTATTTATTATTATTATTATTTTTGCATGCATTTCTGATTTTTTTTTTTATTAAATCATGCACATATGCATGCTTATCACTCATTTATTTTTTTATCTTTTATTTATTTATTTATTTATTTATTTTTTTGGTGGTGTACCCCTTTCCTTGAAATTGCTTTCATTAAAATCATATATTTATGATTACAGAAGATCAACTTTTTAATGAAGCTTTTAATCGGCAACCAAGTGTCATAGTAGTACCATCCATTTTTTTACTCTTAAAGGCTTTTCAAATGTTTGATAGGGTACGTGCATGCATGTGAAGAGAGTTTTCTTTTCCTTTTTAAAACAGAGAAGCTATATTAACCAAGATCTCAGTCATTAATCATAAGAAGCATAACATTTCCAATGGCAACCTATCAATACTGCATTATATACTAGAGGTTCATTCAATCTCTCATCAGATCCTGAATTCATCTCTGACAAATCCATGTCCTTCCCCCAAGCTTCCAAAAGAATGGTATAAGTCTTAAGATCAGGAATGAAACTTTTCCTCCTCCTCATGTCATCAAAAATCTCCTGAGCTTCAGCAACATGCTTTGATTCGCTAATAGTATCTCCGACTTATCAGTTTCATTCACTGTGGCGGGTCCAACTTAAAACTCAGTGTTTGCCACACCATGTATTGACTTTTTTTACAAGCTTTCCTATATCTATTTGCTTCAGAAGCATTTCATCGAACAATTGATGGGCATGGTGATCCGAGAATGGGACCAGACCTCGGACACTCGCATGTCTGAGCAAATCGGACGTGAGGCTGCGGAGGATATTGAGAGGGGTTACGACGTCGACTGTGCAGATATGGTGGTCAAGAAGAACAGCTACCATGTCTGAGCAAACTATCTCTGTAGCGATGTGAAGTGGTGTTTTATCGACGGGGCCTACGGGGCAGTTGGCATTAGCTGCGCCAAGCTCCAGCAAAGCCTTGACGACCTCGCGGCTGCAATTCTCAACAGCGTAGTGGAAGGCGAAGGCAGCATCGAGGTTGAGCTCCTCGTCCTTGACCATGAGTTTGATGAGCTTGACGTCAGGAGAGTCGAGGGCGTGACGCGTGCGCCGGATCTTGTAGGGTGATCCTCGAGTTCAGCAGAGGCCTGATGACAACGTCCATGAAGGAGGTGGGACGGCGGGAGAAGGATGACTTGATCCGGAGCTCTTCGATCTTGACGACAACGTCGATGGGGAGATGTTTGGCAAGAACTTCAGGTGGGAGACCAAATTTGGAGTCGAGATGGGAGCAAGTAGTCCAGAGTTGGTGTATGTGTTGCTTGCCAGATGCCGTCAGAACCTTCATCACGTCCTTAATGGAAGTCTTTTTCCACCATGCTCATCTGGGTGAGAAAAAGCGAGTTGTTCAACGCCGAAGATGCGGGCAGCGGATGGTGCCAAGAGCTAGGTCTTCGGCAGCGGTGCGACAGACAGTAACAGTGACAGCGACAGCAGCGGTAACAGCGGCATCGGGACATTGGCAGAGACAGCAATGATAGCAGCAACAGCATTGGGTAACATCGGCAACAACAGCAACAATGGTTACAGGCGGCAAGCAGCAGCAACGGGGTTAGCATCAGACGACGATAGCAGCAGCATCAACTTCAGGCAGCAGTGGCGACAACGGCGATATTTTTTTCTTCTTCTTTTTTTTAGACATACATGTAAATATGATAGAAGAGACGAAAAAACCTTTCTTTTTCTCCAAATGCTTTTTGTCCTTTTCTTCTTTTCTTCAAAATCCTTTTTGTCTTTTCTCTCTCTTTTTTTTTTAACAAAATCTCTCAGAATTCTCTCCCCAAAAATCCCTCTTCTCTCTTCTTTTACTTTTTTTTTTCCAAAAATTTCTCTCTAAAAATTCCTCTCCCCCCTTACTTCTTCTCCTTCTCCTTTTAAAGACCTATCCCTTCTTATCCTATAAAATCCAAATCGTTCTCCATCCCCCCGAAAAATCACAACACCAATCAAATCGTTCGCGATCCTCCGGAAAATCAAAACACCAGATAGGACGTAATTCAAATTCGAATTTTTTTTTTTTAAATATGATTTTTTATATGATTTTTTATATTTTCATTATTTTATTTTATATTCATTTTATTATTTTATTATTTTCCAAATATTATTATTCTCTTTTTTTTTTTTAATAAATCGAGGATAAGATCAATTTAATTTTAATTTATTTTTTTTAAATTTAATTAAACCAATCTGCCTCGGGATATGTGTTCGAGTGCCTCGTGGTTTGCACTCTCTCAGGTTGCCTCAAGATGTGTATTCAGGCTATTTAGGATCGCCTCGGGATGTGTATTCGGGCTATCTTGAGATTTGAGATTGCCTTGAGATATGTGTCCTCAAGGGCAATCCTGTAATTTGCATTTCGCCTCGGGATATGTTCTCAGGGGCAATTTTATAATTTCATTTTGCCTCGAGATATGTTCTCAAGGGCAATTTTGTAATTTGCATTTTTGCCTCGAGATATGTTCTCGGGGGCAATTTTGTAATTTGTTATTTTGCCTCGAGATACGTTCTCGGGGACAATTTTATAATTTAAATATTTAGATCGCCTCGAGATATGTGTTCTCGGCTGATCTTGGGAATTGAATATTTGAGATAGCATCGAGATCTGTGCTCTCGGCTGATCTTGAGATTTAAATATTTTAGATCGCCTCGAGATCTGTACTCTTAGCTGATCGTGAGATTTGAACATTTTAGATTGTCTCGAGATTTGTGCTCTCGGAGACAATTTTATAATTTGCCATCATGCCTCGAGATATGCTCTCAGGGGCAATTTCGTAATTTGACATCTTGCCTCGAGATATGCTCTCAGGGGCAATTTTGTAATTTGATTTTTTTTTCGAAATTTGTATTTTAGTCCAAAACAACCAAATGATTTATTTTAAAATGGAAAATCCAAAATCAATTAAGATTAGGACATTTAAATTTTAAATTCTAAATATATCCATATGTTTGAATTTTAATTAAATTAGAATTTGAGTTTTATTAAGACATATGTTATATAATTTATATATAAACAAATGCCCCCTTCCTACTTTTCTCACGAAATTTTTTAGTGAAATTGAGTGAGAGAAGTAGGAATCCCCAACCATCTTTTATATCATGGCCAACATCTCTCAACCTTTTTGGGATATAGCCCAAAATTGCAATGAGGTTCCCCAAGGTCAAGTCTTCACGCGCCACACTCCCATCTTTGATTCTGAAGCCGAACCCGCCATCATATATGAAGGAAAAGAACAGTCAGAGTGGGTGAAGCGTTACCCAAATCGCATGGCTATTGCCAAATTGTCCACAAACCGCTGGTTTGAGGACGGCTTGACCGATGCAGTTTGTCTGAAACCTGAAGGAGAAGTAAAGGATTTGAAGACGTTCGAAACCCTCGGATCTAAAATCATCAACCACCATCCGGGATGGAGGGGTAGGGAGCCTATGCAAAATAGCTTAATTGATCACTCGTATTATGCAGAGTGGGCCAGATACATAGTCAATAACTACTCCAAAGAGTTATCTAAAGCAGAATTGGTGGGCGGGATTGTGGCTTCAGTCGGCCACTATGATTTTGATTTGAACTTTTACAAAGCATTACTAGAACTATGGTGTCCCTCAACTAACACTTTCCACTTCTTACACGGAGAAGTTGGGATTTCACTATGGGATATTAAAGAGTTAGGAGGACTTTCAATTACCGGGGACGTTTATGATGAAGTTGTACCTCCTAATGATACAATCTGTCGAAGGTACGATCCTGAATTTTCTATTTTGAGGAATCTTTTTGATATCTTTCAGTGGCTCTCAAGGCGAAGTGCTAGCCAATATGTGTTCTTTGAGGATTGGGTAGAGTTTTTTAGAGAGCCAATACTTAGTTCCCGGTATGAGATGGCTTCTAATCCCCCTCCAAAGCCCGTCTTCAAAGCAGATCTAGTTGCTTTTATAGCACTCTGGATTTGTTTTTTTATCATGCCGGGTGATCGTGAGGTGATTAGGCCAGGAGTTTTTATGATGGCATGCAATATTGCGCATGGGAGGAGAGTAGCTTTTGCCCCTGCAGTGCTAGCACGATTATACTTGGGCTTGAATGCCATGGCCAATCAGAGGAAAGGACCCGGATTTTCTACCACAGTATTCCCTGCTCACTTCTTGTATGCTTGGGCTGGCTATTATTTCCGGAGCATATATCTTATGAGGAACATAGACAACAAGACTTCGAGTATCCCTGGGTTACTGCAAATACCAAAGATGTTGCAACTTATGAACTCCACTGCAACTCCGTTTGTCAATCCTGTGAATGTGAGAAAATTCATTCGACATGAAGACAATTTTGTTTCCCGCCCTTTCCCGTTCATGCATCATAATAACAAGATAGTACGAGATTCTAAATATCCAGTTGGGCCTGAAGTGTTGGATTCATATACCATGGAATATGTGATGAATCTTCGTTGTGGAGTCCTTCCACTCCGGTGTGCAGGAGATTTCTTTGCGGAACCTTACAATCCACACCGATTTGGGCGACAATTTGGATATGATCAGCATGCCCCAGCGTACATTGATGTTCCTAGGAGGGCTCCCTCCCTCGGGACCCTTGCAGGATATTGGCTTCATCTTTCCCGCCAGAAAACATCAAGCTCATTCTACATTCCTGAGCATGATAGAAACGGGAGACTTATACTTGTCTATGCACAAAAGTGGTTGAGGACTGTCGAAGCCTTCTTCCAACAAAGTTTCTCATCTTTGATTCAAGATGACTTCAAAGACAGGAGAGTTATTAAGAGGGAACGAGGCCAATCTTCGAAGGGTTACAGATTTATTAATGAAAGTGTATTCATTGATTACACTGACCATATTGTTGACTCAGTTAACCTCGCAAAGCGGCAAAGAACTGAAGGTATGTCAGCTTCATTTATTTATTTATTATTATTATATATATATATATATATATATATATATATATATATATATATATATATATATATATATTTTAGCTTACAAATCCACCTTTTTCCTTTTGTTTTCTTGAAATTCAAAAATCCCAGATTTTTTTTTTTTTTTTTTTTTTTCACACCTCTTTAATTCTAACCTTTTTTTTTACGACTTTTTATTCCCCTTATTTTTTATTTTTATTTTTTTTATATTTTTTTATTTTTTTTAACTTTTGATAATTCCAGGTTTTCACGTTTTTTTTTTTTTTTTTTTTGAAATTTCAAGATTTTTTTTTTATATATATATATATTTTTATTCTTCTCTTTTTTTTTTCAGAAATTCCAAACCTTTTATTTCACGAATTTTTTATTCCGAATTTCAAAAAATTTTAACAAGTTTTTTTTTAAAAAATTCCAGATTTATTCCGAATTTTTCACAAAATTTTTTTAATTCGTTTTTTTTTTAGAAATTCCAAATCTCCAGACCCCCTTTTTTCATGAATTTTTATTCCGAAATTTCATGAAAACCATTGAATATATATGAAAATCATTGGAAAACAATGAAGACTTGGGCCATGGATACATGAAATTTTTTGAAGATTTTCTCATGAAAGATAATCATGAATTTTGTTTAAATTCCAAAAGAAAACATTACAGATTTTTTTTTAAATTTAAAAAAAACACGGTTTTCATGGATTAATAAAAAAAATCTCATCATGATCTCATCATGTCAAAAAAAAAAAAAAAAATTTGGCTTTAATTCAAATTTTATGAAAGCTCATTCCCGATTGTATTTCAGATTTTTTGTGCATGATTTTTTTTAAAATTCGTTTTTTTTTTTTTCTTAAACTCGAAAATTCCATATTTTTCACAATTTTTTTTTTTTTTTTTTTTTTTTTTTGAAATTTGGGAATTCCAAATCTTTCACAAAAAATTTTTAATTCGTTTTTTTTTATTTGGAATTTCTAGTTTTTTTTCATGATTTTTTATTCGGAAATTTCGAGATTTTGTTTTCATCACATTTTTTTTAATTCTGAATTTTTTTTTTATTATATATATTTTTTTTTTAAATCCGTAAATTCAAAAAAGTTCTTTTCTTCATGATTTTTCTTCAAAGCCTAAATTAGTAACTTTCAGACTTTGACTCAAAGCCTAAATTTGTAAATTCCATGATTTTCTCTTTGACTTAAAGCTTCAACCTTGACTCAAAGTTTGAACCTTCATTGGATTTGATAATTAAATCGACTCAAAATTCGAATCTCTATTTGACTCAAAATATTTGGTCAACAGACATACAAATTCATGACACCCCATTGGATAATGTTAGGGTTATTCCTAGCCCTCCAAGGATTGATGATGCTCCTCCATCAGATCTAGAGATGCACATAGACTCTCATGTTGGTAAGAAATTTCTCCTTCTCTTTCTCCTTCCTCTTTCTCTTTTTTATCTATACATGAACTTGATGATATCTTATATCCAGATCAAGTAAACCCACAAAGTTTAAATGTTGGCCCCGAGGAAAACGTTGGAGTAGGTGACAATGTTGGGATAGGAGAAAACATTGGGGTAGATGTACATATTGAAATTGAAGAAGCTTTCTCTAAACCACCACAAGGTATTATTATTATTATTATTATTTTATTTATTTATTTATTTTTATTTTATTTATTTTATTTTATTATATATATATCTATTTTTAGGGGATATACCGGTTGCCATAGAAAATGAGCCACCGCAGAACCCTCCAATTATCCAAGAAGGTTTCTTCTTCTTCTTTTTCTTTTGACAAATAATGAATTTTTCTTCTATATATTATTTTTTATTATTTTTTTAACTCCAGTTGTTCAAGAGGATGAGAGCACTTCATCTTTTAATCAAATTCCTTCTGCGAATTTCATAAGAGATGCCCCCTCTTCAATGGAGAAATCAGAGAGTGATGGCAGAAACATTGATGTTGGTGGTAATGTTGATATTGTCAACGCATCTCCAACAGGACAGAACGAAGGTTTTATTTATTTATTGATTTATTTTGTGCACAAATCAACATGAATATGTATGTTTTTGTTATTTATCAATTTTTTTCAGACGTCCAAGAAATTTCCAAGGACGTTAACACTCCCACGGAGGAATTGGAAAGTGGTGGCTCTAACGCCGACGTTGGGATTGGAAGTTTGCCAAAGCAAGATCAAGGTTTTTTTTTTTTTTTTTTTTTTTTTTTTTTTTTATTATTATTATTATTATTATTATTATTTTAGACGTGAATACTAATAATCTTGCTTTGGAATTCTAGTTGCTCGAAAAGACACCAACTCTCCACCTTCGAAACAAGGTCAATCTTCTGTTCCTACAGCAGGATTGGAAGGTGATGGGGTTAATACTGATGCTGGAGTTGCGACATCGTCTAAGCAAGGCCAAGGTTGTTTTTTTTTTATTTATTTTGAATTTTGAATTTTGAATTTTTGGATTTTGAATTTTGAATTTGAAATCTAAATTTAAAATTTGAATTTTGAATTTTGAAATTTATTTGTATAACTTCTTTTGTAGGTTCAAAGGATATACCAAATGTAGTATTACGCCTACGAGATGAGATGATCAACAACATCAAGTCCCTCAACCATCACAACTACCAAAGCATTATCAATAAAATGAAGGAGTCAAAATCACTCTTTGAACCTTTCGGCATTGATTTGACCAGCCTAGAACCTTTCATAGAGAAAATTGCTCGATGTGCAGCCTATGCTAAAGAAACTTCAGAGGATCCTAGCGTTCAAATTTGTATTCGTAGTCAGCAAGCCAAGGCACGTGTGCATGAAAAGACTTTGGCACTTGAGCTTCTTAGCAAACGCAGGACGGACTGGGCTAATGACCTAAATGCGAATAAGGCAGAGTATCAGAAACTTGTTGAGAGGGAACATCAACTTCAGGCCGAGCTTTGTGAGATTCAAGGCACTATGAAGACTCTGGGTGAAAAGATAGCGGCCTCAATGGACTTGTTTGAAGCTTCTGAGCCTACACAAGCGAATTTTCAAATCGCACTGGATGAGGCCAAGACACAACTTGCTGAAGATCAAGGAGATAACTCAAATAATCCTCTTATGGCTATTTTCACAAAGTGGCTCAATGAGTTGGAGGAAGCAAAAGAGTCATTGTTGAAATTTACTGGGCATTAAAGAGCCCTCCTCCTTTTTTCCTAGTTTGCTTTCCTAGTCTGTTTAGGCTTTTGTAGTTGATTAGTTATAAACATTTGCCTTCTTTTTGTCTTAGTTTGTTTATGGCTTGGTAGTTTATTTCGAGACATTGGTTATAAACATTTGATTTGAATAAACCTTAGCTCTTTTCTTTTCTCTTTTCTCATCTTTCTTTTTTTATAGAATACTTGGAGAATTGGAATCAAGATTGATTTTTTTTTTTTTTTTTTTTTTTTTTTTTGATGATTTTTTTTTTTGATTAATTTTTTTTTTTGATGATTTTTTTGGTTTAATTGATTTTTTTATTTCAGAAAACATAGGAGCAATGTATTTGCCTCAGGAAGCACATTCAATTGTGCATGACTAGTCTACCCTTGTGAGGGACCAGACGTTCCGTCATAGACAAACACATGCCTCTTTATTTCATTAAATAAATTTCAGTACAAAAGCGAACTTAATACAAGAATATATAAAAATGAATGTTTTGCCTCAGGAAGTACATTTAATTGTACATGACTAGCCTACCCTTATAAGGGACCAGACGTTCCGTCATAGGCAAACATTTTTACATCAAACATAATATTTCTTCAGGAATCGGCCATTGATAGGCGGCATCGGTCTTTCTCCGTTAGCGTCAATAAGTTGGTAAGCGCCTCCTTCATAGACGATCTCCACAACATAAGGGCCTTCCCAATTTGCTTTGAATTTGCCCCCGGCCTTTTTGTTGGTGATGATGGGTCTTCTGAGGACAAGGACCATCTCTCCTTTGGTAAAAGTCCGAAAACGAGCCAGCTTGTTGTAAGCTTGAGACATTTTTGCTTTGTAGACTTCAAGATTCTGTTGTGCTCCTAACCTTTTCTCGTCAAGAGAGTCCAACTCATCCAAGCGAAGCCGAACATTATCTTCATTTGAGATTTCATTTTGCACTGCCATTCTCAGTGAGGGTATCTGGATTTCGAGAGGCAAGACTGCTTCAGTTCCAAACACCAAAGAGTACGGCGTGCATTGTGTTGGAGTTCTATAGGTGGTGCGATATGCCCATAGCATCTCCGGGAGTCTTTCATGCCAATCCTTCTTGTTCTTGGACACTGCTTTCTTCAACAACTTTGAGAGAGTCTTATTGAATGCTTCTGCCAATCCATTTGCTCTAGCGTTATAGATGGAGGTATATCGCCAGTCTATTTTATGGTGCTGTGCAAATCTCCCGATCTTGAAGCTTCTGAAAGCGGAGCCATTATCTGAAATAATTCTTCTTGGATTCCCAAATCTGTATAAGATGTTCTCCCTGAAGAATTTGATGATATTCTCAGTCTTGACTTCTCTCAGCGGGATTGCTTCTGCCCATCTGGAAAAGTAATCTGTTGCAGCCAAAATGAACCGATGTCCCAAAGATGATGGTGGTTCAATTGGACCGACTACATCTGTCCCCCATATCTCAAAAGGCCATGACGAGACGGTGGGGTGTAAAGGATGTTGATGAATAAAATCTCCATGTATCTGGCATAGATGACATTTTCTAGCATAATTGATGCAATCTCCAACTATGGTTGGCCAGTAATATCCCAAGCGCTTGATCTTGAGTAGCATCTTAGGTCCGGATTGGTGTGCACCACATATCCCGGAATGTATATCATGCATAACTTCTTGGGCTTCTTCATGTGAAAGGCACCGCAGGAGTAGTTGATCATATGACCTACGGTACAATATATCATTTATGAGGGTGAATCTTAGGGCTCTTCGCTTTATCTGCAGGCCTTCTGATTTATCCCCTGGGAGTTTATCATATTTTAAATATTCTATGAACGGTTGCCTCCAATCTTCCTCTGGCATTTCGAGAGTGAGGACTTCCGCTTTGCCCCCAGAACTTTCCTCTTCGACTTCGTCGGGGATTGTACTAATGGGTCTTCTATTTCTTATGGTTATATGGATTTCTTCATAATTCGGATTTGCCAGTTCCTTTGCTACTTTTGCCAAAGAATCAGCTTCTCCATTTTCTGATCTTGAAACCCTCCTCAACTGTATCTGGGGGATTTTCTTCATCAGATTTTTGACCTTCTTGTAATATTTTAGAAGTTCAGGTTTGTATATCTTATAGTCTCCTTCGACTTGTTTGATTATGAGTTGTGAGTCTCCAAATATGTGTATGTCTTGGATCCCCATTTTGATTACCAGTTCCAAACCAGCTATGAGAGCTTCATATTCTGCCTCATTGTTTGTACATGGCTCCGTAAGGGAGAGAGCATATCTAAGGATTCCCCCTTCCGGTGTAACGAACACAAGTCCTATCCCAGCTTTGATTTGCGGAATTTGGGACATAAGTGCCGGTTTTATAGATGACGCTCCATCAAAGTATAGTCGCCACCTTGCTTCTTCCACTCTCAATGTCTCTTCATCAGGGAGATCAAAATTCAGTGGTGAATCATCAGGGAGAGGATGCGCTGCTAGGAAGTCTGCCAACGCTTGCCCTTTAATAGCCTTCTGTGGAGTGTATGTTATGTCAAATTCCATCAGAATCAGCGCCCATTTTTTGAGTCTTCCAGTAAGCAATGGCCTCGTCATAAGGTATTTGAGTGGATCTATTTTTGATATAAGTATTACTTTATGCGCTAGCAAGTAGTGTCTCAACTTCTTGACTGCAAACACCAAAGCTAGGCAATGCTTTTCAATTGGCGTGTATTTACTCTCAGCTCCTATCAACATCCTGCTGAGGTAATATAGCGCATTTTCTTTGCCTTCTTCATTATTTTGGGCCAACATAGCTCCCAAGGACCCATCCAATGCAGCAGTATATAAGATCAGAGGCTTTCCATGGATCGGGGCTGCCAATACCGGTGGGTTCAGTAAGTACTGTTTGATGTTTTCAAAAGCTCTTTGGCATTCATCATCCCATTTGAAAGGCGCATTTTTCTTGGCCAATTTAGATAAGGGCTTGCATCGTCCAGAGAGGTTGGAGATGAATCTTCTGATATACACCAAACGCCCTTGGAAGGAGCGCAGCTGCTTTAGTGTCTGAGGAGGTGGCATTTCCAGGATCGCCTTTATCTTGGAGGGATCTATCTCTATCCCCCGGTGCTTCACTATGAAGCCTAGAAATTTCCCAGAGAGGACTCCAAAAGCACACTTCATGGGATTCATTTTCAACTTGTATTTTCTGAGGCGTGTGAAGACTGTCCTCAGATCATCAAGATGCTTGTCTTTAGAACTTGTCTTAACCACAAGATCGTCTATATAGCATTCGACAACTTTGTGAATCAAATCATCGAATATCCTGGTCATAGCTCTTTGATATGTTGCTCCCGCATTCTTCAGTCCAAATGGCATTACCCTGTAACAGTAGATGCCCATGGGTGTTCGGAAGGCAGTATTCTTCTCATCATCTGGATGCATTTTGATTTGATTGTATCCAGAATATCCATCCATAAAGGAGAACATCTCGTACCCTGAGGTGTTGTCAATCATGATCTCTATGACTGGAAGGGGAAAATCATCTTTGGGACATGCCTTGTTCAGGTCTCTGAAGTCTACACATATCCGTATTTGCCCATTCTTCTTTTTCACAGGGACTATGCTAGCTACCCAATTAGGGTATTTCTCTTCTCTGATGAATCCTGCTTCAATCAGCTTCTTTGTCTCTTCTATCACCCTTTCTTCCAGGTCAAACTTCATCTTTCTCGGTGCCTGTTTGACTGGAATAGAATTAGGGTCAATGGCCAGTCTGTGAATAGCTACCTCGTCATCTAACCCGGGCATTTCATTATAGTTCCAGGCGAAGCAGTCAATATACTCCTTCAGGAGAGCCTTGAACGATGCTTTCTCTTCTTCCGATAGCTGTGTGCTTAGGAAAGTCGGCCTTGGGTCCTCATCGTTTCCCAAGTTGATTTCAACCAGCTCATCAATTGTTGCTTGCCCCCCGTCTTCTAGTTCCAGTGGCGCATTCTTCATCTTGATTTCTTCTTCCTCCTCTTAGGATGTTACCATGTAACATGAGTGTCTAGAAGACTCAGAGTAGCCTATTCCTCTGTTATCCACATGTGCAGGATTCCACAATCGATGAAAGTCCTGATGTGACTTCCTCGACCACTTGATTTTGCCTCCAAACCTCTCAATTATCGTTTTGAGCTTGTTAGGGTAATAGCATGGGAAATTTATGGGTTGAACTTCATCATCTTCTATTTCTTTAATATTTATAACATCATCATTTGAAATCTTTTTGCTCTTGGCCTCGTAAAAGAGGATACCTCTCTCATTTTCATGCCAAGCTGGTACATAGAACATCTTCATATGCTCAACTGTATTCACATTCAAATCATCCAAGGATTTGTATAGTCCATCGGGGATCCTTGTAATGTGCAACGCACTTTCTTGAGTAGATCTTTCATCTTGACCCTTGCTTTGGTGTATATCCTCATCACCTTCATCTTCTGATGACTCAGTGTCGCTACCAAAGTGAGGTAGTACTAGTTCCCTCTTTTGGAGCACTGGAGTAGCTTTAATCGTTTTCATCAAAGAAACTTCTTTTGGGCTTGGCAATCTATCCTCTTCGGTTGATTTGCCCCCTTTGGATGCACTACGATAATACCTTGCGTCCTCATAGTGTATTTCATGGATGCCAAAGGGTTGGATCTCTCCATCAATTCTGAACTCTTCCCCATCTACCAGGTATTTCACACATTGATGAAGTGTTGAAGGAACCATCTGGTTTTCATGAATCCATGGCCTTCCTAGGAGAGCTTTATAACAGGCATCAGCATTAATCACATGGAACTTCACATCAGATGTCATCTTTCCAAATTTAATGGGAAGAGTAATGGACCCTAATGCCTTTTGGCTGTGTTGATTGAAGCCCTGGATAATGATCTTCTCTGGAGATAAGTGACATATTTCAAGGGCCAATGCTCGCAGAGTGTTGAGGATCATTAAATTCACAGAAGACCCTGGATCAATCAAAACCCGGTTGATCTTTATCCCATCACAAAACCCTGTCACATATAACGGTCTGTTGTGTGCTGTAGTTCCAAGCAACAGGTCTTTATCTGTGAAGGACACTGAAAGTGTATGGATTGCATGTAAAACATCTTTCATGTTGACCTCGGCAAAGTATGCTTGATACTCCTCAGGATTTTGTAGAGCATGTATTAAGGACTCCTTGACTTCAGTTGACATCATCAATGCATCGTACATACTGATGAGTGCTGGGACCTTCTTCAAATGTGCCAAAATGTTATAATTTGGCCTTTTTGAGGGTTTCTTTGGGGAGACATTATCTTCTTCAAGTGTTTTCCCTTTATTTCTGTCATTTGAGCTAGAAGCATTCCCTTTATTTCTGTCATTTGAGCAAGAAGCCTGTCTTGGCTGAAGTGTCTTCCCAGTTCTGAGTTGCATTTGATGTACCTGTTGTGGTACTCCCTCTTCCTCATCAGGAAAGTTCAACTCGTCTTCTGAATCATCAATAACGGCTATGGCACAACATTCTCCTCTTTCTTCAAAGTAGTCCTCTGTGAGTGTCAAGTTTCCCATAGAGACCTGTCTTTGCAACCAGTTTTGAAATTTTTTGCATTCTTCTATAGTGTGTCCTACAAGCCTGTGATATGGGCAGTAGTTTTGATGACTATCAAGATGCATCAAACACGACCTTTTGGGTCTTGGCAAATCCAACCCTTTTTCTATGGCTAGATCAAAAAGCTCTTTTCTCTTTTCTTTTTTGGTTTTGACAACTTGAGAGATAGATACTTCCTTAGCATCTGTTGCTTTAGTAGGAGTCGGAGAACCCACGACCTCTGAGACAAAATTTTGTCCCGATGACTCTGGAGGGTATGTCCCAGACTCGTCCCATTCAGCATCTTCAATATGTAATTGCAGCAACCTATTAGCTGACTCCGCTGTCACTCTTTGAATGAAAGCAGGGATGTCTTCAGCAGGCATAACTTTCCTCAAGACCTTATATTTTGGGGTCTTTGGGGTGTAATATGGTTCTTTGGGTTTTGTTTGTTGGTAGGGCTCCAAGAGCTTGCCGTTTGCCTTCTTTATTCTCTGCCTAAATGCTATTTTCTTTTTCTGCTTCTTGCTGATATAAGGTCGGCCATAACGGTCATATGACTCTTCTGGCTCAGAGAAGCTATCATAATCATCATTATCATCATCTTCTGCGTTGTATAGAGGGTATTCTCCTCCCGAAATAACCCTGCAAGTCTCTACTTGCACATCTTCATCGTTTTCATGAATTTCTTAGCTAATTCTCCGAGTAATTCTTTGACTTCTTCCGGAAAATAATCTTTAAGGGTAATCAAAACCCTTTCCTTCTGTTCATATTCATCAAGAGTCTCTATATACTCCTCAATAATGGACTTCTTGTGCTTTGATTGTTCGCGCTTTTTCTTCTTATTCTTCTTCTTTGATTGTTTTGTTTGGGGACCTTTAGGAAGTTCTTGAGAGCGTTTCCAAGATATCCCTGGGAGTTCAGCCAACATTTTTAACATCTTCATTGATCTTTTAGATATAAATACCTCCCATAACTCTTCTGGAACAGATAAAAGTTTATCATCTTCTGTCGATGGGAGTATCACTTTGTTGCCAACCACTATAACTTCCCCTTGGGATGATCCCTGTGAGTTTAGGGTAGTCACATAGCGGGTGTGTTCAGCTGGTTGCTCGGACAAGACATTCTATGAGAGTGTGATTTTACCCTCTTGGTACTGTCGCTCCACCTAGTCCTTGAAAACATAGCAATCCTCTATTGTATGTCCCAGCACCCTATGATATGGATAGTAATTAGGATGGTCCTTCTTACTTTGTTCTTCAGGCCTTTTACATTCAGGAAGCTGCAGACCTTCTCTCATAGCATCTTTGAAGATCTTATGTACTTTGTCTCTTCTAAAGGAATACTTCTTATTCATCCTATCCTTCAAGGAAGGAAGAGGTCTTGATTCATTGCCAGTAATACCTAAGGCAGATGCCTTAACTTGTTCCGGCTTATGGGGCTCAGCTACGCTTTTCCCTTTCTCAACATTGAAAGTTGTGGCAGTGTACTTTTGTCCTCTTCGATTTGTCTCTATCATTTCTTGAAGTGGACTGGAAATTAGACAACACCTTTGGGTTAGTTCTTTCTAATTTCTTGGCTTGTGAGATCAAGTCTTGGAATGTAGTGATGCCAGATGTACTCAGAAAAGGTGCCATCCAATTATCAATATTCCCAAGCAATAAACCCACTGCCTGTGGCTGATCAAGTGGTTGTTCACATTTAATGCTCAAGTTCCTCCATCTCATAATATAATCGACCACTTTTTCATCTTTATACTGGCGAGTGGCCGCGAGGTCAGCAATCGTGATTTTGTCACTTATGCCCCCAAACCGTACTTGAAAAGCATATTTCAGCTGCTGCCATGTTTGAATTGACTCGGGTAGTAGATTCGCATACCATTCAAATGCTACTCCTGCTAGACTTGCAGAGAACTGTCTGAGGAGGAGTGATGGTTTCGCACTTGTATCTCCACAGGCCATCACAAAATGAGCCAAATGTTGGTCAGGATTGCCGATCCCAGTAAATTGCTTGAATTTGGGAACATTATATCCTTTGGGGTAGGGCACCAAGTCATGGTAACTAGGATAGGGTTTGTCTCCATCGGCCCTTGTCTCACTCCCTTTGGCTTGTTTTAGTTCAGCAACTACCATCCGCTGTATCTCTTCCCGAGTCATTACAACTGATTGTTCTTGAACAGGAATATAAGAAGTTCCCCCATGTTCCACCGGCCTGAAGGTTTCCCTTGGATGAGGCGTTGGACTTCTCGACCTCTGCTCAGCTGGCCTTGGCCGTGGGGCTGGACTCCTCGACCTTCCTACTTGTTCAGGTCGATCTTCCATTAGAGTTTTGATTTGTTTCTGCATTTGTAACATCGACTCCATCAACATTGTCATGTTGTCATTGAGTCTTTTATATTCAGCATCACGGTGTCCCTTTTGAGGAACAAAAACTGGTTCATCCTCATCATCTTCATTTAGGGGATTTACTTCTTTATGTTTCCTTGGCATGTGGAGTGGTGGAAGGCTAGTCCCTATCCCTTGCCCATCATGTGGTGGCACGTGGCTGGAGCCTTCTTCTCCATTCAAGGAGTCTACTGCTCTTCTACGGGATCTCGTAACAGGTCCTTGTTAGTCTTGTTCTGGTGCGGTATCTCCTCTTGCCTCAGTAACCATCCGACAAGTGTGTATTTCCACATTTGCATCAGACATTTCCTCATCTTTCATTTCCCTTCTCCATTGAAATTTAGAGCGGGAAATCTTGGGTTGACTTCTTACTTCTTCATTCGCATGAGCCATTTCTTCATCTTTCATTTCCCTCCTCCATTGAAATTTAGAGCGGGAAATCCTAAGTTGATTCCTTGTTGGAGTTAAACGGTCAAATACCGTCTTCCGTGCTTTTGAGATCAATTGCTTCTTCCTTTGATAAAATTCTTTCGGCCGCATCTTCTCTGACTGCAATTTCTTTGATGCTGCATAAGTCTTGTAAATATCTTGGCCAAATGAGTTCTTGTGATAGGATCTTGGAGGTCTACCGACCTTGTTTTCATTCAGTTGAAGACGCAAGTCTGCAGTGGTTGCATTCTTCTTCACCAGCTTAAGAGGTTCAAATGAGTTGTTGAAAGTACCCATTTGATTATTCTTGTGTCCTTGGAATGACACAAAGTCCAACTTTTGCTTTGGAGTTTTGACTTTCCTTTGTGTGAGCCTTGAAAACACACTAGTCCTTCTTCGGCGTAGTCTTCATCAGATGAGTGGAAGATTCCACTTTCCCGCCCCTTTGCAGTAATAGTAAAGGTGGGTTCATCATCATCATCATTCATAGAGACTGTCCTTTTGGAGTGAGATAGCCTCTCAAATGCAGATACTCTTGGTGGTTCTTCAACAGCAACGTTCTTGCCAGCTGCAGGAACGATCACATTGGGACGACGACCCTTGGAAGGAAGCCGTGGGACCTTCAAGTTCTCTTCTAAAAGTGCAGGCCTCCTTATGAAATGTACTGACTCAGATATTGTGCCGAAGGTCAGCTCAGCTCCTGCAGATCCAGTGTTGAACGTGCAATTCGGCAGTTGAACTTCAGTTCCTTCGCCAAGGAAGATTGTGAGTTTCGGGCTTCCAGAGGTGGTTGAATTCTTGAGTGCCATTTCTTCTTCTGCAATAAAAAAAAATCAACAATATTAGATTTCTTTCACAGGATGTAGAAATAATGCCTCTACTTGTACTTTTGCCTCAAAGATGGGAGGAGGAATGGCGTCCCCACCGGGCGTGCCAGAATTTGTGGGATCGAAAATACGCGTCTGGCATCTTGAAGTAAACACCAGATGATATATCGAAGCACAAATATCATATTTGTTTCATGGGTTCTTTCATTCCTAATAGAGGCAAGCCTCTATTATTAATTACCCCAGACAATGTCTTGGGAACCTCCGATTAAGGGCAAAAGTACAAATAAAAAGGCGATGAAAAATAATTTATATATATGAATATTGCCACATATATATATATATATATATAGGCATACATATTTTATTTATTTATTTATTATTAATAATTTTTTTAGTTTTTTATAACGCCGTCGTCCGCCATGCTTCATTGCCGCTTTGAGATTAACTATCTCAAGTATCTCACTGCCGCTCCGAAATTCATGCCACTTTTAAAATTCGTATTCTTTATTTGCTGTCTCAAGATGCCTTTTCTTATTGCTGCTTCAAACTTGTATATGTCCTTAAAATTCATGTCCCCTCAAGATTAGGTTTCATCAAGCGCTTTTATTGCTTCGGAATAAGGGAACGCAGGTTATCGAGTGTTGACATAAAGCTACACCACCTGGTCTTTGCTTAGGCCCTTTTTACTGCTCCATACTCCATAGCCACCACGGTCATTGCCATTAAGTCTTGTCATATTAAGCGCCAATGTGAAATTTGGGCTTGGGCTTAAAAGAAAATTACCAGCCAGTCAAAGGACTAGCCTATCTTGATCTTCAAGGAGCTTAAAGCCTCATGTTGTCATTTCTTTTATTTTTATTTATTTGTTTTTTTTTTTATGAGGCTCACGTGGGTGAGCATGCATGCTATTCATTAATTAATTAATTATTTTTATTTTGCCATGCACGTATGCATGCCCTTCTATTTTTTATTTTATAATATTGCATGCTTTCCTCATCCTTTTTCTCATCATTTTTTTAATAACATTGAATGCTTCTCTCATCTTTTATTTATTTTTATTTTTTTTAAATCATGCACGTTTGCGTATGCATGGAAGACAAATGCTTTTTTTCATTCTTTCTCTCATATCCATTTTTTCCATTTTTTTATTTTCATTAATTTTTTAATTCATGCACGTTATACATGCATAGCATTGAATGCTTTTCTATTTTTTTAAAATTATTTTTTATATATTTTTTTTATGCTCATGGGCATGTTTTATATTTTTTATTTTCCTTTATCATGCATGCTTTTCTTATTTATTTATTATTATTATTATTTTTGCATGCATTTCTGATTTTTTTTTTTTATTAAATCATGCACATATGCATGCTTATCACTCATTTATTTTTTTATCTTTTATTTATTTATTTATTTATTTATTTTTTTGGTGGTGTACCCCTTTCCTTGAAATTGCTTTCATCAAAATCATATATTTATGATTACAGAAGATCAACTTTTTAATGAAGCTTTTAATCGGCAACCAAGTGTCATAGTAGTACCATCCATTTTTTTACTCTTAAAGGCTTTTCAAATGTTTGATAGGGTACGTGCATGCATGTGAAGAGAGTTTTCTTTTCCTTTTTAAAACAGAGAAGCTATATTAACCAAGATCTCAGTCATTAATCATAAGAAGCATAACATTTCCAATGGCAACCTATCAATACTGCATTATATACTAGAGGTTCATTCAATCTCTCATCAGATCCTGAATTCATCTCTGACAAATCCATGTCCTTCCCCCAAGCTTCCAAAAGAATGGTATAAGTCTTAAGATCAGGAATGAAACTTTTCCTCCTCCTCATGTCATCAAAAATCTCCTGAGCTTCAGCAACATGCTTTGATTCGCTAATAGTATCTCCGACTTATCAGTTTCATTCACTGTGGCGGGTCCAACTTAAAACTCAGTGTTTGCCACACCATGTATTGACTTTTTTTACAAGCTTTCCTATATCTATTTGCTTCAGAAGCATTTCATCGAACAATTGATGGGCATGGTGATCCGAGAATGGGACCAGACCTCGGACACTCGCATGTCTGAGCAAATCGGACGTGAGGCTGCGGAGGATATTGAGAGGGGTTACGACGTCGACTGTGCAGATATGGTGGTCAAGAAGAACAGCTACCATGTCTGAGCAAACTATCTCTGTAGCGATGTGAAGTGGTGTTTTATCGACGGGGCCTACGGGGCAGTTGGCATTAGCTGCGCCAAGCTCCAGCAAAGCCTTGACGACCTCGCGGCTGCAATTCTCAACAGCGTAGTGGAAGGCGAAGGCAGCATCGAGGTTGAGCTCCTCGTCCTTGACCATGAGTTTGATGAGCTTGACGTCAGGAGAGTCGAGGGCGTGACGCGTGCGCCGAATCTTGTAGGGTGATCCTCGAGTTCAGCAGAGGCCTGATGACAACGTCCATGAAGGAGGTGGGACGGCGGGAGAAGGATGACTTGATCCGGAGCTCTTCGATCTTGACGACAACGTCGATGGGGAGATGTTTGGCAAGAACTTCAGGTGGGAGACCAAATTTGGAGTCGAGATGGGAGCAAGTAGTCCAGAGTTGGTGTATGTGTTGCTTGCCAAATGCCGTCAGAACCTTCATCACGTCCTTAATGGAAGTCTTTTTCCACCATGCTCATCTGGGTGAGAAAAAGCGAGTTGTTCAACGCCGAAGATGCGGGCAGCGGATGGTGCCAAGAGCTAGGTCTTCGGCAGCGGTGCGACAGACAGTAACAGTGACAGCGACAGCAGCGGTAACAGCGGCATCGGGACATTGGCAGAGACAGCAATGATAGCAGCAACAGCATTGGGTAACATCGGCAACAACAGCAACAATGGTTGCAGGCGGCAAGCAGCAGCAACGGGGTTAGCATCAGACGACGATAGCAGCAGCATCAACTTCAGGCAGCAGTGGCGACAACGGCGATATTTTTTTCTTCTTCTTTTTTTTAAGACATACATGTAAGTATGATAGAAGAGAGACGAAAAAACCTTTCTTTTTCTCCAAATGCTTTTTGTCCTTTTCTTCTTTTCTTCAAAATCCTTTTTGTCTTTTCTCTCTCTTTTTTTTTTTTTAACAAAATCTCTCAGAATTCTCTCCCCAAAAATCCCTCTTCTCTCTTCTTTTACTTTTTTTTTTCAAAAATTTCTCTCTAAAAATTCCTCTCCCCCCTTACTTCTTCTCCTTCTCCTTTTAAAGACCTATCCCTTCTTATCCTATAAAATCCAAATCGTTCTCCATCCCCCCGAAAAATCACAACACCAATCAAATCGTTCGCGATCCTCCGGAAAATCAAAACACCAGATAGGACGTAATTCAAATTCGAATTTTTTTTTTTTTTTAAATATGATTTTTTTATATTATTTTTTATATTTTCATTATTTTATTTTATATTCATTTTATTATTTTATTATTTTCCAAATATTATTATTCTCTTTTTTTTTTTAATAAATCGAGGATAAGATCAATTTAATTTTAATTTATTTTTTTTTAAATTTAATTAAACCAATCTGCCTCGGGATATGTGTTCGAGTGCCTCGTGGTTTGCACTCTCTCAGGTTGCCTCAAGATGTGTATTCAGGCTATTTAGGATCGCCTCGGGATGTGTATTCGGGCTATCTTGAGATTTGAGATTGCCTTGAGATATGTGTCCTCAAGGGCAATCCTGTAATTTGCATTTCGCCTCGGGATATGTTCTCAGGGGCAATTTTATAATTTCATTTTGCCTCGAGATATGTTCTCAAGGGCAATTTTGTAATTTGCATTTTTGCCTCGAGATATGTTCTCGGGGGCAATTTTGTAATTTGTTATTTTGCCTCGAGATACGTTCTCGGGGACAATTTTATAATTTAAATATTTAGATCGCCTCGAGATATGTGTTCTCGGCTGATCTTGGGAATTGAATATTTGAGATAGCATCGAGATCTGTGCTCTCGGCTGATCTTGAGATTTAAATATTTTAGATCGCCTCGAGATCTGTACTCTTAGCTGATCGTGAGATTTGAACATTTTAGATTGTCTCGAGATTTGTGCTCTCGGAGACAATTTTATAATTTGCCATCATGCCTCGAGATATGCTCTCAGGGGCAATTTCGTAATTTGACATCTTGCCTCGAGATATGCTCTCAGGGGCAATTTTGTAATTTGATTTTTTTTTCGAAATTTGTATTTTAGTCCAAAACAACCAAATGATTTATTTTAAAATGGAAAATCCAAAATCAATTAAGATTAGGACATTTAAATTTTAAATTCTAAATATATCCATATGTTTGAATTTTAATTAAATTAGAATTTGAGTTTTATTAAGACATATGTTATATAATTTATATATAAACAGAGACGTCCATCATGCCTCATGCGGGCCCACTTGATTTGCAGTTGAGTCCTTCTGTGGGCCCAACGACTCACACCACGGATTCTACTGGGCCGCAGTCTGGACCTGATTTGCTCATTGCAAATAATGTTAACATGATACATTGCGAGCCTCATTCCTCGGACCTAGGTCGGCTCACAAATGAACCAGTTTCTGAAGGCTTTGATGACAAATTATCTGCCGGCATTGAGGATAATTTTTGTAATCCGCATAAGCCTCCACCAAATCTCACACCTCCACCTAACTTCAAATGGGCTTTTCTCCATGGGTTCTGGACCCTTGTGCCTTCTAAATTCTCTTTTGATTTGGATTCAGGCTCACATCTTGAACAACAAGGCCAATGGAATGAAAGCAATAAGGAGACAGAAGCTCCTCCAGACCCATTAATTCAATGTACGGAAGATTCAGAGCATGATGTGGACAGTGTTGAAAGTCAAGAATTAATTGATTCGGAATCCGACTTTGAGGAGAAAATTAAAAGACTCCTCACCGGACAATCTGAAGACATTTCTCACGGTACTAGAAGAAGTGAAAGAAGGAAAAAGCCGTGCTCAAAATGGAATGAAGATTCGGGTTTCATTCCCCAACCACCCAGGTCTTCCAAAAAGAAGGGGACTGTTAACACGACACCAGATGAAGGTACCTCTTTGAACCCCCTTCTTTTAAATGATTGGAATGATTTACAGCTCATTAATTACTGTAATGCTTGTGGCATCTCCTTTGATTCATTGCATCATAGAGATAACTGCTTATCACATTTACGTATGCTTGAGTCAATTAGATCCTCATCACACAATTCAGATTTGGGAACCACGACACGTGGTTCCTCTTCAGGCACCAATTAGTTTTCCATGAACATCATAAACTGGAATGTTAGAGGATTAGGAAGACCCTCTAAGCGCTTCCTCGTTAGAGATTTCCTTCTTTTACACCATGCTGACATCTGCTGCCTCCAGGAATCTAAACTTAGTTTAGTAGACCAAACCACCTGGAGATCTATTGGTGGATCCAGACTTGACTCTTATTTTTCTTCCCCTGCGTTGGGAACGGCAGGTGGAATGATAATTGGTTGGTCTAGTAACCTTCTTGAAGGTCAATTGATTCACCTGGGCAGATTCTGTCTATCCGCTAAATTCACTTCTAAATCCAATAACACCTCTTGGGTCTGCACCTCTGTGTATGGCCCAAATGATAGACATCTCAAACATGACTTCTGGACCGAAATTAGGCACTGCTGTCCTGATAATGGGACTCCCTGGGTTCTCTGTGGCGATTTTAATTCGATTTTCAACCACAAGGACAAATCCACTGGTACCCCTAATCTTGATGACATCAGGCAAGCTCAACTACTGTTAAGTGACCTCCATTTGATTGAACCTCCTTCCTTTGGGAAACGCTTTACATGGACCAACGGCCAATCTAATCCGTTATGGATTAAGCTTGACCGCTTCCTTCTCAATCAAGAGTGGATTTCACTTTTCCCCAAAGCCACCCAAAATACTCTCCCGAGACTTGGGTCGGATCATGTCCCTATCAGGCTAGAATCTGGAATGCACCTCTCAGTTCCACGCCCTTTCCACTTTGAACGCTCTTGGTGTTCAGTGGAAAACTTCACGGATCTTATTAAGAATTGGTGGACTGGGTCTCAACCACAAGGCTGTGGGGCCTTCGTCCTTGCCAAGAAAATCTCATACACTAGAAACCAGCTAAGGCTCTGGGCAAAAACGGACTTTGGTTCTATTAAGCTAAAAAAGCTCCCTTTTACATGAGATAGATCTTCTTGACAACATAAAGGATTTGCGTGCGCTCACTGATGAGGAACATGCAAAAGATTCTACCATCAGAGCTGATCTCCACCAAATTCTAAAACTCGAAGAGATATATTGGAAACAACGATCCAGGGTCACTTGGCTTCAAGATGGCGATGAAAATACTAGATTTTTCCACTCGATAGCCAATGGTAGACGAAATAGAAATCTCATACCTTGGATCGAACATAATAACTCTCGAGTAACTGGCACTAAAAATATTGGCGAGTCCTTCACCACCTTCTATAAAAATCTTTGTGGCTCAGTTCAAGACCTTCGCTTCAAAATTAACTGGGCTCATCTTCTCGGGGCAAGAACTCCTCAGGACCTTTCTTCCCTGGATTCTCCTTTCTCACATGAGGAAATCCGCAAAGCGGTGTTTGATCTGAACGCTGATAAGGCCCCTGGACCTGATGGTTTCCCGATGTTTTTCTTTCAAAAATATTGGGAAATTATCAAAGTTGACATCTTCAACCTCTGTGAGGATTTCTACAATGGACATGCCAACTTAGAAAGAATCAATTGGGCCAACATTGCCCTCATTCCGAAATGCCAAAGTCCGGAAAACCCCTCACAATATAGACCGATCAGTCTGATCAACTCTTCCCTTAAGATCATCTCTAAGATTCTTGCCAACAGATTGAGAACCAAGATTGGTTCTCTGGTTGATGAGACCCAATCGGCTTTCATCAAGGGGAGATGCATCACTGATAACATTGTCACTGCAAATGAAATCATCTTCTTCATGCAGAAAAATCGACTTCCTGGCCTCATCCTTAAAGTAGACTTCGCAAAAGCTTTTGACACTGTAGACTGGTCCTTCCTCTTGGATCTACTCCAGGCTAGAGGCTTCAGTAATAAATGGATTGCCTGGGTGAATTCTATCCTTACATCCTCAAAAGCTAGATTCCTCATCAATGGCTCCCAGAGTGGATATGTCAGATATTGCAGGGGCCTTAGACAGGGGGACCCCCTCTCGCCCCTTTTATTTGTCCTTGTCACTGATGTTCTCAGTACAATGATAAATAATGCGCTTCATTCGGGGATCTTACATGGGGTTATCCTTCCTGATACTGGTTACAAAATGTGTCAATTGCAATATGCTGATGACCTGCTTATTCTGACTAATGGGGGTGGGGAGGATCTGCGCATCATCAAGCTTATCCTCTACCTTTTTGAAGGTATTTCGGGTCTCAAGGTGAATTTTGATAAAACCTGCCTTTATGCTTCCCAGAAAAACCTCACACCCAACAATTCTCTGTCTAGGACCTTGCACTGTATGGCAGGTACCCTCCCTATTACCTATCTTGGGATTCCCATATCGGGTGGTAAACCCCATAGACAGGACTGGGATATTCTCTTGAATAAAATCAGGGCCAGGCTTGCCTCCTGGAAATCCAAACTCCTTTCCTTAGGTGGGAGGCTTACCTTGGTCAACTCAGTCCTAACTGCGATTCCTACTTATTGGATGTCGATTTATAAGCTACCATCGTGGGTCTCTAGGTGTATCGATAGAATCCGTAGAGACTTCCTCTGGTCTGGCCCTGATGCTCTACAAAATAAAATCAGACTTGTTAAATGGGAGAGATTATGTAGATCTCGCGACCAAGGTGGTTGGGGTATCCTTAACCTCAGAACTTTTAATTGTGCTTTACTTGGCAAATGGTGGTGGAAGCTTATAACTGAAGACCGCTGGTGTGGAAAGTATATCATCAGAGAGAATTACTTTAAAAATGTCCCCATGTGGAACCTTTACCACAAACAACCTTCTCGACGATCCTTCTTCTGGAATGGCATCCTACATTCCCTCCCTGCCTTCCAAAAAAATGTCAATGCTCTTATCCGGGATGGTGCTTCTACCCTTTTCTGGCTTGAGAGCTGGGTTGAGGGACGTGCCCCGGCGGACATATGGCCTAATCTCTTTCAGATGGTGCAAAGGAGGGAGGAAACGATCCTTGACTTCGTTAATAGATCCTCGACTTTCCACGAGAACGATTTTCCTAATTTGAGCTATTTCATCAATGACAAATTATCCCGACTTTCTGCTCAAAAAGATGGAAAGCTTTGGTCCCTCACTGCTTCTAAAAAATTCTCAGTCAAATCGTTCTACACCTTCCTTAATGATGGTGGGTTGCGCTGTAACAGAACTCCTATCATTTTGAGAGGATCTTGTCCCAAAAAAATTAATCTCTTCAACTGGCTCGCCTGGGACAACAAGATTTTGACACTAGATAACTTGGCCCTTCGGCGTTGTAATCGCCTTCAATCTGCCACTTGCGTTCTGTGTCATGCCGCTTAGGAGACGAATGACCATCTCCTTATCACTTGTCCCTTCTCCTCGTTTCTCTGGGGTTATTTCTCTCAACTTTCCGGAATAGACCACCTCCCCAGGAACCTTAGAGATCTTTGGGGTCCTTGGCGTTATAGTATCCCCAAAGCAATACTTCCATTCTGGGATATGTTGATGAGAGCTGTTGTTTGGAGCATTTGGCTTGAACGAAATGCACGCATTTTTAATTCCAATTGCTTATCTGCTGTCTCCACTATTCTTAAGATTGAACACATGCTAATATCTTGGTATAATGCAGCTCCAGAACCAAAGAAGGCAAAGCTTGATGATCCGATGTCCAAGATTAAGAGAAGCCTTGACTTCCTTTCTTCTAGAGAGGTGGAGCAGGTGGACCCGCCTCCGAGTACCACAGCCCCGAGCGAGTCTGAGGCTTGATGTTGTATTTTCTTTGTAACCCCTAGTGGATCCCCTTTTCCCTAGGGTGTCCCCCCCCTCCCCCCTTTATTTTCCTCTACTTTTGATTTCTTCCCACTTCTTGTGGATTGTTGTTCCCTGTTCCTGTGTTTTGTTACTTATCTGTACTGCTCTTTTCCCTTTAATGCATGTGGTTCATACACCTTTTCAAAAAAAAAAAAAAAAAAAAAAAAAAAAAAAAAAAAAAAAAAACATCATTAAACATAGGAACCAATCAAAATACAAAAAAAACAAGAAGAAAACAACAAAAGATAGTGATCGGGCTTTTCAGTTTAATTTAGTGCTTTCGGAATGAATAGGAGGTACAAATAAAAATGTGAAAATGAAAGGAACAAAATTTTGTGCAGAGGTCTGCATGTCTCATCCTTTCGTCACCTCAAAACTAGTTTAGATCTTTCATGTAATAAACTAGTATCCTATAAAAAATCATTACTTTAAACATAAGATTAGTAAAGTAGTACCTCGCCCTCTAATAATGTGTAGAATTAATTAACTATAATTTTAGTAATATTTTAATTAAAAAATTTCAATTTAATTCAATGAATAAAAATTTTGAATTGAGCTAAAGGAGTATAATTAGCCTAGTGCATCAATGTTTCATGTGCACTGGAAACCAGGATCAACTCTTCCACTTGCGCTGAAGGCATGTGAAATACTTAGAAACTCACATATTTCTCTTCCGCATGATTTATACATTTTTTAAAAAAGAAATAATAATAATAATAATAATCCACTCCTACAATGACTATGACAAGTTGTGGTAGTCGGAAGCATCTAATGTAAAGGTGTGCTGTTGTGTTCATCAAATCATTGTCTCACTGAGATTTTTTTTTTTTTTTTAATAATATATTAATGTATGATTAATAAACACTTGGTTGTCCGATTTAGAGCGTGGTCCTCTCCCTTATCATATGAATTACTGTCTAAACGACTCTCCACTGAAGGAAGCTTTTTCTCTTTTGTAATCATTACATAAAATACATGGGATGGAAAATTATTTGTTTCCGACATCTTCTATTGTGTTCAAACTAGATTCATTAAACCATAAAAACAAAATAATTCCAACGCGATGACTTGGATGTTTTGATAAAATAAGTCACTTGTCTTTGTCCTCAATATATTCCTTTGCTCTTGAATCAATTTTCCTCCACATAAAATTTAAAACGATAGAATGGTTTATATCCATACAAAATAAGTAAATAAATGGACTGTTAATTTTATTTTATTAAATTATTAGAATTGAATCAACAGAGATTGAATCTCAAAACCCATTTAAAATGAGGGTGTAAATACTTGTAGAGCTTGTCATTTTTTCCATATTTATGTATATTAATTCCTAACTTCTCTTAAATAAGGGTGCTTGTCACTTATTTGTATAAAAAAAATACTAGAATTTATATGTAATGTTATTGATTAATTTCTTAGTAGAAATTATTTTTTTTCTGAATAAATAGAAGAAACTATTTTCACTTGGGATGAAATTTATTTGTATGTCATTAATAACAATTAATAGCAATGCTAAATTAGTTGTTTATCCATTTTTTATAAAAAAAAAATTAATAGCAATGCTTTTATTTTAAACATAAAGGCTTTTACTTGAAGAAAAAAAAATTAAAATAAATCTATAAAATATTCAAAGTTTTTAATTTAATTGAACTTTCAATTTTATTACTTTGATTTCTAATGAACAACAAACCATGTTTAAGAGCTTAAGTTAATTTTTTCTCATCATTAATCAAAAAAGTTACTGAAGAACCAGGATGTCTCTTTTTCCTTTTTTTTTCATAAAAGTTATTTTAAATATTAAAAATTTATTATCATTCAAGAATTCCATTCCACTCATCATTGAATCTTTGATATATATAAATTTTCATGTACAGTGTAGTCAGTTTGCTGTATTGTGCCACCCTAGCAACCTTCCTCAATTTATCCACAATACCAGTGTTTTTTTATTTTATTTTTTAAAAAAATGGATAAACTACTTCAATTAAAAAAAACATACCAGTGTTTATTTTTAGTGTAATCAAGTTTTTTTTTTCGTTTTTAATGAATTATTATTATTTTTTAATATAGTGGGTGAGCTACTCACTTCAATTAATATGGTGAGAAAGAGCTAACCTCAACCTCTCAACTCAAAAGAAAAGATAAGAAGAAAGACTAGTCACTTTTCCAATGTAAGAGATGATTTTTTTATTTTTTACAAATAAACTACGAGTATTCCATCATTTAAGGATGTCAAAGAGAGATGAAGTTACATAAGTGCACCAAACTTATCAATCCTTAAAGATTTTTCGTGTGAATTGACTACCATAAGGAGTAAAGAAGATCGTCACGTACACCTAAGACAATATATCATAAACTATAACCTCACAATGGTAATCCCCTAATGTCATGTAACCCTAAAGAAGTAAAAAATACAACTCCTACAAAAAACCTATATTAGGATTTAATGTACAGTATTTGATGCTAATAAATATTAAATGAACAATCGCATCTACCAAAGCGAGAAACTACTGCACCGCTATGCAGGTGCTTCAAAGAGTGATGATTTTTATTAAATATTCAAAAATAATAATTTTTCTTAATTTTTTGAATATTAATTATTAGTGATGAAAAGGAACTAATGAAATATAACCATTGATTTGTCGCGTTGTCTTCTCTTTTTATTGTGTTGTCTCTTAGGTTATCTGTTTGTTTGTTGATAGTCTTGTTGTCTTTTTCTAAGTTGTTTAATTCTGTTTGCTTTTGTTCTTTTTTATACTTTTTTTTTTTAATAAAATTGCGATGTATCCAATTTTATAAAATAAATAAATAAATAAATAACCATTGATCCGGCCCATCAAACCTATGTCCACATCGGTTACATGGGAACTCTCACATGTCATGCGAACTTCAGCCTCACAAATGTGTCGGCCAGTCTATGATGTGTTTTATCATGCTTGTTATGTCCAATCCCCACCATTAGGATTCCTTTCAATAATAATTTTTGTAGTGTCCCCAAGAAAGTCATTGAGTTGTTAAGGGATTTAAAAATAGTACTGGACCCGGATATATATTGTATTAATATTATATGAACAGTACTGACGCCCGGGGTGAACAGTACATAAATAATATATAGACAGTATATAAACAGTACGAGAAATAGTACTGTCAGGAAAAAGATATGAACCCAATGATCTCCCTTTTTTACACTTAGGTGTCATACCATTGGGCTATCCAATGGTTGACATAAGATTTGCTTCATTGAGCCATAAACTATATTTTAATTATTAAAATCTAAATCTTGTACTTTGCAATCGCTCACATAGAACTTTTGGACATAAAAGTTCTTCTTTTGTTTTAAGGTGGATAAATTTTTGTATGTAAAAAGGTCCAGTATTAACGTACCCTAATCAAAGGGACATGTACGCACAAGATTTGAGTCTCCTTGACACATACTAGGATCTTCTTCGTTCAACCTAAAGATCTTTGGCAAAAAAGTTATTGTTTCTAATTAATAATACACGCATAAATTTGATATTAAAAATAATATAAATAATGATTTGAAACCAATTTTATACTTATCATACGATGTTTTTATATTATTTTAAATTCCAATAGATAAAAAAGAATTGATTACAAATTTTTATTTTTTTTATTTAAAAAAATAACATAGGGAGCTTGTTATCTATTTGTTAAATAATAATAATAATAATAATAATAGTATTATTATTAATATTAATATTAATATTAATAAAACAACATAGATTTTAGTAAGATGGAAAACCATATTATTAATCATGCCTACATAGAAAATTTGAGGATTATCTATTAAAAGAAGGTTATGTGGTGATATTTTCTTAGCTGAAATGACCGAGTAGTTCCTGAGGACTAAACCTCTTTTGGGGTAAAGATTTTGCTTGACTTCTCTAATTTCTGGCTATAAATATGCAACCAAGTTCCTACTTTCAAACACGCCAAGCTTGGAACAATGGCTTCTCCACTTACTCTACTCTTATTAGCTTCATTTCCAATGGGCTTTCTGCCTTGGCAATTAGTCATTGCAGAACACTCTGAACAGGCAGAGTCAAGCAGAGTATATTTCAGACTCTTTTCATTGCTTCATACAAGCACAGAATGTAGTTTATATAAAGTAATTCAACGTCACTAACGTTCAGGTGTACATTGCTTTTCTGGGACAACGCAAACATGATGATCCCAATCAAGTCCAAAAATCACATCATGACATGCTCACATCTCTGCTTGGAAGGTACACGTATATAAACATTGAATTGTTTTATATATTATAGCTTTACTTCACTGGTGGCATAAACTTGATGTTTTTTCCAGCAAAGAGAAAGCTCTGAAGTCTATAATCTATAGTTACAAGCATGGGTTTTCAGGATTCGCAGCCACACTGACACAGTCCCAAGCCAAGCAACTTTCAGGTCTCCATAGTATCTATATATATCACAGTGAATAATATTACAGTGTGAAAGCTAAAGCTAGGCATTCAAACAGTCAGCTTAATCTCAATACAGGTTTTCCGGGGGTGATCAGTGTAAAACCTAATCAAAAACGCCAATTGCAAACAACCAGAAGCTGGGACTTCCTTGGTCTTCCATATGACCACCATGAAGGAACACTCCTCAAGAAAGCCAACTACGGAGAGAACGTCATCATTGGTGTCGTTGATACAGGCACACAACAAACAAAGAGCTCTTTCTCCTCTGTTTCTCTAATTGTTCTTTGATCTTGCTATGAACGAATTCCATTTTCAGGTCTATGGCCTGAATCAAGGAGCTTCAGAGATGAAGGTTTCGGTCCCATACCATCAAGATGGAAAGGCAAGTGCCAAACAGGGCAACAATTCAACAAAAACCATTGCAACAAGAAGCTGATCGGCGTGCGGTGGTACTCTGGCGGAGTTGATAAGGATGCTCTGCAAGGTGAATATCTTTCGGCACGGGACTTGAACGGGCATGGAACACACACCGCCTCCACTGCTGCTGGTGTGCTCGTACCCAACGTGAGCTTCAACGGCATTGCGGCAGGGGCGGCACGCGGTGGAGCACCCCGAGCGAGACTGGCAATGTACAAAGTGTGCTGGGGAGTTGGCGGTGCATGCTTCGACGCACCCATTCTCAAGGCCATAGACGATGCAATTCACGATGGCGTGGATGTCTTATCGTTGTCACTGGGGTCATTTATGAATGAGCAAATGGGCACACTGTTCGCTGTTTCCAAAGGCATGACCATCGTCTTCGCGGCAGGGAACGATGGTCCTGCGCCACAGACTGTATCGGCTTCTGTTCCATGGATCATTAGCGTGGCCGCATCCACTTTGGACCGCTCCTTCCCCACTGTCCTCAACTTCGACAACAATCTTAAACTAGTGGTACTTATCACATATATGTCGCTTCAGTGCTTTTTTTTGTTTTGCGAAATCCACTATATATCCACCATCCATTACCAGTTGACCTCATTTAATTGCAGTCTCAAGGCCTGTTCTATGACAACAAAAAGAGTACTTCCAAACCAATTGTTGCTGGCGGCAGGTACTATCATGCGACTGAATATATATGTATATAGATAATTGTATGAGTGTCCTTATTTGGTTTTTTCTTTTAATAAACTCTCATTTTTTTTAGGTGTAACCAGGAGGCACTCAAGGACGTGGATGTTACTGGTAATATAGTGCTCTGTTTTTCACCCGGTGAGGTCTCGAGCATACTCCCCAGGGCTGAATTCGGGATTGCGATGTCTACGGCAGTGGCAGCCGGAGCTGGAGGGGTCATATATGTAGAGTATCCCATTGATTTACTTTATGGTGTTACTGATATATGCAATGGCATTCCTTGTGTATTTGTAGACATTGAAGCTGCCTTGAAAATATTCGATATTCCTGCAAAGTGAGCATTAATTTTCTATCTGACTCCTACTTCAGCACTAATTAATTTGTTTCTCTTGCTCATGAATTTATGGTGATGTCTTTGTGAACTGACAGCTCAACTGTGAAAGTAAGTCTCACTAAGACTGTTGAGGGAGATGAAGTTTGGGCACCCGTCGTGGCAGCTTTCTCATCCAGAGGACCTAGCCATGCTTTCCCTTCTGTGATTAAGGTGCTTAGAATGTGACACAATCATTGCAGCATTATCAACTGATGTGATGTGTTGCTATTACAATTATCAACTCTATTAATTGTTTGTGTTTTGCCAGCCCGATGTTGCAGCCCCAGGATCCAACATCTTGGCTGCAAAGCGTGACTCTTATGCTTTTGACTCAGGGACCTCAATGGCATGCCCCCATATCTCTGGAATAGCCGCACTTCTTAAAGCAGCTCACCCAGATTGGTCTCCTGCTGCTATTAAGTCAGCAATAGTAACAACTGGTATATTACTCTCAACTATTATTACTACCTGCTACTACAGCTACAACATCAAATTTGCTGATGTTTATACTTGTTGTTCTTTGAAGCAATGACCACTGATCGACACGGGCAACCAATTTTTGCAAACGGAGTTCCACGGAAGGTTGCAGACCCTTTTGACTACGGTGGTGGAGTTGTTGATCCTAATAGAGCTGTAGATCCGGGTCTTGTTTATGATGTCCAGCCAAAAGACTATCTAAAGTTCTTCAATTGCACTCTTGCTCCAAACAGAGAATGTGACGTTCTCACTGCACCATTATATTACCTCAATGTTCCTTCAATTGCCATTCCTGATCTCAGAACCACCCAGAAAGTTTGGAGAACTGTTTTTAATGTTGGGAATGTGGAAACAACTTATAAAGCCATTGTTGAACCTCCTTCAGGAATCAAGATGGTGGTGGAACCTTCTGTTCTTGTGTTTGATGCCAAGAAGAAGATGAACAGTTTCAAGGTGACTTTCATGGCGACTCGTAAGGTGCAGGGGCTGTATACTTTTGGAAGCTTGACTTGGGTGGATGGCAAGGGTCATTCTGTTAGAATTCCAATAGCAGTGCGCACTGTGATTTATGACAACTATTCTGACGCTTCATAAAATCCTGAAGCTGGAATTGGTTCTAATTATCTTAAATTCTGAATAAAATCCTGTTTATTATGCTTGTATGGTAATGCTGAAGTTTTCTGCAATTTCAAGTAATTCTCTTTTCTTCATTGTAATATAGTTTCAACTATATCATGGGGCAGGCCACCAAGTACAATAGTTTTAATTATGCCTAAATCATATATCAAGAGTGAGCCAAACTTTCGATATTTTGCATAAAAGTTAAATATCTTAATCGCTGACATTGATTGCACGAAACCATAATTATGTTATTTATGTTCTTTCTTCATCTATAAAACATAAGCCTACCATATTTAAATTTATAAAAAACAATTATAGAAATATATTGTGATTTTATAGTTTTACAAAATTGCATGTATAATGTGCATAGTAATTTAAATTGTATTATACCAAATAATTATCTTACCAGTAATTAAATAGTTGGTTTTTTTTTTCTACTCAAAAAGCAAAAGTTCAAATCCTGCTTGTGAGTTGTTTACAATTTTCTAAAATATTTTGTTGAATCATAAACAAGTATTTAGAAGTAATAATCTACTTTGATTATTATGTAAAGGGGCTTTGTTCTAGAGATATTAGCTCCATTACAATAAATGTTTTATAAGGATTTTCATTACTGAAAGTTCAAAATGTGCCGTGTATAATGGTGCCAATAAAAATTCCCAATTATGGGAACAGCTAAATCCCCACATTCATTGGATGAGTGTGCACATCTTTGACATGATATTTGATATGTGATTTGTCCATTTTATATAAATAAAAAAAATTATGTACATATAAAAATTATTTTTATTTCTTAAATAATAGACTTGGTTGATTCACTTTGCCCACTTCTTTCAGCGGATATTTTACCCTTGTTTGGTTATTGGATATGATTTATTTTTTAACAAAATTATATTATTGTTTTGCATGTTTCCTAATACCTAGGTCCTATACATATTCTTGTTTTGTTATTGGATATGTATATTTATATATAAGGTTTTTTTTTATTTAATAAGGTGGACAAACCACTTAAGTAGCATTTGGATGACGGAATGAGGATGAAAATGAAAACTTTAGAGAGGGAAATATGAATAAAAACTTTGGAAAAGGATGTAAATTTAAACTTTGTTTGGTTGGAGAGGAAATTTATTAGGAATGTAAAAAGTTAAAAGAGAATATATGAGAAGATTACCTTTATACCCTTAATCTAAAAATTATATATATATATATATATATATGTGTGTGTGTGTGTGTTTATTTTTAATATTTAAATTAAATATGGGCATTATATTTATGTAATTATCATTCAATCAAATTATTATAATTAATTATTTAAAATAAGTAAGATTTTTTTATCTACATAATATCATGAATATTATTTAATTAAAATTATTCATTTTAATTATTTAAATATCATTATTTATTAAATTAATCATTGTATTTCATGAGTTAATCCTTGTAAATATTTTAATTTAATATTTAATTTGATGACTTGTATTTAAAATAAATATTTATTTAATATTTAATTATTATAAATTAATTATTTAATATTAAAAATTGATATTTTATGTCCATTATCCCCTCCACCTTCTCATGGGGTGGTATCATTACTCATGGGGAATAATCAAAACAATCAATGCATACCCAAACATGGGTATATACTGGGACAAGCATTGAATCAATGCTCTCATTCAAACGGGCCGTTAGTTCAATTAATATTGTAAGAAAGAGTTGATCCCTCAATTGCTCACTTAATTAATAACAATACTTTTATTAAAATTATGATAGTGAAAATATTTAGATAGCTTTTACTATTATAAAAAGAATTAACTTTATAAAAAAGTCAATTTTCATTTAATTGAAATTTTGAATACTAATTTATTTCTATTAATGACAAACAACCATTAAGAGTTAAATTTAATTTAATTTTTAATAATACAGATGAACCATTAATTATTTATGAAATAAGAAAACAAAATACAAAGACAATGACGACAAACACAGACATCTTTTACCTTAATTTTCTTTCTCAACATCATTAATTAAAAGGAGTTGGTGGAGTACATAGATGCCTCCCTTTCATTTATCTTTTGCTGAATAACAAAAGTTTCTTTTAAATTATCAAAATGCCATAATTATTATTAAAGAATTCTATTCAACCCATTATGGAAATTTTAACATATACTAAAATTATCAAAATGCCATAATTATTATTAAAGAATTCTATTCAACCCATTATGGAAATTTTAACATATACTAATATCTATAAATAGTTGATTAGTTTTAATATATATATATATATATATATATATATATATATATATTAGAAAATGATCCTCTATTACCATTCTTTTAGCTTTCTACGGTACTTCTTTATTTTTTGTTTTGTCTGTTTTCTTTTTTTTTTTAATTTTTTGTTTGATTTTGGTTTTGTTTGTCCTTACTTTCACTCTTAATAAAATAATAATTTATCTATTTTATTAAAAAAGTGAAAATATTCAAATTATAAAGTATTGACTTCAAAAATCTACAAAATGTTGGAGTTTAAATAGAGATCTGTTATGTACATATAATATTTAAAAAAAATCATTTATATCCATCAAAATTACATGTTACTTTTATTTTATTAAATTATGAGAATGGATATGTAATATTATCAACCACTTCTTGATAGCAACCTTTGTTCCTTTTTATAACAAATCTTTTTAATTTTTTTTATATGGTGGTTAAAAGAGAGTTGATTTCTTAATTTCATAGGCTTCGCGAGGGAAAGAATTATTATTTTTCTGATGTGAATGTGGGATTTGATTGTAACTATTTTGGCTTGATATGAAACACGTTTGCATATAATTAGTAACAATACTTTTACTAAAATTATAATAGTGAAAATATTTCGACAACTTTAACTATTATAAAAAGAATTAACTTAATTATAAAAAAAGTCAATTTTTATTTAATTGAAATTTTGAATACTAATTTATTTCTATTAATGGCAAACAATCTTTAAGCGTTAAACTTTATTTTAACTTTAATAATACAAATGAATCATTAATTATTTCCGAAATAAAAAAACAAAATACAAAGACAATGGATCACCTAATTAGAGAAGCTGGATCATCTTTTCTTTGACTGCACCTTCTCAAATCATATCTGGGAATTTTACTCTCAACTTTTTGGTCCAGTCATTCCACCACAGTCTATTCCTTCTCTCTGGATTACCTGGTTACCATCTCTAAATCCTTTACTCCGAAACATGGATCTCATTTCTCGAGCAATATTATGGAATTTTTAAATCTGCTAACATGCTACTCTCCCGGTTTTCAACAGCTGCCAACAGTCAATAACAGTCTCTTACTGATGCATCCCGCCGAATTAAGTGCACTCTCAATTTCCTTAGCGCAAGAATCTCTAATCAAGCTGGTGATCCAGAGCATGACTTAGCACAGGAGTAGGCTTCCCCACCCGTTTGCCTGGGCAGGCCTTAAGTTCCATACGACGTTTCTCATCTGTCCAGCGTTTATCTTTTGTTTTATTTAGTTTGGATGTATTTTGTTCTACCCCTCACCACTAGTGAGAAGTCTATTTTTTTGTTTTTTTTCTGTTTTTCTTCAATAAAGTTATGATTTATCCACATTTACTTTAAAAAAATATAAAATGCAAAGACAATGACGACAAACACAAGCATCTATTACCTTAATTTTCTTTCTCATTATCATTAATTAAAAGAAATTGGTGGAGGACACAGATGCCTCCCTTTCATTTATCTTTTGTTGAATAACAAAAGTTTCTTTTAAATTATCAAAATGCCATTATTATTATTGAAGAATTCTATTCAACCCAATATGGAATTTTTAACATATACTAATTTCTATAAATAGTTGATTAGTTTTAATATATATATATATATTAGAAAATGAGCATCTATTATCATTGTTTTAGCTTTCCTACAGTACTTGTCTCTTTTTTATTTTAACAAAAACAACAAGTGTTGTTTCACAAAAGGTTTCCAAATGGCAAATGTGTACAGTTGTACACTAATTACTATGATTTATCTTTTGTTTATAATGTTTTAATTCCAAATGTCGAAACAATTATACCTATAAAATATAAATTTTTGTTTTATAATGTGGCAAGTCATCCCATAAATCAAATTTTATGTTACATGTAGAAGTCAAAAATGCCTAATCGCTCAACTATTACTATAGTAACTTTAATTATTTTTTAATAATTTATTATAAAAATATTGTAACAAAAGATGAAAAATATTAAAATATCTAACAATATAAAAAAGAAAGTTCAAAATAGATCACCCCTAAAAAGCAAAGTTTGATATTTCATTTCTCTTGGGTGTAAGGTTGAGGGTTTGAATTCGTGTTTGAAATATATGATTAATACATTATAAAAATAATTTTATACAATATATTAGAGCTAGAGAGATTACTGGTAGTTTTTAGTGATAATTCAGCACATAATGAGTGAAGGGCAAGGATTCGAAACCTTGCTTCTTTAATACAGGTCATTAATACTATTCATGCAATGTATAGTAGGGTTTTATATTGTTGATAATATTATTTGTTGGTCATAGTGTAGATTCTCTGTATGAGAAATAATATTTTCACCCCTCTAAGTTACATTGAAGGAGAAATATATCTCTAGAAAAATTATTAAGCACCGTAACTAGTATATCTCTATACATATCTGTTCATTTGATAGCATGTGTCACCTTTACCAAAATATTATATATATATATATATATACAGCTGTACTAAAGTAGTATTTGTTATATCGAGAGTCATCCTAGAATTAACCTTCAATTTTGAGAGCGTGCACTACTAAGGCCACATATTATTAATCATGCCTACATAGAAATTTTGCTGATTAACTATTAAAACTGATTACATAGAGATATTTTATTATTTGAAATAACGGAAAAGCCCCTGGGGACTGATCCCTTCTTTTTGGGTACAGACCTTGCTTAACTTCTCTAACCTGTAATAAGTGTTCATGAAGGATGTATCCTCTGGCTATAAATATACAGCTAGTTCCTTCTTTCAAATATGCCAAGCTTAGAACAATGGCTTCTCCACTTAAACTACTCTTATTAGCTTCATTTATGATGGCCTCGCTGCCTTCTCAATATGTTAATGCAGAACACTCTGAGCAGGCAGCGTCAAGCAGAGTATATTTTAGACAAGATTCTTTGGTTCATACATGCACGGAATTTAGTTTATATCAAGTAATTCAACGTTACTAATGTTCAGGTGTACATTGCTTTTCTGGGAGAACGCAAACATGATGATCCCAATCTCGTCCAAAAATCACATCATGGCATGCTCACATCTCTGCTCGGAAGGTACACGTATATAAACATTGAATTGTTTTATATATATAGTTTTACTTCACTGATGGCATAAACTTGATGTTTTTTCCAGCAAAGAGAAAGCTCTAAAGTCTATAATCTATAGTTACAAGCATGGGTTTTCAGGATTCGCAGCCACACTGACAGAGTCCCAAGCAAAGCAACTTTCAGGTCTCCATAGTATCTATATATATCACAGTGGATAATATTACAGTGTGAAAACTATGCATTCAAACAGTCATCTTAATCTCAATACAGGTTTTCCTGGGGTGATCAGTGTAAAACCAAATCAAAAACGCCAACTGCAAACAACCAGAAGCTGGGACTTCCTTGGTCTTCCATATGACCATCCTGATGGAACACTCCTTGAGAAAGCCAACTATGGAGATGGTGCCATAATTGGTGTCATTGATACAGGCACACAACAAACAAAGAGCTCTTCCTCCTCTGTTTCTCTAATTGTTCTTTGATCTTACTATAAAGTAATACCTATTTCAGGTATATGGCCTGAATCAAGGAGTTTTAGAGATGAAGGTTTCGGTCCCATACCATCAAGATGGAAGGGTGTTTATATATAAATTATATAACATATGTCTTAATAGAACTCAAATTCCAATTTAATTAAAATTCAAATATATGGATATATTTAGAATTTAAAATTTAAATGTCCTAATCTTAATTGATTTTGGAATAAATTAGAGCACAGATCTCGAGATGATCAAAATATTTAAATCTCAAGATCAGCTGAGAGCACAGATCTCGAAGCGATCTAAAGATCAGCCGAGAGCACAGATCTCGAGATGATCAAAATATTTAAATCTCAAGATCAGCTGAGAGCACAGATCTCGAAGTGATCTAAAGATCAGCCGAGAGCACAGATCTCGAGGTGATCAAAATATTTAAATTTCAAGATCAGCTGAGAGCACAGATCTCGAAGCGATCTAAAATATTCAAATCCCAAGATCAGCCGAGAGCACAGATCTCGAGGCGGTCTAAAAATACAAATTTCAAGATCAGCCTAGAGCACAGATCTCGAGGCGATCTAAATGCACAAATCTCAAGATCAGCCGAGAGCACAGATCTCGAGGCGATCTAAACACACAAATATCAAGATCAGCCAAGAGCACCGATCTCGAGGCGATCCAAAATATTAAAAATTCAAGATCAGCCTAGAGCACATATCCCGAGGCGATCTAAATGCATAAATCTCAAGATCAGCCGAGAGCACAAATCTCGAGGCGATCTTATAAATAATATAACACATATTTTAATGAAATCCAAATCCCGATTTAATTTAAAATTCAAATATATGATATATTTAGAATTAAATTAAATATTCTAATCTTAATTGAATTCTTGGATAGAATACAAATCCCGAGGCAAAAAAAAAAAAAAATTACAAAATTACAAAATTACAAAATTACAAAATTATTCCCGAGAACACATATCTCGAGGCAAAAAATGGCAAATTACAAAATTATCCCCGAGAACACATATCTCGAGGCAAAAAATGGCAAATTACAAAATTATCCCCGAGAACACATATCTCGAGGCAAATGCAAATTACAGGATTGCCCTTTAGTACACATATCTCAAGGCAATCTCAAATCTCGGGATAGCATGAATACACATCTCGAGGCGATCCTGGATTTCATATAAACTGAGAACATATCTCGAGGCAACCTGAGAAAATGCAAATCTCGAGACACCCAAACACATATCCCGAGGCAAATTGAATTTTAAAATTTGAAAAAAAATTTAAAATTTAAATTAAAGCTTATCCTCGTTGATTTGATCCACGAAGAGATTTGGGGTTTGGATTTTATGGAGGGGGTTGGGATTTTTGGATAGGGATTGAAAAATCTTTTTAAAAAGGACGGGGTTTCTTCGGAAGGGGGGGAGGATTTTTTTTGTTGTTTCGTTTGAACCAGACACAAAACAAAAAATTTCTCTTCTCTTCTCGATCAGACAAAAAAAAAGAAAACAATCTTCTCCTCTCAACCAGACAAAAAGCCAAATAAAAAAAAGCAGGTGAATTTCTTTCCCTTGATTATTATTATTATTATATAAATAAAGCCTTTAGAACCCCTCCCTTTTATTTTATTTTTTATCGGGAAGCGTCACAGGGGACATAAGTAAACCTAGATCGAGGGCGTGTGAGGATGGGAGTCATAAGGAGAAAAAAAAAAAAAAAAAAAGTGATATAAATATTATATATTAATATATATTCTATAAAAACAATATAAATAAATAAATCAATATATATATATATATATATATATATATATATATATATATATATATATATATATATATAAAATAAAATAAAATAAAATAAAAGAGAAAAAATGGAAAGAAAGGAAAAAAAAAGTTCTCCTCTCCTCTTTATCATTAACGCCACCGGCCATGTGTCCTTGGCCGACAGTCTAATCCCCGGACCCCGTTCTATGACACTCAGCTTCGCCGCCTAGAACCACCAGTTGATTCCCTCTCTCGCGCTGTTGTTAGACCCGAGTCCTTCTTTGCTTCCCCAGCACCTATCCACCTGCACGAGATGCTGTCCCCGGCGGTAACTAAAGTGGTCATCACCAAGCTGAAGCCTGCAATTTTCGGAGACGGTCGATGCCGGCGATGAGTGGGCATCGCTTTCCGTCGGCAACACCTGGCTTTTCGTGCGGGTAGCGGCACAGGAGCTTGACTCTCCGCCAATCCTCAGCCTTGAGCTCCACCAGGCCGGGCTGACGCGGTATACGGTCGGGTCCGCATCTTTACCGAGAATGGCGAGCTCTATGGCATTGTCATCGCTTCTAACCGCCCTTTTGCCTTCGTCAAGCATCGGCATCCTCCTCAACCTCTGCTTTCTCGCCGAGCAAACGCCACCGCGACGATGAGTGACTAAGACTCCAAGTACTTCTCCACCACCGAAAAGGATGAGATTCCTGAGCGCAAGAAAGTGTTTAATTTTCAGTACAAGGATAGGAAGAAAGATGCTGCGAAGAAAGTGATCGCCGCCATGACTGTGGGGAAGGACGTGTTTGTGCCGTTCGTGGATGTTGTGAACTCTATGCAAACTAAGAATTTGGAGTTTAAGATGCTTGTGTATCTTTATCTTATCAATTTTGCGAAAAAAACCTGCCTTGCCCGCTCCAAGGCCTTGGTCTCTAGTGCTTCTTCAACTTTCTCTCAAGCATTCACTCATCTCAATGCATCTCATGGTTCACTTCTACCTCAAAGATGGGCTGCTGCTGCTGCAAGGGTTTTCAGTTCAAAGCCAGTTGAAGTTGATGCTTTTGGGATTGAGAATGCTGAAGGTGCTAGGACAACACCATCTGTTGTAGGCTTCAATCAGGAGGGTGAGCTTCTCGTTGGAACACCAGCTAAGAGCCAAGCTGTGATAGATCCCATAAATACACTATTTGGCACCAAGCGTTTAATTAGAAGGAGTTTTGATGATCTACAAACTCAAAAGAAGTTGAAGATGGTGCCACTCATTGTGATTGAAGCTCTTCGCAAATTTCACTATCAAGATTTTATCCATGCAATGGATGAGCTTAGAGGAGTCTTAGTCGATACCGATGATCTAAAAGACAAGCTTTTTGGTGAGAATCACTGTATTCAAGACGTCGCAATTTCTCTCTTTCGCTGCTTCAAGACCATTGCTTCAAACAGTGCTGAGAGTTGAGATGTCGGGCACATTGGAAGGTTTCCCAAGGAGAAAGGGAAGAGCGCTTGTTTGCCAAAAAAAAAAAAATTATCTAAGGTTGCTTAAACCATTGCATACCTTTGTCAACATGAATAGTTGATCCCTTTTGTGAGCCTGAAGGATTCACAATTTAGAATGGACTTCAATTAAGTGATGGCGAACCAAATGTCAAACTTGCGAGAGTACTTTGCACTGCTGCAAAATACAGGAAAAATGGGTCTAGGCTTATGGTGATCAAGAATTCATCTACAGTTAGTATTTATGATTGTATAGAAACTAAATCCTTTGAGTTCCCATCTCTTCATGCTGCTACCATTTCCCTATTTGGTCCCTGTCTGTAAACATTTCAGAAATTCTCTTCGCCAAAAAAAAAAAGAGAAATGTTGTATTGTGGGATATACAGACTGGTTCTCCCGCTCGTCAATTATCCGGAAAAAATGTCTAAAACCATTTGGCCTTCATTGCAATGTAATTCTGATGAGTTTGTTGTCTGTCGAATGGCAATAAACGTGATACAACTCTTCAAAGGGAGATGATTTGTTATTCTTCTTGGCATGACCTATAGCATCAGAGGCCAGTTAATTGTTATAGATGTTACTTCCTTTCCAGTTCTTTAACACTTGGCCAACAATCTGTGTGTGTCTTTTGTGTTAAATTGGGCCTAATGTACATTTCTGCTGAACTTAATCTCCACTAAAGAATTGTTAATCCAACCGCTCGACTAATCAATAACACTGAAAAGAGAATTTATGATGTAGCATGATAACAATGTGTGATAATCTCCATCTAGTATGCATTTTATCAATTGGAATGAAGAGGATTTGTGGAGTGAAGCATTTGAAGCTGCTTTAATTTCCTGAAACAAGTCTATGATAAAATATGTTGAAGGATGCTTTCTACCTTGTCTTGAGGTGACATTTTTTATAGCTTCCATGTGTAGAAAAGTACGAAATTTCCTATATTGATTTGAAGACAACCTCGGTATCATCCAAAAAAAATGGCAATGTTCTGCAACATCAACTTAATGATCATGCAACAGAGATGAAAACTAGGTCAAAGCTTATGGCAATTAAAGTTCTGGGCAATCATAGGTTATTTAAACATAAATCAATAAACAAGGCTTTGTAAAACAAAAATTTGATCATAGGCACGTTTGATTCAATCAATAAAGATGCAAATGTTTATTGCCTACAATCTTCAGAAGGATAAGTTTATAAAGGAGGGCATCCACCTTAATAATTGATGTTAACATTGTTTTCACAAAGAATTAACATGTCTTGTTCTACTCGGTGAAAATTAAACGTCGCCTTGGATTTAATGACAGTCGGGGTGTGATAATCACTACATAGATTCTAGATATGGAGAGGAACAACTTTGGTATTCATGAAAAAGCTTGAAACTCAATAGATATTACCGGAAAATTCATGCAATATGAGAATTTTTCATGAAAACATCTCTTCTAACTCAATCTGTCAAAGTTAAGTGACTAAAATGAAACCGGTGCGCTGGGCATGTGCAAGGTGGTGTATTCTGACTGACTGAACCATTTAATCTCCTTGCCTCGAACTTAAACACTCATCTTTGATGATCAAATCCTGGCCACACATCAAAATCCAAATCTTGAGGTTGCCTCGAACTTAAACACTCATCTTTGATGATCAGATCTTGGCCACACATTAAAATTCAAATGTTATGGTTGCCTCAAACTTAAACCAATTAATTTGATGATCAAATCCTGGCCACACATTAAAATCCAATCTTATACTTGCTTCGAACTTAAACCAACCCTTTTGATGATTAGATCTTGGCCGTCCATCCTTGCCTTGAACTTATGCACTTTTCTTGATTAAATCAATCTCGGCCCTTGATTCGCTTCCTTGAGGATGAAATCCTGGCCCTCCACCAAAACACTAATCTTGAAGCTGCCTAGAACTTAAACACAACTTTTTGATGGATGAGATCTCAGCCGCTCATCTTTCCCCTCTCAAATTCCAAATTATGGAAAAGACCTAAATACCCTCTAATCCAGTCTAAACTTTTCATCTCAAATCGCCTCGAACTCAGGCTATTTTTGCTTGATGATGAAATCAAAGCCATACAATCAAATTAGCACCTCTGAGATTCTTCCATGAGAAAACTCATCTCGAAGGAATGACAAAGAATGCTTATCTCAAGGCAACGGCAAAATTTTTTTTTGGAAATTACAAAGTGACCATGAAATATGTTATGTGGCAAATAAGAATACGATTTTTAAAAGTGGCATAAGTTTTGGGATGGCAATGGAATACTTGATCTCAAAGCGGCAACGAGGCGTGAGACGGCGGCGAAGCATGGTCCCTAAGGCAGACGCTGGCATTATAAAAATATAATAAAAAATATATATAATAATAATAATAATAAATAAATAAATAAAATATGTATGCCTGTATATATATGGCAATGTTCATATGTAATGGATCATTATGTTTTCTCAATAAATTTATTATCTTTTTCATTGCCTTTTTTTATTTGTACTTTTGCCCTTAATCGGAGGTTCCCAAGACATTGTCTGGGGTAATTAATAATAGAGGCTTGCCTCTATTAGGAATGAAAGAACCCACGAAACAAATATGATATTTGTGCTTCGATGTGCCGTCTGGTGTCTTCTTCACTGACACGATGCCAGGCGCGTATTTTCGATCCCACAAATTCTGGCACGCCCGGTGGGACGTCATTCCTCCTCCCATCTTTGAGGCAAAAGTACAAGTAGAGGCATTATTTCTACATCCTGTGAAAGAAATCTAATATTGTTGATTTTTTTTATTGCAGAAGAAGAAATGGCACTCAAGAACTCAACCACCTCTGGAAGCCCGAAACTCACAATCTTCCTTGGCGAAGGAACTGAAGTCCAACTACCCAACTGCACTTTCAACACTGGAGCTGCAGGAGCTGAACTGACCTTCGGCACGATATCTGAATCGGTGCAATTCATAAGGAGACCTGCACCTTTGGAAGAAAACCTGACGGTCCCGCGACTTCCATCCAAGGGTCGTCGCCCTAATGTGATTGTTCCTGCAACTGGCGAGGACGTTGCTGTCAAAGAGTCATCAAGAATATCTGCATTTGAGAGGCTATCTCACTCTAAAAGGAAAGTCTCGATAAATGATGATGATGATGAACCCACCTTACCTATTACAGCAAAGGGCGGGAAAGTGGAATCTTCCACTCATCTGACGAAGACACACCGAAGAAGAAGACAAGTGTGTTTTCAAGGCTCACACAAAGGAAAGTCAAAATTCCAAAGCAAAAGCTGGACTTTTGTGTCATTCCAAGGACACACGAATAATCAAATGGGTACTTTCAACAACTCATTTGAACCTCTTAAACTGGTGAAGAAGAATGCAACCACTGCAGACCTGCGTCCTCAACTGAATGAAAACAAGGTTGGTAGACCTCCAAGATCCTATCACAAGAACTCATTTCACCCAAGGTATTTACAAGACTTATGCAGCATCAAAGAAACTGCAAGTCAGAGAAGATAGGCCGAAAGAATTTTATGAAAAGAAAAGGCAATTGATTTCAAAAGCACGGAAGACGGTGTTTGACCGTTTAACCCCAGCAAGGAATCAACCTAATATTTCCCGCTCTAAGTTTCAATGGAGAAGGGAAACACAAGATGAAGAAATGGCTCATGCGAATGAGGAAGTAAGAAGCCAGCCCAAGATTTCCCGCTCTAAATTCCAATGGAGAAGGGAAATGAAAGATGAGGAATTGTCTGATGCAGATGTAGAAATACACACTTGTCGGATGGTTACTGAAGCAAGGGGAGATCCCGCACCAGAACAAGACCAACCGGGTCCTGTTACAAGATCCCGCAGAAGAGCAGCAGACTCCCTAAATGGAGAAGAAGGCTCCAGCCACATGCCACCACACGATGGGCAGGGGATAGGGACTAGCCTTCCACCCCTCCACATACCAAGGAAACACAAAGAAGCAATACCTCTAAATGAAGATGATGAGGATGAACCTGTTTTTGTTTCTCAAAAGGGACACCGTGATACTGAATATAAAAGACTCAATGACAACATGGCAATGTTGATGGAGTCAATGTTACAAATGCAAAAACAAATCAAAACACTAATGGAAGATCGGCCTGAACAAGTAGGAAGGTCGAGGAGTCCAACCCGACGGCCAAGAGAAGCCCTAAGGCCAGCTGAGCAGAGGTCAAGAAGTCCAACGCCTCATCCAAGGGAAACCTTCAAGGCGGTGGAACATGGGGGAACCTCTTATATTCCTGTTCAAGAACAATCAGTTGTAATGACTCGGGAAGAGATACAACGAATGGTAGTTGCTGAACTAAAACAAGCCAAAGGGAGTGAGACAAGGGCCGATGGAGACAAACCCTATCCTAGTTACCATGACTTGGTGCCCTACCCTAAAGGATATAATGTTCCCAAATTCAAGCAATTTACTGGGATTGGTAATCCTGACCAACATTTGGCTCATTTTGTGACAGCCTGTGGAGATACAAGTGCGAAACCGTCACTCCTCCTCAGACAGTTCTCTGCAAGTCTCGCAGGTGTAGCATTTGAGTGGTATGCGAATCTACAACCCGAGTCAATTCAGACATGGCAGCAGTTGAAGGATGCTTTTCGAGTTCGGTTTGGGGGCATAAGTGATAAAATCACAATTGCTGATCTCGCGGCCACTCGCCAACACAAAGATGAAAAGGTGGCCGATTACATTATGAGATGGAGGAACTTGAGCATTAAGTGTGAACAACCACTTGATCAACCACAGGCGGTGGGTTTATTGCTTGGGAATATTGATAATTGGATGGCACCTTTTCTGAGTACATCTGGCATCACTACATTCCAAGACTTGATCTCACAAGCTAAAAAATTAGAAAGGACCAACCCAAAGGTGTTGTCTAACTTCCAGGCCACTTCAAGAAATGATAGAGATAAATCCAAGAGGACAGAAGGTGTCAAGTACACTGCTACGACCTTCAATGTTGAGAAAGGAAAAGGCGTAGCTGAGTCCCATAATCTAGAACAAGCTAAGGCACCTAGTTTAGGTGTTGCTGGCAATGAATCAAGACCTCTTCCCTCCTTGAAGGATAGGATGAATAAGAAGTATTCTTTCAGAAGAGACAAGGTAAATAAGATCTTCAAAGATGCTGCGAGAGAAGGTTTGCAGCTCCCTGAATGCAAAAGGCCTGAAGAACAAAGTAAGAAAGACCATCCCAATTACTGTCCATATCATAGGGTGTTGGGGCATACAATAGAAGATTGCTATGTTTTCAAGGATTGGGTGGAGCGACAGTACCAAGAGGGTAAAATCACACTCTCAAAGAATGTCTTGTCCGAACAACCAGCTGAACATACCCGCTATGTGACCACCCTAAACTCAGAGGGATCATCCCAAGGAGAAGTCACGGTGGTTGGCAATAAAGTAATACCTCCATCGATGGAAGATGATAAACCTTCAGATGTTCCAGAAGAGTTATGGGAAGCTGTTTATATCCAAAAGATCAATGAAGATGTTGAAAAGGTTGGCTGAACTCCCAGGGATATCTTGGAAACGCTCTCAAGAACCTCCTAAAGGTCCCCCAACAAAACAATCAAAGAAGAAAAATAAGAAGAAAAAGCGCGAACAATCAAAGCGCAAGAAGTCCATTATTGAGGAGTATATAGAGACCCCTTGATGAATATGAACAGAAGGAAAGGGTTCTGATTACCCTCAAAGATTATTTTCCCTGAAGAAGTCAATGAATTACTTGGAGAATTAGCTAAGGAAAGTTCATGAAAACTGATGAAGATGAGCAAGTAGAGACTTGTAGGGTTATTTCGGGAGAGAATACCCTCTATACAACCCAGAAGATGATGATAATGATGACTATGATAGCTTCTCTGAGCCAGAAGAGTCATATGACCGTTATGGCCGGCCTTATATTAGCAAGAAGCAGAGAAAGAAGATAGCATTCAGGGAGAGAGTAAAGAAGGCGAACTGCCTAAGCTCTTGGAGCCCTACCAACAAACAAAACCCAAAGAACCATATTATACCCCGAAGACCCCAAAATATAAGGTCTTAAGGAAAGTCATGCTTGCTGAAGACATCCCTGCTTTCATTCAAAGAGTGATAGAGGAGTCAGCTAATAGGTTGCTGCAGTTACATATTGAAGATGCTGAATGGGATGAGTCTGGGACATACCCTCCAGAATCATTGGGACAAAATTTTGTCTCAGAGGTTGTGGATTTTCCAGTTCCTACTACGGAAAAATCTATCTCTCAAGTTGTCAAAATAAAGAAAGACAAAAGAAAAGAGCTGTTTGATCAAGCTATAGAAAAGGGGTTGGATTTGCCTAGACCCAAAAGGGCGTATCTGATGCATCTTGATAGCCATCCAAACTACTGCCCATATCACCGGGTTGTAGGACATACCATAGAAGAATGCAAAAAATTCCAAAATTGGTTGCAAAGACAGGTCTCTATGGGAAATTTGACACTCACAGAGGACTACTTTGAAGAAAGAGGAAAATGTTGTGCCGTAGCCATTCTCGATGATTCAGAAGACGAGCTAAACTTCCCTGATGAAGAAGATGAAGTACTAGAACATGTACATCAGATACAACTCAGAACTGGGAAGACACTTCAACCAAGACAGGCTTCTACCTCAAATGACAGAAATAAAGGGAATGCTTCAAGCTCAAGTGACAGAAATAAAGGGAAGATAATTGAAGAAGATAATGTCTCCCTGAAAAAACCCTCGAAAAGGCCGAATTATAACATTTTGGCACATTTGAAGAAGGTCCCAGCACTCCTCAGTATGTACGATGCATTGATGATGTCAACTGAAGTCAGGGAGTCCTTAATACATGTTCTACAAAATCCTGAAGAGTATCAAGCGTACTTTGCCGAGGTCAATATGAAAGACGTTTTGCATACAGTCTATAAACCTTCAGTGTCTTTCACAGATGAAGACCTATTGCTTGGGACTACAGCACACAACAGACCGTTATATGTGACAGGGTCTTGCGATGGGATCAAGATCAACCGGGTTTTGATTGATCCAGGGTCTTCTGTGAATTTAATGACTCTCAACACTCTACGAGCATTGGCCCTTGAAATATGCCACTTATCTCCAGAGAAGATCATTATCCAGGGCTTCAATCAACACAGCCAAAAAGCATTGGGGTCCATTACTCTTCCCATTAAATTTGGAAAGATGACATCTGATGTGAAGTTCCATGTAATTAATGCTGATGCCTGTTATAGAGCTCTCCTAGGAAGGCCATGGATTCATGAAAACCAGATGGTTCCTTCAACACTTCACCAATGTGTAAATACCTGGTAGACGGGGAAGAGTTCAGAATTGATGGAGAGATCCAACCCTTTGGTATCCATGAAATACACTATGAGGATGCAAGGTATTTTCTTGGTGCATCCAAAGGGGGCAAATCAACCGAAGAGGGTAAATTGCCAGGTTCAAAAGAAGTTTCTTTGATGAAGATGACCAAAGCTACTCCAGTGCTCCAAAAGAGGGAACCAGTACTACCTCACTTTGGAAGCGACACTGAGTCATCAGAAGATGAAAGTGATGAGGATATACACCAAAGCAAGGGTCAAAACGAAAGATTTGTTCAAGAAAATGCGTTGCACATTACAAGGATTCCTGATGGACTATACAAGTCCTTAGAGGATTTGAATGTGAATACAGTTGAGTATCTGAAGACATTCTATGTACCAGCTCGGCGTGGAAATGAGAAAGGCATCCTCTTTTACAAAGCCAAGAGCAAAAAGATTTCAAATGATGATGTCATAAATATTGAAGAAATAGAAGATGATGAAGCTCAATCTATAAACTTCCCATGCTATTACCCTAACAAGCTCAAAACGATAATTGAGAGGTTTGGAGGCAAAATCAAGTGGTCGAGGAAGTCACATCAGGACTTTCATCGATTGTGGAATCCTGCACATGTGGATAACAGAGGAATAGGCTACTCTGAGTCTTCTAGACACTCATGTTACATGGTAACATCCTAAGAGGAGGAAGAAGAAATCAAGATGAAGAATGCGCCACTGGAACTAGAAGACGGGGGGCAAGCAACAATTGATGAGCTGGTTGAAATCAACTTGGGAAACGATGAGGACCCAAGGCCGACTTTCCTAAGCACACAGCTATCGGAAGAAGAAAAGTATCATTCAAGGCTCTCCTGAAGGAACATATTGATTGCTTCGCCTGGAACTATAATGAAATGCCCGGGTTAGATGACGAAGTAGCTATTCACAGATTGGCCATTGACCCTAATGCTACTCCAATCAAACAAGCACCGAGGAAGATGAAGTTTGATCTGGAAGAAAAGGTGATAGAAGAGACAAAGAAGCTGATTGAAGCAGGTTTATCAGAGAAGAGAAATACCCTGATTGGATAGCTAGCATAGTCCCTGTGAAAAAGAAGAATGGGCAAATACGGATATGTGTAGATTTCAGAGACCTGAACAAAGCATGTCCCAAAGATGATTTTCCCCTTCCAGTTATGGAGATCATGATCGACAACACCTCAGGGTACGAGATGTTCTCCTTTATGGATGGATATTCTGGATACAACCAAATAAAAATGCATCCAGATGATGAGAAGAATACTGCTTTCCGAACACCCATGGGCATATACTGTTATAAGGTAATGCCATTTGGACTGAAGAATGCGGGAGCAACATATCAAAGGGCCATGACCAGGATATTTGATGATTTAATTCACAAGGTTGTTGAATGCTATGTGGACGATCTTGTGGTTAAAACAAGTTCCAAAGATGAGCATCTTGAAGATCTGAGGATAGTCTTCACACGCCTCAGAGAATACAAGTTAAAATGAATCCCATGAAAGTGTGCTTTTGGAGTCCTCTCTGGGAAATTCTTAGGCTTCATAGTGAGGACACCGGGGGATAGAGATAGATCCCTCCAAGATTAAGGCGATCCTGGAAATGCCACCTCCTCAGACATTGAAGCAGCTGCGCTCCTTCCAAGGGCGTTTGGCGTATATCAGACGATTCATATCCAACCTCTCTGGAAGATGCAAGCCCTTATCTAAATTGGCCAAGAAAAATGCGCCTTTCAAATGGGATGATGAATGTCAGAGAGCATTCGAAGACATCAAACAGTACTTGCTGAATCCACCGGTATTGGCAGCTCCAATCCATGGAAAGCCTCTGATCTTATATACTGCCGCATTGGATGGGTCTTTAGGAGCTATGTTGGCCCAGAACAATGATGAAGGCAAAGAAAATGCGCTATATTACCTCAGCAGGATGTTGATAGGAGCTGAGAGTAAATACACTCCAATTGAAAAAGCATTGCCTAGCTTTGGTGTTTGCAGTCAAGAAGTTAAGACACTACTTGCTAGCGCATAAAGTAATACTTATATCAAAAATAGATCCACTCAAATACCTTATGACAAGGCCGTTGCTCACAGGAAGACTCGCAAAGTGGGCACTGATTCTGATGGAATTTGACATAACATACACTCCACAGAAGGCTATTAAAGGGCAGGCGTTGGCAGACTTCCTAGCAGCGCATCCTCTCCCTGATGATTCACCACTGAATTTTGATCTCCCTGATGAAGAGACATTAACAGTGGAAGAAGCAAGGTGGCGACTATACTTTGATGGAGCGTCATCTATAAAGCCAGCACTCATGTCCCAAATTCCGCAAATCAAAGCTGGGATAGGACTCGTGTTCGTCACACCAGAAGGGGGAAGTCCTCAGATATGCTTCTCTCCTTACGGAGCCATGTACAAATAATGAGGCAGAATATGAAGCTCTCATAGCTGGTTTGGAACTGGTAATCAAAATGGGGATCCAAGACATACACATATTTGGAGACTCACAACTCATAATCAAACAAGTCGAAGGAGACTATAAGATATACAAACATGAACTTCTTAAATATTACAAGAAGGTCAAAAATCTGATGAAGAAAATCCCCCATATACAGTTGAGGAGGGTTTCAAGATCAGAAAATGGAGAAGCTGATTCTTTGGCAAAAGTAGCAAAGGAGCTGGCGAATCCGAATTATGAAGAAATCCATATAACCATAAGAAATAGAAGACCCATTAGTACGATCCCCTGACTGAAGTCGAAGAGGAAAGTGCTGGGGGCAAAGCGGAAGTCTTCAGCTCTCGAAGTGCCAGAGGAAGATTGGAGGCAACCGTTCATAGAATATTTGAAATATGATAAACTCCCAGGGGATAAATCAGAAGGCCTGCAGATAAAGCGAAGAGCCCTGAGATTCACCCTCATAAATGATATATTATACCGTAGGTCATATGATCAACTACTCCTGCGGTGCCTCTCACATGAAGAAGCCCAAGAAGTTATGCATGACATACATTCCGGGATATGTGGTGCACACCAATCTGGACCCAAGATGCGACTCAAGATCAAGCGCTTGGGATATTACTGGCCAACCATAGTCGGAGATTGCATTAATTATGCTAGAAAATGTCATCTATGCCAGATACATGGAGATTTTATTCATCAACATCCGAATCCTTTACACCCTACAGCCTCGTCATGGCCCTTTGAGGTATGGGGGACAGATGTAGTCGGTCCAATTGAACCACCATCATCTTTGGGACATCGGTTATATTTGGCTGCAACAGATTACTTTTCCAGATGGGCAGAAGCAATTCCGTTGAGAGAAGTCAAGACTGAGAATGTCATCAAATTCTTCAGGGAGAACATCTTATACAGATTTGGAAATCCAAGAAGAATTATTTCAGATAATGGCCCCGCCTTCAGAAGCTTCAAGATTGGGAGGTTTGCACATCACCATAAGATAGATTGGAGATATACCTCTATATATAATGCTAGAGCGAATGGGTTGGCAGAAGCATTCAACAAGACTCTCTCAAAGTTGTTGAAGAAAGCAGTGTCCAAGAACAAGAAGGATTGGCATGAAAGACTCCCGGAGATGCTATGGGCATATCGTACCATCTATAGAACTCCAACACAATGCACACCGTATTCTTTGGTGTTTGGAACTGAAGCAGTCTTACCTCTCGAAATCCAGATACCCTCATTGAGAATGGCAGTGCAAAATGAAATCTCAAATGAAGATAATGTTCGGCTTCGCTTGGATGAGTTGGACTCTCTTGACGAGAAAAGGTTAGGAGCACAACAGAATCTTGAAGTCTACAAAGCAAAAATGTCTCAAGCTTACAACAAGCTGGCTCGTTTCCGGACTTTTACTAAAGGAGAGATGGTCCTTGTCCTCAGAAGACCCATCATCACCAATAAGAAGGCTGGGGGCAAATTCAAAGCAAATTGGGAAGGCCCTTATGTTGTGGAGATCGTCTATGAAGGAGGCGCTTACCAACTTATTGACGCCAACGGAGAAAGACCGATGCCGCCTATCAACGGCCGATTCCTTGAAGAAATATTATGTTTGATGTAAAAATGTTTGCCTATGACGGAACGTCTGGTCCCTTATAAGGGTAGGCTAGTCATGTACAATTAAATGTACTTCCTGAGGCAAAACATTCATTTATATTCTTGTATTAAGTTCGCTTTTGTACTGAAATTTATTTAATGAAATAAAGAGGCATGTGTTTGTCTATGACGGAACGTCTGGTCCCTCACAAGGGTAGACTAGTCATGCACAATTGAATGTGCTTCCTGAGGCAAATACATTGCTCCTATGTTTTCTGAAATAAAAAAATCAATTAAACCAAAAAAATCATCAAAAAAAAAAATTAATCAAAAAAAAAATCATCAAAAAAAAAAAAAAAAAAAAAAATCAATCTTGATTCCAATTCTCCAAGTATTCTATAAAAAAAGAAAGATGAGAAAAGAGAAAAGAAAAGAGCTAAGGTTTATTCAAATCAAATGTTTATAACCAATGTCTCGAAATAAACTACCAAGCCATAAACAAACTAAGACAAAAAGAAGGCAAATGTTTATAACTAATCAACTACAAAAGCCTAAACAGACTAGGAAAGCAAACTAGGAAAAAAGGAGGAGGGCTCTTTAATGCCCAGTAAATTTCAACAATGACTCTTTTGCTTCCTCCAACTCATTGAGCCACTTTGTGAAAATAGCCATAAGAGGATTATTTGAGTTATCTCCTTGATCTTCAGCAAGTTGTGTCTTGGCCTCATCCAGTGCGATTTGAAAATTCGCTTGTGTAGGCTCAGAAGCTTCAAACAAGTCCATTGAGGCCGCTATCTTTTCACCCAGAGTCTTCATAGTGCCTTGAATCTCACAAAGCTCGGCCTGAAGTTGATGTTCCCTCTCAACAAGTTTCTGATACTCTGCCTTATTCGCATTTAGGTCATTAGCCCAGTCCGTCCTGCGTTTGCTAAGAAGCTCAAGTGCCAAAGTCTTTTCATGCACACGTGCCTTGGCTTGCTGACTACGAATACAAATTTGAACGCTAGGATCCTCTGAAGTTTCTTTAGCATAGGCTGCACATCGAGCAATTTTCTCTATGAAAGGTTCTAGGCTGGTCAAATCAATGCCGAAAGGTTCAAAGAGTGATTTTGACTCCTTCATTTTATTGATAATGCTTTGGTAGTTGTGATGGTTGAGGGACTTGATGTTGTTGATCATCTCATCTCGTAGGCGTAATACTACATTTGGTATATCCTTTGAACCTACAAAAGAAGTTATACAAATAAATTTCAAAATTCAAAATTCAAATTTTAAATTTAGATTTCAAATTCAAAATTCAAAATCCAAAAATTCAAAATTCAAAATTCAAAATAAATAAAAAAAAAACAACCTTGGCCTTGCTTAGACGATGTCGCAACTCCAGCATCAGTATTAACCCCATCACCTTCCAATCCTGCTGTAGGAACAGAAGATTGACCTTGTTTCGAAGGTGGAGAGTTGGTGTCTTTTCGAGCAACTAGAATTCCAAAGCAAGATTATTAGTATTCACGTCTAAAATAATAATAATAATAATAATAAAAAAAAAAAAAAAAAAAAAAAAACCTTGATCTTGCTTTGGCAAACTTCCAATCCCAACGTCGGCGTTAGAGCCACCACTTTCCAATTCCTCCGTGGGAGTGTTAACGTCCTTGGAAATTTCTTGGACGTCTGAAAAAAATTGATAAATAACAAAAACATACATATTCATGTTGATTTGTGCACAAAATAAATCAATAAATAAATAAAACCTTCGTTCTGTCCTGTTGGAGATGCGTTGACAATATCAACATTACCACCAACATCAATGTTTCTGCCATCACTCTCTGATTTCTCCATTGAAGAGGGGGCATCTCTTATGAAATTCGCAGAAGGAATTTGATTAAAAGATGAAGTGCTCTCATCCTCTTGAACAACTGGAGTTAAAAAAATAATAAAAAATAATATATATAAGAAAAATTCATTATTTGTCAAAAGAAAAAGAAGAAGAAGAAACCTTCTTGGATAATTGGAGGGTTCTGCGGTGGCTCATTTTCTATGGCAACCGGTATATCCCCTAAAAATAGATATATATATAATAAAATAAAATAAATAAAATAAATAAATAAATAAATAAAATAATAATAATAATAATAATACCTTGTGGTGGTTTAGAGAAAGCTTCTTCAATTTCAATATGTACATCTACCCCAATGTTTTCTCCTATCCCAACATTGTCACCTACTCCAACGTTTTCCTCGGGGCCAACATTTAAACTTTGTGGGTTTACTTGATCTGGATATAAGATATCATCAAGTTCATGTATAGATAAAAAAGAGAAAGAGGAAGGAGAAAGAGAAGGAGAAATTTCTTACCAACATGAGAGTCTATGTGCATCTCTAGATCTGATGGAGGAGCATCATCAATCCTTGGAGGGCTAGGAATAACCCTAACATTATCCAATGGGGTGTCATGAATTTGTATGTCTGTTGACCAAATATTTTGAGTCAAATAGAGATTCGAATTTTGAGTCGATTTAATTATCAAATCCAATGAAGGTTCAAACTTTGAGTCAAGGTTGAAGCTTTAAGTCAAAGAGAAAATCATGGAATTTACAAATTTAGGCTTTGAGTCAAAGTCTGAAAGTTACTAATTTAGGCTTTGAAGAAAAATCATGAAGAAAAGAACTTTTTTGAATTTACGGATTTAAAAAAAAATATATATATAATAAAAAAATTCAGAATTAAAAAAAATGTGATGAAAACAAAATCTCGAAATTTCCGAATAAAAAATCATGAAAAAAAACTAGAAATTCCAAATAAAAAAACGAATTAAAAATTTTTTGTGAAAGATTTGGAATTCCCAAATTTCAAAAAAAAAAAAAAAAAAAAAAAAATTGTGAAAAATATGGAATTTTCGAGTTTAAGAAAAAAAAAAACGAATTTTAAAAAAAAAATCATGCACAAAAAAATCTGAAATACAATCGGGAATGAGCTTTCATAAAATTTGAATTAAAGCCAAATTTTTTTTTTTTTTTTTTTTTTTTTTTTTGACATGATGAGATCATGATGAGATTTTTTTTATTAATCCATGAAAACCGTGTTTTTTTTAAATTTAAAAAAATCTGTAATGTTTTCTTTTGGAATTTAAACAAAATTCATGATTATCTTTCATGAGAAAATCTTCAAAAAATTTTCATGAGAAAATCTTTCATGAGAAAATAAAAATATATATATATATAAAAAAAATCTTGAAATTTCAAAAAAAAAAAAACGTGAAAACCTGGAATTATCAAAAGTTAAAAAAAATAAAAAATATAAAAAAATAAAAATAAAAAATAAGGGGAATAAAAAGTCGTAAAAAAAAGGTTAGAATTAAAGAGGTGTGAAAAAAAAAAAAAAAAAAAAAAAATCTGGGATTTTTGAATTTCAAGAAAACAAAAGGAAAAAGGTGGATTTGTAAGCTAAAATATATATATATATATATATATATATATATATATATATATATATATATATATATATATATATAATAAATAATAAATAAATAAATGAAGCTGACATACCTTCAGTTCTTTGCCGCTTTGCGAGGTTAACTGAGTCAACAATATGGTCAGTGTAATCAATGAATACACTTTCATTAATAAATCTGTAACCCTTCGAAGATTGGCCTCGTTCCCTCTTAATAACTCTCCTGTCTTTGAAGTCATCTTGAATCAAAGATGAGAAACTTTGTTGGAAGAAGGCTTCGACAGTCCTCAACCACTTTTGTGCATAGACAAGTATAAGTCTCCCGTTTCTATCATGCTCAGGAATGTAGAATGAGCTTGATGTTTTCTGGCGGGAAAGATGAAGCCAATATCCTGCAAGGGTCCCGAGGGAGGGAGCCCTCCTAGGAACATCAATGTACGCTGGGGCATGCTGATCATATCCAAATTGTCGCCCAAATCGGTGTGGATTGTAAGGTTCCGCAAAGAAATCTCCTGCACACCGGAGTGGAAGGACTCCACAACGAAGATTCATCACATATTCCATGGTATATGAATCCAACACTTCAGGCCCAACTGGATATTTAGAATCTCGTACTATCTTGTTATTATGATGCATGAACGGGAAAGGGCGGGAAACAAAATTGTCTTCATGTCGAATGAATTTTCTCACATTCACAGGATTGACAAACGGAGTTGCAGTGGAGTTCATAAGTTGCAACATCTTTGGTATTTGCAGTAACCCAGGGATACTCGAAGTCTTGTTGTCTATGTTCCTCATAAGATATATGCTCCGGAAATAATAGCCAGCCCAAGCATACAAGAAGTGAGCAGGGAATACTGTGGTAGAAAATCCGGGTCCTTTCCTCTGATTGGCCATGGCATTCAAGCCCAAGTATAATCGTGCTAGCACTGCAGGGGCAAAAGCTACTCTCCTCCCATGCGCAATATTGCATGCCATCATAAAAACTCCTGGCCTAATCACCTCACGATCACCCGGCATGATAAAAAAACAAATCCAGAGTGCTATAAAAGCAACTAGATCTGCTTTGAAGACGGGCTTTGGAGGGGGATTAGAAGCCATCTCATACCGGGAACTAAGTATTGGCTCTCTAAAAAACTCTACCCAATCCTCAAAGAACACATATTGGCTAGCACTTCGCCTTGAGAGCCACTGAAAGATATCAAAAAGATTCCTCAAAATAGAAAATTCAGGATCGTACCTTCGACAGATTGTATCATTAGGAGGTACAACTTCATCATAAACGTCCCCGGTAATTGAAAGTCCTCCTAACTCTTTAATATCCCATAGTGAAATCCCAACTTCTCCGTGTAAGAAGTGGAAAGTGTTAGTTGAGGGACACCATAGTTCTAGTAATGCTTTGTAAAAGTTCAAGTCAAACTCATAGCGGCCGACTGAAGCTACAATCCCGCCCACCAATTCTGCTTCAGATAACTCCTTGGAGTAGTTTTTGACTATGTATTTGGCCCACTCTGCATAATATGGGAGGTCGATTAGGCTATTTTGAATAGGCTCCTTACCCCTCCATCCCGGATGATGGTTGATGATTTTAGATCCAAGGGTTTCGAACGTCTTCAAATCCCTTACTTCTCCTTCAGGCTTCAGACAAATTGCATCTGTTAAGCCGTCCTCAAACCAACGGTTTGTGTGTAATTTGGCAATGGCCATACGATGTGGATAGCGCTTTACCCACTCTGATTGCTCTTTTCCTTCATATATGATGGCGGGCTCGGCTTCAGAATCAAAGATAGGAGTGTGGCGTATAAATACTTGACCTTGAGGGACCTCATTGCAATTTTGGGCCATATCCCAAAAAGGTTGAGAGATATTGGCCATGATAAAAAGGTTGGGGGTTCCTACTTCTCTCACTCGATTTCACTAAAAAAGATTTCGTGAGAAAAGTAGGAAGGGGGCATTTGTTTATATATAAATTATATAACATATGTCTTAATAGAACTCAAATTCCAATTTAATTAAAATTCAAATATATGGATATATTTAGAATTTAAAATTTAAATGTCCTAATCTTAATTGATTTTGGAATAAATTATTTGGTTGTCTTGGACTAGAGTACAAAGTTCGAAAAAAAATCAAATTACAAAATTGCCCTTGAGAGCATATCTCGAGGCAAGATGTCAAATTACAAAATTGCCCTTGAGAGCATATCTCGAGGCAAGATGTCAAATTACAAGATCGGCTGAGAGCACAGATCTCAAAGCGATCTAAATATTTAAATCTCAAGATCAGCTGAGAGCACAGATCTCGAAGCGATCTAAAGATCAGCCGAGAGCACAGATCTCGAGGATGATCAAAATATTTAAATCTCAAGATCAGCTGAGAGCACAGATCTCGAAGTGATCTAAAGATCAGCCGAGAGCACAGATCTCGAGGTGATCAAAATATTTAAATTTCAAGATCAGCTGAGAGCACAGATCTCGAAGCGATCTAAAATATTCAAATCCCAAGATCAGCCGAGAGCACAGATCTCGAGGCGGTCTAAAAATACAAATTTCAAGATCAGCCTAGAGCACAGATCTCGAGGCGATCTAAATGCACAAATCTCAAGATCAGCCGAGAGCACAGATCTCGAGGCGATCTAAACACACAAATATCAAGATCAGCCAAGAGCACCGATCTCGAGGCGATCCAAAATATTAAAAATTCAAGATCAGCCTAGAGCACATATCCCGAGGCGATCTAAATGCATAAATCTCAAGATCAGCCGAGAGCACAAATCTCGAGGCGATCTTATAAATAATATAACACATATTTTAATGAAATCCAAATCCCGATTTAATTTAAAATTCAAATATATGATATATTTAGAATTAAATTAAATATTCTAATCTTAATTGAATTCTTGGATAGAATACAAATCCCGAGGCAAAAAAAAAAAAAAAATTACAAAATTACAAAATTACAAAATTACAAAATTATTCCCGAGAACACATATCTCGAGGCAAAAAATGGCAAATTACAAAATTATCCCCGAGAACACATATCTCGAGGCAAAAAATGGCAAATTACAAAATTATCCCCGAGAACACATATCTCGAGGCAAATGCAAATTACAGGATTGCCCTTTAGTACACATATCTCAAGGCAATCTCAAATCTCGGGATAGCATGAATACACATCTCGAGGCGATCCTGGATTTCATATAAACTGAGAACATATCTCGAGGCAACCTGAGAAAATGCAAATCTCGAGACACCCAAACACATATCCCGAGGCAAATTGAATTTTAAAATTTGAAAAAAAATTTAAAATTTAAATTAAAGCTTATCCTCGTTGATTTGATCCACGAAGAGATTTGGGGTTTGGATTTTATGGAGGGGGTTGGGATTTTTGGATAGGGATTGAAAAATCTTTTTAAAAAGGACGGGGTTTCTTCGGAAGAGGGGGGAGGATTTTTTTTGTTGTTTCGTTTGAACCAGACACAAAACAAAAAATTTCTCTTCTCTTCTCGATCAGACAAAAAAAAAAAGAAAACAATCTTCTCCTCTCAACCAGACAAAAAGCCAAATAAAAAAAAGCAGGTGAATTTCTTTCCCTTGATTATTATTATTATTATATAAATAAAGCCTTTAGAACCCCTCCCTTTTATTTTATTTTTTATCGGGAAGCGTCACAGGGGACATAAGTAAACCTAGATCGAGGGCGTGTGAGGATGGGAGTCATAAGGAGAAAAAAAAAAAAAAAAAAGTGATATAAATATTATATATTAATATATATTCTATAAAAACAATATAAATAAATAAATCAATATATATATATATATATATATATATATATATATATATATATATATATATATATATATATATATATATATATAAAATAAAATAAAATAAAATAAAAAGAGAAAAAATGGAAAGAAAGGAAAAAAAAAGTTCTCCTCTCCTCTTTATCATTAACGCCACCGGCCATGTGTCCTTGGCCGACAGTCTAATCCCCGGACCCCGTTCTATGACACTCAGCTTCGCCGCCTAGAACCACCAGTTGATTCCCTCTCTCGCGCTGTTGTTAGACCCGAGTCCTTCTTTGCTTCCCCAGCACCTATCCACCTGCACGAGATGCTGTCCCCGGCGGTAACTAAAGTGGTCATCACCAAGCTGAAGCCTGCAATTTTCGGAGACGGTCGATGCCGGCGATGAGTGGGCATCGCTTTCCGTCGGCAACACCTGGCTTTTCGTGCGGGTAGCGGCACAGGAGCTTGACTCTCCGCCAATCCTCAGCCTTGAGCTCCACCAGGCCGGGCTGACGCGGTATACGGTCGGGTCCGCATCTTTACCGAGAATGGCGAGCTCTATGGCATTGTCATCGCTTCTAACCGCCTTTTGCCTTCGTCAAGCATCGGCATCCTCCTCAACCTCTGCTTTCTCGCCGAGCAAACGCCACCGCGACGATGAGTGACTAAGACTCCAAGTACTTCTCCACCACCGAAAAGGATGAGATTCCTGAGCGCAAGAAAGTGTTTAATTTTCAGTACAAGGATAGGAAGAAAGATGCTGCGAAGAAAGTGATCGCCGCCATGACTGTGGGGAAGGACGTGTTTGTGCCGTTCGTGGATGTTGTGAACTCTATGCAAACTAAGAATTTGGAGTTTAAGATGCTTGTGTATCTTTATCTTATCAATTTTGCGAAAAAAACCTGCCTTGCCCGCTCCAAGGCCTTGGTCTCTAGTGCTTCTTCAACTTTCTCTCAAGCATTCACTCATCTCAATGCATCTCATGGTTCACTTCTACCTCAAAGATGGGCTGCTGCTGCTGCAAGGGTTTTCAGTTCAAAGCCAGTTGAAGTTGATGCTTTTGGGATTGAGAATGCTGAAGGTGCTAGGACAACACCATCTGTTGTAGGCTTCAATCAGGAGGGTGAGCTTCTCGTTGGAACACCAGCTAAGAGCCAAGCTGTGATAGATCCCATAAATACACTATTTGGCACCAAGCGTTTAATTAGAAGGAGTTTTGATGATCTACAAACTCAAAAGAAGTTGAAGATGGTGCCACTCATTGTGATTGAAGCTCTTCGCAAATTTCACTATCAAGATTTTATCCATGCAATGGATGAGCTTAGAGGAGTCTTAGTCGATACCGATGATCTAAAAGACAAGCTTTTTGGTGAGAATCACTGTATTCAAGACGTCGCAATTTCTCTCTTTCGCTGCTTCAAGACCATTGCTTCAAACAGTGCTGAGAGTTGAGATGTCGGGCACATTGGAAGGTTTCCCAAGGAGAAAGGGAAGAGCGCTTGTTTGCCAAGAAAAAAAAATTATCTAAGGTTGCTTAAACCATTGCATACCTTTGTCAACATGAATAGTTGATCCCTTTTGTGAGCCTGAAGGATTCACAATTTAGAATGGGACTTCAATTAAGTGATGGCGAACCAAATGTCAAACTTGCGAGAGTACTTTGCACTGCTGCAAAATACAGGAAAAATGGGTCTAGGCTTATGGTGATCAAGAATTCATCTACAGTTAGTATTTATGATTGTATAGAAACTAAATCCTTTGAGTTCCCATCTCTTCATGCTGCTACCATTTCCCTATTTGGTCCCTGTCTGTAAACATTTCAGAAATTCTCTTCGCCAAAAAAAAAAGAGAGAAATGTTGTATTGTGGGATATACAGACTGGTTCTCCCGCTCGTCAATTATCCGGAAAAAATGTCTAAAACCATTTGGCCTTCATTGCAATGTAATTCTGATGAGTCTGTTGTCTGTCGAATGGCAATAAACGTGATACAACTCTTCAAAGGGAGATGATTTGTTATTCTTCTTGGCATGACCTATAGCATCAGAGGCCAGTTAATTGTTATAGATGTTACTTCCTTTCCAGTTCTTTAACACTTGGCCAACAATCTGTGTGTGTCTTTTGTGTTAAATTGGGCCTAATGTACATTTCTGCTGAACTTAATCTCCACTAAAGAATTGTTAATCCAACCGCTCGACTAATCAATAACACTGAAAAGAGAATTTATGATGTAGCATGATGACAATGTGTGATAATCTCCATCTAGTATGCATTTTATCAATTGGAATGAAGAGGATTTGTGGAGTGAAGCATTTGAAGCTGCTTTAATTTCCTGAAACAAGTCTATGATAAAATATGTTGAAGGATGCTTTCTACCTTGTCTTGAGGTGACATTTTTTATAGCTTCCATGCGTAGAAAAGTACGAAATTTCCTATATTGATTTGAAGACAACCTCGGTATCATCCAAAAAAAATGGCAATGTTCTGCAACATCAACTTAATGATCATGCAACAGAGATGAAAACTAGGTCAAAGCTTATGGCAATTAAAGTTCTGGGCAATCATAGGTTATTTAAACATAAATCAATAAACAAGGCTTTGTAAAACAAAAATTTGATCATAGGCACGTTTGATTCAATCAATAAAGATGCAAATGTTTATTGCCTACAATCTTCAGAAGGATAAGTTTATAAAGGAGGGCATCCACCTTAATAATTGATGTTAACATTGTTTTCACAAAGAATTAACATGTCTTGTTCTACTCGGTGAAAATTAAACGTCGCCTTGGATTTAATGACAGTCGGGGTGTGATAATCACTACATAGATTCTAGATATGGAGAGGAACAACTTTGGTATTCATGAAAAAGCTTGAAACTCAATAGATATTACCGGAAAATTCATGCAATATGAGAATTTTTCATGAAAACATCTCTTCTAACTTAATCTGTCAAAGTTAAGTGACTAAAATGAAACCGGTGCGCTGGGCATGTGCAAGGTGGTGTATTCTGACTGACTGAACCATTTAATCTCCTTGCCTCGAACTTAAACACTCATCTTTGATGATCAAATCCTGGCCACACATCAAAATCCAAATCTTGAGGTTGCCTCGAACTTAAACACTCATCTTTGATGATCAGATCTTGGCCACACATCAAAATCCGAATCTTGAGGTTGCCTCGAACTTAAACACTCATCTTTGATGATCAGATCCTGGCCACACATCAAAAATCCAAATCTTGAGGTTGCCTCGAACTTAAACACTCATCTTTGATGATCAGATCCTGGCCACACATCAAAAATCCAAATCTTGAGGTTGCCTCGAACTTAAACACTCATCTTTGATGATCAGATCTTGGCCACACATTAAAATTCAAATGTTATGGTTGCCTCAAACTTAAACCAATTAATTTGATGATCAAATCCTGGCCACACATTAAAATCCAATCTTATACTTGCCTCGAACTTAAACCAGCCCTTTTGATGATTAGATCTTGGCCGTCCATCCTTGCCTTGAACTTATGCACTTTTCTTGATTAAATCAATCTCGGCCCTTGATTCGCTTCCTTGATGATGAAATCCTGGCCCTCCACCAAAACACTAATCTTGAAGCTGCCTAGAACTTAAACACAACTTTTTGATGGATGAGATCTCAGCCGCTCATCTTTCCCCTCTCAAATTCCAAATTATGGAAAAGACCTAAATACCCTCTAATCCAGTCTAAACTTTTCATCTCAAATCGCCTCGAACTCAGGCTATTTTTGCTTGATGATGAAATCAAAGTCATACAATCAAATTAGCACCTCTGAGATTCTTCCATGAGAAAACTCATCTCGAAGGAATGACAAAGAATGCTTATCTCAAGGCAACGGCAAAATTTTTTTTTGGAAATTACAAAGTGACCATGAAATATGTTATGTGGCAAATAAGAATACGATTTTTAAAAGTGGCATAAGTTTTGGGATGGCAATGGAATACTTGATCTCAAAGCGGCAACGAGGCGTGAGACGGCGGCGAAGCATGGTCCCTAAGGCAGACGCTGGCATTATAAAAATATAATAAAAAATATATATAATAATAATAATAATAAATAAATAAATAAAATATGTATGCCTGCATATATATGGCAATGTTCATATGTAATGGATCATTATGTTTTCTCAATAAATTTATTATCTTTTTCATTGCTTTTTTTTATTTGTACTTTTGCCCTTAATCGGAGGTTCCCAAGACATTGTCTGGGGTAATTAATAATAGAGGCTTGCCTCTATTAGGAATGAAAGAACCCACGAAACAAATATGATATTTGTGCTTCGATGTGCCGTCTGGTGTCTTCTTCACTGACACGATGCCAGGCGCGTATTTTCGATCCCACAAAGGGCAAGTGCCAGACAGGGCAACAATTCACCAAAAGCCATTGCAACAAGAAGCTAATCGGCGCACGGTGGTACTCTCGCGGCGTGGATCAGGATGATCTGAAAGATGAATATCTCTCGGCACGGGACTTCAATGGGCATGGAACTCACACTGCCTCCACTGCTGCTGGTGTGCTCGTACGCAACGTGAGCTTCAACGGACTTGCTTCAGGGGATGCGCGCGGTGGCGCACCCCACGCGCGACTGGCAGTGTACAAGGTCTGCTGGGGAACTGGTGGATGTTTCGACGCAGCCGTTCTCAAGGCCATAGACGATGCAATTCACGATGGCGTGGATGTCTTATCGTTGTCACTGGGATCATTGGACAACGAGAATGGCCAGGGCACTCTGTTTGCTGTTTCCAAAGGCATCACCATCGTCTTCGCTGGAGGGAACGATGGACCATCGCCACAGACTGTATCGGCTTCTGTTCCATGGATCATTAACGTGGCCGCTTCCACATTGGACCGCTCCTTCCCCACTGTCCTCAACTTCGATAACGGCCTTAAAATAGTGGTACATATCGCATGTATACATGTTGATGCAATGCTTCTTTCTCATTGTTCATCATTCACCACCCATTATCAATTGACTTCAGTTAATTTCAGGGTCAAGCTATGTTCTATGACATCAATAACAGTACTTCCAGAACACTTGTTCAAGGTGGCAGGTACCATCCTGGGACTGCATTTATCTATTTATATATTTGTATGAGAGTGTCGGTGTTTCTTCTAATAACCTAACCTGTCATTTTTTGTAGTTGCAACCAAGAGGATCTCAAGAACGTGGATGTTACTGGGAAAATGGTGCTATGTTATTCACCTAATGAAGTGTCAACAGCATTCCCCAGCGTTGGCTATTCTTTCGCGTTGACTAATGCATTGGCAGCCGGTGCTGGAGGGGTCATATATACAGAGTATCCCACTGATTTACTATATGCTGTTATTGATATATGCCATGGCATTCCTTGTGTATTTGTAGACATTGAAGCTGCCAGTAAAATATCCAATATCAAGTGAGCATTTCCTATCCCAAAAAAAAAACTCCTAATTCTGCACTTCGTTTCTCCTTTTCATGAGTTTATGGTGATGTCTTTTGTGTCTTACAGCTCAACTGTGAAAGTGAGTCTCACTAGGACTGTTGTGGGAGATGAAGTTTGGGCACCAATGGTGGTCTCTTTCTCATCCAGAGGACCCAGCCATTCTTTCCCTTCTGTGATTAAGGTGCTCAGAATGTGACACACTCATTTCAGCATTATTAACCAACTCTAATAATCCTATACATTTGTGTTCTGCCAGCCCGATGTTGCAGCACCAGGAGCCAACATCTTGGCTGCGGTAGGTGACTCTTATGCTTTTGAATCAGGGACCTCAATGGCATGCCCCCATATCTCTGGAATAGCCACACTTCTTAAAGCAGCTCACCCAGATTGGTCTCCTGCTGCTATTAGATCAGCAATAGTAACGACTGGTACTGCTACTACTATTAATCACAACCACTAGTACCATTACTTCTACTATTATAATAGCATCAAATTAGCTAATCTTCATGCTTGTCATTCTTTGAAGCAATGACCACTAATCGATACGGGGAACCAATTCTTGCAAATGGAGTTCCCCGAAAGGTTGCAGACCCTTTTGATTATGGTGGTGGAGTTGTTGATCCTAATAGAGCTGTAGATCCCGGTCTTGTTTATGATGTCCATCCAAAAGACTATCTAAAGTTCTTCAATTGCACTCTTGCTCCAGATAGCCAATGTGACGCTCTCACTTCACCATTATATTACCTCAATGTTCCTTCAATTGCTATTCCTGATCTCAGAACTACCCAGCAAGTTTTGAGAACTGTTACTAATGTTGGGAATGTGGATGCAACCTATAAAGCCATTGTTGAACCTCCTTCAGGAGCAAAGATAGTGGTGGAACCTTCTGTTCTTGTGTTTAACGCCAAGAAGAAGAAGAACAATTTCAAGGTGACTTTCACGGCGATTCGTAAGGTGCAAGGCCAGTATTCTTTTGGAAGCTTGACTTGGGTGGATGGCAAGGGCCATTCTGTTAGAATTCCAATAGCAGTGCGCACTGTGATTTATGATAACTATTCAGACGTTTCATGAAATCACCACATTGGAAATGGAATCACTTCTAATTATCTGGAATTATGAATAAAATCCTATCTATTATGCTTGTATGGTAAAGGTCAAGTGTTTTTTTTTTTTTTTTTTTTTGAAAAGGTGGATGAACCACATGCATTAAAGGGAAAAGAGCAGTACAGATAAGTAACAAAACACAGGAACAGGGAACAACAATCCACAAGAAGTGGGAAGAAATCAAAAGTAGAGGAAAATAAAGGGGGGAGGGGGGGGACACCCTAGGGAAAAGGGGATCCACTAGGGGTTACAAAGAAAATACAACATCAAGCCTCAGACTCGCTCGGGGCTGTGGTACTCGGAGGCGGGTCCACCTGCTCCACCTCTCTAGAAGAAAGGAAGTCAAGGCTTCTCTTAATCTTGGACATCGGATCATCAAGCTTTGCCTTCTTTGGTTCTGGAGCTGCATTATACCAAGATATTAGCATGTGTTCAATCTTAAGAATAGTGGAGACAGCAGATAAGCAATTGGAATTAAAAATGCGTGCATTTCGTTCAAGCCAAATGCTCCAAACAACAGCTCTCATCAACATATCCCAGAATGGAAGTATTGCTTTGGGGATACTATAACGCCAAGGACCCCAAAGATCTCTAAGGTTCATGGGGAGGTGGTCTATTCCGGAAAGTTGAGAGAAATAACCCCAGAGAAACGAGGAGAAGGGACAAGTGATAAGGAGATGGTCATTCGTCTCCTGAGCGGCATGACACAGAACGCAAGTGGCAGATTGAAGGCGATTACAACGCCGAAGGGCCAAGTTATCTAGTGTCAAAATCTTGTTGTCCCAGGCGAGCCAGTTGAAGAGATTAATTTTTTTGGGACAAGATCCTCTCAAAATGATAGGAGTTCTGTTACAGCGCAACCCACCATCATTAAGGAAGGTGTAGAACGATTTGACTGAGAATTTTTTAGAAGCAGTGAGGGACCAAAGCTTTCCATCTTTTTGAGCAGAAAGTCGGGATAATTTGTCATTGATGAAATAGCTCAAATTAGGAAAATCGTTCTCGTGGAAAGTCGAGGATCTATTAACGAAGTCAAGGATCGTTTCCTCCCTCCTTTGCACCATCTGAAAGAGATTAGGCCAGATGTCCGCCGGGGCACGTCCCTCAACCCAGCTCTCAAGCCAGAAAAGGGTAGAAGCACCATCCCGGATAAGAGCATTGACATTTTTTTGGAAGGCAGGGAGGGAATGTAGGATGCCATTCCAGAAGAAGGATCGTCGAGAAGGTTGTTTGTGGTAAAGGTTCCACATGGGGACATTTTTAAAGTAATTCTCTCTGATGATATACTTTCCACACCAGCGGTCTTCAGTTATAAGCTTCCACCACCATTTGCCAAGTAAAGCACAATTAAAAGTTCTGAGGTTAAGGATACCCCAACCACCTTGGTCGCGAGATCTACATAATCTCTCCCATTTAACAAGTCTGATTTTATTTTGTAGAGCATCAGGGCCAGACCAGAGGAAGTCTCTACGGATTCTATCGATACACCTAGAGACCCACGATGGTAGCTTATAAATCGACATCCAATAAGTAGGAATCGCAGTTAGGACTGAGTTGACCAAGGTAAGCCTCCCACCTAAGGAAAGGAGTTTGGATTTCCAGGAGGCAAGCCTGGCCCTGATTTTATTCAAGAGAATATCCCAGTCCTGTCTATGGGGTTTACCACCCGATATGGGAATCCCAAGATAGGTAATAGGGAGGGTACCTGCCATACAGTGCAAGGTCCTAGACAGAGAATTGTTGGGTGTGAGGTTTTTCTGGGAAGCATAAAGGCAGGTTTTATCAAAATTCACCTTGAGACCCGAAATACCTTCAAAAAGGTAGAGGATAAGCTTGATGATGCGCAGATCCTCCCCACCCCCATTAGTCAGAATAAGCAGGTCATCAGCATATTGCAATTGACACATTTTGTAACCAGTATCAGGAAGGATAACCCCATGTAAGATCCCCGAATGAAGCGCATTATTTATCATTGTACTGAGAACATCAGTGACAAGGACAAATAAAAGGGGCGAGAGGGGGTCCCCCTGTCTAAGGCCCCTGCAATATCTGACATATCCACTCTGGGAGCCATTGATGAGGAATCTAGCTTTTGAGGATGTAAGGATAGAATTCACCCAGGCAATCCATTTATTACTGAAGCCTCTAGCCTGGAGTAGATCCAAGAGGAAGGACCAGTCTACAGTGTCAAAAGCTTTTGCGAAGTCTACTTTAAGGATGAGGCCAGGAAGTCGATTTTTCTGCATGAAGAAGATGATTTCATTTGCAGTGACAATGTTATCAGTGATGCATCTCCCCTTGATGAAAGCCGATTGGGTCTCATCAACCAGAGAACCAATCTTGGTTCTCAATCTGTTGGCAAGAATCTTAGAGATGATCTTAAGGGAAGAGTTGATCAGACTGATCGGTCTATATTGTGAGGGGTTTTCCGGACTTTGGCATTTCGGAATGAGGGCAATGTTGGCCCAATTGATTCTTTCTAAGTTGGCATGTCCATTGTAGAAATCCTCACAGAGGTTGAAGATGTCAACTTTGATAATTTCCCAATATTTTTGAAAGAAAAACATCGGGAAACCATCAGGTCCAGGGGCCTTATCAGCGTTCAGATCAAACACCGCTTTGCGGATTTCCTCATGTGAGAAAGGAGAATCCAGGGAAGAAAGGTCCTGAGGAGTTCTTGCCCCGAGAAGATGAGCCCAGTTAATTTTGAAGCGAAGGTCTTGAACTGAGCCACAAAGATTTTTATAGAAGGTGGTGAAGGACTCGCCAATATTTTTAGTGCCAGTTACTCGAGAGTTATTATGTTCGATCCAAGGTATGAGATTTCTATTTCGTCTACCATTGGCTATCGAGTGGAAAAATCTAGTATTTTCATCGCCATCTTGAAGCCAAGTGACCCTGGATCGTTGTTTCCAATATATCTCTTCGAGTTTTAGAATTTGGTGGAGATCAGCTCTGATGGTAGAATCTTTTGCATGTTCCTCATCAGTGAGCGCACGCAAATCCTTTATGTTGTCAAGAAGATCTATCTCATGTAAAAGGGCCAGCTTTTTTAGCTTAATAGAACCAAAGTCCGTTTTTGCCCAGAGCCTTAGCTGGTTTCTAGTGTATGAGATTTTCTTGGCAAGGACGAAGGCCCCACAGCCTTGTGGTTGAGACCCAGTCCACCAATTCTTAATAAGATCCGTGAAGTTTTCCACTGAACACCAAGAGCGTTCAAAGTGGAAAGGGCGTGGAACTGAGAGGTGCATTCCAGATTCTAGCCTGATAGGGACATGATCCGACCCAAGTCTCGGGAGAGTATTTTGGGTGGCTTTGGGGAAAAGTGAAATCCACTCTTGATTGAGAAGGAAGCGGTCAAGCTTAATCCATAACGGATTAGATTGGCCGTTGGTCCATGTAAAGCGTTTCCCAAAGGAAGGAGGTTCAATCAAATGGAGGTCACTTAACAGTAGTTGAGCTTGCCTGATGTCATCAAGATTAGGGGTACCAGTGGATTTGTCCTTGTGGTTGAAAATCGAATTAAAATCGCCACAGAGAACCCAGGGAGTCCCATTATCAGGACAGCAGTGCCTAATTTCGGTCCAGAAGTCATGTTTGAGATGTCTATCATTTGGGCCATACACAGAGGTGCAGACCCAAGAGGTGTTATTGGATTTAGAAGTGAATTTAGCGGATAGACAGAATCTGCCCAGGTGAATCAATTGACCTTCAAGAAGGTTACTAGACCAACCAATTATCATTCCACCTGCCGTTCCCAACGCAGGGGAAGAAAAATAAGAGTCAAGTCTGGATCCACCAATAGATCTCCAGGTGGTTTGGTCTACTAAACTAAGTTTAGATTCCTGGAGGCAGCAGATGTCAGCATGGTGTAAAAGAAGGAAATCTCTAACGAGGAAGCGCTTAGAGGGTCTTCCTAATCCTCTAACATTCCAGTTTATGATGTTCATGGAAAACTAATTGGTGCCTGAAGAGGAACCACGTGTCGTGGTTCCCAAATCTGAATTGTGTGATGAGGATCTAATTGACTCAAGCATACGTAAATGTGATAAGCAGTTATCTCTATGATGCAATGAATCAAAGGAGATGCCACAAGCATTACAGTAATTAATGAGCTGTAAATCATTCCAATCATTTAAAAGAAGGGGGTTCAAAGAGGTACCTTCATCTGGTGTCGTGTTAACAGTCCCCTTCTTTTTGGAAGACCTGGGTGGTTGGGGAATGAAACCCGAATCTTCATTCCATTTTGAGCACGGCTTTTTCCTTCTTTCACTTCTTCTAGTACCGTGAGAAATGTCTTCAGATTGTCCGGTGAGGAGTCTTTTAATTTTCTCCTCAAAGTCGGATTCCGAATCAATTAATTCTTGACTTTCAACACTGTCCACATCATGCTCTGAATCTTCCGTACATTGAATTAATGGGTCTGGAGGAGCTTCTGTCTCCTTATTGCTTTCATTCCATTGGCATTGTTGTTCAAGATGTGAGCCTGAATCCAAATCAAAAGAGAATTTAGAAGGCACAAGGGTCCAGAACCCATGGAGAAAAGCCCATTTGAAGTTAGGTGGAGGTGTGAGATTTGGTGGAGGCTTATGCGGATTACAAAAATTATCCTCAATGCCGGCAGGTAATTTGTCATCAAAGCCTTCAAAAACTGGTTCATTTGTGAGCCGACCTAGGTCCGAGGAATGAGGCTCGCAATGTATCATGTTAACATTATTTGCAATGAGCAAATCAGGTCCAGACTGCGGCCCAGTAGAATCCGTGGTGTGAGTCGTTGGGCCCACAGAAGGACTCAACTGCAAATCAAGTGGGCCCGCATGAGGCATGATGGACGTCTCATTTTGCACGGGGATATGTTCGCTGAGCTCGGGAATAAGGCCAACAGAAGTCACGCTTCCACGTGGAGAATTCTCATGCGTGGATCTCTGATTCTCGGACTGACGAGAACCAGGACATGCAGAATCCTTGTCCAACTGTTGATCGACAACGAGTTTATTTTTTTGGGATTCGTGCAACGAGTGAGACGGCTCACGCGACTTCGGCGCTAAGGCGGACAAAGACCTACGGTCCTTGCTCTGGGAGGGAGGTTCAAGCCCATCAGTCCGAAGGACATCCGGGGAGGAGACTGCCGGAGTCATCGGCCGGTCCTCGTTGACCCCGGGAGCAGGGCTCACCGGACGGGTCATATCTGGATTATTTTGAGTCCCGGATGCGGCAGTCACCAGACGGGTAAGATCCGAAGCGCCTACAGCGACCCCGGGAGCATTGCTCACCGGCCGGGTCGAGGCAGCTTGTGAGCGGGGTCTCCACATCCTGGTAGGTTGTTGGCGGCTCCGGTCCTGATCAAAGCCAGTTTTAACATTGGTGATGTTGTCGTTGTCGATGAGGATACCTTTCCCTTTGGCTTCTTTGCTTCGAGATAGATGCGGAGGAGGCTGCGAAGGATGCTGCGGAACCTGCTGCGGGATCGGCAAGCTGTCGAGAGGCTCATCACGTCCCTGGGGATTGATAGTGTACTTCTCAAGGTCCCTCCGGTACGTCGGGAACGGCATTCGGTTATCAGTGATTAGGACAATGAATTTTCTCATCCCAAAACTAAAAATAATTTCGTGGGGAAGCACAACACGAGGCCGGCATCGGACGAGAACCGAAATGAAGGATTTGTGAGCTTTGCTGGGGTGCGGGATAGTCACAAGGTCACCTATCGGCCGGAGTAGTTCGACTAAAACCGGCCAAGTCCATGCATGAAGGGGGAGGTTCCAGATTAGTAGGACCTGGGCTCTACCAGAAGCCGATCCCACAGAACCAATCTCCGCCGACCAAGGTTTGATAGAAAGAACACATGGGCCGTGCTTGGAGGAAGGCAAACTCAGCTCGCCTATTTTGCTAACTTTAGAGGCTTCTTCTTCACTAACCAGAGAAGCAAGAAAGGAATTTCCTTTGAAATCATAGACTGCCTCCACCCTAGGCGTGTTAAGGGCTCCCGGGAGGAACTCTCTGAGGATTTCCTCGTTGGTTTGACCGGAGATGACGTCCAGGATGATGACTTTGCTCAAGTCTTTGCGAAGCTTCGTGGTTTCTTGGGAAATAGGAATTGAGACCTGCGAACGGAGCCATCTTGGGTTCTCAGAAGGATCCCCAGCATCGACCTGTCTGAGATCAGGAGCAGAATAGTCATGAGAGCTGCTGGCCTTCGACTTAGGTCTGGCACGGCGGTGTCGCGGAGGAGATGCCAGCTCGACTCTACAGTTGATGGCAAGGTGTCCCGCACCCCCACAGCGTTTGCAGGAGAGGCGATGGCGACATTCCTCGGTTTTGTGAGTATTACGGAGGCAATGGTTACAGGTGGGTGGAGACCGGGATCTCTTAGATCCGGCCACCGGGAGAAAACTCTGTGGGGGTGATCGGGAGCTGCACTGATCCACTGAAGAGGGGCTCCGTTTGTGTTTCCGAGAACTAGCAATTTCCCATCCGTCAGTTGGTTCATCCGAAACCTGACCTGATTTTTTGGAAGCCTCCTCCGTCGAAACCTGAGAGCCTGGCGGACTTACTACATTCGCAAAGGAGGTGCCTTCTCGGATTAAACTGCTGGTCGGAGTGGAACGGTTGGAACCCGAGGGCCGACTATGTCTCAGATGCCCAGTTTTGGTGAAGGGTCTTCGATTCCAAGTTCCTCTGTTGCCGCCCTCTCGTCCCTGTTGTCCACTACGACGATGGTTTCCATGCGAGTCACCCAGCAAATCCGCATGAAGGGATTCCATCAGCGAGGGAAGTACCACGGGGATCTTACCGCCGAGATGACTTCACACCACCGGAAATCGCCTTGCCGCCCTCTGCTCGTCTTGTGGATTTTTTTTTCATAATTTTAAGGTCAAGTGTTCTGCAATTTCACTGAGTTATCTGCTATTTGAATAAAATCATAATTGTGACTAACTGTTAATTCTCTGCTGTAAATTGATATTTCACTCTTATCAAAAATTAAAAATTAAGATTTAAATCAGTGATTTATTCCGCATCTTACAATAAAAAAATATTATAATTTTTTTAAAAAAATAAATAAATTACATGTATTAACATTAAAAAAATTACAAAATACAAGAGTTACCTAGAAAAAAAACCAAATAGATAGTCATCCAATAAATATGAAAGTATAACATAAAATACTGTAGCGGATCACAAAGGTAGATCAACAAGATGTCGTCTGCATTATACTTAAATTTATTAAAAAAATACAAAAATAGATTTTGTAATAAAACTCATTCTTGTATTATAGATCTTTCATATATTAAATAATTAAAATTAGTGCACATTGGTAAGTAACTGATACAAGAGATCGTCCATTTGATGCATTAACTTAAGAACAAAACCCAGTCTCCATTTGCAAATTGCTTGGCTCGCCACCCTTACTTCTCCCAGCTGGTTTTTTTTTTTTTTTTTTTGGTAACTTTCTTTCAAGTGATCAGTCCATTGTCGGTGCCTTTTTTTCTTTTTTTTTTTTTTTAACTCCAGTACCCAAACGTCTTCTTCCTAAAAGAGATAGAAAAAGCATCTAATGTCAATCTAGATCCTTCCCTTCTTGGGAATTGATGATCATGTTTTCACACGCTGAACAGCTCTCAAACTTATCCAGTTTGTATTGGAATTTGGAAAGCTGAACTCTATGCCCTTCCTATAAAAGCCCACTCTCAGATCATTCTCTGTCAGAGCAACTCAAATTTATCAAGAAAGATATAACTATATATATGGAAAAGCTATTGGCTTTCTCTATCCTCAGTTCAGAGCCAGAGGACATCTATGGCAGCAGCATGACAAAGGTTCTGAAGAAGAGAAACACTCAGGAGGAGTTTCAACAGAGAGATGAGAACAATGAGATTAGAGAGCAAAAGCCTGCCAAAGTAGACAAGTTACACAAGGTTAACAATATATGTTTTGCTCCAGAGTTGGATGGGCTCAACTGCTTTGAAACTCTCATCAGTAGCTGATTTCATTTTTATATCTTTCTTCTCTTTCTCTGCTTTGTAATGTTTCATGTGTTTAACTAAAAAACTTTCTTTAGATTTTGGTCATTAACATACAGCATTGATAAAGCAAAAACAAAAGTTAAAAAAGATGAACTAATTAATGCGAAACCATGGTTTCAAAGCAGTGAATTCCATCAAACTCCAGTGCAAACCTTGGCTTCCCCTGTTGCTCAGACTTCATCATGGTAGAAGATAAGCACTTTGTGTTGTGCTTCATGCCTTCATTACATTCCTCCTCCTCCTTTTTCCTGCTCCGAAAACTGGTGAACCATCCCTGGGAGTTGATGGCATTGGAATTCAGAGGGGACAAGAGATGTAATAGTGAATCCATGGAGGAAGAGAACTGATTAATGAAAGGGAAAGGCAAGGCAAGTCTCCAATAAATAACTGAAGAAAACAATTATTGTTTCCTTCTTAGCTTGGTGTATTCTTTACAATATCATAAAGGAACAAAGTGAGGAGTTAAAGTAAAAAAAGTAGCTGAATTTTAGTTGCTTGCCGACTTGGAGTAGTTAGAGAGAAACTTGTAAGGGTGGAGATTCTCTGTTTGAAGAACTGGGTAAAGGAGATGTATCATTAACATAAGCGGTTTGCTTTTAGATTTTTTTATTCATGATGATGTGTTATAGATTGAGCTTTATAATTTTTATCATCCATTGGAGTTTAGAACTAGCTTGATTAGCTAATAACTTATTTGAATTCAGGGTGTATTTTAGTCAGAATAGTTTCATTGGCATGACTTGTATGCGTTTCAGAAAATATAAAATATTATTTTTTTTTTACTAAAATGGATAAATCATTATTCCATTAAAAAAAAATACAGAAAAATATAAAATATTTTTATGTTTGTCTTTTTATATTAAATTAATTAAGTTAAGGTTTTTAGACTTTGTAAGAACAAATGCACATTTAGATGCAGTATTTGTATTCAATTTTTTAAAAAAATATAAATAAATCACATGTAAGAGTGAATTATACACCCTCACCCTCCTTCACCTGTTCCAAAAGAAACATGATATTTAATCTTTAATTTGTCAATAGAATATGATTGAAAGAATTATCTGGGATGGACTCGCTTCTTAGCTACCTCCTGAGCGTCGCGCACAGCGGAGATGGCGGCGACCACGGCGGCGATCACCGGAAAGTTTCAAAATCTTCAAAAAATCCATCGGAGTCCGGCAAAGTTAGCAGAAAAGGTGGTGGCTTAGCTCGCAAAGGTTTCTCTTACGCCCAAGCGGCATCGTCTCCCCCAAACAACCAAGGCTTAAATCCACCTCCTAGTTCTTCTACCTCCTTGATGGATAGCAAGGGTGTTTGGACGGTTGTCAACAGGAAGGAGGCTCCACGTCTCTCTAAACCTCAAAGTTCTTCTAGGAGTAATCCACCTGATAAGGTTTCTCTCAAGCGGAGACGCTCACCCGAACCAAACTCCCCATGCTCAAGATGTTTTCGAACGGGTCATAAGGCGAATGAATATCGCCACCTTATTGTTTGCCTGAGGTGCTCCGGTACTGGGCATCTTGCGATGAACTGCCGTCTCCCAGCCAAGCAAGCTCTAGTTCGCCGAAAAAATTTTTCACCGTCGTCCTCTCATTATGAACAACGTGGAGCAAGTGATTCTTTCTCGGATCATTCTCAAAAATCCCAACCTCGCACCTGTAAAACCAAGCTCTCCCTCCCTCTTTCCTTAGACATCATTAAAGCTAAACAAAGTCTGGAAAAAGTGGTGGTAGTCTCAGTCAAGGCTGGTTTCACTTCAGCAAAGGATCTTCACTGCTCCCTTTCGGAAAAAATCGGCCTTTCGGATGCTTGCACTATAACCCCGTTCAGAGATAACGATTTTCTCATCACTTGCGAATCTGAGAAAGAAGCTAAAATCCTTGCTGATATGTGTGAGCTCCAGCTTCCCCTCACCTTCGGCCCGGGAACCTTGTGCTTCGCTTTATGGTCACCGAAAATTGGCTCCTCTGGCAGAGCTATTGGAAGTTGTGATTGGATTAACATCTGGAATCTCCCCCTCCATTGTTGGGGTTGGTCCACAGTCGCAGAACTTGTTAAACTTGTCGGAGATTTAGTCACAGTCAAGAGGAACACCGGCACTTCCTCGGCTGCGCTCAGTGCCCTGGTGCGTCTCAGGCCCTCTGCTGCTCTCCCGCTCGAAGTGGACTTTAGCATTGGAATGAGAAGATTCCCCTTAATTCTCACAAGGCGATCATCTCCGGACCCCCTCTTCGATAGAAGCTCGGATGTCTTCATCCTGGCGGACTGTAATGACGGTGATCCTCCTTTCTCTCGCTTCACCCACCAACTCCCCAAAGCGATCAAAGGAAAAGCTGCTGCATCTCTCAATCCTTCTGATCCTATTTCTCAACGTGGCTTGATCCGTGGCATCTCCCCTGCTGGATCAAAATCCATTCAAAACAACCCCCACCTCCATGCCGGCGACGACGAAGTTCGGATCTCCATTCCAGCGTCAGATCCCATGCAGCAACGCGAATCCCAAGTGAAGGTCACCTCAACCCGCATTCCCTTGGCCCGGTCTGCCACTTTGCATGCAACTTCACGTGAAGATTCCGGTGCCTCGCGCGTTTATCCTGGTCTGGAGAATCAACACAAGGATGGCTGCTCCATTGAAGCTGGTGTCCTGCATCCTTATCATGGACAGGCGGAACACGATAAGATTGAGGCTAGCATGCTCAGTTTGGAACATGTTAAGGGTGATTCAATAACACCTAATATTGAGCATGTTAAGGGTGATTCAACTGCACCCATGTCAGACCATGTTAAGCATTCCAAGGGTGATTTAATAACACCTAAGATGCCTCTTTCTAAAGGTGATTCAATCTCACCTGAGCCAATTTCACATGCTCAGTCAATTCCAACTCAAGGTAACTTAGCTGGGTCAATCAATTTGACTGAACCAACTTCAAACTTGGTTCAAATCAAGCCCAGCAGGCCTGTTCAAGGCCCATTAAATAATTTACAAACTCCAGGCCCATTATCAAATTTGAGCCAAAAAAATGAGGACACTATTGCAGACCTATACAGGGATGCCTCTAAACCCCCTCCTGGGGACTTCATCCCTCCAGGATTCAAATGGCACTTCATTTTAGGAGTTTGGTCTCTTATTCCAAAAGAGAATTCAGAATACATTGAATCCTGTATCATCTCCTCAGAGCCCATGAACCAGGGAGAGGTAGGAGATGATTGGGTTGATGATGATCAACAGAACCCTACCCCAGATGGTGTATCAACTGCACCAGAATTAATCACAGGGGACGAAGGCAAGAAATCTGACAGTTCTGCCCTGCTTGAGTCACTTTCAGATGACTCGAGTTCTGACTTTGCAGAGAAAGTGCAACGCTTATTCCAAGGCACTAGTACCCGCACCTCTACTCCTTCTGCGGTACCTTCTGCTAGTCGGCGCAGTACAAGATAAAAGAAGCCACCATCACATTGGAATGAGAAGGCTGGCTATTTGGCAGCTGCGCCAAGGACAGGAAGGAAGAAAGGAACCACAGGACGTTCTCCTGAAGGTAACCCCCTCCCTCTCTTTCAATTTCTGATTGGTCTGATATACAATTGGATAATTATTGCAAGGCTGGCATCTTACTAGATAATTCCAACAATCACAAATCAGCATGTTTCTCGACTATTCGACATCTAGAGCTAACCAGAGCTTCAAGCTCAGATAAGCAGCCTGTTGATTCACTCAGGTCTGCCCTAATTGTTACTAGTGCACCATGAATATCATCTCCTAGAATGTTAGGGGTCTAGGTAGACCTGCCAAAAAATCTTATGTCAAAGATTTCTTAGATTTGCATCATGCTGATATTTGTTGCTTGCAAGAATCTAAATTATCAAATGTGAATCCCTCTACTTGGCATTTAATCGGGGGGACCCGGTTAAATGAGTTTTGCTGTGCACCTTCTGTGGGTACCTCAGGAGGTATGTTAATTGGTTGGCGAAGTGATTTATTCATTGGCAAAATGATCTTTGTGGGAGATTTCTGTTTAACTGTGGAATTCACAAACATAGTTGATCAGTTTAGCTGGTTGTGCACTTCCGTTTATGGTCCCAACGAGAGACACCTAAAACATGATTTTTGGAATGAAATTCGTTCTAGCAATGCGTCCAAGAATCTTCCTTGGATCATTTGTGGAGACTTTAATGCGACCTTCTCCATTCTCGATAAAAACTCTGTTAATCCTAACTTGGAGGACATCCGTAATGCTCAGGATTTGGTTAGAGACTTGAATTTTTTTGAACCACCTTTGAGGGGTAGGAAGTTTACTTGGACCAATGGTCAAGTCAACCCGATTTGGGTCAGACTTGATAGGTTTTTACTTAGTCCAGGCTGGCTTAACCGATTCCCTCGCATTCACCAGAACTGCCTTCCTAGATTTAATTCGGACCATGTACCTATCCGCTTAGAGGCAGGGATCCATTCTTCCAAACCTTATCATTTCAAATTTGAGTTGGCTTGGTGCTCTACAGATGATTTCAACTCCTTAATTCAACTGTGGTGGAATGAACCACAATGTTCTGGTTGTGGAGCCTTCATTATTTCCAAAAAGTTTATCTGTCTTAAGAAGAGATTGCGCGTCTGGGCTAAAAATTCCTTTGGCTCCATCAAAAATCGGAAATTAGAGATTTTGCGTGATCTAGACTTGATTGACGTTATTAAAGAGGATAGATCCCTCTCAGATGATGAGCAAATTAGAGAATCAAGTCTCAAAAACTCTTTGGAAACAGTAATGCGACAAGAGGAAACTTATTGGAAGTAACGATCACGTTTTACCTGGCTTTCACAAGGAGATGCAAATACTAAATTCTTTCATGCCATTGCAAACGGTCGTTGTAATAAGAACCACATCCAATATATTTCCTATAATAATGCTTCCTATACTGGAGATCAGAATGTTGGTGGGGCTTTCTCCTCATATTTTCGGGAAATCTTTGGAATTAAAAGCCAAACTAACTTCAGATTTGACTGGTCCTTTCTTTTTTTCTCTCAAAGAGACAATCGATCTATCTCAGCTGGACACCCCTTTCACAGTGGATGAAATTAAAACAGCTGTGTTTGATATGGGGGCAGATAAAGCCCCGGGCCCGGATGGTTTTCCTATGTTTTTCTTTCAAAAATTTTGGTCTATCATCAAAGCAGACCTTTGCAAGTTGTGCAATGATTTTTTTGATGGTTCAACAAACCTCGAAAGAATTAACTGGGCAAACATAGTGCTAATCCCAAAAGTGGAGGCTCCAAACTTCACCTCTGATTTCCGGCCTATCAGCCTCATTAATTCTTCTCTCAAAATCATTTCAAAAATCCTTGCAAACATACTTAGCTCTTATATTGACAATTTAGTAGATATTTCTCAATCCGCATTTATCAAAGGTAGAAACATCCTTGATAATGTAGTTGCAGTGGAAGAAATTATTTTTCACCTGCAAAAACATAGAACCAAAGGAAACATTATCAAATTCGTTTTGCGAAAGCCTTTGATACTGTTGATTGGGATTTTCTACTATCCCTCTTAATTGATAGAGGTTTCAGTCCCCGTTGGGTGGGATGGGTGCAAAGTATTCTGGTCTCCTCTAAATCCTCAATTTTGATTAATGGTTCCCTAAACGGTTATATCAGATACCAAAGATGGCTTAGGCAAGGAGACCCCCTCTCCCCACTTCTGTTTGCTTTAGTCATGGATGCCCTCAGTGCAATGTTTAATCATGTGCTAAATTCTAGAATCTTGGTTGGTGTTCCACTTGGGGAACAGGGAAATATCTGCCATTTCTTATATGCAGATGACCTCATTGTTGTGTCAATAGGAGGTGATGAAGACCTCACGATCATAAAATTAATTCTTTTGTTATTTGAAGGCATGTCGGGCCTTTCTATAAATTTTCACAAATCCTGCCTCTACACTTCCATTTGGGGCACTCCACCAGACCAATCCTCCCTTGCAACCCTAAATTGCTCACTTGGAATTCTCCCGGTTACATACTTAGGAATTCCCATTTCTGGACGACGGCCCAGACGACAAGATTGGGAATCACTTGTTGCTCGGATCAGAGCAAGATTATCCACTTGGAAAGCCAACTTCCTATCCTTAGGAGGTCGCCTAACCCTGGTTAATTCCGTCCTTACGGCAATGCCAACTTACTGGATGTCTATGTTCAAGCTCCCATCTTGGGTCATTAAGGCTATTGATCGCATTCGACGAGATTTTTTATGGCGTGGATCGGACATCGATAACCCTAAATGTCGTCTAGTCAGTTGGAATAGAATTTGCAGACCCCGTAACCAAGGTGGTTAGGGAATCATTGACATTGAGCTATTTAATGTAGCTCTCTTGGGCAAATGGTGGTGGAAAACCCTCAACTGTCATTCTTGGTGCAGTTCCCACATCATTCATTTCAACTACTTCAGAAATACGCCTATGTGAAATCTGCATACTAGAAATGATCGGAGGAAATCCTTCTTTTGGCAAGGTATTCAAAGTGCTCTACCGGCCTTCAAAATTTGTATCCATTCTGCCCTGGGGGACGGCATGACCACTTTGTTTTGGTTTGATAACTGGATTTGCGGTCAAGCCCCAAGATTTATTTGGCCAATGGAATTTGCACAATCAAACCATAGTTGGGGTACAGTTGTTGATTTACTTGAACCCCTAAGAGCTTCACTCCCACAATTGGACCAAACCACTTTAGATCTCTCTACTGTTTCCTTACAGAGAGCCTTGCCAGATCACAAAGTGTGGAGTAGAACTCCTCAGGGGAATTTCACCGTCAATTCTTTTTATATATTCCTTGTTGATAGAGGAAAACGTTGTTCTATTACCCCCGAATCCTCAATAGCTCTTGCCCACGGAAAGTTTCACTATTTAATTTGCTAGCTTGGGATAATAAAATTCTCACCTTAGAAAACCTTGCATATCGAGGATGTAATAGACTTCCAACGGCTACTTGCGTGCTCTGCCATTCGGATCTAGAGTCAGTTGATCACATTTTCATTTACTGCCACTTCGCAACTGCGATCTGGTCCCACTTTGCGCAAATAATCCAAAGCCGCGGTTTCCCTCTTCACTCAGTGAACTCTGGGAAATTTGGCTCCACAATCTCCAACCTGCATCCCGGCTTTCTAGGGATCTTTTAGCGCGAGCAATTACATGGAATATTTGGCTAGCTAGAAATGATTGCATTTTCAATTGCAAATTACCTTCTTTGCGTTTGTCTATTTATAACATTGGATTGACTTTTGTCTTCTGGATTTCAGCTTCATCGCCCGAGAAGAGACAAAAGTTGGAGCCAGCAGCTGAGGCAGTGAGGAGGGCTATCCACTTCACTAGCACACCCACTGGCGACGAGCGCGATCAGGAGACCCAGGGCCCAGACCAGACTACCGGCTAGCTTACTTTTTCTCCCCACTCTTTTACCTCTGGGCGGAGTCTTTCTTTTGCCCAAGGGTTCTATCTTTGCTTTCTGTTGTGTGTGTTGTTTTGGACTGTGTTTTTCTTTTTGCATTATGTCTTTCTGTAGTTTCCACCTCTAGTGGACTTCTGTACTTTGGCTTGAGGTTTGTATGTTTGTGTGCTTGTTGCAATAATATTTGTGGTTAATCCACTTCATCAAAAAAAAAAAAAAAAAAAAGAATTTAGAAAAAAAATATTATTTTACATACATATGGAATATTCAAAATTCACATGGAGTTTTGTTTATGTTTTCTCTAATATATTATGGTTTATCTAATTTTTTTAAAAATATATTAAAAATTCAAATATCAAAACAATAGATTTTTCAAATTTTATTGTTCTTGTAAAGTTATTTAATGGATGCTTGTTTCGAATTTCCATTTTGTTACCTTGGTTCATATTGTACTCATTTATATTTTTAATGAAATTACATGATTTATCCACTTTTATATATATATATATATATATATATATATATATATATATATATATAATAAGTAAATAAGGTAATAATAACTAATTTTAAACCTCATTAGTGGTAATTAGTAAAAGCCATAGTTCACAGAGGGAGAGAGAATCTCACTCCTATTCTTTCTTTCCTCTCTATAGGCGGCGCAGCTGCCCTCTTTCTCCGGCCATGGCTGCCGCCGCCGTCCTCAGTTCTCCTTTCCCCTCCCGCAACATCACCACCATCGCCCTAATCCCACCACCATCTTCAACCTCTCTTACATTCCCTCCCCTCAAGCACACGATCAATCCCCTCCGGTGCAGTCTTGCTGTTTCTCCTCTTGCTTCCCCTCTTGAACCCCTGCTAGATGAGAAGGAGATCCAAGCTCTACTCCGACATCACCCAGAGCTCGTCTCCGCACCACCGGAATTCCTCCGCCACCGCATCACTTCTCTGCAATCCCTCGGCATCACCGGCTTCACTCTCCGCCGTGCCATCACCAAGTGCCCGGAGATCCTTACATCGCTTAATCTCGACCAATTCCTCGACTTCATCCAGGGCAACCTGAAAGACGTCAACCCTGTGAAGATTGAACGCCTCCTCGACTGCGCCATTCATTCCCATTTCTTCGCCGGCTTTACCATCCGAATCAAGCTGCTCCTTGAGCACGGAATCCCTCGAGAGAAGCTTGCCCATATCTTCAACAATATCAATGCCCAGAAGGTGTTCGCTGAAAAGTCCGTGGATGAAATCAAGGATATGCTCACTTTCCTGGATCGCTTCGGCGGGCCAGCCCTCTGCCTCCGCCGCCCGGCCATCCTGAATCTAGATTTGAATGAGCAGATGATCCCCAGATACGAGTTCCTCGTAGAGATCGCCGGAGGAGACGAAGACACGGCTGGGCTCCTTATCCGTAAGGTGCCTGCTCTCTTGCTCTACACCGTCGAACATTTCGCATCGCACATGGATTTCTGGAGATCCGCCGGCCTCTCAGACGAAGAGGTCCTCAAAATAGCTCTCATTTATCCAAACATCTTCAGCGCCAGCAGAGAGAGGAAACTGAAGCCGAGAGTGGCATTCTTAAGGGAATCCGGCCTCAGCTCCCAGGACATCTTCAAGTTCCTCTGCAAAGCTCCTCTTTTTCTCACTCTTTCATTCGAGGACAATCTCTCGAAGAAGCTCGGGCTATTGATAAAGCTCGGATACAGAGCTCGGACCAGAGAGCTAGTAGTGGCCCTTGGTGCAGTGACCAGGACGAGCTGTGAGAACATGCAGATGGTGATAGGACTCTTCTTCAGCTATGGATTGTCCTGCGAGGATGTGCTGACAATGAGCAAGAAACACCCACAGGTATTGCAGTACAGCCATTTGTCTTTGGAGAAGAAGCTGGAGTTCTTGATAGAGGACATGGAGAGAGAGGTTGGGGAGTTGTTGTGTTTCCCTGCATTCCTGGGATACAAACTGGATGAACGGATTAAGCCTCGGTATGAGGCTAAGAAGGAGACCAGAGGGAAGGGGATGTCCCTCAATAAGCTCTTGAGTGTCTCATCCCAGAGGTTTTCCAAGACTGGCAATAAGCAGAGACAAGATGGTGATTGAAGCCTTTTCAGAATCAACTCAATTGCAATACAAAGGAAACAGGTTTGCTTTTCATCATGATCTTACATGTTTAATTCTTCATTTTCCCCCACTTTTTTTAGTTGCCCATTTATTTATCAATTTGTTTAATTTTGTGTGCGCGCGCGCGCGCGTATGTTCATGAGGGTAGGATTTGTCCAGGTTAAAAAAAAAATGATAATAGATATGCTTGATAAATAGGATGGATACCATATGAAAATAGCAGGTACCAGTAGTAGATGTAAATATTATCAATTTTTTTTTTTTTTTTTGTAAGAGAACCGTAGGCCCTGTTAGACTACTGGGGCGTGCACAAGCCTCGGCGGAGCAAGTGGGGGCGGGGTCCGCTCACATGTGGGCGCTAGGACCACCTGCGCACAACCACCGCTCACATCTCCCAGAAATGTGCCCTCACCCGAGAATCGAACCCTCACCATTCGGTGAAGAGCTCTATCAAAGACCTGTGTACCAATAGACCATGTGGTTGTTGGCAAATATTATCAATTTTAGAACATTAGTACGTCTAACTTGATTGGGAGGAAAACTAGAAAAGAAAAAAAGAAATGCCCATCAAAGTGTATAGTGTGCGGTACCAAACAAGAGAAAATACTCTGGAGAAATGGCAGGGTTTTTATCCATAAACAAATTAGATATGCAAGCATGATGAGGTATTCCACAATGCCAAACAGTTACTCGTTCTGATGATCAGAAGACAGTGCTCTGTTTATGTTGGATCCTTTCCAGGGTAAAGTTTATATGCTCTGGGATTTGATTGATCAATCTTGAACTTTTGAACTCCATCCTGTACTAGGCAAAAGGTTTTTTACACCCATGACATGGTCCCATGGGCTGCTTCAGGGAGATAAGGAGAGGCATAAAGATTCAGATTAGGTTACAGGGTTGATAATTTAAAATGTTAAATAACTAGAATGGACTATTACTAACATTGTACGAAGTCGATGGACATATGCTTGACATGGAAAACTTCACAGTGTAACCTATCCAAAAGCCAATGAAATATCATGATCTACATTTCATGTTAATCATGTAGGAGTAGTATCTTGACAAACAAAAGATGCTGCTCCTACTTTCAAACTTCAAGCAGATGCATCTAGCTTGCAAATCGATAAATCATTCTCTACTCCAAGGATAGCATTGTTCTTGAAGAAACTACTAGGTCTCAGGTCAATACTTTAAAAAAAAGTAGGCCACGATTTGGTAGTCCTCTTGGCAAGGGATGTGATGAAAGCTGGAAGTATTCTGCATGAATGTCTTTTTTTGTTTTTTAAATAAATCAGTCCGTACAAGTAAATAATAACTCCATGAGGTAATATCCTGAGGAGAACTGAGAACAGATGAATTTTTTAGTAGCAAGAACTCCAAAACCAACCTGTCAGACCTTTGTAGCAATGTTATCATCCCCATGGCTTTGATGCGCATAATATTAGTATCAACATGCTTATTCCTCACTGCTGTCATAGGAAATCAATTATGTCTATCCTAGAATCGTTTCCTCATTAGCTTTATCTCCAAGTTTATTACTGCAACAACTCAGTATTAATTCTTTTTTGCTCTATATGGTTTACATTGATGTTGCTACTCAGATACTCAATGCTACACAAAACAAAGCTAGAGAACAAAGTTAACTCGGAACCAGATTTGCATGGTTCAACAACTAAATAAACCTGAATTTATATCTGGTTTTTATGTGTGCATGCGTTATGCTGCTTCAAAAATGATATTAATAAGAACTAAGATGAGCAATACCGTACTGATTGTGAATGCAGCTCCACATATGGGAGGATCAGCTTGATCGAGCAAGTTAGTTGCAGAGTAGAACTGGAAACCATCTTGTATCCTGATTTGGCTCCCTTCTCTGCACCACCACCTTCATGAATCTCTTCTCATGCAATTTGCCTTTGGTTTTTGCTCACCCTTGGTACCTTCACTAAGGAGTTGGGCACACCAGCAACATCCATGCCTAGGTAGAAGGTAATGACTAATGATATGGCCATGGACAACCCCTAATGAGGTTTCTGTCAGCAAAATTCCGTCTAGGTCTTACTTGTTGGCTTATATTTTCTTTTTTTCAGCAGTTCCTTTGGCTAGAGCATGCTGCTAAAATTTGCCATACTGTATATGTGCCAATTCCATAGCTGATAAAGAACATACAAGGTTATGCTTGTAATTTCAATATTTTATGCAACCTACTTCATCTGCTGAAATATATATGCATAATACAATGCCCTGTTTATTTATACACATTGAAAGTGCTTATTTGATCCACTTTTGGGCGAGTAAATACCAAATATAGATAACCTGATGAATAAATAGATTTGGTTGCTAGTCAAAAGCTTTGGTGGTACCACCATTCATGAAGTCTTCTCTGTAACACAAAGACTTTGATTAACTAACTTTATTTCCATTTGCTTGCAATTCACTTTAACTGTCCTACATCAATCAAGTCTTGACAAAAATTATTATTAATGCTCCATTTAAATATTTAAATAATTTAGTTAGTGTCACATTAATTAAGCATTGACTGAAGGGTTAGAAACTTAGAATTGGGTACAATAATTCAAATTAATTAATTAGTAAAATGAGTGGAAGTTATTGAAGAGCTAGAAGTAAAAATAAAAAAATAAAAAAAAAATTTAAAAATTTAAAATTGAATTTCTAAAAACAAGTAAAACAGTGAGAGAATCAAGGGAGACCACCCTCCCCAACTTTTTCTCTCTCTCTTTCTCCCTCTCATCCAAAATTCAATCAAAGAAATCCCATTCTCCAACGGCCCATTCTCTCCCTCCATGAATCATCATCATCATCATCTCCACCTCTGAGAACCCACCTCCATTGCTCGTTGCCCTCTTGTTCATCGACTTCCTCCTCTCTCTCTGTTTCCCAGATGTCACAGCTGAAGACTATGGCTCTCGGCGATGGCCTGGCCTCGAATTCGGGGAAGTTCAAGCCAGAGAAACCACTCCACCACCACCACCGCGCCGCTCACCTTCATCGATGGCATCAGCAGCACTGCGTCGCGGTCTGGGGCCTTCTTGCCATTGCCCTTCTCATCGCCTTCTTCGCCTTCTCCCCCCGCCCCTCAACACCGTCTCGCCGACACCTCTCCTCCCCTCACGCTTCCTGGGGAGGTCCTCTCTGGGAGAAGCGCGTCCAAGCCTCTGCCCGCATCCGCCCGACTTCCTCCTCCTCTCGCCGTGCCATCTCCGTCCTCGTCACTGGCGCTGCTGGCTTCGTCGGTAGTCACTGCTCCATTGCCCTAAAACGCCGTGGCGATGGCGTTCTTGGCCTTGATAACTTCAATGACTACTACGAAACCTCCTTGAAACGCTCCCGCCAAGCCCTTCTCGACCGCGCTGGCGTCTTCGTCGTCGAGGGAGACATCAACGATGCCAACCTCCTCCGCAAGCTCTTCGACGTCGCTCCCTTCACCCACGTTCTCCACCTTGCCGCCCAGGCCGGCGTTCGCTACGCCCTCCGCGACCCTGCCTCCTATGTTCGCTCCAACGTCGCCGGCCTTGTCTCCGTCCTTGAAGCCTCTCGGTCGGCGTCCCCCCAGCCTGCCATCGTCTGGGCCTCGTCGTCATCCGTCTACGGCCTCAACTCCAAGGTTCCCTTCTCCGAATCCGACCGCACCGACAGCCCCGCCTCTCTCTACGCCGCCACAAAGAAGGCCGGCGAGGAGATCGTCCACACTTACAACCATATTTACGGCCTCTCCATCACTGGCCTCCGTTTCTTCACCGTCTATGGACCTTGGGGTCGCCCGGACATGGCCTACTTCTTCTTCACCAAAGACATCCTCCGTGGCAAACCCATCTCCATCTACGAGGGCCCCGACCACTCCACCGTCGCCCGGGACTTCACCTATATTGACGACATCGTCAAGGGATGCCTTGCCTCCCTCGACACCTCCCAGAAGAGCACCGGCAGCGGTGGCAAGAAGCGTGGTCCGGCCCAGCTTCGCATTTTCAATCTCGGCAACACCTCCCCTGTGCCAGTAGGTGAGCTTGTCAGCATTCTCGAGCGTTTGCTCAAGGTGAAGGCTAATCGCAAGGTGGTGAAGATGCCGAGGAATGGTGACGTGCAGTTCACTCATGCTAACATTAGCCTCGCCCAGAGAGAGCTCGGGTACCACCCAGTCACCGACCTCCAGACCGGGCTGAAGAGGTTTGTAAAGTGGTACCTTGACTATTACTCGCCACATTCATTGGTGGTGAAGAAAGTCTCTAGCATTGGTGGGCTTAGCTCATGACAAAAGTGAGGTGTTTTAGCTCGAACTCATTGCAGCATTCCAATTCTTGAGGTTCTTTTCATGCCCTTAAGTTCTATAGCATTTGTTTTTCTTATTATTCTTATTATTAGTTTATTACTGTTATTCTATATGAGTTGTTTTCAATCAGCATTGTGTGTGTTTGCAGGGCATTCATGATAAGGAAATGATGTGCGCCATTTCTGTGATTTGGTATTCTGCTACATTTATTTCCTCTCTTGAGAATTTTGTTTGGTTTCTTTCATTTTGAAGTATTGGAGTGATGTTATTGTTTCAATTATACTTTGGGCATCTTGCTGTAGATGATTGATTATTACATGAATATATGCTTTTTATTGGCCTTGTTTCTTCAGTGCAATAAAGATAATGAATTTAACAAGGCTTGCAAAGAAGAAATTGGTTCTTTGTTTTTTCTTTTGGTTATGCAATGATATGAATTGTTTGAAATATAAACTAGTTGAACTTTACTGTGTTTAGATTATTATTGCTCAAATTTTTGTGCTTTGATGGTGTAACCTAAATTATTAGTTTGCCTTCTGCTGGGAATTGGGGCAGTTACTATGGTGTCAATAATAAATTCTTGTTTTTGAAAAAACAAAATGCGGAATTACTCAATTGGAAATTTTTGTAATTGTCATAAAGAGACCACGCACAGTTGAGAAGTACTTTTGATGGCATGCGTATCCATATTTAATAAGGTCTTAGATAGGAAAGTCTCAAAGAATTTTAGGATAGGAACTGCAGGAAAGGTGTTAGCTTCTGTATTTCATAGATGAAACTATCTGTTAATTCAAGTTTGTTACTTTTACTCATGCTTTGCAGGATAATTTGTCATCACAGAAAGCATCATGTTTCTGGAGCTGATGATGATCTTCAGTTGCCAGTTGAATCTGTTGAACTGACAATTTTATCTTGTGAAATCCTCAGAATTGTGAACTTCCTTTCAAGAGGACTTCCCACTATAATTGATGGCTGAATTTTTGCCTTGCATCTTCTTACCCACACCCAAATGGCTTGCATATAATATGTTAGGTACAGTTCACAATTGGAAATATTCGAAGTTCAGTACAGCATTTTACAAAAGAAAAGCACTTTTAAATGTCGCATTCCACATGGGCTAGTGTTTGCATTTGCATGTTCATTTGAATCTATGTCTTCAGTCCTGAAGACTTACCGGTAAGGTTTGCATGTGCATGTTAGTCTGAAAAAGGATGTTCAAAAGTAGTAGGTCTTGTAGCTTATGAAAGTTATTACTTGGAAGGGAGCATAGCAATGGGTGTGTTCTCAGTATGCTGATAGGAACAAGGAATTTGAAACATAATTTAGCACGAGTCTTGCTGATCTTGAACTTACTTTTGTGACACAGCCTGTGGTGCTCCAGGAGAGATTTTGGGCTCTGTTGCTTCCTACTATCACTTCCATTGCAGCTAACTGTTAATGTTTTCATGGAAGTGTCAGAATGTTTGAGATGGATGGCCAGATAACTGATGTGTATATTGAAGGGAAGCATTTGGATGAGGATAACAGAATGTCCGACCAGACACTGTTTATCCTCACTATGTGAAGCTTCACATATCAAGAGTAGCCCTGGTAGGTACTCGCTAGTTCTTTTCATTTGATTGGGAGTACAGTGTAGGAACAGGTGAAGTCTTAATTCAACAAGTTTTCCTTATGCTTGAAACGGTTCAATTTACAAGTGGAAATGTCAGGAAGTTAAGAAGTCATGATTGTTGTTAGTTATTTCATTTGACATAGGTAACAACCTAAAGGAGATAGATGCTGACCAAAATGCATTTTGATAGAATAAACAAGTCTTGTTTGTTGTGGACTCTTTACCCTATTGATTTAGGACCTAGAAAATTTGGTCTGTGGCTGAGGAATTTGCCAGAGTGCGCTGAGGGAATGTGAAAATGTACTCACTAAGTTTAGTGGCTACCAAATTAAAAGTTTTTACAGAGGATCAAGGTTAGATGTGTTCTATTATGAAAGTTTTGGCTTTTGATAAACTTTTGTTGATTGCCATGGCATTCATGCTTGATTTATATCCCCCATGTTATATCATCATCTCATATAGATCAACTTTTTAGTCTTACATACAAAAGATTGGATTTGCCTCCATCAATGGACTGTTTGACACTGAAATAAGACATACGACCACTTGTTTTTGAATTTCTGATCATCATGAAACTGCTAGGGCTTTGTGATTTTTTTTTAACATTTTCAATGATAGCTATTAATGTAGAACATACTTTCTTTTTCTTCTTTTTTTTAAAAATAATGTTTCAGATGTCTCATGCATCTTCTTTGGGTACTTTTATTGGTCTTTGTGAGCATTTACACTTCTTTAATTTGAATCTTGTTGGTTGATGGCTTGGTAGCTTTCTATTTAGTGTGATGTCAAAATCAGAGGGAGGTATCATCTCTAATTGTTAGGTGATGCAGTCTAGAGGTTACTTCTTCGGTATGTCTGAATCCATCCATCTTCAACCTTTTTATTCTTTTTCTTTTTCTTTGTAACCTGTCACTTGGAAATACATGCTCTCATAGTCTGATGCATACTCCATTCTGAAGTTTGCTTTGCCTAAACAGTGGTTAACCAATCAAAATGAATTATTTGGTATATGAATTTTTTAATGGAAATTAATTAATTAAATAAATATTACTATCGTTAGATATATAGATATATTATAAATGATTATTGATTGTGGTAAATGAGCCAGTAGTGGTTAACATGGTTGTAATTCTGTGCTCTGGTAAATCATGGATTTGTTTTATTTTATTTCGCACGATGCACAAATCTCAACGAAACAACTGGAGACGGACCACACATGCATAAGCATTAAAACCACCTATGCACTACCCTATTCATATTTTCAGAAATATATTCCCATTCAAACTCTGGGGAAGAATTCTAATAAAAATCTAACTACCAATAGGCACTCTATCGTTATTACAACTTGTCAACTTGGGCCCCAAGCTCTCCATGCCATGCATTACGAATGAGTAAATAGCTACAGTAAAGTTCAATTTTGAGCTGAACTAGTTATAGGTGAATATTTTAAAAGTTCATTTTAATATAATAAAAATATAAAGATAACACTATTAACGTACTACCTGAAATTTTCTCTGGGAATATTTTCAAACAAGACTTGTAATATTCGTCAACAACTAAACATTTTAGACAGATGAATAATAACTAGTGTCTACATGCTACACATACTGATCATCAATTGGACATTCATCCACAAGAAGCAAACATTTTAAATCAAACTCCATCAGATGATCAATCAAACCCTCTTATCTGAGCAGACAGAATATTTCCATAAAGACCAATCTGAACATTATCATGTTTATAGCAGAAAATCATCACTAAGTTTTGTAGCACAACAATGAAAAACTTACTAGCTCCTTCCTTCCGACGAAGTTCATCAGTCCTGAGACATACTAAAATCTGGGCTTGAATCAGAGGCTGCCACAAAACTTATGCTCGCAAGTGACTGAATGTGAAGTACATTAAGTTGCAGCACAGACAATTTTTCAGCATAGAAACCAGTCAAAACTGCGGCATAGTAGCTAACGAGGTATAAGTTATACACGGTGCACTGCTCTTAAGGAGACAAAGATGGTAATCTTGCAAAATACGGTAGGTTTTTTCTTTCACTGGTGTTCATGACGAGGCGCCTGTTCCATTTCTTCGGCATCATCAAACCGTTGATCATTGATTTGGAGCTGCAAAAATAAAAGTATAAAGAAATTAGAAGGGATTTGTGAGCAACACAATGCTAGTTTGCAGTATGAATCCAACCATTGCTATTGTACACCCATGTTAAGTTGACTAACAATTGATTCAATGTTGCACTTTGATTATTCTCATTAAGTTTCAGAATTCTGGTTAACTCATCATCATTGGGTAGTCAATTCAAAATGAGAATATGAAATGTAACTTGAATTAGCACAGTGATTGTAAAAAAAAAAAAACAATTTACAAACCTTCACCACTGTTGTGTCATTGATGAATTGCCAGAATTTTTTGAAATTTTAAATGAAAAACTAATAAATCAGAATCTTGCATGAAGGGAATAAGTTTTGCTAATTTAACCAGTGAACATACTGATGCAAACCACCACAAAATGTAAATTTAAAAATTCCTATGATCCAGACCTGTTACATTAGTAAAGTCAAACTCCAAATTTATTCAACAATTTCATATTTTGGAATGTAGGTCCAGGAATATTGCAAATTGATCTCGTCCGAATAGGGTAGTTCATGGAATCCAAAGTACTCAACTAGTAATACAACATCAGGCTGAAGCTAGAGGTTTACCCACCAAGTCAAGAACACATGATCATGATGTAAACTATTCATACGAGCCAAACTTAAGTTGATTTAGCATGACATGCAATAACCATTAAGCAAAGCCATGGCAAGGACAAGATCTATTTTCAAACAGGCAGAAGAATTCTGCAGCCCATCTTCATTTTATTTAAGCTTTCATGTGACAAGGTATATCCAAAAGAGGGAAGCTACAAAATCACTAGGCTTGAGGAGCATCTACGAAAGTCTGTACTTCAGCACGGCCAGAATCTAGAGGGATTTATTAATCTTACTTTATAACTCATACACATAAGGGAATATTCACCACAACATACCTGTAAAACTGAATGAGCTAGGTCATGATCTCCATTGGCAAACCCAATAGGGTTAGCCAGGTTCTCTGAAAAGTGCCACTCAGGATCCTCCTCCGCACCTAGAAGTAAACAAAGATGTTGATTAATGCTAAGGAAACAACAGAGAAAACAATCAAATCAGTTAAAGAAATCATGGTACTAGTACCATCATCAGCTATATCTTCGTCACCATAAAACCATTCTGTTTCCTCCTCTCCATCTGAATCAAGCACAAAAAGAACAGAAGCATATAATTAACAGCTTAATTGACAATAGCATTGGCATATTTTCACACTACTCACCTTCATGTATATCAGGATTTAGCTCAGCACATCTGCAGAAAATTTCAAAGAGGGCATCCACTAACAACAGAGTCAAGGATCCACAATAAAATAATACAAACTATAAGGCATTAATTTAGCTGTTTGAAAAAATAATTGAGAATCAGAATATCTATCTAATTTCAACAAAATAAGAGCACTTGCTCTCCCGGAGATGTTATACAAAAAAGCAAGGTCAGCGTAATGAACCAATGAACATTAATGTTTGATATTTATAACATATGCAATAACTGTCGGATCAAGTTCATGGATGATGGATGAAACAATCAACTTTTACATACCGTCAGATAGAGGTCATGCTTGATTATTCAAAAGATATGTGCATTGATGAATAGACAAAACATTTACACAAATGGGTATTCTCGCTTATGGCAGGTATAGGACATAGAAATTAGTAAATAATGATAATCTAGTTTAAAAAAAAAAGCAACCATTTCATAAAAATATAGGGTAAGAAATAACAAATCAAGCAATTAAAATTTACTAGGAAAATTTAACTTTCTGTCATTGGATACACTGGCTTGGATCAGATGGCACAAGCCTCATTTCAGTTATCTTTGACAGATTGAAATCCTCTTGTTGTTCTGAATCTGAACCCCCAGACTCTTCATCCTCATCACATCCCGTCTCAATCTTGACAATGAAACATCAGGAGTAAAGACTTCAGTGCTATTAAAAGCATAGAGATATGACGATTGAAAATAGCATCGTTTGAAAAGGAAAAGATTGAATGGTACTAATATGGACTGAATCCGTCATTGATATACACTCATTGTAAGGTATTTAAACTACACACAAGGCTGTATAATCCTTAAAACACAAACAAATTACGACGTTTTACAGCAGAAAAAAAGGAAAATATGAGAAGCAGAAGGTTCAGATTCTGGAATAAGATACTCTCAAATATCAATCTACCTATGTGCAGCATCCTAAATAAGTTACCATAAAACATCCAATTCTCATCAAAAGAATTGAGAAAAGGTCTACACTTGCTTCCTATCATAAAGCTAGTCCTCCCATGCCTCTCTCAAGAATCTGAAGGGCACAGAAGACTTAACTATTCCGTTACATATGAGAAAATATATGAGCTCATAATAGGAGCTTGAGAGAGTTTGTTTAATGGACTCTTTTGTGAGTTGGTTCCCCCAATTCCTCTACCAAAAAAATAAGAATCGATAATCACTAATAAATAACAAAAAAATGCATGATAAAGAAGAAGATAACAATACATGCAACTGATAAATTTTTCTTTCTCATATTGTTAAATCAAGAGTCCTCAAAGAACCAAAAGAACTGTCTATCCAGAAACTTGTTGCAATACAGGCATATATAAGGAAAATTCAGCTCCCAATTCCAGCTTTCTGACTGCACTAACACATTCGTCAAGCCATGCTTTTCTACTATATTCAACTGAACCACTAATGATACCATAACATGTACTCAATGGCTAAAAGGAGATCAACAACAAACCATCACAAACACAAACACGAAAATAAACAAAACAAGAAAAGGCAGCTCAAAATGAAAGCAAATTCATAATTTTGCATATGAATTTATCAAATCGAAGCAAATAAGGCAAAAACCCTAGAATGAATTAAAACAAAACAAAATAAAGGCAGATAAAAAAAAAAACAGTACTTGCGCATAGATGCAAGGCAAAGGGTAAGCCTCCGGATCCGTAGACACCGCGTGAAGGGACACCGAAAGGAAATCAACCGCATAACCCTTGTCCTTCTCCGCATCGCTCAGCCAAACAACCCTCCTGAGTATGCGAATCGAATTAAGAAGATAACAGTAGCAAAGCATCGTTAGAGAAGAGATATCAAAGAAGTAAATAGTACCGAGAAGTGATGTAGAGGTTTCCAGGGGACTCCGGAGGATGGGAGCCAAGGGCGATGGAAACACCTGGTTGGACATGCATCAGCTCCTCACCGGCGTCAGCGTCCAGCCGGGGCTGCCCTGTGCCGTCCTCGGCGCGCTCCGAGAAGACTTGCAAACCCATCACCATAGCCTCTCTCTCTCTCTCTCTCTCTCTCTCTCTCTCTGTGCGTCTCTGTGTTTGAGTGGAAGCGGCGCAAAACCCCAGCCAAAAATGATTTTTAAGTTATAATAAACTGGGTTTTCGCCTCGTAATACAAAAGTTAATATCTGATTGAGAATTATTATTTTTCTCAACTCAAACATTAAAAATTAGATATAATGATTTATCCATGATTCCATATTTATTAAACCAACATGTTTTATCAGAAAAAAAAAATGTTGATAAATTTAATTAAAATTATAGGAATTTGATAATCAAGTGAATTAAAAAGGGAAGAAATATACACTGAAAATCTTAGTAACATATGAGAACTTCTGATTCAAATAATTGGACATTCAAGTAATGGCTCCTTTCCCATTATGATTTTTATTAAAATTTATCAAACTTTTTTCTGTCAACAGAAATCTGAACTTTCAAAAGGGGGAGCCCTCAAGAACTCCCAACCAGACAAACAATAGACCAATGACTTTATGGATGATCATGGATTCTTCCCTATAGTAGCTATACCCCCATCTCTCTCATCTGTACTTGAAAAAAAATTTAATATATTTTCGAGGTTTATCCACTGATTAAGAAAAACATTGGTGTAAAAAAATGAGAGATGAGAGTACATCTATCTGAACCTGTTTATGCTTTACAGAAATTCTTAAACGCTGTCAGTACAATTTGATTGTTCCAAAATTTTTATAATTATCAATCAGATCCATATTAGAGACCAATAGCATGGCTAAATCATGAAGAAATTGATTGCGTGTAGAATAGAAAAATAAAATAAAATAAAAATACAAGTTCTTTTAGTTATTGAAAAATGAAAGAGAGAAGAGAAGAGCTCACATTACACCACCAGTAGTTGGAAATTAGTTCAAACACACAATCACTTTTATAACTATTTGGGATAAAAGCAGAAACCAAAGATTCAGTTCAAAACATCAAAGATGTCTCTTTTTGATTGTGTCCAGGAAGATTAAATAAACACAAGCTCCTAAGCTCTACCAAAAGATGTTGCATCTCAAGATCTTGCAGCTACCATTGGGGAAAACACCAGAAAAACGAGCTCCAGAAATGAAAGAGCCTAGGCCACGAGAGTGCTTGCAGTGGTCGATTCACTGTGAAAAAGCAAAAAAGAAACGTTAATGAACTCCAAACAGTTGTTGAAATAACAAATAATTCATAAGCTGAAGCACGAAGAAATGTGAATATAAACACAAGTTCATGAGAAGCACTAATTATCAGTAGTCAACATGATATAGTTTTCCAACAAAAATATCAAACAGGAAGCTTATTCCAGGTCCTAATGACTCTCATATAAGCACTGTACAGAGTAAAATATACTATATAACTATTCACACATGCAATGGAAAATAATGCATATGATGCCTAAGGAATGCAAAGATATCTACACTAAACAACATAATCTACCATAAAATGAGAAAATGATCACAACCAACAGAAGACAGCCTTTCCTGTATAAACATAAAAGAACAGTTGCAACACTCAGATTTATCACATCCAAGACCAGCCAAACGTGCTTTTGCGTGATATTCCAATCCTTTGGTTTTCAGTAACAAACAAGTATTCAGATAGTGTTATTTAATTTAGTTCAGCTTCTCCACAGAAAAAACAAAGAGCACATTGCCACAAAATGACAAAATAATGAGTTGGGATACAGAAGTACAATATTATTGCAAAATCATAGTTGTCATTATATAAAGTTGGACCAGTCGGTTATGTCAAGAATTAATATAAGAAAATGGTATTTGCAGCCACAAGAAAATATTTGCAACATTCACTAAAACATCCGAAACATTTCAAGAGTTATTACTAGGGCAACCCAACACCAATGCCCAAGTTGACTGTAAGGCAATGCTGGTTTGTATATATGCTCAGACTGAGCACGTTCAAGCCTATAACGTTTCCATGAATAGTTTTATTTCACAAGCAGCAGATTCCTAATTGCATCACGTTAGCATCTCATCTCCTTCAGAAGTGATCTGTTGTTTCAAATATGTTAAATTGTTTCTTTTTTTTTTTAACACTCGCCTCCTTATGAGTAGTACCAGAAACTATTCAGGACTTGCAACCTAATGCAACACACTCACCATATTTTCAATACTAGAAATTATTCAGGACATATAACCCAATCCAACTCACTCACCATATTATCGATACTAGAAATTATTTAGGACTTATAAACTAACCTAATACACTTGCCATATGATTAGTAGTAGAAACTATCTGGGACTTATGATCTGATTGGGGGGTAGGCATAGGAAAGCAAAGAAAAACTTCGGTGATAATGCCAGTTGGAATTTATCTGAAATAATAAAGTATGAAAATTTCATAATTTTATTTAGTGCCAAGTTTTCTACAAGATGCTCTACTAAATAATCGCCACATCATGAAATATAATCAGTCAATGAAAATTAATCCATTCCAGAACAGTTAGAAGCGACAACGTGGAAAGCCATTCATACTTAGAAAAATACAACAAAACTAAGAATCCACCATCTAAAAAATAGTTCACACCAGAATCAAAGCATGGAATAGATAATAGATAAAGTAAATGAACCAAAGAAGATTGAGAGCCACTCACTATTTCCAGACTGGAGGAAGCTTCTTGGTCCTCTTGTAGTAGCGGGCAAGGCGGTGGATCCTGCTCTCCACGAGGATGAGCCTGAACTTCGAATCCTTGTCCTTCCTGTTCCTCTCCAGATGCTTCCTAATAGCTACCGCCTTCTTTATCAGGTGGTAAAGGTCCTCCGGGATCTCGGGTGCAAGCCCTAATTCATCCACAGGAACACACCATAAACTCAATTAAAAAAAAAACCCATTTTTGAGAGGAAAATAAAAAGGGAGTACCATGAGCCTTGAGGATTCGAAGAATCTTGCTTCCGGTGACAGACTTGACCTGCGCGATACCATGAGAATCACGAAGGATAACACCGATCTGGGACGGTGTCAACCCCTTCTTAGCGAACTTGCAGATGTTCTCGTCGACCTGCGATTGAGGACGAAATCGGCATTAGCGATCTAAGAACATAGACAAAGAGATAACATCGGAACTCACATCTTGTGCAGAAATCTTCAACCAACTTGGCGGGGTCCTCTTGTAGGGCAACGCCGATGAAGAGATACCCTTCCTGCGCGTTTCCAAGTCGATGAATTTGAGGAAAAAGGGATCGAAGCAAAGAAATCAAAGGCAATAGAAAGGGAGATAGAGGGAGAAGAGAGCTCACCCGCGACTATGCATGCGACCCATGGCTACAGTTGCCGGAGATTGCGCTAAGGCAAGGTGGCGGCGGGGCTTCGACTCTCCGGGGAGCACAAAGAAGGGATGGAGGGGAAGTAAGGAGATAGCTAGGGTTTTTGTACCTTCCTTAGAATACCGAAAATACCCTTGGCTCTGGATGAAGAGATCACTACCGTCCAATCATCGGAGGGTTTTGATTTAATCCACGTCACGAGATTGATATTTACATATAAACCCAAAATAAATAATTAATTCTACAAAAGCACCTATAAAGCTTTTATATTTGATCACATACTCTCGATGGGAAAGAAATTCAATCAAATCACTGCTAAATTAAACAATTCGTATCCCAGATCATCTGTAGTTCATACACTGCCAATTTGATTCTTTAGACACAAAAATTACCATATTTTACAGCATTATAATAAGCCTCAAACAATCTCAAAAAAAAAAAAAGTTCAATCTACTGTGCATTAATAGCAATACAATTTTGCTGTATAAAAGGCATAATAGATGATGATGCCTGCATCAAAATAAGGATGGTATGCAGTGCCACGAATGCATGCAATTTTGCATTGCTCAAGAGGTGTTCATCAAAGGCCGAAGAACCAGACCCCGAAGATTCATCAGGTTGATGACTTGTACCATCATGGCCAGTATTTCCATTGTTATCTGGTTGATTATCAAAATGCTTGTCACCTTTCTTTTCATCACCGGATGAACTCCCAGCGGTGCCATCCTTTGATGTGCTTTGCACCAAGTCCAGCTTCGCTTCAACGCCTACACGCCTTAGGTGAAGCTAGCACATTTTGTAGTTAGATGTTAGGAAGTGCGACATAAAAATAGAAGCATCGTCACTGTAATTGTAGCCTACCTGAAGGTGCAAGTTAACCTCATCTGGGCGTGAAAGAAATGGGAAATCACCCCCAGTCTTTAGGATTGCTCGCCTTGCACCTGGATATCTTTCACTCACTTGATCTTTCAATTGCTGTGGTATGGCACAGTAATCATTTGTCTACAAGCGGGTAGACATTGTAAGAGACTATTCCAGTCCGATAAAACAAGCAAAAGTTCAGTGAATAACTCCCCTTATAGTATTGCGTATATTTAGTAGCTCGAAGATCACAAAAAAGATGTGACAAAGTTTTCATTGATTAGATTGATCGAGAGCATCATCTATTCAATGAGCATAACTAAGGGGTTAAGAAAATCACACCACAGTTGGTAAACAAATTATCACAATGTTCATAGAGGATTACTAAAACTTACATCCATTATAGTGATGAAAGAATCCGACAGAAATAGGGCACCAACTGCAACAGCATTTGCATTCAGCGTTAACCTTGAAGCTAAGTCATCTCTTGACAATGCCTCTACCTGGAAGTTTAAAAGGTGGGCGCTTAAGAAAAAGGTTTATAAAAGATACATGGGTCATAGATCATTTCTATTTGCTTCCAAGATTTATCTGTTCGCGCATATAGCTTTATAAAGCAAACAGTGTTAAACTAAATAAAAAACTGAATGAACTCATTAATCTTACACTAGGATCCATGTTGCTTACAAGTAAATTTAGCTTAGCAATACAGAAGCACCAGCCATGATATCTTAGACAAGCAACCCATAGAAGTAGGAAGTAAAGCATCAATCAAACCCATTTATTTTATAACATATACAGGATATATTTTGCTGGAAAATTTAGAACCAGAGTTATTTTATGTACCTGACCAACGACAAAATCCACAGAGTCAGCAATAAATGGTTCGTGAGGACCATCATGAATTCCACTTAAGATGTACCTCTTTAGAAGAAATGAAGGAGACCAGCTGACACTATTACCAAAAAAAAAATGTTGCATCATAAACAATCAGTATATTCAAGATGAACAGTTGGGTAGTTTCTAAACAGATGCATTCTCTCACTTCTAGATAGACACAGCATGTCAACCATAGCAATGTTATGATAGAAACACTTCTGATTTGATAAGAACAAAAAAGTACAGCATATCTCAGCTTAGGAAACTTGCACTTTCCACTTATTTGTTGTGTGCATTGTGTGGTCAATATTCACATGCTCATCAAAATAATCATAACCCTCACATCTTTCGTATCTAAATCGTTGAAATTCAGATTTCCTTCCAATAGCAGTGCCAGGATGTGGAATTCGTGATTGTGTCTTCATGATGGCAAGTAACACATATGAGGTATTTGAATGGCCTGTCAAGAGTAGGTGATCTAAATGGAATAAATACTCCTACATGAGCATCTCTAATAGTAGTACAGTATGTTTACTGACACATGATATCAGTAAAGTATCTTCCCCGAAGAAGCAAAAATAACATAAGACCATGAATTCATGTCCATATAATGGCTCTGGCTATTTAAAAAATTATAAAGAATTCCCTGATTTAATCCCTTGGCAAGACATCATAAAGATAGCTGCATAAACTGAGACTTTGGTTCTGAGTGTTTAGATAACACAAATCTGTAGACCGCACTTTGCTATTTCATTAACAAAGCAAGGAGTGCCAGCATCATAAAACAAATTATTTTACACATGCCATGTTATTTCTACCTTTGAAGTAACAAACTTAGATGGGAAAACATACACAGAGGACCAAGGCATAGCAGCTGAAAACTTGTGTGTGTCCAAAAATGTATTGGAGAGAACTAGTGATTTGACCCTCCGAGGGCGATGTTGAGCAAAGAGTTGTGACAAGAATCCTCCAAGGGATGTGCCATAAAGGTGCACCTGCTTGACATAGAAAATGTATTCATATGCAGTAAAAAATAAAAATAAAAACGACGCAAAACTGACAGAGAACTTAATGGTACATAAAAAATCTATATCAAGAGTTATGCGATTTCCTTGTACCAAATAACATAAGCACATATGTTTACTCTGTTTAGTAAATAAAAATTAAAATCTCATAAGCTAGTCTTAACAAAACCATGCAGATTATACTGTTTTTGTTATCTCATACAAAACAAACATCAGATATTATATTACTCCACACAATTTGTTTCTTCTATCTAGTGTATGAGCATAAGCTAACTCTATATAACAAACAAAAGTTGGGAATCTCATAGGCTAGTCTTAACAAAACCACATGAAACAGACTATTATGTCATACCAAACAAATATCAGATATTAAATTACTTGCACAATTTGTTTCCTTTATCTAGTCCATGAACATAAGCTAATTGGATGGGACCGATCAAATATTGAAATCATCAGAATTGCATAACTAAGTTTCAAGAAAGGTCAATAAAACGCAGAAAGTGAGTTTTGTTTATCAATGTAGAACACATCAATTTGATTTCAATAAGCAGTGAAATAGATTTGCTTACATGATGAACATTGATAGCATCTAAGAACTTCTCAAATGCATGAATCCACTCATGGTGATTCCAAATGCAGGGTATATCAATAGAAATCACCCGATAACCCTGAGAGAACAAACATCTGAATTAATCAAAAATAGGAAAGATCTATGGTATAAAAACAGAAAATGGAATTAATGCAACACATAAGTTCAATGATTATTCAATTGAGCTTTTAACTTCAAAACAAAGACAGATTAAAGATATGCACTAGTGTGGATTTTCCTAAAATTTTAAGAAAAATTATGTACAACCAGGAGGAAAACTTGGGGCAACCGGACTTTTAACTTTGCACTTGAAATGAGCACCAAGATCCAAGTCTGGCTTTCTTGCATAAACATGGTTAGTTTCCAATGTTTTTTTAGTCAGGTTGTTCTCTTCCTCGCCACAAGTATGAAGGCTTCATTTTGGAACACAATATCATCCCTCAAACTTCTATGATCAACTAATATGATTCTACAAAATGAGTAAATAAGTCTGTTTTGCCCCCCCCCCCCCCCCTTTCCTTTTAATTCCAATTAGAGGGAAATAGCACAAATTTAAGATAATTATCAAAAAATGATATTTTCTCCAAATACAAATCTTTATAGATTGCATTTGGGGAAAAAAAAGTATCAATAATGTAAAGTGGAACTGATACCTTCATAGATAGGAACATGATCTGTTTGTAGAAGACATCAGCAGTACCTGCTATTCCCGGAATGCAGATAAGAGGAGGCACATCCTTAGGTCCAAAATCATAATATCTCCATTGCTTAGCACCGACCTGCAAAGAGCATGAATTTACTTGTGAAAGGACCCAATCACCATTGCATCACAGATTCCATTACATACATGGAAAAGCCCAGAGCAAAACCCAATTGCCAAAGAGAGTTTCCATCCTATATTTTCTACCCATATCTTGCCAGACTTTTAAAAGCAAAAGTTATACTCCTATGTGACAAATAGCACAAGAGTTCAAGCTAGCAATTTATGCTGTTCGATCAGACAGATTGGCGGCATATATACAAATGAAACAATTAACTCAAATTTCGCTCTTTGATCTATAAATGCAAATCCTCGCTCTCAATATTGTAGTATGCATCATTTCCTTAAATTGAGCTAAAAAAAAGGGATTTTTCGTGATAAATAACATAACAAGAACAAATGACGACCCGAGGAACTCAACAAATTCAGATGTACACAAACAAACAAAAAAAAAACTCTCGAGATTTCCTACCCAAAATTCAATTGAGCAAGAACCCTACAACTTGCAATCTGAGCATACGAATTGACCCACGATCCTATGATTAAGCAAAGAGGATATCAAAACAGAAGAATTTCTGCCAAAATTTAGAGATCAATACCGAGATCTTGTGGAGAGGAACCCTGGACTTGAAATAGACGTAGTCACCGGGCGATAAGGAGGCGCCTTTCATCTCTCTCTCGCCCACCGAATCCCGGCGAGCGACGAACGAGAAAGAGAGACAGAGGCGAAGAAGACGAGTAGGTGCCCGTCGGCGAGTGGCGCAAGATCAGCTCTTAAATGACCTTCTTTTTTACAATTTACCCCCTGAATTCTCCAGAATAACTGAAATTACGGTGCAGTATTTGAAATTGAACACCAGTAATAAAGTTGGTCCTAAGTTTTATTTGAATCTTAAAAAATATATTAATTTATTTTTTTAATTATATAAAAATATTCACGAGGTTATTTTGGTCCTAAACTACTTAAGATATGTTAATTTTGCAATTTGTGGAAAACATCAATTTAATTTAAAAAAATAATAATACGTTGTTATAATCGATATTTCCATAATTTCTGCACTTAAACAAAGCTATTAAAAAAAAAAAAAATCTAGGGAGCAATGCCAGCACGGTGCATGGGCCACCAAATCTCAATCCAGCTTGAGCTTGATTTAAGCCATGCATGGCACGGGCCCGGATAGCAATATGCGGAGCTTTCTAGCCCGTTGGTTTGGCATGGCCCAGTTGTCACATTGAGTGGGAGGATTGGCCATTAGAACAGATGGAAAGTGATGCTTTTGTCTCTATAAAATCATAGTCTTTATGGACCAATCAAGATATCCAGTTCTAGTAGGACAGTAATAAAAAAGCATTGCTCTTGTGGTTAACCCTCCAGGCTCCAGCAAATCAAAAATCAACATTAACCACAAAAGACATAAAGGAAAACATTCATCAAATGATGACAATGCCATCTCAGTTAACATATATGATTTTTCACTGCAGGTATTGAACTGATCTTTATGATAAGTTGGTAGTAGATATCTGGTTTTGGATTGGTTCATTATTGGTTTATTGTAATTAACTCAGAATCAGTTCTACATCGGTTAATTGATAGAAAATCTATGTGCATATTAGTGATGGGAAACCCTCCCCCACTAAACTAAATTTTGAGGGCAGATACACCCTTATGTGCAACATTTATCTCTTCTTATCAGTGCCCATGAGATTTCCATAAACAGATAAAGTGGAACACTGGGCTATAATACTAAGTGGGTTACATATGGTACATTGAGAAATTGAAATTATTTATTGAGAATATTGTATTTTACATCTGGTTTGTTTTTACAATTTTACAGAAAAACTTTTTTATTTAATGCAAGAGGTTTATCCACCTTTTAAAAAAAAAAAATCAAAGAAAAAAAATCCTTTCAAATTTCACATCGTTGCTTGAAGCTACCAATATTTAAGCTGTCAATTTATACTTTTCAAATCAGAAAAATTCTCATGCTACTGTACAGATTTAAGATCATGTTAAAGAAATAATGAGCAGATCCAAATAAGTATAGAATAGAAATTTTAAAGCCTAAACACAAGACAGTTCATTGCTTGACACCCAGAAATTCTAGCGAGGTACAACAAAAGCAATGGAGGTTCAGTGTTTCAACATTAACAAACTTAACACTGGTAAAGACAATTGAAATTAATTGATAAAAGACATTGGACGCAGATGAGTGAATTTTGATTGAAAGAACAGAAGTAACCACTAATACATCCCTTGGCATGCCACAGACTTTGAATCTCCCTCTATTCTGTGAATATAAAAGGGACACGGAATAAATTTTCTGGTAGTGAAATTGAAGCCATGGACTCGGTGGTTTTTCTGTTTATGGATGCAGAAACATGCTTAAACATATCATTCACCAAAACAGATGTAACTATAGAAAGAAAAAGAGCACTATTTTTCATAAATGCAACTACCACATTTGCTTCAAAATCTGGAATGTAAGAAAACTTTTGTTTTGATTGATCTTTATAGGTTGAAGGCATTACGAATTTTGATGTGATCTTAAAATTGCCTAAAAATGGAAACAACAACCCTAGTCACCATCTTCATATCTAGTTTACTTGAAAGCTTTATCATTGGGTACACTTTATATATTGCATTTGTCCAACCTTCTCAGCAACTAACATATCCATTCGAAAAACAAGGAAACTAATTTAAGTAATGAGCCCCCATAGAAGATGTAAAACATATAATAAAGAATCTGCGAAAGCATTTTGCAGTTAATTTATCTTGCAAATGAAATTTAAGCTCTTTCCAGGAGGCCTGATTTTTTTTCACTAAGCTATCCCCTTGCCCAATTATACACAGTGAATATCAGCATAGTATCGGAGCACAACAGGGATCTCGCCGATTTGAGCAACAGGAGTTCACATCATGCAGCAATCATTCTACGCCTCAATTAATGTAAGAAAACTAATGTGAGAACATATTTTGGTTGGTGGCATTGTATTATGGTCTCTTCACAACAACAATTTAACAGTAATCAGTAGAACATGATTACAGCAACCGAGACTACCCACAAGAAGGAAATAAGTATGCGCATATGAGGCATAACTAAGAAACAAATCCATGGACTCGAGAAATCTGAATTCTGAGACAATCAAAAGAGAAATTTACTTCTAGCTAAAGACAGGTGCAAACAGCAACTGAACCACATTAATAAGAGAAGCAATTTAGTGAGGAAATAGGAAGAACCTTACTAAGAGACAAAGGCAACATAATGCATTAAAACTAACAAATAAAAGTTGGAAAAATAAGCAACCAAAATGCTTGAGTTAACTTTTTCTAATCTCAAGTGAAAAAACATATCATGCATAATTCCAGTGCCAGCTAGACACTCTAAACTTTAGGGCAGAAGGCCTTCGTAATAATGAATGGCAATAGACAATGTCATCTCCAAGCATGTTTGATCCTACCAATTAACTGGGTCCTACTCCCAGTACAAAGTCAGATCACTGCCTTGATATTGCTTCAATGGCAGGTGGAGATGTTGGGCCTAGTCTATAACATAAGAAGTAGCTCCAAAAGATAATCTAATTCCCAAAAAAATTTATCTTAAAGGATCCACAACACAAGGTTAATCCAAGCCTAGCGCATGATGCACAAAGATTAAAAAAAGAAAGCTATTTCCTAGAGCACGCACACTTCCATTCCTTGATATCAAATTAAACCTAAACTATTCTTTTGAATAGAACTCAAAAGAAACTCATTTCCTAGAGCATGGGCAATAAATGAGTTGGCCTCTTCTCAATCATTCAAGCACCATGAACACGCAGAGAAATGTGAATTAATTCAGTGTATTACAATTAGAAGGTTTCGGATACTACAGCATATAATAATAACTATCATTTACTCATTAATCCTTTATATTCAAAAACAAAGTGTCTCATTCATGAAAACACAAAATCAAATCACCAAAATTCAACATATAAAAGCAAGCAGTTGCAAGATTATAACTTTTCTTTAAAAAAAAACGAAATGCATATAAAAAGCATAAAAATCTGATTAAATCTCAGAGTTAAGAACACAAAATCAAATTATCAGAACACTTGCAAGAAAAAAAGAACAAGATAGAGATTGCCAATCAAACCAATGAGATCTGAACGACAACCAAACCTAGCAACCGTACCAGAAGTAAGAACCGGGGTGCGGTCTCATTTGGCGACCATGCGGACGATGAAATCCTCGTAGCGGATATTCCCATCGGGCAAAACATCCACTTCACGGATCCACTCATCGAACTCCGAAGGCTCGAGCTTCTCGCCAATGCTGGTGAGAACGTGGCGGAGGTCAGAGACAGCAACAAGCCCAGTACCCTCCTTGTCGAGGACCTTGAAGGCGTCACGGAGCTGGCGATCGAAGGGCTCAGGCCGAAAATGGCGACGCATTAGGTCAAGGAAACGAGGGAAGTCAAAAGAGCCAGAAAGCTTCTCGGAAGCGACGATATCCTTAAGCTGGGCTTGCGTGGGGTTGCCACCAAGAGACCGCATGAGAATCCCGAGCTCGGAGACGGCGATCCGGCCATCGCCGTCTGTGTCGAAGAGGTGGAAGGCCTCCCGCATCGATGACACCTGCTCATCCGTGAGCTCCTTCCCCATTTCTCTCGCTCTCTCGCTCTCTCTCTCTCTCGATCTCGAGATCGATGGATCTCTCGGAAGGGATTTGGTTTTTTGGGAACGATGGAGTGCTGGCAATGGGCCTACATGGGCCGAGATGCCCGACAATGGCGGGCTAATAGATCCAATTAAATCGCTGGTTTTTTATGTTTAGCCCCTTGATATTCTTAAAAATTGCTTTTTAGTTTAGTTTCTGAGGCGCCAATTATGGGATAGTAAGGGTGTAAATAATACACATCTACTTGCAGGTTACTCGGGCTCAACTCGGTTTGATTGTGGTCGAGTCGAGCTCGAGCTCGAGTACCTCAAGTAGTTGAGCGAGACGAATTTGAGTATTGTGATATTTGGCTCGAGTGCTTGCGAGCCTAATCGAGCATATATATATATACATATAATATTAGATTTATTTGATGAAAATCAAGAAGAAAAACTTTCAAGCTCGAGTCGAGCTCGAGCTATAAAATGAATACTCATTCGAGCTCAAGCCCTTTTCAATCGAACTCGAGCTGAAGCTCGCTACTACTCAGCTTGAGCTCGATCGATTACAGCCATATGTGATAGAGATTTTCACATGCAAAATACCTTGTTAAATTTGTAAAATCTGTATAAAAAAATATATGTATATATTTAGAACCAACGTCTTCTACCAACGTTCCTCAATAATGTCCGTAAAATTGAATTCTATTCCTATTCGTGCACAAGCGTTGGATTACCGTGCAATTGAATTATATTCCTATTCGTGCACAACCGTTGGATTTTAATCCAACTAGTGAAAAACATATATACAGTGCTTAAATACAATAATTTTAATAGTAGATGTAACAGTGTTATAAAATAGCTTCATAATAAATGGTACAAAATGGGATGCAACATTATAATAAACATTGTTGTGAACCCTTATATAGTGAAAAATGGAATATAGTACTGTAATATAAAGAGCTATGTGAGAAATCTGGTAATTAAAATGCTGTGTATATATAATTAAATGCAATTGAAATCCTACTTCTTAATAAAATGAGTTCAGTTCACCAATGGCCTATGCCTTTAATAAAATGAGTTCAGTTAGTGTGGAGTGAATGCTTGTTTTAAAGTTGATGAAATAAATTACATATAAAAGTCAAAGTGACGTGCTAATTTGGCCAAACCTTTGCTTTTGTTGGAATTGTTTGATTCTAACATTCAAAGTAATTATTGGAACTGTGGAAGAATGTACATTGCGTAAGAAACATGACAACTAATTATCAGTGTTGTGATTTTTTAATCCTGAATTTTAACCCAATTTTGACGTTAACCTTGTCCTTCTTTTCTTTCCATTTTAATTTGCAACAACTAATATATATATATTTGAATATAAGGATAACAACTTATGTGGTTAGGTGGGCATAACATCAAAGTGATGTCATATATATATAGATATATAGATATATATATAAAGGCAACTTTGACATACTAAGGCCAATAAATAAGCTTGTTATAAAGTAGCAATCTAGCATCAATAGATGTAAGATTACATTATTTAGACTTTCGACTTTGGTAAATAGAAATTTTGACGATAGTAACTCTAAATCAATAAAAGGTCAAAATGTTCTTTTATAAATAATGTTGCTATGATATTTGTTACTTGTTACATTCGTACTCAAAAGATTAAGAGCTTAAATTATATTTGTTACTTGTTAATAATTTCTTAAAATAATAAATAAATCATTTAAACTATATTTAAAAAAAACAACACTAGTGCATAGGAATCCATACAAGATAATAATAACAATAAACTATAAAAAAGCACCGTCGAACCTTAACTTCACTTTGCACATGATGGGGATCGAACTCGGGGAGGTACGCGCAACACTCGAGGCTAATGGCTTACTCAAGTAATCCGGTGCCAATTGACCCAAACACCACATTGGCACAAAAAAAAAAAAAAAAATGTTACACTTACCCATAAATTTAAAAAACAAAAAAAATCATTTATATGCAATAGAAAAAAAATATATCTATAACTCCTATCATTAAATTATATAAATTTTAACATAAAAAACAACCAAATTACTAAACTATCTTTCTCTTGAAATCATTTAATTTTTTTAGACTATAAATATTATTATTTTCGTTTATATAACTTAGGAAATTGAAAATGGATAAAATTGAAAAAAAATAAATATTGCCTTGATATTGTAAACTACAACTATTTTGAAATAATGTTTTTTTTTATAAAAGACATGTATTTTGAAATTGAAGGAGCACATGTTAATTTGTGAGAAATGCAATAATTAAAAAAAATCTAAAATCATAAAAAATAAATCAAATTTCCGAGCGAAATTATACTTAATTTCTCTTAATTTAATTTAAGTGACATTTAACACAGGTTTTCCACTTCCTTAAAAATTTACAACAATTAATTGATGAACTCTCTACTCCCACACTCACTCCACATGAACACTCAAAACAAATAAAGAAGCATCAATGAATAGTGAAATATATAAAAATGAAATGGACTTCCAAACTCCAATGAAATTATCAATTATTTGATCTCCAATATGAAAAGATAACTAATGATTCAGTGGGCTCTCCCTTATTTCCACATCAAATCCATTGGAAAAGAGATTCATGAAAACAGCTGGAAGTCCAGATACACAAGGGAAGTGCCCCCCATTCTTTATCTTAAGATTCCCTGAAATGAATGCCATGAAAGATAAGCCATGCACCCAAATGAAAAAGGCATAGTAAAAGAGATGCTTCAAAGGGCACCACCCCTTAAAAAGAAAGGGACACCTTGTGACTTTGTACATGTATTTATTATAAGTGGCTTTGCAGTTGAGAAGTGGTGGAAATGCTTTCTGAAAGTAAAAAACCAGTTGGCTATGATTCATAAGCATCTAATTCTAAATCTACTTTACTATAGATATATATATATATAGGGGATATGTATGGGTTTTTAATTTTCATTATCAGTTAAGGGAATCCTACTTTGATTTCTCAAAAAGTATGGACTTTATTCTTTGGTCCTTTTTCTTGTCACATTAGTTCTATGTTTCTTGCTTTCATGAACTTATTATTATGGTCCTTTTTCTACCTTGTTTGGAGAGCTGCCTAACTGGCTTAGGACTTATTGGCTCTGATCCAATGAAGTCTAGATTTAGGAATTTTGGTTCACCTAATTCAGAGAAAAATTTTATTTAAAATATTTGGTTTTTAATCAGGGAATAAGTGTAACTTGAATTGTGTTCACCGCGGCTTTCGTCTACTAGTTTTTTACCTTCTTATCTTTTCTTATTAGTTTGTTTATATTTTTTGGCAGTTTAGTGCCTCGTTATTGGTGAGAGCCAACTGACTTTTATTTTGTCTTTTCTCTATACCCCTTTTATTTCAATAAAATCGTGGTTTATCCACTTTCCTAAAAAAATATATAATAATAATAAAATTTGAATCCTGGTTCCAAATACTATCATTTGTTGATTTAGATTTTATTTGTTATAACATGTTTGTTTAAATTTTTAGTAATGGGAATTATTTAGTGTTTAGATAAATTATCATAAAAGTATATATATGTATTTTTTTTGCATAAAAGATCAATCGTATATTGGTTCCTATATTTGTTTATTTTAAATTTTATTTTACAAAAACATGAGATAAAATAACAATTACAATCAATTTTATAATATATTAGTCGGTACTTTATTTGCTTTCCTATATATAAACAAAGTGTTCAAATACTCATGCCTTGTCTATAATTAAAAAAAAAATACATTTTTTATTAGAAAAAGGCAATCAACACACACGAATGTTATAGAAACACAAAACTAAAATATATTGCATTTATTTAGTATATATATTGTACTAGTATCATTATAATTATATAAAGTAATGATATAGTGTAGAAATGAGTATAGTGTAACATAACATATCCAACATATGTGCATGTAAAACAAACAAAAACACATGTTTATTTATCTTGAAAAAAAAATCCATGATTTGGTAGGGTTTGTAAAGTGGGGAAGTAAGGGCATGGCTTGTAGGTTGAACATGAGACAACACACCTCTGTTACCTTGTGAACCCATTGGCAGTAGCACTCTGATCAAACCACAGTGTCTTTTTCACCAACTTTCACATGTCTCCAAATAATGCTTCACCGTTAGTGCATCCTAAAATTCATGACAACTCTTTAGACATCTTTTGTGTTTATTTTTTGTGCATATTAACTCATTATTTTGTATAATATAGCTCCTATATATTTAACTCTGTTTTTCAATTTACATAAAAAAAGACAATTCAGATCAAAATTTTATTTTTCTTTTGATTCTTTACAACTCTTATTTTCTTTTAATTTATAGATGTTTAATCATCTCTTGTGACTATAATATATCCGTATGGCTTTATAGCTTGTCTTTATATTTGCATTTGATCTCCTTAATGTAATTTAAGTGGTTAATCCACCATCTTTGTTTTAATATAAACAAGATTAAGCTACGCTTGGATGCTAAATAATTGGTGCATATCAAGGTAGCTTTTTCGGTGATGGTTATTGTTGTATATGGCTCATATACAAGGGTGAACGGGCAAGCACAAGAGTATTTTGGTAAATTATACCGGATAGGATATCTATATACATATATAATATGTAACTCTAAATTAATTCTAATAAGAGAATTGATAGTCGTTTCGCTCTTGAGAACGTAAGCATATTATGTCGAACCTCATTAAATCTCGTGTCTTTATTTGATTATTTTCAAGTTTTTTTTTTCATCATTGTTAATTTTCTCAACAGTCATTATCAGTTATTTTTAAGTACATCATGGACAAAAACTATCTTGCCAGTGAGATATTCTAACGTCATTCTATCATATATAATGTAATTACTTAACACGATATTGTTTATGCTGTTCATCATATTTGAGGTCATTATTATTATTTTTTTATTATTTTTATAAAAACTGTTGTTGTAGTTGTACTGCAATTTTTTTAAAAAAAATAAAGCTAGAAAGGGGAAAATTATTTTTTTGTGTGAATTGAAATAGTTAAAAAAATAAATATTAACACTTGAAGGCAACATAAGGATTTTGAGAGTATAGTTTTGATTAATACTTTTGATGGTAAACACAATGCATCAAATTCCCCAAAATAATAAATCAGCATAAAAAACACTTATAAGTTTCTTATGTGGTTATGTGGCTTTTGATTATAAAAGGGATTTGCTAAAGCATTTGATAATACTCATCTTGATTAAGCAACCACAACAGTGAAAACATTGTAACTGTTTTTTTTTATTTATAGTTTTATCTATTGTAAATATTATATAAATTTACATTCTCATTGTAACACATTTGTAAAAAAAAAAAAAAAAAAATAGCGGATGATATTTGATAGGAGTTCCAGAAAAAAATTCCATAAAAAGAAAGGAAAAAAACGAAAGGTTATTTGACATTTTAAACATACACACATACTTGAAGAATGTGAGAGAGAGACCATGCAATTTGGTCCCCTTTCAGACCTAACTCACAAACTCTAAACTCACCCAAGTATGCCAACCAACATTGTGGTCCATATTCAATGCCTAACCTTAACCCAACATCCAACCATCCCACTTTGTTTTTTTCTTCACCACCAACAAATAAATAAATAAATAAATAAATAAATAATGATGGCTTGAGAAATTTAAAAGTGTTTTTAGTGATTAATTAATATATTAATTAATTATGCTAGGTAGACAAAGGGCCATTTTTGGGACCATGACCTAGTGAACTAGCCAAGTCTAGTGTCACGTGACATTATTATATTTATAATAATTATTTACAAATATTTGAATTTAAGGGAATTGATGAGTGAATGATTTAGTGCTTGACTATATAACCATCTTTGTAATCAAGGCAACTTAAAAAAAAGAAACATCACTAACTTTCCTTAACCTTATCATTATGCTTTTAACTAAATCTTCGTATTTAATTAAAGGTAAACTCTAAACTAAGTTAAGATTAAGATATTAATATTCTTAATTGAATACGTTATTGTAAAAAATAGTGAATTTGTAATTTTTTTTTTCAATAAAACCAAATAAATATTTTTGCCATAATTTTAAATGAGAGAATTATAAGTAAAATTCTTGGATATCGTTTGAGAGGTTGAGAAGGCGTCTACTTCTAGTGAAGAAGTAAAAAATATTAATATAGTATCAAAAAATTATTTTTCTTAAAAAAAAAAGACATGAGGAATGAAACATGAGGGAATAGTCAAATCTCAAACAGTTACTCAGTTTTGAATTTTGAATCGAGAGATAAAACTTCACACATTACTCATAAAAATTACAAGTAATTATAAATTCTCAAAAAGAAATCAGAAATAAATAACAAAATTAAGTAGGTTAATTAATTAATATTTTTATTTTATTTTATACATTTTCAAGGTTGATTACAGAACCCAAGCAAAACCATCAGGACATAATCCAACGGTTCAGAACGATCCAAACATCGTGATCATAAATAAAAAATTTTAAAAAATAGTTTTTTGAAAAACCCCCGGAATTAATTTATATTTCTCTCACTGGCTTTTTCTCTTCTCTTCAACCAAGGAGCACTGTGGTTCGCTGCCAACTCTTTCTCTTCTCCCAAGCTTTGCGAGAAGAGAAAAAGCTCCGAGCTTTCTCCCCAAATCTTCACTAAGTTCTCTTCAATGGCTCTCCATTCCCTTCTCCTACTCGTCTTCCTCTCCGTTGCAAGCTCTAGAGTGGTTGTTCTTGGGAGCCCGGAGCTCAGGGCGTTAATGGAGGTGAAGGCGGCGCTTGATCCGAAGGGGATGGTTCTGGCGTCTTGGACGGAGGACGGGAACCCGTGCGGCGATTTTGAAGGAGTGGCGTGCAACAAGAATGGTAAAGTGGCGAACATCTCTCTTCAGGGAAAGGGTCTCACTGGCTCCATCTCCCCCTCTATTGTCCAGCTGAAATGTCTCTCTGGGCTGTATCTCCATTACAATGTTTTGAGTGGAGAGATCCCGAAGGAGATTTCTAACCTCACTGAGCTCACGGATCTTTATCTCAACGTGAATAATCTTTCTGGGAACATCCCTGAGGAGCTTGGTAGCATGGCCAGTCTTCAAGGTGAGCTTGCTTGATGTTTGACAGTTATTGTATAAGAGTTGGGTTTACAAAGAAAAGATTAAATTTTGACGCTGGTTTTCTTTTCTTTGTTCTTTTTAGCAGTTTGCTTCTCTTCTTTTTCTTGTTGTTGTTTGAGACCTTGGTCTTCAAGTGTGGTAGGTTGTGTTTTTTCCTTGCATTCTTTTCAAAGCTTGGATTTTTATTTTCCTATTTTTCCTCTCGCCATTAATGCTCAGACGACTTAGAAAGCAGACAGCTTCAAACTTTCTCATAAGTTTTTTTAACTTTCCCCCATGCTATCCTTGAATCTACCTTTTTTGTGTTCTCTCTTTTGTTAACTCTGCTGAATAAGAGTTTGTTTTTGAGATTTTTTCTGGTGCAGTTGGAGTTTTCTTCTCTTCTACTGAAGTTCTCACTATCTTTAGATCTTCTTTATTGTTTGAAAAATTTGAATGTCTTTTTCTAGATACCAAGAGTTCTACTAGTGTGGAAGTTTTGTATGTGTGGTTGTTGATTATTTATGATTGTTTTGCATTGTTTGAACGAAAAGGGTTTCCTTCCTACTTATTTAGATCATTTATGATATTAAAGGTGGCTCATTTATGATTTTTGACCTACTTTTTGGGTTGTTCTTTGTGATAGATTTTAGCATTTATCTTCACTCGTCTTATGTTACTTTGCTTGCCACCCTTTTCCCATGCAGTTCTTCAGCTGTGCTATAACCAGCTAACAGGGAGTATACCAACCAAGATAGGCTCTTTGAATAGGCTGGCAGTTCTTGCTTTACAGTCTAACCATTTGAGTGGAGCTATCCCTGCAAGCTTAGGCGATCTTACACAGTTGATGCGCTTGGATTTGAGCTTCAATCATCTCTTTGGTTCTATCCCAGTGAAGCTCGCTCAAATCCCACAGCTAATTGTCCTTGACCTTAGGAACAACACCCTTTCCGGCAGTGTTCCTCCTGGTACTTTACCTCCCTCTCATCATCTGTATATTAGATTTAATTTCATTCATGAACTGAAAAATGTATGTTTTTATCTGGTGATAGAGTTAAAGAGATTAAATGAAGGATTTCAGTATGGAAACAACACCAATCTATGCGGAGTTGGGTTCTCATCGTTGCGAGAATGCACCTCTGCTGATGTCCTCAACCCGAACCGGCCTGAACCATTTGGTCCGGGTGCTAATGGTCTAACTCGGCAAGGTATCCCCCAGTCAGCTGATGTAAATTGCAATAACACTCAGTGTGTGAAGTCATCGAAATCCTCTGCTGGAGCTATTGTTGGTGGGATTGCTGCGGTTGCTGTTGGAGGGTTGGTTTCCGGGCTTCTAGCTTTCTCGTGGTATCGTCGACGGAAACAAAAGATCGGCAGTGCATTGGAGGTCTCTGATAGCCGTCTTAGCACTGATCATCCGAAGGACATTTATCGGAGGAGTGCCTCTCCTCTTATCAGCCTTGAGTATTCCAATGGTTGGGACCCTTTGGCCGATGGAAGAAGTGGTGTCGGGTTTTCTCAGGAGGTCTCTCAGAGCTTTAGGTTCAATTTGGAGGAGGTGGAATGCGCAACTCAGTACTTCTCGGATGTTAATTTGCTCGGTAAAAGCAATTTTGCCGCAACTTACAAGGGAATTCTACGTGATGGAACTATGGTTGCAGTGAAGAGCATTAACAAAACCAGCTGTAGAACTGAAGAGTCTGAGTTCTTGAAGGGATTAAAGATATTAACTATGTTGCGACATGAGAATCTTGTGGGATTAAGGGGCTTTTGCTGTTCAAGAGGAAGGGGTGAATGCTTCCTTGTTTATGATTTCATCAGCAATGGGAGCTTGTTACAATATCTGGACGTCAAAGTTGATGAGAATCATAAGGTTCTTGAGTGGTCTACAAGAGTTTCTATCATCAAAGGCATTGCAAAAGGTATTGCCTGACTTGCTGATTTTTGGCATGCTTCCATGTTTGTCTGTAAATGAAAAAAATCACATGTCAATCTGACAATCGCTTTGTATGATCATGACATGTTATAAATTTGTTGTCTTTGCATGAATAATGTTTAGCTAGCTTGATTCTTAGTTTACTGATAATTTCATTCCATTGCAGGCATTGAATATCTACACAGCAATAGAGGCAACAAGCCATCACTAGTTCATCAAAGCATATCGGCGGAGAAGATCCTCATCGACCACCATTTCAAGCCTCTCCTTTCCGGGTCTGGCCTGCACAACCTCTTGGCGGATGATGTTGTTTTCTCGACTCTCAAAGCCAGTGCCGCCATGGGCTACCTAGCCCCCGAATACACCACCATTGGCAGGTTCACAGAAAAGAGTGACGTCTACTCCTTCGGTGTAATCATCCTTCAAATCCTTACCGGAAAAACAAAGACTCCTCCTCGTCCCAGACCCGAAGTGGAGTCCAATAAGCTCGAAGACCTCATCGATGAAAATCTGAAAGGCCACTTCTCCAAACCAGAGGCAGCAAAGCTTGCCAGCATTGCATTGCTCTGCACAAGTGAAATTCCAAACCAGAGGCCCACAATGGAAGCTGTGCTTCAAGAGCTAAACAACCCTTGCTAGTCATCATCATCATCATCATCATCTCCTAAATTAACACTGGTTTTGTAGTGCAGCTGACCACTGATCTAGAAAAACACATGGGGCTGTCTTCCACCTGAGGACCTCAATGCCATGTATCATTTGTGTTATTTTTCAGTTGTTGTTGAAGAAGAGAAACATGTGATCTCTGTATGGGCAGTAGATGATGCAGGAATGGATGTAGTTAAATTTCTATCTTTAGTTTTCCAGTAACAATGTGATGTTTATATTCTGCTTTGTCTGCACTATGGAATGGTTCCAACTGCAAAAGGAGCAGGTGGTGGTGGATGTTACTGCTGCAACTTGTGATTCTTTTTGTGCTGTGGTCTTGTGACTTTGGTCCTTTGTCTTGATGTGTTCATTGCAGTATGGGATGGTTTGCTTTTGGTCTCCCTTCTCAATCAATCTCTCTTTTCAGAACTGTTTACTAGGCCAAAATTAATTCCATGACGTTGAGGTATATGTTAGTGTTATCACATTAGAAATGAGAAATAACGTTATATAACCTCTATCATTAAGCATTGATTTTTTTTTTTTGGTTTGTTGGGATTGGTACTTATCTTTGATATATTTAATCTATGAATATTCATTCATGATATAAGAAAAAATAGAAGAAATGATGGAATGCTACATGTAAAAGAAAAAGAAATGTGTTATCCTTATATTTTCTACTATTTTTCCCTCCAATAAAAAAAAATTATTACAGTGTTGACTTTTACATGAAAGGTCAGAAAATGCAAAATGGCAAGCATTCTACCTTTTGAATAAAAAAATAAAAAATAAAAAATAATGACCATTGAATATAATAAATAAAACAAACATGGTTGGGTACTTGGGTTGTTCTATTTAGAATACTTGTAACTCCAAAAAATCCTTTGAAAATGTCAACAAAATGATCCAATTGGAGATTGGCCCAAGGTATATTGAGTTTGGGGAAAATAAGCAGAGAGGTTAGGACCTGGATGACTTTCACTCTAATATTTCATTAAAAAAAAAAATCACTGTGAGAAAGTGAGAGTAGTGAGGCTTTTCTTTTTTATTTTTATTTTGGCTGAATATCTAGGCTAGTTTTTGTACTCTTTTTAGTATGCTTTTTTTTAGTTCTCCTACTTCAAATTAAGGTTTTTTTAATATTTTTGCAATTTGAAAGAATGCAATTAAGTTACCCATCTACTCTTTGAACATGCTAATTAATAATTTTCATTGTTCATACATTTTATGGTTCATACAAAATATAAAAAATTTGTATTATTTTCCTGAATTGTGTATTTTACAATGATTATTACGAATGAATTATGTAAAAAATTAATTATTTTTATAATCAGTACAATCTTGAGGGATTTAATTGTGTTCATTTAAAGAGTAGATGGATTAAAAGGGCTTAAGTTGAAGTAGGAGAATTAAAAGGGCAGGGTGAAAAGAGTACAAGACCGGGGTATTCTACCTTTATTTTATTTTAGCTTATTTTTTTGAAAAAAGTTGTTAAAAAAAAAAAATAAAAGGTGATTTGTCCAGGCAACTAATGTAAATTAATAGATAAAACAATAAATAAAAATTAAATTCTTGCAACATCTCGCACATGCGTCTCACGTGCTAAAGCATTCTCCTAAACCCACGCTGGCTCGCGCTCGCGCGCGCGCGCGCAGCACCTAAACCCTTCATCGATCGTTTCATGGTCTTTCTCCGAACCCCTTCTCTCTTCCTCGCTCTCCGATGCTCTCCTCCTCCTTCTCTACGCTCCTCTCCCTTCTCCCTAAACCCTAACCCTCTCCTCCATTGCCTCTCCTCCTCGTTCCGCTGTCATCGTGCAATGTCCGGCCAGCGTACCGTCGCTGATGTCCTTATGGGCGCCGCCCGCGCCGCCGCCAAAAAGAACACCAAGAAGCCATCCACCACCACCACTTCCTCTGCCCCTGTCCCCTCCGATCCCCAGCCTGAGGACGCTGCCCCACCTCCAAAGAAACCCAAAACCCTAGATGGAACTGCACATTCCGATCCTGAGCCCAAGAATTCGATTCTTGAGCTCAAGAAGAAAGGGCATGATTTCAACCCTAAGGCGGTTGCTTCGTGGAAGGACGGGGAACCTGTCCCTTTCCTCTTCCTCGCCCGCGCCCTTGACTTGATCTCGAATGAATCGGGACGGATCGCGATCACTGATATTATTTGCAATGTTTTCCGGACTGTCATTGCTACCACCCCCGGCAATCTCCTTCCAACTGTTTATCTTTCGGCTAATAAGATTGCTCCGCCGCATGAGGGGATTGAGCTTGGGATTGGGGACGCGTCGATTGTCAGGGCACTTGCAGAGGCTTATGGACGGAAGGAGGAGCATGTGAAGAAGCAGCTCAAGGTTTTGCTTTGAAAGAATGCCGTTCGCATGCTTGCTTGTTTGGGTTACTTATGGTCTGATTTGTTTTGGTGGCAGGAGTTGGGTGACTTGGGCCTTGTTGCAAAGGCTAGCCGTTCATCTCAGATGACAATGCGCAAGCCCCAACCTTTGACGATTGCCAGGGTCTTTGACACATTCCGGGCCATTGCAAAGGTTTGGTTTCTTTTTCCTAACCAGAATTGCAAAAAACTTAGCATTTTATGATGATGAACTAATGTTTATTAATGAGTGTTCAGAATGATGCATTTAGTTAAGCACATGTGCCTAGCGTTCACTCTTGATGCAAGTATCCAAGGATAATGTTAATGAGGATCAAAGTGTTTAATTGTTCCACTGCTTTGTTAATTTTTTTCTGAGAAGCATCATATCATGTTTTTAGGCAGAATATATTCATGTAAGTCTAATGATATCTCACTGTGGTATATGCTTTACCTTTAAATTGTTCCATTTTTTTTTTTACTTTTTTATGTTTAATTAATCGTTATGCTTGCTTTCTATTGAGTTTTGAAAGGAATCTGGAAAGGATAGTCAGGACAAGAAAAGGACTCACATAAAAGGACTTCTTGTTGCAGCAACTGATTGTGAACCTCAGTATATAATTCGTCTCCTGCAGGTTGTAACCTAATTTGGCAATTGTTTATTCTGCTTAATTTCTTCTTTAAGTTTCTTTGAATGATTGCTGCAGTCAAAAATGCGAATAGGGTTGGCAGAGAAAACTGTTTTAGTAGCTCTTGGTCAAGCTGCAGTGTATGCTGAAAAACCTAAAGTTGCTTCTGAGCAAGTTCAGTCTTCATTTGAAGAGGTTGGTTATTTATGTTACTTGAACAAACAAAATTATTTTATTTAATTTTCATCAAAACAAGATTTGATACAACTGGCAACATTGTGTGCATTTGTCAATAACATTGAATATTTATGCAACTGCTGCAATTCTGATGGGAACCATTTTTCATTTGATACACTGAATTTTGATAGCTTCCTCTACAAAGTTTTAATTTTGATTTTCTTCTTACTGCTATAATTCGTTTTAGTCTTTCTCTAGGAAGGCTTCTTTACCAGTGGAAGCTAATTGCAACCATGCTTTATGGTTATCAATTGTCCATAGTTCTTTGTGCAATTTAAGCTTGTACATTACCATTTCATTATTTTCATGGCTGCAATTTTCATTTCTATCTCCTTTATAAGGCTATGATCATATGCAATAAGGTTTATATGTCTCTTTTTTGTGGCGACATAGAGGTCTTTGGATGTGTGCAACATAGAGGTATGAACTTATAAAGCAGAATCTGATATGGAAAAGTGGGTAAATTTTTGTGGCATTTTTTCCAGTCCTTTGACATACTCTTTTATCACACAATCTCTTCTATAATTCAACTTCTGCTTAATAAAGTGCTCTAGTCTATTTGACTGTTGCAGAGCATTCTGGTATTAGTGTGCAAATCAATGGTAATATTTGTGTTTAGAGAAGGGCATGACTATGTTTTCTTTTATCCTGGTTAGTATGTCAAGTATGGTATGAAGGCTATGCTTGCTTCCTTCTTTTTGATTAGTCTGATTTTTTTTCTAACACATTTCACTGAACTATTCCACATTATAGGCTGGAAAGATTATCAAACAGGTGTATTCAGTGCTTCCTGTGTATGATAAAATTGTACCCTCTCTTCTTCATGTTGGGGTGTGGAAACTTCAAGAAGTATGTGATTTTTCTTTGAGTGTGCCTGTTGGACCTATGCTAGCTAAACCAACTAAGGCTGTCTCAGAGATCCTTGACAAATTCCAGGGCATGGAATTCACTTGTGAATACAAATATGATGGTGAACGTGCTCAGGTAATTATTATTACTTTATTTTCTCTCATTCAATTCTATGTTTGTTAATGTATGTCTGTTAATGTACTTTCTGCTAATTTCTTTCGTAAAATATAGATACATTGCATGGAGGATGGGTCGGTTGAGATATACAGTCGTAATGCTGAGCGAAATACTGGAAAGTACCCAGATGTTGTTAATTATGTATCAAGGTAATCAGTAATGTACATCTGGTATTGAATATATCTGGGTGAAATTTCACATCTGGACAATTATGCACTGTTTGTTGCCAAATATTTGCAGATTCAAGAAGCCCTCAGTAAAATCTTTTGTGCTGGATTGTGAAATTGTTGCTTATGACCGTGAGAAAATGAAAATTTTGCCATTCCAGGTTCCATATTAATTTTTATTGTTGTCAACAGAGCATCTTCTTTATAATTTTTTTTTTACTGCATTGTTGAACTTTGGATTTTAAGGTTGCATTGTGACGTATAAGTAGGCTGGATAATTATAATTGGCAATATTTTTTCTTACTGTCTTTGGACTATAGAACAAATACTTACAGGTATAATTTTCCATCGTTTGTTGTAATGGCCTGTGGTGGTTAAAGGGAGATGTAGGAGTGGAACAAATTTATGATACAGAACTACACAAAACTGCATTATGTTATAATGACAGTAGGGAATGTGATGGGAAGAATTCTTATCTGAGTCTAGATGTGTGATGCAGCCTAATTCATAGAATTGAGAAATCCATGAATTAATCATCTTGGATTTTCCTCTGATGGGACAATCTCCAGATTCTGAAAATGGATGAATATAGAACTTAGATAAAATATGTTGGTTTCCTGATAATCACTTGGAAATTGTACTCAAATTACTCTCCAATTGAATTTCCAAGGGTAACACATCCAATAGACATTCTAATCCAAATAAACTGAAGGAATTTAAATTCTATCAAAAGGATTATTTGTTTTATACATATCTAAAATAATAAACATATCCTCAACCAATTCAAACATTTTGTGTGTGTGGAAAACAACTCAAAGATAATTGTCTGACTAATCTAACTGACTTCAACTATATCAAGGTACGATAAAGGTATAACTATTGAAACATATGTGAAAGTTGAGAGAAAATGTTACAAAAAAAGTTGTACTAGTTGATGTAAGCAGCCCTTGATGAGGATGTCTGAAAATAATTGGATGATTTCGACCAAATAGAGATGCTGAAAATATAAATACTTTCTAACAGAGCGAAATGGCCATGCTGGAAAATGCTACTGGTAGTAGAAATATGATCATTTGGACCCGTCAGTGGCAGTCTGATGGCCTTTGGCACACTGAGACACTGAGAAACATGATATATTTTTGTATTAATAAAATAAAGAAATCCACAACTTCCAGGGCATTTTTTGGTAATTCATGTTTTTTTCCTTCAAATTACACAAATTAATAAAATTTGGTGGTCTTATTTCTTAAATGATGAGCTATTTAATAAATAAAGTTTCATGAACTTGCTCTACCACTTTGAGACTATATCGATTAGCTTAGCACAATAAAGGAATTATGTTATTTCGACTAGCATGCAATGTATCTACACAAGCGAGTTAGAGCATCTAACAGATCATGGTGCTTTTGTGTGCTTCAGTTGTTTAAAAAGTTTTGTTTAATAAATAAATTTTCTATTTTCTTGGTCTCTGAATCCTTTATACCATTATACCTTCCAATTGAGATGTTGAGCACACTCTCATTTCCCTATATTTGTGAAGCTTTGATAAGTATTTTCTTCTTTTTGCAGGTCTTGAGCACTCGTGCCCGCAAAGGTGTCATATTGAGTGACATAAAGGTTGCAGTCTGTACTTATGCCTTTGATATTCTGTATATGGATGGCCAACCCCTCCTAAAGGAACAACTCAAAGTTCGGAGAGAGGTATACATTTTTTCATCCATGTTTTTACTTAGCAGGACTTGTGGATGAGATGTCTTTGTTAAGCTGATACACTGTTTAGGATACATTCTTTGTGAAAACCATGTCAAACATCAGCTTCTTTGTTATGTTCATTTAAGTGTCTGCAATTCTCAGTTGAAAGTTCCAAGGCCTTTTTCTGTCTTAAGGTGTGGATTATCATTGACTTTCTTGTAGCCTCTTGATGAGCCACCAGCTCCTTTAACTGCAATAAATTCTACTGGCATCACTTGAACCTCTTTGTCTTTAAAAAAGGTACATTGACCACTACGCTGAGATGCATCCTTTGTTCAGCCGGGGTCTGTCAGACTATGCATGTACTGGATAATGCTTCCTCGGACAGTAAAAGGGCCCAAATTTGGGTTGTGGCTCTTCCTTTGACCTTTTGTTGACCCAGAAACCCTTGTTTAAGTCTACTGAAAAGTTCATCTTTATTAATTTTGGGAGAACTGTTTGTTATATATGAACTTACCAATATCTGTGTTTTGCCATACTGCAGCATCTTTATAGGTCTTTCAAGGAAGTACCCGGAGAATTTCAATTTGCTACTGCAATAACATCAAATGACCTTGAAGAAATACAAAAGTTTCTTGAAACTGCTGTCAACTCCAGGTATCTCCTACTTTTCTTTTCCTTTTTTTTAGAAAGTGTCACCTCCTTTTTTTCTTGTTTTTGAAGAAGTATTGCCTCTTATTTTTAAGATGCATAATGTCTTGAGCTATTGTTATTGATCAGTTGAATTTTTACTATGATGTTAATTTTGTGAAGTGTTAAAGTTTCATCTTCTATAAAGTTATAAACTTTATTTTTTATTCATTAATGTGCTCTGAGATAACTATCAATTTCATATTATATATTGAAAAGGTTTGTTAATTAATACTGTCATTGTCTGTGCAAACATTAATTTTCTGGTCATGTGTACTTTTATGTGCATGTGCACCATCATATGTAACTTATGGATACTTCAGAATGCCAATTTAGTTAATTTGTCTATAAATGTTCAAGCAAAGGTTTCTATGAGTTAGATACACATTATTTTTTATGATTGATTGATGCTATTTCTGATTTGAAGTCCTAGGGAAGGGATGCACTCTGTCTGACACATCTAATTACTCATCAGATGCCCATGTTTGGTTTGTAATCTTTCTATCAATGATTGACTGCATAATCGGCTAAATGTTATTAGTTCTATGAAGTAATTTAAGAAATATCATCATTTGCATTTTGTTCTTTCACACTTTTCTCTTTTTGTTCATTGTGGTTTATAATTGGAAAGTTTGGACAGTACGTGAATCATTATTTCAGATGCAAGTGTTGCTGCTTTTTTGAAGACATTCTAACAAGGACTATATTTATCTGATTTTTTCCTCTATTTTCTTCTGCTTGTCTTAATTTTTTTTATTCTTTATTTTGTCTTCTTGATCTTTATGATGTCAAGGATCACAGGTCATACATCTAATAATTCATTCTTTATGAAGTTGTGAAGGATTGATTATCAAAACAATGGATAAGGATGCTACTTATGAGCCTTCAAAGAGGTCAAATAACTGGTTGAAATTGAAGAAGGACTACATGGATAGGTGTGATGGCTATTTTAATTTTTAATCTTTGGTATTCTGGGATATGGTTGTTGCACTTCAATTGCATACCACAGAGATTGAAATTCATATTTTAAATTTGGATCTCACTTATTTATTTCAGAGGTAGTATCACAAGGTTTTACCATGCAAAATGTTTTCATGGTGATGGAATATAATATTTTGGCCTCTGTACAAGTTTGTTTTGTAGTTTTATATCATGCTTGTATTTTTAAGTTGTGAAATGTGGGAATTGCATCGGTTGAGTAAATGAAATAAGAACGTTTTTATAATGTGCACAAGGAAAAGAATCTAATCACTTATATTTGTGACAATTAGTCAAATAATTCAACATTTTTAACATGGAAACTATTCTTTGAGAATTCATGTGAAGCCAAATATGTTTGTGCTTCTGATTTTTTCTCTGTACTGCAAGTCTGTAAACATTATCATTCTCTAGTAGTGGTACAAAATTTTTTCCTTATGCTCTTCCCCAAATGTATCAAAGGATTGTGAAATCATTGCATTTTTTAACATTGCTAAGGAATAGTTTCTAATTGCATGTTGCATTCTATGATATTGTTGATCATATTAATTCTTGCTTTTGAACTGATTTCCATAAATTTTATTTCTGCCTTTGTTAGTTCAGTGGTAAATAACTTGTTAGTTTTCTGTTTGCATTCATGCTGATTACCCTATCAATGTGTGCAGTATTGGTGATTCATTAGATTTGGTGCCTATTGCTGCATTCCATGGCCGTGGAAAACGTACAGGTAAGCATTCTATGTTATTTCTCCATGTTTTCATATATGTATATTGTGCTGCATGTCTCCAATGCTTTCTTTTGTGAAGGAATAAATTAATTACTTCTCTCTTTCACAGGGGTTTATGGTTCTTTTCTTCTTGCTTGCTATGACGAACAAAATGAAGAATATCAAAGTATATGCAGTATCGGTAAGTGAACTTTTACATCCGTAGAAACACCCCCTTTAATATCCTGTCTATATTCTTTATGCGGACCATGTCACGATGCTTAGGGACTGGGTTTTCTGAATCTCAACTAGAGGAATGTTCTAAAAGCCTTCGCAATAAAGTAATCCCTAAACCAAAGGTATTACTCAAAGTTTTATAATTGTTGTTGTTTCAGCTAATACTTACTTTATTGTTTGTATTCTTTGTTTGTGCTTAATGGAACTCTGACAGCTGAGTTCTTTTCTTTTCCAGCCATATTATCGTTATGCTGACACAATGAATCCTGATGTATGGTTTGAACCAGCGGAGGTGACTATATACCTGATCAGTAAACTCTTCTTTAATTCCTTTTGGCACTATCATAGTTGATTTCTTCTTTTCATGTACAGCATTTTTTATTTCCTTGCTAATCTCTTGGCGATTTTGTTCTCATTGTACATTGCTATGATACCTTGAATTTATTCTGTTATAATGTACAAATGATACTCTCAGACCCTCACAATATGTGAGATGGTTGAACAAAAGCAGTTTAGACTTATGTAGAACCCTTGCCATGCGTATATTTAGGCAGAGTGCCTTATCATAAAAACATCTTGTTTTTATTCTCCAATTCTTGTAATTGTTGTTAGCTTTATTAGAAAGATTAGCTTTTCCACTTTTAACTTTTGTTTTTACAGACTCCATGAATAAATTGCTCATTTTAGCTTTTTTTGAGCTTTGATGTATATATACAAAGTGCTATCCATTTCTACAGTTTACTGTTGTGGCAAAGTTTCCTTGTTTTCAATTTGAACCCATGACAGGTTTGGGAGGTGAAAGCAGCAGATTTGAGCATCAGTCCTGTCCATCGTGCAGCTAGTGGTATAGTAGACCCAAATAAGGTTAGAATAGTAACATTTTTTTCTGCTGTTGGTGCTCTTCTTTTCTTTGTTCTTATCTAACTATAATTTGCAAGGCGGGATTACTGTTAAATGAAAATATGTGGAGTTTGAATTGTTTTATTCTTTGATGTATTGCATCCTTTTTTATAAAGGGCATTTCTCTCCGATTTCCTCGTCTTCAACGTGTACGAGATGACAAGGCCCCTGATCAAGCAACTACTTCGGAGCAGGTACTAGATTCCACCATCCAAGAACTTCAGAAAAGCATGACTAAAATTCTTATCTTTTTATTTAGTTTTTGTTACGAAATATTTATATCTTCTGGTGAATGCCTTTAGGTTGCTGAGATGTATCGTGCTCAGAAAATCAACCACACAAATAATCAAGAGGATGATGAGGATGACTGAGGAGCCCAGAATACTGTTGACCAAAGTTCTTAACGTGTTTCAAATGGGGTATGTTTTGTGTTACACAGTTTATGTAGATATGATGATGTATATTCTATTCTTTCATCAGTTCTCATTACTATGGAATTAAATCATGGAAAATTTTTCGTATGCTCGCCATTGGTAAATTCACAAGAAATGCATTACTAGATATTTTTCTGACAGTTCTCTTGAAGTCCTACAGCCCGAGAGTCAAACCACATTATGATGCATTGAACAATGGGAAATAGTGAAAGAAGCAGGTGATATTTTATTGTTCTGTTCCTTGAATGCTCTGACTTTTATGATATAATTCTTTTTTTAAAGAAACGTAGACAAGCTATGGGAATGAAATACCAACTCTCCTATTGTAGAGTAGAGTGGTGATGAAAGTCATTCTTATTTTTGTCCTTTTGGCATTAATTGCTTGACCATTTTAGTTGTTTACTGGTTGCACTCTGGATTCACTTATTTTTATTTGACTTCATTGGGTGAATGAATGCGTTAAAATCAGTGGACGGGTTCTAATTTTGTAATTAGGTGTTCAATTATTTTACTATTGTGGAATCTTGATGTTGGTAATTTTATTGTATTCTCACATGCTGCCTGAACTACATAGCGTGAGTTTCCTTTAAATCTCACCAGATTCTTCTGAAGGGCAAGTTCGTTGAAGTGTCCCTATGAGTGAGAGGAATAGTAACATGGAAAATTTATTACCGTGGTGCATAGATATCGTAGTATAAGTACTCATTGTGTGCTTAAGCAACTCTTTCTTTGAGACGTTAGCAAAGTCGCATTGTATTTTATGAATTTGAATTCCTTTTTCTGAACAATATTTCCTTAGGAAGTGTACCTGGTTTTGCACATCGTCCTGCTGTGCATATTTTCGAGCAAGTATTAGCAGGGACGGGATATAAAATTCAAGCCTCATAATTGTTCTCCATTATCTTCATGGGCCCATTCATGATTGAAAGGGGAAAAAGATTGCCCTCTTTCCTCTGTAGGTCCCAAATGCTACGCTTTTATCTTGATAGAAACATGATGTAGCATAGCTGGAAGTTGGAGAAGAAAGCGCCCTTTTAAGCCCTTGTGACGCCATTGAATCGTGAGTGCGTTGCAAATTGAAGAGGAACAAAACCTTAACAATCTTTTTCACTTCATGCTTTTATACAAAAACTCTTGAACAGTATTCTGTGTGATTTCTTCCTGAGTTTTATGGAGTTAGATTTTCCTCTTTATTCTCATTTTTCATAGACTCTGTATTTTTATGGTTCTATTTCAACTCATCTTTATACTGATTATGCTCTAATTTCTGTTTCCAGCTCTTGTCATGATGTGTCCTGCCGCGGCTGTGTAGGTGGATAGTCTCTTCAGCCATGGACTATGTGATCTTTTCTTCAGACAATGAAGTATCCTCACAAGACATGCATAATGTACTTGATTTATCTTGTTACTTTTTACTCTTTTGACTACCCTGCATCACTTACATTTTCACTGTAACTGATAAGGCTGTCGTAGTGTATCCCGTTTTTAAGACTCTTTTTTTTTTCTGCCAAATTTGTCGGTTCTAGTCGACGTTTTACCTACTGACCCTGATGGATGGGAAGAGCATTAAATGCATATGAACATCCTCTCATCAATCAGAAACATCATCTTAATGATTAAAACGAAAAAAAAAGGACCACGTTAAAGGGTCGATGCTATTCACATAATACCTCTAAACAAGCAATAACTCCACACTACTACTAAATGCCAATCATAATAAAAGCTGGCACCACTCTCTGTCCGGTAAAGATGCTTAAAAAACTTAAGCCTCGATCCACTTCCTACGGGGTGATCGGACTCTGAACACATGCTCTTCACCCGTACATTCATCGACCCGAACAACCCATTGGCTCCGCCTGGCCAAAGCGGGCGGCACGCGCGTAACCCTGAGTCCATCACCGATAGGCAACAAATCAACCCTGAGCCCTCCATCGCTCGAGCACGCCTCTTTATGGAACGCATTGTATCCGACCACCAGTCCACCACCGGACACCTCCATCGCCCTTCTCTCGGCCACCTCGAACACCCTCTCGTGCCCTTCTACATCACAATCCACAACCACAAAGTCCGCCCCTCGATACACCCCTGCTAACATCTCCCCTGCGTCACCAACCACCAGCTCCACTCGCTCCATTGCTTCTCTTCCCAGTTGCATAACCGACGCTTGGAGCTCGTCTTGGCCCGGGACTATGCACACGACCCGGCCCCCGGTTTGGTGTGCTGCTGATACCAGCGCCAGTGTTGTAGCTCCCGCTGACACGGCACATACTTCCACCATGAGACGTGCGCCACTTCCTGCTGCCATTGCCGAGATGAACTCGGCCACGTCTGGCTCCATAGCACTGTTCCCCTGCAAGATGAGGTTTTGCTGCTGGTGCTTGTTATTATGGTCTTTGCTTATTGTTTTCAAGGTCCGGAGAAAGGCTTTAGTGGCATTCTCTGCTGACCAAGCCATTTCTCTTCCTAAATATTTTGATGATGAGACTCTTTCTCTTTCTATATATCAGTATATATATATATGATATGATATAGCTAGGATGATGATAGCATAAGGCTGAGAAGGACTTATTTATAAGCGGGAGCTTTCAGGTAGTGCAGGTGAAAAGCAATGGGGGAATAGTCATAGATAATGTTTATTAATTATTACTAGTCTACTTAGATTAAGGGTCCCTCCTTTTTTTTTTTCTTTTCATCTCACTCATACAAGCAATGTATTCCCTCACATGCACGTGTCCGTCCACTGCTCCTTCACATAACGATACGGTTTACGTGTTGGAAAACTAACTTGCATGCCCAGCTGCCCATGCTCCCATTTTACTCAAATTAACCCCTTCCTTAATTCCTTAGTTGTCATTGTGAATGTATCTCTTTTTGTATAAATTATAATTAAGAGGGGTTCACTTGAAACAATGAATTATCTATTTCAGTTAATTATTTCAGATGGTCATGTGGATAATTTTCCCCTTTTTTTTTTTTCAAATAGTATCATTCACATGGGATAAGTCTAATTAGCACTTCACTTAATATTTTATTCTGGAAATAGGAAAAAGAAAACGAATACAACCTGGATTCCACCTGATAGTTCATAACTATTAGGGCGGCATGTATCTGCCGCTCAATTTATATTTATAATATTAGATTCAGATCTATCTAAGGATTGAGATCACGTGGAATCAAGTGATGCATGTATAACTATATATATACATCTGTGCTCATTTTCCTATGAGCTTCCTTCTGGTTACTTTAATATATATATGACACTTTTGTTTACAACTTAAACTTAAAAAATATTAGACTCGAATTAGCCAAGATGCTTCCGTATATAACCGACCAGAGAAAAAGGTGTCCAAGTTTTGAAGATCACCAAACCTTTGTAGTATCACCATGAGACAATCCAAAACTAATCACAAGCTCTCATGTTCCCCACTCTATCTCACATTGGAATTCTAAATTTCATATTGAAAACTTTATATAATGGTTCAACAGAAAGTTTTCTTTAAACCAATCCTCTTTGAATTTTTTTTTTAATTATGTAATGGTCGGCTATGGATTCTTTTTTTTTATTTTCTAACATTGTACATATATAGGTTTTTCTTTAAAAGAAAATATTATATCTTTTAAGATATTTACCTAAATGCTTATTTTTATAAATATTTAGTAAAATTTGTAAAAAGTACCCGTGCATCATATTTTTATAAGTAATTTTTTTTTATAAAGTACCAAACTATGACATTTTTTATTTTACGGTCCAAACTTCAATTTGAATCAAAATAATTATCTAACTTTAATTTTATTTCATTAAGTGGTCATCCGAATAAATCTGGTCTGCTTTTGATGTTTTGATGTTGGAAATTCTTTATTGGCAAATGAGATGGAATTGCTAACTGGTGAACAGTGTGTCATGTATATTATTACAGAGAATTTCTGGCTTTTACATCATAAAAAAAAAGAAGAAATCTCTCAGATAATCACCCGGTAAAACAAAATTGAAATTGAATAACCATTTTGATTCAAATTGAAGTTTGGACCTCAAATAAGAAAATGCTTTGCTGCAAAAAAAAAAAAAAAAAAAAAAAAAAAAAATTACCTTACTTTTTGCACATTGTACTTTTCCATTTTTTTTAAATTTTATAATAGGTTTTTTATTTTATGTTTAAGTTTTTTTAAATTTTTTAATTATTTTTTTTCTCACAACCCTATTTAAATTTTACAATGAGTTTATTATATAATATTTTACTTTTAAATCCTTATAAAATTTTTAAAATTAAATTCTTCCTCACAACTCTATTTAAATTTTACAATGGGGTTTTTTATATAATATTTTACGTTTAAGTTCTTATCATTTTTTTTTTAATTTAAATTCTTGATTGTGTATGCCCTCCATTCTATTGGGTTAGTGACCCCAACACTACATGGTGGAACATTTATGTTGATTTGTTGTTAAGAGGAACCAGCAACAACTCCTAGCTCAGCGAACAGTTCAAGAACTTGAATATCAGAGAATCCATTATGGCAATCAAATATCATTCAGACATCACTATCGTTGCGCAATTTAAATGATCGATTGGAAATCTTGCGGTTACCTGCAAAAATAGATAATCTACATTTGATGCATGTAACTCTTTCGCTGTCTTCTCCTTCCAAGTTCTCTTCAATTATTCTCTTTAAAAATTCTAGAGAAATATCATTCTTCACATAAAAACATGATTGCTTGGCTGAGAAACATCCAACGTTATCTTCAATTGTAGTGGAGGAACCGTTGTAGTAAACTGGAACAAGTGATCTTTCCAACATTCTTTTTAATGAAAGGAAAGAGTTGTACGAGTAATGTAAAGCAAGCAAATAGGGTAATAATCAAAATATTACAACAAGGTTTATATAGAGAAAGGCTTCATGTATTCAGATTTGACCGTCATAATTTCTGAGGGTTGCAGGTTTGACCATCATAAATCTAACAATTGTCAGGTTTGACTATCCTAATTATTGGTGATTGCAGATTTGACTGTCATAAATATGTCAATTGTCAGGTTTGACTGTCATAATTATTGGTGATTGCAAATTTGACTGCTCATTTAAATTTCTGATGGTTCCAAGCTTGTGACAAAGAACCAATTGTAAAATTTAAATAGGGTTGTGAGAAAGAATTTAAATTAAAATTTTATGAGGATTTAAAAGTAAAATATTATATAAAAAATCCATTGTAAAACTTAAATAGGGTTGTATGAAAGAATTTAAATTCAAAAATTTATAAAGACTTAAATGTAAAATATTATATAAAAATCTATTATAAAATTAAAAAAATACCATGTGCAAAAAATACAATGCATGGTATTTTTTTATGTATTTTGGTAAAAATTTATAGAAATACGCATTTAGGTAAATATTTAAAAAATGTAATATTTTTTTAATGAAAAACCACACACACACATATATTGTTAATATTGTAAAAAAAAGTTAAAAAGAAAGTAAAAAAACATCAATAATACATCACAAGCATCAAAGTAAAAGATGAAAAGAAGAAACCACCCAAAAACCATACCTTGAAAATCATAAAGAAGTTCTAATTGAGTAAATGCTATATATGAAAACAAACTATACAGAAATGTGAATAAATTTTATGAGTAGTATTCTACTTTTGAGCAGAAAGGAGAACATGTTGTACTACATATTAATTGTACCTGGATGAAAACAGGTTCATGATGTAGACCAAAAAGAACTACTTTTCATTGCTTGTCAGAGTTCCTTACAGACAAGTAGCTCAAACAGTGTCTCCCATGGCAATGGCAAAAGGAATTTCACATGTAACTATGAATCCAAGACTTGGTGGCTAGATCCAGCTCAAAACTTGGCCCATTATACACACTTGTTGCTTGTTTTCTAGTTTAATCATTCATGTCTTCATGGATCTCTTCTTCTTTTTTTAGGTCCATCACTGTTTCAATTATTTCCTCCATTTCATTCTCTAATCACCTCATCAACATTCATTTTTAATAAAATATTTTGTTGCTAATTTTTGAGAGTTTTTTTTTTATAAATTCATACATATATTTAAAGTAGTTTTATTATCTGATATGAGAGGATTTCAAAGAATACTTTTAAATTTTTTAAGAATTTTCTCCATTTATTTATGTGTTAGTTTTGTTTGTATTTAATGCAATGGGAAATGTTTAATATCTTTTAATAACATTTCATTATATATTACAAATTATTATTATTAAAAATATATTTTTATTTTGTGAGAAAATTATAGCAACAATTTGTTTATTGATTAGAGTTTAGTTATTAGAATTAGCTCAAATATCAAACTCTTCTAGACTCTGGATCTCAATTAAATGTCTTAATCATCGAGTCATTCGAATAAATTCTAGGAAAATAAAAATATTTCTAAATATTATTTTATAATTATGAACTAATTTTTAATTATATGATATGTAATATATATATAATATTTATTACTATTTATTGATTATAAAATAAATTATTTGAAGGAAAAAAGAGCATTGTTAATTAATTTTTTATGTTATGTATGGTATTAATAATTAAAAAAATTAATTACACTTATTTGTTTGTACCATAATTGTTCATGAGACTTTTGAAAACCATTTATACCAATAGTTTCCATTATAATAAGTTATGTAATCATAATTTTCATTATATGTCTATATATAAAATTGACTCAAAACTCTCAAAATTATAAAAAGCTGATGTAAAGTGAGGGAATTCGCCTAGCTAAGATTAATTTATCAGAATAAATCTATTAAAGTTTATGTTTACTAGTTATGGATGCGTGTGTGTGTGTATATATATATATATATATATATATATATATGATAGGCATCAACTGCATATATCTTTGGAGTTATTTTTCTCTAAGGATATTTAATAATAACTATTAGATAATGATCTAACAGTGTACCAAAAACTATGCAAAATTGGTGTCTAATACTGTGTGTAATTACTGTTATATATTGTTTAATACTATTTATAGTGGTAGCATCCAACAGTATTGTGGGCCATTATAATAATAATAATAATAATAATAATAATATGATTATTATTATTATTATTATTATCTCACTCATTGTTTTTAGCTCAGCTGTGAGAATAACAAGTATATCGGTTGGGCCACTAAACGTAAGGCCAACTATAAAATGTTTTTTCCCAACTTTTCAACGTAAGGCCCAAGTTCAGATTGTTTGAATTTATTTTTGCTAAGATATATAAATATTTATATGTATATATGTGTGTGTATATATATATGGCGTTTACCTTGACTTGTTGCACCGGAAATGAATTGTTCGCCAGTCTAACTTTGACTTTCAAGCCATAAAAAAGTGATGATGACTGATACAGTGATGGAGACGATGGAAATGAACTTGATGGGAGCTCGGATGATCTAAAAGAAAAAAAAATCTCCGGTTCAAATGTGTAGTATTCTTTGCAATTATTTATTATTTTTGGGTTATAGTAAGTATTCTTCTCAAGTGCCAAGTCTTTTGTTTTTTTATTTTTTATTTTTTATTTATATTATGTGTTTGTAATTTATATAATTGTACGAATGAACTCTTAGTCTATTTGCATCAACTTCTCTATGAAAAGCATTTATGTTTTGTCAAAGAGAAAGGCTCGGTTTATACAGAATAAAGGCAGAAGTATGTTGAGAAATTAACTCCACGTTGAGAAATTAATTCCACACTTATGCACATGTTTGATATGTGCTTGTCTGTGTTGCCAATATATATATATCTCTTAAAATTCTTTTATTTTTTATTTTTTATTTATTTTATTTTTTGCCAAGAAGAACTGATAGGTTGTTAAAAAAATTGTAATGGTGTGCATAAATTTTGACGGAGCAAGTGAGAGTATAACATGTGCACACATGGCCATTGGAACCATCCACACACAACTATTATTTACACTCCCACAAATATGCCTTCGTTCATTATTTGAACTCTCATCACTTATGAAGAGATTTAATATAAACTCAGTTACCAATAACTGCTAGGCTACTAAAAAATGTAAGGGTGTGCATAAGTCTAGACAGAGTAAGTAAGAGCATAACCTGCGCACACATGGGTATTGAAACCATCCACACACAATTACTATTTATACTCTCACAAATATGTCTTCATTCATGATTTAGACTCTCACAATTTATGAAGAGATTTAATATAAACTCGACTACCAATAGAGCACTTGTTCATTAATAATTTTTTTTTTTTTATTGTTGATAACATGCTCTGCTCTGCACACTTGGAGCTTCCATCTTTCACAAATATTTGTAATAATAAAACTACAGAAAAAAAAAAAATGTATGGGATGTAGTGCCATTCCTTTTTGTTCCAAATGACAACAATGAATGTATCCATAGGAAAAATCTTCAAGAGAATGAGTACCTAAAGTGCAAGTAATATTATATATATGAGTAATGCTATATTGGACGAAAGAATCACACATGCTGACATAAATCAACTTACATAAATAAATAAATAAATAAATAACTTGCAGATCTTCTATTTTTTTAATAAAATCTAAAAATTAAAAAACCGAGGGTATCTTATCTAAGCGCAGATAAATGTCCTTTGGTAGTTAAAAAATTTACCCAAATATTCATGTTACTAAAATTAACTAACTAAATAAATAAATAGTCTCATCACTATAATATTTTCACTTGCAAACCTCCCCCATTACATCCACTAAACTAAACATAGAATCCAATCCATCATCTCTACAACCACCACCTTCCTTCTCCTCCTCCATGGCCGACGTTCCGGTGCTGGACGGCGAGCTCCAGAAGCTAATGAAAATAACACTTACCATCATAGCATGCATGTCCTACGCCCGTTTCATCTCCTCCAAAACCTCACCGGGATATCTCCGTCTCACTCTCCTTCTCCCAATCCTCTCCCTCCTCCCTCTCCTCCCCTTCTCCTTCTCCTCCGTCCACCTCCGTGGCATCTCCGCCTTCTTCCTCTCCTGGCTTTCCATCTTCAAGCTCCTCCTCCTCTCCTTCTCTCTCCCTCCTCTCCACCCTTCTCTCCCTCTCCCCATCTTCATCGCCACCGCCTCCCTCCCCGTCAAGCTCCGCTCCTCCTCCACCTCCATCGCCACTACTTCTCCTCTCTCCCTCTTCTCCTCCATCTTCAAGCTTCTCCTTCTCCTTCTCCTCTTCTCTCTCTATCCCTACAAACATCTCTTCCCTTCTTACCTTCTTCTCGCTCTCTACTGTTTCCACATCTACCTCGCTTTAGAGCTCGTCCTCTCCTCCGCCCGCTTCCTCGCCGGCACTCTTCTCGGCCTCGACCTTGAACCCCAGTTCAACGCTCCTTATTTCTCCACCTCCCTCCGTGACTTCTGGGGCCGTCGCTGGAATCTCATGGTCACTAGCATCCTCCGTCCTTCTGTTTACCACCCCATTCGCTCCAGGTTTGGCACCGCCGCCGGTGTTCTCGCCGTCTTCTTCGTCTCCGGCGTCATGCACGAGCTCATGTTCTATTACTTGACTTTATCTTCGCCTACCGGCGAAGTTACTTGCTTTTTTATTCTTCATGGGTTTTGCATGGTGGTTGAGGGGTTGTTTGCTCGCCGGTGGAAATGGGGTGGTGTTCATCCGGCGGTGGCGCCGCCGTTGGTACTTGGCTTTGTGGCCGTCACTGGGTTTTGGCTCTTCTTCCCGCCGATACTGAGGACGGGAACGGATGAGAAGACGCTGGAGGAGTGTGCCGCCATGGTTGCGTTCTTGGAGAAAGGTGCTCGAGCTTTGCTGGATCGGATCGGGTTGTTGTTTAATCGGGTCTGAACCCGTTAACCATTGCATTGACTTTGATTTTGATTTTGACTTTGACTTTGCTTTAAGTGGGTGATGTGCTGTCCTTTATTGTTTTCTTTGAACAACCCACTCATTTTTTTTTTCTTTTTTTGCTTAATAATAAATAGCAACCCATTGATATTTAATAAAGATTTCATTGAAGAGTCGATTTTTTTTTTTAAATAATAATTAGATACAGCTCTCACATTAACACAAGAAGGGCCTAGGCAACTTTGGAGCTTCTGAAGCAATTGCCATCCTTCCTTTTCCAATTAAAGAATGCAAAGGACCACTCAAGAAAGATATGGTAATCTCAATAATAATTAATTAAATAATGAGCTACGAACCTTTTTTTGGTTAAAAATACAACAATGACGTCTCAACCAAGTATGAAAAATAATTGCAGTGATGAAAGGACCTGAATATTGGCATCCAAGTGCAACCCTTCATGAATGCCAATAATAGTAAATATGGAAGCAAAATGGTTCCAAATTGGGTTAAGTAAATGGTTAGATTTAGATCATTCCAAGTCAGAATGACACATCAAACATGTGGTGATGGGGAGGCCATTGCATGTCTTTTTGGCAAAGAGGTTTCCTAGTTGAAAATATTTTTAAACAAAAGCTCTGTTATACATCCCTTGATCAAAACATAGCACAACGAGTTGATAGTTTAAATAGTGCACACACACAACAGTCCTTGCTATACACTGGTTGGTGAGAGTGAGTGTCCTCTCCAATCAACAAGAATGTATTAAACCTGGTACTTAATTTGCTTCCTATTCTGTAGCCTCCTTTGCACTGCTGATGAGTATGATTACTAAAATGATTTCTTGTTTTTGTTCACAAGCATTGGCTGTGTCATGTTGCCGGTGTGGGTGAGAACATAAATGTATTGCGGCCTGTCAGAATGGTTGTGCATCTGATTCAGGTTTCGATGGATACTCGAGGCCCTGAAGAGCTGGCATTCTTCTCTTATCGTCTTCTGAATATGCGGGAATGAACCAGTACTTCTTATCCATCCCGAATACCTGAGATCCCGGATAGTGGTAGTAGTATTAGGGAATGCAAAGATATTAAATTCTAAAGAGAACAATGAGAACTCTGGTAAAGATGCATGTCCTCTGTTGAGATTAGAAAGGCATGAGTTGACTCTCAAATGAATAAATATAGCACAATCTTCAGTCAATCTGAATAATCTATTCATGATACTCATAGAATTCAACCATGAGGGCAAAAATCACTGACCTGTTCAAAATTTTTTCTCCGGCCCAGGTCATACCTCCATTTTGGAGTTGTTTTTTTCTCATATGCCTGATTGCCAAAGATGGAAAATGATGCAGTGGCAAAAATGGTGACAGGAGATGACGGGAGATGACGTAATCTACTTACCTCAATAGTCGTGGTATTACCAGCCACCAAAGACATGTGCATGATTAGAAACCCAAGAACACTCAATGCAAATGCCAAATTCAACACTACAATAACATGAGAAAAATTACAAAAAACTTAGAAAAGGAAGTATTTAAGACTTTGAGTAGATATGGAAAACCAGTGAACATACCAAAAGAGAGAAAAGTAGTTGCCAGTGTTCCAGGTGTTCCAGGAATCTCCCCATCACTAAAGAAGGCAATAAAATGTGGCAATAATGATAGGGTGACAAGGGTTGTCTCAAGAAATGTGTAGAACTGCACCAACAGAATATGAAAGGAAATAATAAATTAGGCAAGATAGCATTTTACATGCATGGGAGACTAGTGCCAACAGAGTACCTGTGTCATGCTCCAATCGGCAAAGAAAACATAGTTTTGAAGAATTTAATTGGCAACTCCAGATGTCTGGCAATCTATTGCAGTATAACATTCGCTAGTTCTAAAGCAGTAGAAATTGCAAATTCATTGCAATGAATTTCAAAAGCTCGATAATGTAAGGTTTAAGAACAATAGGGGATAAGGGCTTCAAATGTGAGTTCTATAACAAGGTAAGATCGACCCTGTGTATACAGCTAATAAGAAGATGCCATCACAGACATCCAAAGAGCTAAAGCACACATCTCCAATCAAGATACTAAACCAATCTGAATAATCACTAGCGTTCAAAAGACCTTAAACTCACACAGTGAGCATCAATTCCATGAGAACTCAACAAATCAAACAATCTTAAACTTGTTTCCCTGAATAACGATAACTAGTTCTGAGCAATGCTGTATATTTTAATCCCATTTGATTAAGTAACTAATATGGCATCATATTCACCACCTTACCAGAAAAAGGAGGAAGAACTTATAGTTCAAAGCACCGACACAATTCACAACCCAAACACAGTGGTGATCCATCTTCAGCACACACCTCCCACCTAAAATTGGATCCTCAATGTCTCAATTGCTGTCAGGAAAAGAAAATGTTTTGCACTTTAAAAAAATAAGAGTCTATGAGCTCACAAACAGAACAGTGATGGCATCGTGGCGGCTTCAACTGGCTACACTTCCTGCAATACCTAATCCTTGGATTTCCAGCTTCTGCAAGAGCTTCAGATTGCTGTAAGCTCAATATCGGGCTACTGAACTCCGCACTAGCCAATGGGAGAGTCTCTGCCCTCTCCTCATCCACATCAGGCCTCCAATTCGGCGGCACGCTACCAGGGTCAGTGAAGACCACTGAGAAGTAACTCCATAGCAACATCACCAACTGCATTTACATCAAATAACAAAATATGCTTCCTCATTATTTCCATATTCATCCCAATCCCATTCAGACAAAGATTCCATTTTTAGTGACAAAAATCTCGATTCAAGAGCCAGCAATCACCAAATAACTAAAAAGGTTTCACCACCACATGAAATTCAGAACAAAATCACAATAACAGACACAAGAATCACCAGATAAAAAGTGTCCGGCTACTGAATATAAGCGTAAAAACATGATTTTTAGGGTGCAAACGGGAGGGATCCAGCTATAAAGACGAGAGATCAATACCAGGGAATGAAAGACGATGAGGACGGCGAGGGCGACGAGGGAGGAGGAGCTAAAGGCGGCGTTGAAGAGGGCGGGGCCGTAGTTGGCGATGACGACGGAATAGTAAGAGACGCCGATCAAGGCGAGGACAAGCAGGATCATGACAGAGCCGAGGCCCCGCAAGGCCGTGCAGAACCTGAAGACGTTCCATGCCATCGCCACCCCCGATCTATGCATGACGGAGAGAGAGAGAGAGAGAGGGAAAGAGAGAGACAAAGGAGAAGATCAAAGGGGAGAAGAGATGATGGAGAAGAATTCAAGCACCAGGGATGAGGACGCCAGGGCCCCAACACCCCCGGGCGGAGAACGAAGAGGAAAAAAAAGAAAAAAAGAAAAAACTAATAAAAATTAAGAATAAAGAGAATTTTTGCTTTTCTTTTCAGGCTATCTATCATTCATGAGGCCTCTTTTTTTTTAATATTAATTTTATTTAATAATTTATGGATTCTGGAGGTGTTTTTGTGTTGAAGGGGAAAAGCATGAATTATTACCCCAAAACAAGGAAAATATTTATTTTATGGGATTTTTAAAAGAAGATGTACATCGTATGTTTAGCAGACATGTCCTCAGGAGAAATTTATTTGTATTCTTTATAAAAATAATTAATTGTTAATATATTTTTACACAAATCATATTCACTTATATACCCCCACATTATTTTTTATTTTTATTTTTGAAAAGGTGGATAAACCATAGAACGAAAAGACCCACATTATTTTCTTTTAAAAAAATAAAGTATATAATTAAAATCGAGCAATTATAAACTTTGACTTGAACACATAGACATCCAAACATACCATTTAGAAAGAAAGCAAGCCCAAATGGAAAGAGGGAACAAAAGAGATAACAAGCAAAATCAGCACACTAGATTTTATTGTGATTTGCCCAAATTTCTGATACACATTCTGTTAGTACAACAGCCATAAAATGCAGAAGATAACCAATAGCGGTCAGAAAGTTTCATTTGGGCTACAACTTGAACACTAGCCTGAAAATACCTCAAAGAAGAATGCCTGCTAATTATCACCTACAATATTTCTAATGCATTTATGGTACACATATGCTAAAGATGCTATATACATTTGAATAGCGGCCTTCATTTTCTTCAATCAAAAGTAGAATTGCAGTATAACTCAAAGCAAGTAAATGAGCTCAAAAGGTATTTAGGATGGGCTCAGAGTTCCTGTGAATGAATCTGATGAAAGGTTAACAATAGTCTCAGAGCATCAATTGCATCGGCAGCTAAACGAATTTAAGGAGAACCTGTGGATGAGCACATGAGAATGCTAATCCATACTGTGTTGTTATATCTGAAGATCATCCAATGAAAGCTCGTCCGAGTTTAGCTTCTTCAGCTTCTGCATTCATACACATAGGAAAAATTAATGATATCTTAGAGAAATCTAAAAATGGGGGAGAGATGAGTATATTCACATAGCAACCTCAGTAACTTGAAAAAATTATATAAAAAAAAAAGAACAAAGAAAAAAGTATAAGCTTTCTTAGGGGTAGCATGTTAAGTTTATAAATTTTATTGTTTTAATGGGGTAGCATGTTAAGTTTATAAATTTTATTGTTTTAATGATGGTATCAAAAGTTTCTCACGAAAAAAAAAGGAAAGAAAGAAAGAAAAAAAAAAAAAGGAAAAAGGTTCAATACAACATGAAATATATTTATTTAAAATAATAAAAGAAAAAAGAAAAACATCATTTCGAAAGGTGAAGCATAACTATCTCATCCTCTTGTGGGTAGTGCGGGACACTTCTGATACAAATTACCATGAAGTCAATAGTGGGTCTGGATCATGAATTAGAAAATAGAATATAAGGGCTGAAACTAGGCCAGAGTGATGATGCAAGAGAATTTAAGACTTCAGCTGTAATTATAAAACCAAGTTGGTAAGATAAGATAAAATAATTCATACTCAAAATCTAGAAGATGAAAAAAGGGAAATGAATAGGCAATTCTAACTTTTCAGCATACAGTTGGGTGAAGCTTAAGTTTAAAAAATAGTATTCCTTGACTCACAGTAACAAATTGGGAAGGATCATCAATACTAGTCGAGCCAAGAATAATTTCCCTCTTTAGTTTCGCTGACAGCTTGTGCACTGCTCGTAACTGAAGAAGGCAGTTCGCAGGAAGAAATCAGAGAAATGACTTCACATAGAAAGTGAAAAGCATTTGAATAAATTTGAGCATTTGAATACCTCAGATCGAGTGGCTCCACCAATAATAAAGACAAAAATGCGCTGGCCCATCTTCCTGAGATCACTTGATGCATGCCTCAGTACTGAATCACTGAAAAGGCCCAGTGTGTCAGTTTTTATATATATACAAGATAGCATCCAATTGAAGAGAAGAAGATTTTTTTACTAATTTGGAATTTTGGACACAGAATAGGCATGCATTGCACACTACCCAAGATATATAATAATAGCAGTCGGCTTGAAATATTCCAGTGGTGAATGAGCATTACTCAACAAGTTATTCAGAAAATCCCATAACTTATGAGGACAAGACTAACCAACCATTCATGTCATACCTAGAATACCCATCATCAGAATTCCGAGGTCTAGCCCAAGTAGCAGCAGTTCGCCTTGACCTCATGGAATAAGCTGACTGAGGTTGAGTAGTCCGAAATGATGAACTCTGTGCGAATCCATGGATGGTAGGAACAGGGTCATTCATGCAAGGATACTCATGCTTCGGCAATTCATCTTTGCTAAGCTTCTGAATTAACTCCTGAACAGAAACAATCAACAAAGTTAATCTTATAAAAATCACACTAACTGGAATCTTTGCTTCTATTAGCAAGCATAGATAGCCAATTTCTCCAATGGTCATAAAGAGAATAATTCCTAGAATGCCCTAGTTTATTACATGGCACATGGAAATCCTTTTTATTGCGCCCTTTAAATTAATATTACCTCCAATGATCTAGCAGTTATACAGAAAAAAAATCATGAAGTATCCAAAGGCTAGCATAAATAATAAGAATAAGAAGAAAACAACTCATAACTAACCATCTGACCATAAAAGAAGAATCATCAGAATTTTCAAATGACTTAAGCATGCCATCCGTTTATATTGCAACTAAACCTAGAAAGAAGTCCAATTAGTACCTCTATCATGGGGTAAAACCGTGATAGTTGCCATGTTTCTTCCTCATCATTTCGTTCTTTCCTAGCACCATGCCTTTTCTGATACATAGACATGCAAATAGGAAAGTTGCCAGATGATAGTACATACATATTGAGATTCAACCATACCAATATTACACAAAAAAATATAGGAGAGCTACCTTATAAACATCAAATTTAAGAGAGAAAACCCCTCCTGATGTCTTCTTTGTGTCTGGTACTCCCAAGAATCTCATGTTATTCACCGCATCCATTTCATCACGAGATAATCTGGCCAGCTGAATAATAATGAAAACTTTACTGTGAATATAATCAAGGTACTCTACAAACACAAGAAGTAGCTAATGATCCACCAATTTGTCATATGGCAATGAACAAAAAAACTCGTAAGTATCAAGGCAATGGTTCTAACCCATACCCCATGCTCCTACACACTGAAAACAAGCCATCCCTGCCCCCAGTCCCAGACCTATTCTCAACAATAACTCCATTGCCCCCTCATGTAACCCATAGCTACATAACATATGACAAGGCAACCAACTTTTAGTATCAGAACTCATGCAATTTTACAAAGGGTTTACCCTTCTTTTAATTTTGTTTCACATGCCACCTCTTCTTCAGATAAAGAAGTGGGAATATACCAAGAGTATTCTTTAATTTTTTTTAACACAATTGCATAATGTCATCAAGTAAAAGCCAATACATACCCTCTATCATGATCATATTTATCAAGACCAAACACATAATGGAATTTTAAAGAGGATCAAGAGTAAATTATGGATTTATCAAACATGGCAAAACCACATTTTATGTTATATTGATAATGACTGAAGAAAACAATCATTGAAAAGATTGGGGAGCTTGTGAGAGAGAAGAAAGAAGCTTTGATCTTGAGAAAGAGATTAGTTTCATGAAAATAAAGCTAATGAATTAAACAAAAGGGTAAAAGTATCATTTTGCATGGCAACCCATGGTAGACATTTAATCCAATTGTAAGCATCACAGTCTGTGCCAAGAGAAATAAAATTAAAACAGTCATGGGGTATTTCTTATAAATGCTGGGGTGGCAAGTAATGTAGATTATAGTAATGTACTGAATTTTTATATGATTTCCCTAAAATCATTCAATCACCATGAATCATGCAAGACCATGATACAGAAAATTTTGGTTAGAATTTATTTAATCATGACCCTATTTTTGTGCATTTTGTAGCTATGCTAGTAATTTTTCCTCAATCTTGTATAAGAAGCATGGCAATGCATTAAGGACCAAATTAAAGAAATATATATTAAATGCCATCAACAAACAAAGCAGAGAAATTACTTGCCTGCATCATCTTTGCAACTTTATCACCTGACAACTTTTCAGGATAAATTGCTGCATAAACCATCAGTAAACGCAATTTATTCTCAGAACTGATATCCTGCATATTTATAGGTATCAAAAAGAAGATCAAAATCAGCAGTTGAATAATCATAAAATAGTTCTTTTAAGTAGTAAAAATGCATTTATATAACCTGCTTTGTCTTCAGAAAATTCATCACTTCCTTGCTCCCTGCATCCCCAAAGACAAGATCTTGCTCCAGCTGTCCAAGTTCTCGAAGTTCAAAATCTCTGATCAGTCTATTAAGCTTTCCTGCAATCTGTGAATTCTAGAGTAAGATTGGCCCAAGGAACGGCTTTTCTACCATATTAGAAATCAAAGACAAATTTCTTCATAGCATCAAATTTATTTAAGAGTTGTAGATATATTGAATCAGAGAAGTTAGAACCACTAGTTAATATATCTCTTATAGTGCAGAATCAGACAGCATTATAACTAGCAAGAATTCCACAATAATTAGTAATATATCTCCAGCATTGGTATGAAGCTGACTGATTAAAAGTTTCCACAATAATAAGCACATGATAAATTTGCAGTCATATTACACTCAAAAGAAAACTAAACAACTCTACACAAAATTTTACCGGTAAAATTTGAGAATTGACCATCTGATTTTAAAAACTCAGATAATTCTGAAAGAACTGATTGAAATTAGACCAACGCTAACCTCTACATGCAGGGAAAGCTTCTCAATTTGCTCGCTGTACTGAGGCAAAGCTCGAACCATTTTCTGTAAATCTCTAGTTGACAACTCACCTCCATCTCTATAAAACAAACAAGACTGTAAAGACAGATAGCCACGAAGACATCGCAATATTAAACACACAGGATTATCAAAACAAAGAAGCATAATAGACAGATTGCTTATAATTAAATTTTCTGTTCGCTATATCCAGAACTTGGCTCTTCTTGAGAACAAGCATGTGAAACCCAACTTCTAACATCAAACAGAATTTGAGACGTGTATCTTCAAGGTGGCTCTTGTTGAGAATAAGCACATGAAATCCAACTTCTAGCATTAAACAGAATTTGAGAAATGCTACATTTTTAACTTAAGCAATGTCAACTTTTCTATATTGCATGCCAGTTCTGAGAAAATTTAACAGGTAATTTCCAGTGATTTCTATCCAGAAGTCATAAGAAAAATAAATAAAAATTTACATTGACATAGATATGGTGGCAGGACATTCAATTCCATTATGAATGGACAGGATGCAAATGATATGCTTGAAATAAGCCAAGAAACACTGTTCACAACATCCAATAGTTTTTCCCAGAAATTAATGAAAATAGATTGAAGAATAGTACCTCTAACTAAAAGCTAATATTCCAGCATTTTCCAAATCAAACTATATATAACAATGGTTGATGAGCATCATGGAGTATTTCAGGTGAGAATGCAACTAAGACTTCAAATACCTCGAGTGATGATGAATTTGGGCCGCTTTATTTTTTGATATGAAGTTGGTCATCTTTTCATGTAACTTTTCACTAGCCTGGAGTGCAAATTGATTCTCAAGCAGAATTATTAATCACCATCAACTCAAATCAAGAAATGACTATTTAGCACAAAACTCACTTCCGCGATATGAGCATGCCGAAGTTCAAGCCAGATCGGATCATGATCCTCCAACAGAACCTCTTTCTTTTCAGGTTCTGATCCATTGTTGCCTGGAACCTGCATACACATACCAGACATTAGAACCCTAAAAGCAAAACGCACAGAGCAAACTTAATGGAATACTAGATGGGTTTACCTCATATACATATTTGTTGCCATCCAAGTCAAGCAAATCATGACACATGGCATCATATGTCCATTCATGAATGACAGGAGCAATCTACAGTTCAATCAGCCAAAAAAGATCATCAGATATTATTTATTGCACTAAATTTGGTTCAAGACAAACAAGCATGTCAGATAACACAAGATTTTCCTGTTAAAGTACCTGGTCTATTGATCGGTCCACAATGAGTAGCTTACATGTTTCTTTCTGTGGAAAACCAGGAATTGTAGCTTTGTATTTGGCAAGGCAATTCCAAACTGCAGCAGCCAGCTTTGTTGGGGCTAGATCACGCACAGTAGTCAAAGTGGAAGCATCCAGAGATGATTTTGCAGCACGATAATGCACATAAGGAAATTCCTAAACCAAACTAAACAACATAATAAATACGTTGAAGTCTCGTACCTATAGCATAACATATCACAACAAACAGAGCACTTGATTATTCATCCTCTAGAAAGTTTTAGAGAAAATTAAGTAGGACCCTATATAGGGTGATACGCTTAGTAGCTTGTTCAACAGAACACTAACTGAAAGATTTCTCTAACCAATACTAAATCTGATTATTAGTTACCAGAAAAAATTTTCCCACACGCTTTGAAAGGAAGAGAAGGCCTAGGATAGAGCATTATCATCAGTGCTTCTCAAAAATTTGATTCCTCATAAATATGAAGAACCAATTTTTAGTTTAACAGAAAGAGTACGCTATTACAGAAGTGCATTAACTCATCACTTCCTTAAAGGAAAAATATTCTATCACGAACCACAATGCACATTAGTATGATATATGAAACCAAAGCTCCACATACTATATAACATCCTAAGAGGGGACAGGCCCAGATGCAAGACATTATACACTTCAATTCTATGTCATGACATTTCCACAAACATATAATCAGGAATCAATAAGGCCCCTATGTTTGATATCCGACCAATGTTGTCAGTACACAGAGAAATATACTAGAAACAACAACAATTTTAAGTAATCAGAAATACAACCCATTCATTTGTATTGACAAGGAAGGATGGGAAAGTGTTCAAATATAGCCGCAGATATCCCCATTACAACTAATAAACTTGAACCACCAAATTATTCTCAATTAGGCTTAACAACCTTCACTTCCATATCTATATCCAAATTAAACAAATACCAAGTGTGATTGTCATACCCTGAGAGAAGCAAAAGCTGTAGCAATGCGGATGGCCATCGTATTGACACAATAGTTGGACTTGTGAGAACTATCTGCATTCTCCCCAAAGAGTACCTCCAAAGCATTCTCATGGTCAGTAATAAAACCCTGAAAGGAACAATCCATGGTATAAGAAAGCTAGAATATAATATGGCTTCCAGGCTTGGATGGTCATGTTGGCCTGAAAACACACACAAAAACCACTTCGCAGAGGCAAATTTTTACAAAATAATTAATACCTGACTATCAATTGCAAAGTACTCCAAATTCATCTGCAAACATCCAGAAAATAAAGAAATATCTGTAAGATCCGAATATGTCGCTGACATATTGATATCATAGATGTAGAAGGAAATAACATATTTACATGATGATGTTATAAATGCGGTGATGCATGATAATGAAGCAAATAAATAAGTCCTACCTCACTTAATGCACCAATCCGAGGCAAGACAACTGAGTCCTTCTTGACATGAGCTACTAAATCCTTAGATACAGGTGAGCTAAAGAAAACATATGCCCTGGAACAAATGGATCAATCACTGAAACTAATGAATCTCATCAGTGAGACCAACCAACCTAACTACCATCAACAAAAAGTAGCATTAAATAAAACCATACTTCCTATATAAAGGGCGTTTTCCAGACATGTCAGACAAAAACATGGCAACACTGCACAAAACCATAAGAACAGGATTAGAAATTAAGAATGTTTTCATAACAAAATAAAAAACAATAATTATTCCAATATATAAAAGATCACACTAAACACCAGATCTGAACTTACAAGATTATATTTAAGTTTACTTTTATAACTGATATAACAACTATTTTGTGTTTCTTTCTAGGCATAGCTGATCAAGACAAACAAAGGTTTATCACATCCTTAAATTTACTCACACGTAATTTGGAAATGTGATACATAAAATAGAATGTTAGAAATTCAACAAAATAAGAGACAATGGCCACCACTATATATTTGGACATGCAAATTGTTCCTACTCTTTGGTCGAGAAACATTTGTAAAAGCAACTGGATGGAAAAAATTTCTATACATTCTAAGTGTCATGAAAGGTTAAAAAGGTCAAAGATAAATTTTTGGGAATAAAATGAATATAAAATACCCAATTGGAGCACTATCTGAGTAAATTTACAATTTACAATTCAAAAGTTATCATCAATTTAATTAAATCTGAAAGCATCCATTTTCAAATGTGGAACTAAGCATGTGTTGCAGAAGGTGAACACCTTTAATTTAAGACTGAAAGTCTTTTAAGTTCACATAAAATACAGACACACACGCACACAATATATATATAAAAAAAAAGTGGAAACATATTGATGAGGAACATGAGAAATTGAACAAAAATTACTCCGAAGGAAAAGGCCGTACTTCTCTTTTGATGGCTGAATAAAGTATATTGCATCCATTGAAGGCATTGGCTGCCTTCTCTTGTAAAGATCTTCAACCACTGTACAGTAAAAAACAGTGATATGTAAGAATTCTCAACTGCCATTAGACAAAAACAATGGCTGCTTCCTCTACTTAGAAAGCAGAATTAATTTTTTTAGCAAAGGTCATATTTTTCAACCCCAAGAAGCAGAAATCTCATGTTCCTTCATCATACATCTCTTGTGAGTAAGCACAAAAGAATTGACTCCTTGCTAGAACATTTCTACATCAAAACAATATGAATTCTCACATCAACCTAAAATTTGCTATCTTAACTTCGAAACTTGAAACGCAAATAGATGACAAGGAAAAATTCAGTTCTTCAGTAAAAGAATAGCTTACATGAAACTCCTTCCTCTGTAATATCTGCCATCTTGCAAGAATATGACATAATTTTGACAGTTAACCTATCCATAACGAGCACCTAAAACATCAGTCAAATTCAATCAATATTAGTAAAAACATAACCAGAATGAAAGCGGCTTGAAAGGGGAAATTAAAAAGAACCTTGTCATAAAGCTTCCCAAAAACTAAGCTACTACAGCTAGTTTGGTAAGATTAAAATGAATGAAAGAAAGGAAAGAATGGGGAAGAAATCATTTCCATCTGTTTAGCTCATAAAAACAGAAAGGAAGGAAAAGAAGTAGATTTTCTTTTTATTTTTTCTTTATCAACCAAATCTACACATACACATATACATTCTCGCTTTCTCTTTCCTTTCACTTTATTTTCTCTCTAACCAAACACAACCTGAGTATCATCTCAATTATGTTACCATCCTAAGAAATGTATATGCTACCAAATGGTTCATGAAAGAGAGAAAAGAGCAAGAGTGGTGCATAAGAAATAAACAAGTGGGGCAAAAATACCACAAATTACAATATTGAGAAGCATACTGAGAAGCATTATGCTAGATAGAAATACCTTCCATGTTGATTTGGAGTCCTTTACCCTGGTGGACCGAAGCATTTCATACAATAAACCTATTGACATCCAAACAATAAACATAAGCAAGGACACACAGTTAAGTGATCGAAAAACTCTGCAAGCAAACATCATCCAAAGATTAAAATGCCCACATAATATTACCAAACTAATACCCATATAGAACATACTAAATACCTAAAAAAAAAAATTCCATTAACTAACCAGCCAAATTTGCTTAAATTTCTCAAATCGGATACCAGCACAAAATCATTCAAACATTACATAATTCCCCCAACCAAAATCGAAGCAAAAAAATTTCCTTATTCTCTTAAATTCCTTCCCCCTTCCTCCAATTTATCTCCGAATGGACCGAATCCTATAAACGCAACACATCACCAATTTCCATATAAACATCAACCTATAGATCTCAAAACAATAACAAAGAGCAAGTATAAAACCCCAAATCAAACTAAACCAAAATTTTCACAAAAAAATTAAAAAAAAAAGCTGAAAAAGGAAAGAAGACATCAAATCTCACGATCTCTGGTGATCTGGCGAAAGGTCTTCTGATCACCGGAGCTGTGAGAGGAGTCGGAATCCGACATGGTGATCCGCCAAAGTGCTCCCCTGACGATCAATTTCGAACTTAGCGACGCGGAGGTGATTCCTAGCGTTGCGGGAGCTGTGGCCTTTGCGGGAAATCCCTCCGATGATGGTATTCTTCGTTCTCGTGAATTGAAGAAAAGTGGGAAAGACAATGAAATGACTAAAATACCCTCAGGTTAAGCTTCGTTTGCTGGTCACGTTTGGCGGCTCTGGAATGTTCGCGGCGTGAAATCCGCGTAAAATTTTGGAAATTTCATTAAATAGAGATTCATTAAACAAACAACAGCCGTTTTGAATTGGCAAATTTCAAATTAGTTCTTATCATTTATTGTGATTTTTTTTAAATATTACAAAAATTAATCCGAGTTAATAAATCACCCATACTTTGCAACCTGGGAGGAGAAAGAAAAGACATCCTCCCATATGCAATAAACAGTAATGCTTTATACAATATACTATAATGTATGCACAGTTTATAATAGTGCTCCTGACTAATGGATTCGAATTTGTGAACAGTGTATGCATAGCTATGTTTATGTGAGATTATTTGAAAAAATTAAGGCCTCGTTTGGTTTCTGGGAGCGATCATCAATGCATGGGGATCACTCTTTCTTTTGGTACATACCTACATTTCGAATATACATTAAATTATTTGGGGATGACATGACGAAAGTAGGATGCCTCCAAATTTTGTATGGTGGTTTTCTCCTAAAATTGGTGGGTTTATACAATCCTGACATGTGAAAGTTACTATATAAAAATAATTAAAACTTAATTATAAATATCTCAAATAATTAATTTTTAAATAGATAATATTTACTGTTATTTTAGAAATTTTATCAATCTTAACTTGTAAATAACTTTTATATAAAATAATTAAAATATATATTTTAAAATAAAATACTTAGAGGGTACGGAGGTAATTCCGCTTAACTTTTTCTATTTCTATTGGTATTCTTTATGACCAAATATTACTTTTGTTAGCGTCTTCAATTTTACATGGCATCCCCATCCCTATTTCCATCACTCTATTCCCATGTCCATCCCGAAAACCAAAGGGGACCTAATATTTCTGGAAGTTTTTGACTTTAGTTCATTGAAGAAGCTTCTTTTTTTATAATAATAATAATAATATTGATAGAGCAATGGTTGGGAAAATTCTGGTTAGATTGGTGAATTGAGAACTCGTTTTCTAGATGATATAGGCAGTGCAACAAATAAGAGAAAATGTGGACCATTCCAATCGAAGTAAAAAAAAATGATAGCAATGTCTTGTCATTAGATGCAGAGTTGTTTATGAAAACAATTGGATTAGCATGAGGGAAAAAATCAATATGAGGAAAAGGTCCAAATATGAGTTGTTTTTTTTTTTTTTTTAATTTAGTTGTCACTTAATATATATTCGGAAAGGAAAAACATTTTCCACCCTTGCTTTCTTGGCAACATTAATTTCTTGTTTTGCATAACTTGATCATGATGTCACATGTTTCTTAACAATTAAGTTTGGAAGCGGGAAAATAGTTGCATTATACATACTCATACATTATCTTTTCCTCTCCAAAGCACATTAAAAATAAAAAAAAAGAAAAACAAGCTTGGGTCTAACCTTGAGACCTTCCTAAAACCCCATGAATATATATATATTTTTTATTTGAGCTAGCATTTAAAATATTTGGTTGGAAAGAAATGACCAGATTTTTACCTTCAAAACTTTTCATCTATGAAGATCATAATTAAATTATTTATATATTCACTTATGTGATGGATGCCTATTAACTTAAAAAAAAAAAAAGGTTAAAACTAGAGGATTCGACAAACATGGTCAAAATAAGTTTTAATTTCCTGAGAGTGTGATTCAGAAAAAGTCCATAATCTTCCCAAGAGCCGGCTGGAACTCATCATCAGAGTTGTAAGGTGCTTCTCTAGACATTGACACCTTTTACATCATTTTGTGAATGGGGCGCTATATTGCCTATGGTGTTATTTTTAGTTTCCCATGTTGTCTAAATATATCTCTAGACATTGCTTTATCTAACATGACATTTATTTATTTTTAAAAAGAAGAAGAAGAAGAAGACATGCTTACACTACAAAACACTTCTTATTTTATAAGCCATGGCACTGCGTATCAAGAACGATTGGGACAAAAGAGACCCATTGAAACTTGTCAACTATTCCATGTCTAACTCCTGCAAATGAGAAAGGAAGCCTTAACATTCCGTACATTAAGTGATTCAGCAATCAAAACGAACAAAAACATTTTGTACATGCAGCCATTGACATCCTATTTATTGTTCACTTTGAAAAAGGGGAGCACATAGACAATGTATAAAATAGGTATACTAAAATCCCAGAACTAACAGATGATATGGATGTAATCCAAAAAACTTTATTAGTTTCAAATGCAAACCAAGTTGCAAAATATTACTGCTGTGTCTGACTGCATGAAGCTTCCATGATTCCATTGCGGATTTGGTCGCCTATGTCTTTCACATGGCCAGGACCGTGTGGTATGAAGACTGTGGTGTTCTTTGATGAGTTTCCAAGGTCTTTAATAGTGTCAAAGTACTGTGTGACCATAATCAAGTCCATCACCTCCTTGGCGGAGGTGCCAGTTACACGGTCGGAGAAGTTCACAATGTTTTCTCTCAGGCCTTCAGTAATTGCCTGGCGCTGCCTTGCCACTCCGACACCTCCAAGGAACTTAGCTTCTGCCTCAGCTTCAGCTCTCTTCACCATAAGGACTTTCTCAGCCTCTCCTTTGTAGACACTCGCAAGCTGAAGTCGTTGGGCTGCATATGTGTGCATCTAATGGTTAAATAAATAGACCAGGATGCCCAAACAAGGGAAAAACATTACCAGAAGAAAATAAAGTTGAATGCAACAGATACAGGGCATGCCCACACCTACACAAGACACCACTACCACTCCATACTAGCACGTAATAAAACAAGTCATGTTCCAACCATATCCGCTAAGCAGGATATAATTGTCTGAAACTCAAGCCCCTCGTCAAACAGCAAGAAAAGAAAAGGCAGGGTGGGTAAATTAAACCCATCTAACAAGGTTTGCAGGCATATAACCTGAGAGTCTAGCTAGCAAACAATATCTTAGGAGGTTATGAAAACAAGCACCGCGTATGTGCCAGATGATTAGGTTGATAATAAGAATAAGTGAGAAGAAAGAACAAAGACAAGTATAGGTCAATTGGGCAGCTGGAGGAATTTAAATAAAGAGAAGAAACACAAAAGCAGATATGGCCAAGTGAATCGGGAGGGTGAGAAGGCAGACAGGAGTACTTAGGAAGGGATAAGAGAATACATGCCAAACAACAGGACCCAACAGCAGGAGCCCAAAAGTAAGGAGAAAAATGGCATGAAATATTAGGGTGGCCGAGTAGGAAATATTAGGTAGGCTAGATATTCTAATTATAGGAGGATATCATGGTCAGTATATTAGCCGAATTATAGCAGATTTGAATGCTCTAGAGTACCTTGATAATAGGGGATTTACATGGGAGCTATACAAGAAGGGCAGACATATGATTGGCATTCAGTCTTGTGAGTATATTAGCCGAATTATAGCAGATTTGAATGCTCTAGAGTACCTTGATAATAGGGGATTTACATGGGAGCTATACAAGAAGGGCAGACATATGATTGGCATTCCGTCTTGTGAGTAGTCTTACAACCATTGCAGTTCCATATTTTTCAACAGGTACAAAGCAGTTATATTATTCGGGTTTGTGGTGAAAGCCTCACAAGAGTTTACACCTCAGGCCATTCAGCAATTAGGGATCTTTAGCTCATCTTCACCAGAGGTTCCAACACGTAATTATTAAGAAACTCTACAAGTCAAAACGAGTCTCATTCAAAACTAAATTACCATTTACAGTTCAGGCTAGAGAAGACTGCAGAATTAATATAAACCTGCATTTAAAAGAATGCATGCTTAATCTCATGACCATTGAAAGAAAAGAGTAAACCTGCATTTATCTCATTCATTGCTCTGCGCACCGACTGATCAGGTATAATGTCAACCATGAGAATCTGCTCTATGTTGTAGCCATAGGCTCCCATCACCTGGTACATTAGTAGCACACAAGATTACTTGAGAGAGATAGCTAATAGAAACTGGTGGTCAGCTAAAAAAAATAAACAGTCTGTTACTAACATAAATCATAGGCAAAATATACACCTTATGGCCACATCATCAATAGAAACGTTGTTGTTACAGAACAGAGGAAAGAAAAACACACTCAAAATATCATGACTGAGAAGTGAAATTATATTGTAAAACAGAGCATGATAGGAGAGAGGAGAATCTGATATAATTGTGAGAGCAACCAAAATAAGTTAAACAGCCGAATGTTAAAAGTCTTAAGAAAAGAATGGGGCATTCATATGCATTGAAATGAACACACTTGACTATATTACAAACCAAGAGCATCAGTAAGCAACTGGGGGAGAATTCACAGCAAAATAGAAACTGAATCAAACACTTTTGAAAATAAATAAGGGAGTAATAGTTAACCATAAGAAACGAGCTAATTACCTTTTCAAGTTCCTCCAAGACAGCCTGACCCACATCATTCTTCTGCTCAAAAAGCTCATCTAGAGTCATTCTAGGAACATGAGCCCGTACAACTGCATTATTTTATGATGATGGTGGTCATGTCATGAGATATAGAGAGAAGCGCAATAACAAGTCAGGGTCATTTTGTTATATGAACATTAAAAAAAATACCATCAAAGACATAAGCTTGAATCTGTTCTCTAGGGTTTTGCAACTCATAGAATGCATCATCAGCATTTGCCTTGATAACTCGATATAAAATCGAGCAAACCAATTGCACAAAGACATTGTCCTGTAAGATAATATAAATATGGTTCTCAAGCATGTAATGCAAAAAATTATTCTAGAAAAACCCCAAAATATTGGCAATTACATCAATCCAGAAAAATTCAGTGGCATCAACCTCTTAAATCTTGCGGTGTTCAACCTTTCACACAATGATAACAACACGATTTAATTCAGAACCCCAATTTATCTCTCATGATACTAATGGAAAAAGAAACAGGTTTATGCTCTTGATGAATTAACACAAAAAGCAGAAAAAAAAAAAAAAAACAGATTTAAGTTGATTAACAACTTCAAACAAATATTCATCAAAACATCATCCATTTGATTTCCCACCCTCCAAAGAATCAGAGAAGTATTATACATATCACGCATCAAATGAAAAGAAATAAAATCACAGAATATAACAATAATTCCAATGGTTAACCAGACAAAATAAAAGGATGGTCACAAAACAAGAGTCAATCCTTTCTGAGGATCACCAAACCTAAGAGAACACACAATCTAAAAAAATCAACTTTGCAGCAAAAATCAACGAAATCTCCAAACCCTATCAAAGACTTCAGAAACCCTGATCAGAGACAAGGATCTACAAGTACAATACATATCGCTATGATAGACGGAGATCAAACAGAAATATAGAGAAAGCGAAAAAGGAGGATAGAACCTTGGTCTTGGTCTCAATTTTGACGTCGAGGGAGGCAACGCGGGTGGAGAGGACGCCGGCGAGCCACTCGCCGGCGAAGGGATTGAAGAAGTGGAGACCAGGATCGGCGAGCTTGAGGAATCGCCCCCATTTCTCCACCACCCCAACGCTCGCCTGATCCACGCACGCGAAGCAGCAGAAGCCCATCTCCTCGTCTTCTTCCTCTCTTCCTCTCTCTCTCGCTCGCTGTGAATTCACGGCTTCGTCGACGAAGGACTTGTGCGTAATAATTTCTATGTTCTTTGGGAATAAAAACGAGAACAAAAACCCGCGTCGATATTTAGAAAAAGGTTAAAAATTAAATAAATAAATAAAATAATAATATAAACGGCATTTTTTGAAAATAGCTAAAGATAATAAGTTTTGAATTTAGTTATAACTAAATTTATTAGGTATAACTAAATTTATTAGGGAGAAAGGATAATTATTTTTCTTACTAAATAAAAAGTTGAGATGGATGAACTCCCTCTCGTAATTTTGGTTGAGGTAACTGAATTATTTATTTTATCATTTAAAAAAAATATTAGGCATGTTTTAATTTTTTTTAACAAACTAAAAAAAGAATAAACACGAGTTTGTTTTTATCCACTATTCAACATGTGACTCGGTATTTCTTCAACCATTATTGAAAGATGATCCCACAACCCCAGTTCTGTGATAGTTACGATGAAACTAAGATGTGGCTTATTCTCACTTTTTAGATTACCTCAATCTAATAACTTGGTTCGTGGGATCATCTTAGTGGCATCTTGCTTTCATCGTAGCTACCACGGAATTTGGTTTGTGGGATCATCTCTTGGTTCCGTTACATTACCACGAAACCGAGTCCACTGAATTATTTAGATTACCTGAGCACTCAATCTCTATAAACCTATGAGGACCTTAAAAATTTAAACTTTGATTCCCTTGCGTAGAAAAAATTTGAGTTTTTTTTTATTAAAGTTATTTTTTGAAATATTTAGTCAAAACAAAATAAGCATATTTTCTATTAGAAAATGTCATCCGCATTTTGTGATTCTTTATAAACTATTTGTAATTCCAATCTCACAAAGAAAGAACTAAGGATATCTTTTCAGCCATAAAAAAGAAGTTTGATGCTCTTAGAGTCTTACGCAAGTAGGGTGAGTGACATGAAGAGGGGATGATGTATTTGGGAGGCGATCAAACTTGAAAACTTTATATTCTTAGTAAATCCCCTGGAGTTTTTCCTCTGCATTGCTTTGAGATGTTATTGTTTTTTTTTTATTTCTCTCTTTATTTTCTTTCTAGTGTTTTTTCTCTTCACATACAGTGAATCTATCCTGTTTGTTATTCTTAATTCTTGTTTTTTTATGTTTTTTATTCTAATACTTTTTTTTCATGTCTGACTTGTAACTCCTCTTTGTTAATCCTTTTACTTACCCACTCTTTCAAAAAATAAGATAAAATAAATTAAATCCGAATTTTAGATCAATTGACAAAATTAATTTTTTTTAGTTATTTAAAAAAGCTGCCCAAACATTAGCAATTTTGTAAGATGGTCAATGATGTTTTTCCTAATATAAATAATCTTAAAAGACAATTTAAAACTATTTATTAGGATTTTATATATGACTGATTTGTATAAGAATGTAAAGAAGGTACACATAAGTCTAACTCATTTTAGTCATTTTTTGTTTTTTCCCCATGTTTCCGCAACTGCAAATTTTTGACTGAATATAAAAAATAGTAAAAAAGAAAATTTTCCTTAAGTTTTAAAAATATTGTCATGAATACTTGTTGTTGTTTTTTTTTTTTTTACGAAGTGGATAAATGACTTAATTGACTTTTAGGGATAAATTTTTTATAATGTAATCTTGAAACTAAAACTGGAAGAAAGAACAAAAAAATATTTTTTATATAAAATTTCTACAAGGATCTCAGAACCAAAAAATAATTGTAATACGAGAAATTCTAACTCGAGATCTTTCAATTACAACAGATATTTATCGAAAATTTATGGGCAGGTAAGACCAAAGTTTCTGTCTTGTGATTAGTTGTTATTTAGCAAAATTAACTTTTTTTTTTTTTTAAGTCATTTTTATGTTTAAAAAAAAACCGAATACTCTGTCCGACCGAACGGACATTGCAATAATTTCTTTTCGCTTTCCCAAAAAAAAACACACGCTTTCTTTCAATATTTTTCTCATTTTTCTTTTTTTCTTTTTAATTTTGTTCTTTTTTCTCTTTCTATTTAAAACCTCTTCGAAGAGAGATAGAGATAAAAGAGAAGCGAGAGAAGAGAAAAGAGAAAAGAGAGATCGGAGATGGCGGACCAGGAAGCGAGAGGGGAGGAATTTGAGAAGAAGGCGGAGAAGAAGCTCACGGGATGGGGCTTCTTCGGATCCAAGTTTGAGGATGCCGCCGATCTCTTTGACAAGGCGGCGAATTGCTTCAAGCTCGCTAAGAACTGTAATCGATTTCTTTGTTGTTTTCATTTCCATTTGATCCATTTGTTTTGATTGATCTTCATGTTCGATCGCCATTTCCTTTTTCTTCTCGTTTTCTGTGAATCTTAGGGTTTGGTCTAGGGTCGATAGCCATCCGATCGCCTTTTTTTGTTGGTTGTTTTTATGAACGATATGATCTGAATGAGAAAATGGGAAATCTGAAGTGTCCTTGTGGTCCGATTGAATGTTTTCTAATAGAGAGATGATTTTTTCCCCTTTGTTGATCGGTTTCATTGTTGAAGAAAATCAGATTTTTTTTTCTAATTAGGTTTTTGGGTGAATAAGAAATCTTGTTGTATATCCATTGTCCAATGCTATTTTCCTTTAAGGTTGTTATATGTTTGGGGTGAGTGGAACTCAAGATGTAGTTTATTGGAGATGAACTTGTAAAATTGGTTATTATTGTGATGAAGAACATGTATTTCATTTTGGGAGGTGCTTGAAATCATTTAATCTTCTCACCCTTCGGCCTGGTTTTTGAGAAGCTTGTGTGACTTGTTTGGATTTGCTTTATAGACAAGATGTACTTAGCTTGAGCCAAGGATTCTCCTCTAGTCTTATGACTTAGGATCCGATAATGAAAATGAGATGTTGTTTTATAGTTGAGAAATAAAGGAACTTACAGCATATTTATACCTTTTGAGCTTCTAAACATGGTAAGTAAGGACTTCGAGTTTTCATTAGGATAATGCATTCTGAGTAACTTTTGGAAAGCAAGCATGAGGGTACTTATTAAAAATGGAAAAGTAGCTTTACCTTGATTTTGGTTTTGGTTATTCAAAATTCAGTGCTTCCTTATCTTTTATAAAAGAGAGATCATAACTGTGAGGATCCAAATAGAAAGATAGCTCTAGCTTGATTTCTATCCTTAACTTTTAAATTCAATGCTCTCGTCTCTAGTATAGAAGAGGGACCATAACCATGAGGATACAAATAGAAAGAAAGAAAGATTCATCTCGATGCTGGCTTGACTGTTTAAAATGCAATGCCTTCATATCTTGTATAAAAGAGAGATCATAACACCATGCATCTATTTAATGAACTATCGTTATTATTTTATAATTCAGTTGTTAGGTTAACTAAGCTTGTACAGTATCCTTTGTCTAAAAAAATATTATGAGTGATCGTTAGATCCATGATCTAATATATGGTCTAAACCCCTTCTCAAATTCCAATTTGATCTGCACCCTAGCAAATTGATTATTATGTGAAAATTAAATAGTTTTCATTCAGAAGCAGGTTTTATTAATGTTATTTCCTATGCTCATTGTTGCTTGCACCATTTTTTTTGTAAATTGTAATTAGTCAACTGATTTTCAGGAATCATGAAAACTGATGTAGTTATTATTATTTGACTTACCTGTTGAATGTACTGGTATGTAGGGGAGAGAGCTGCTTCAGTGTACAAAAAACTAGCTAACTGTCATTTAAAGGTTAACTCTTTACTTTTTCTACACAAATAATTCAGTATTCAATAGCATCCGCTGTAACATTCCTCTGACTTTACATCTCTGTGTAACAGTTAGAAAGCAAGCATGAGGCTGCCTCAGCTTATGTTGATGCAGCAAATTGTTACAAAAAGATTTCAGCTCAAGGTACTTAAAGCCATTGTGTTCAAATTTTATTTGCTTCATGATTTTCATAGTTTCCTGTTGCCATTTATGGCACATGTCATGCTATTAGTATGAACTTTTTGAACTTGAATCCCTCATGATTTCTAGATTTATCTACCATTCTTTAGAAAAGTTCTCTTCAAATTCTTTGGCCTTCCCTTGAGTTAAACTTTAAAAAAAGTGCTTGTGCACATATGTTTGAGGTGTTTTGTAGTTTAAAGCATGTGACTTGCGCTGAAGATCTCTTGGCAGAATTAGGATGGCATGCATGAATGTTGATGTTTGTTCCTTATCTCTTAAGAGCTAGACTTGTTTTGTCAACTTCTAAACTACCTACATCATGCCATTGCAAGCTACTTCCTCTTTTTGCGCATGTAGAACTTGTCTGTATTGGTGAAAGAGAGAATTTTCTAGTGTTCTATGTTAGTTTTGACTGGCATCATTCATTTTAGTTTCTTTTTAAAATTTACTAGTTGGATGATCTTAATTTTTGTTTCCAGCACTGATAGTAGGCCTTGCTTGTTCTATGTTTTTTTCCATGCTTGAATGTTTCTTTTATTCTTGTGTAGTTGGTGGGGGCACACAAGAGTTGTTGTCCCCCAAGACTTTTCACCATTGGTTGTGGTGGGTCATGGGTGACACCCTTCTTTTCTAACTTGGGCCTTACCCTGGATGCATCCCTAGTTCTGTGCATTCTATATTAATTCATGTCCTTTATCCATTTTTCTGCAGATGCGGCTGAGTCCTTAAACCAGGCTGTCAATCTTTTCTTGGAGATAGGTAGATTGAACATGGCTGCAAGATACTGCAAGGTGACATATTTTTGGAGTAATTACCATTTTCATCATATTTATGATTGAAAGTCAAGTATCATTAGCTTCCAAGTTATAATTATGTTAGGCAAGGAAATTGGTTTAGGGTCCGCTGTGTTTGCATTGCAGGAACTAGGTGAGATATATGAACAAGAACAGAGCTTTGACAAGGCTATTGACTATTTTGAGCGGGCTGCGGATTTGTTTCAAAGTGAAGAAGTAACAACCTCTGCAAATCAATGCAAGCAAAAAGTTGCACAATTTGCTGCTCAGCTGGAACAGTAAGTTTTTGATTTGTGGAAAAATAATTGGATTTTTGTGATGATAAATCATAGATCATATGCAATCTTCTAACCATGTTGGTTTACTAATGACCTTTTGGGTAAAGAGAACAACTTTAAGCTGATATCGCACAATAGTCGATATTGTGAACACAAACTTTATCACAAGTACACAGGACTTGAGGTGGTAATATCTTAGACTCTCACACAGAGTTGAGCTTATATGGAAAGATCAGGTGCATAGGTGTTTGTAGAAAGTTCTATTATTCTTATAATTATCAATAGATGACTCTTGTCTGAGTGGTCATATTTTTAATTGATTACGGCTATCTAAATTATGTCTTTTCTCCATTGATTGTTTATTACATTGAGGTCCTGCCCTGATTATATTTGTCTAGTAAATGTATAAACAGCTTCCACTTTTCAATGTTTAACATGCCAAGATTGTTCACATTGCTGCAATGGACTCTCTGTTCTTTATGCATACAATGTTTATGTTTGAGAGGGGAGCAGGGTGCTATTTCTTCATATGAGCATAGCAGTTCTTGTATTATAGTCTATTATCACATACTATGGTATCATATGCTCGTTTGTGGAATATAAATAATAACAGGGTGCCAATTTTGCAGATATCCAAAGGCTATTGAGATATTTGAAGCCATAGCACGGCATTCTATGAATAATAATCTTCTGAAGTACAGTGTCAAGGGGCTTCTCCTTAATGCAGGAATTTGTCAACTTTGTAGAGGTGATGTGGTGGCAATAACTAATGCCCTTGAGAAGTATCAGGTCTACAGTCTGTTTCTTGTCAAATCAAATTTCCAATTTTGCTGTTGAATTAAGCGTTAAATTCGGATACAAATTTGTGTCTGTAGGATCTCGATCCATCTTTTTCAGGTTCACGGGAATACAAGCTTTTAGCTGTGAGTTGACCTAGACCTGATTTTCATTTGTTCTTTTCAGTTTTGTGGTAGAAATGTTATTCATTTTATGGTACTTATTATGAAACTGCTTTTATAAGATCAATTGGTGAATATTATATCATGCCTCAAGCTAGTATTTCTTCATGGAGCATTCAACCTTCGAATTTAGCTGCTGTAGATATAATGTGATCTGCAAGTTTTCGCTTTTTGCACCAGACTTACTGGCAATTTAATGATTGCAAAGAAGAAAAAGTAATTGTGTATTTGGCTTTCTATGGCAGGATCTAGCTGCTTCCATGGATGAGGAAGATGTTGGGAAGTTCACTGATGCTATCAAGGAATTTGATAGCATGACCCGGCTGGTAATGTTACAGTTTTTAGAACCCTTTCTGCATGTCTATCAGTCTGATTACACATGGCTGCTTAGATGTGCTTTGCCTCCCTCAATTTTTTCTATAATGAAAATCTAAAGTCTGTCGACATCAAAGGAATCAGAAATCACTCAAACAGATAAAAATGATTTGGGGGTGGATCACATTCTATCTACTCTTGTTAGAAGTTAAACTTAGTTCAAGGACATAGATCGTTAATGTTAGCTAGGCATTTCACTTCTCACTGCCACACACCCCTTGTGCTATGATGTCTGTCACCTCAGCTTTTGATATATAAAGTTATACTGTAAAAACTTTGTTTCGTCAACGAAAGACAAAATTGATGCATTGTCTTGGTGGTAACTAGAAACATGCGAAAAGCTTCCATGAAGGAGAGACATGTTATGAAACATAAGAGACTAACGCTCATAAAACCTTTGTTTGGAAATTAAATGCATTATTTTATCTTTTACGCCACATAGCTTTGACCAGTTCAAGTGGAATTTTGTAGTTGATTTGGATCATGTTCTGTAGATTTACTTGGATTGTATGATTTCACAAATTAAAAATCCTCATCCTCTGATTGTCCAAGAGATTTATGATTTGTTGTTGATGTTGGTGTAGGACCCTTGGAAAACAACTCTTCTTCTCCGGGCAAAGAATGTTCTAAAAGCAAAGGAAGAAGAAGAAGATGATCTGACATAAGGCTTGCTAGTTGTTTGTATCACAGGTTCCTTGCCAACTACCTGATGATGTAATTAACATAACAATATGGGATTTGTCATGTGTTTGAGAGTTGTTTGCACAGTTGGCCCTTGTGAACTCTCTCTTATTCTCTTCACCGGCCGTGGTCAATGTTTGTTTGCTCAATAAGTGTTTGGTGTTTTTCATTTGATTTATGGATATGTTTCTCTTTTTATAATGGTTGTCATGTTGATTTGGATTTTATCTTATATAACTATCTATATATATTATATTATTGTAATGCCTAAAAATTTGGGTATATATATATATATTTGGTGCTCAAGTTTATGCATGGCAAGTATAATGGTGTCTTGTTTTTCCAGTTCCAATATTCATATCTTTTAAGTTTGATCCTTATCTTATTATAGTATAAATATGTATATTGCCTATAAATACTCCTTCGATTATACAAATTTATGAGGCAATATTAATCTCTCCTCTTGATTATTGTTTTTTGTTCTGATTCTTGTTATAGTATATATATGTATATTGCCAACTACCTGAAGATGTAATTAACCTAATGTTTATTGTTTTTCCAGTTCCGATAATCATATCCTTGAACTTTGATCTTATTCTTATTAGAGTATATATATAAATATATATAAGGTTTTTTTTTCTCTCTCCTTAAGGATAGTAACCAACAGTATAAAAATGTTTATGGGACTTTAAAAGAATAGTTTATTAAAATGTTCTAAATTTTTTTACTTGAATAGTTTATATTAAAATTATCACAATAAAAAAAGACACCAGTAAAAAAAGACGTAAGTTTAATTTTTACATATTTAGAGAAATACTTTACTAACTTAAATAACAAGAGAGAGGAGGGAATGCCTTACTATCCAAACTTTTTTCAGAACCCTCTAAATATCAAGATTTTAGAATTTCTTATTTAAAAGTGTAGATAATAATAAAAAAATGTAAAAGCAGTTGGTGGAAGTATACAATTTGGCTTCTTCAAGGTAATTTCTTAAAAATCAGATTCCCAAAGATGGTTTACATTCCAAAATTTCAGATTTTCCAAGCCACTAATTCCAATGAAAGATGCAAAGCATGAGTGAAAGTAGAAAATTCACTTCTTTTTGTTCCTGCTCTTCCTCTATATTTCTTCAAGGCATGACATGATGTCCTATTCATGATCAATTTTCCATAGACTTTTTAATCATCAATCCATGTCAAGTGTGGACTTGCTGCGCCAACCAATTTTGAATCCACATCATTGAGTGGCTTCTCATCCTCTCCATTTTTCCCTATAAATTGCCTTCTTGAAAAGCCCATCCATACTGAAACACAGAGGCAGAGAGAGAGAGGGAGAGAAATACAGCAAGAGAAAGAGAGTAGAAAGAAGCATGGCCTCAAACAAGACTAACTTTGTGCTCATGTTCACCCTTGTGGCTATTATCAGCACACTCACACTTCCTCTGATCAATGCCAGAGAGCTCTCAACAACAACACAAAGTCAGGACTCAGGATCATCCATATATAAATAATAAGAATAACATTATTTTCATCTATTTTTAATGTCATTATCAGGACTCAGCTTATTTCTTTTCATTCATATTTGTAGGTTATGATGAAGTGAAATATGAGACTGTTGGAGCTACTGACAAAGGTGTTGTCCCTGATGCTGTTTGTTACTATCTGAGGGGCCATAGAGTTTGCACTCCACCAGCATCAACTACCACTCCATGAAGTGGTGCATATTGTTAGAATCATTGAGCATGTGCTAATGGTGAGATAATAAATAAGTGATGCAGAATCGCAGGTCAATTTGCATATATGCAATGGTTTAGTGTGATACATCTAGCAGAGAGAAAGTTTTCTTTTCTCTTGATTATAAGCATGTGTTTGTGCTTCTATTATTTCTAAGTCTTTCCTTTTCCTGATCCTTTTGTGTTTTAAATAAATTATCTCTGGTTTGCTTAATACTGAGAATAATCTGTTGTACTTTTGAAACAAATAATATAATAGAAATTGACTAAGAATTAGTATGATTTATAGTTTCTAAGAGTCCTCATTGGTGGTTTGATTCTGCACAAACACATGTAGTACTATGATTAACGTGTCAAGATGGTAAGCCTATGTAATTAACATCAAATTGGGCGGTGGAGTCATTTCATGCACTTCATTGATATATATATATATATATATATATCTAGTGTGTGTGTGTGTGTGTGTGTGAGAGAGAGAGAGAGAGAGAGAGAGAGAGATGGCCGGCTTCAAATAAAGTTGGTACTTTCCCATTAACTCTACTTGAGTTACAGTAAGCTATGGATCATGAATATGATGCTAGTGAAAGATTCTAATTTAATTTCAAAAAACAAGACTTGTAAATCAAAACACTTCTCAAAATTACTTCCAGGTCTTGTTAGTAATAATATTAACTATTAAAATGATTTAGGATGCCCATTTTCGGACTTCCATAGTCTGTTCATCTTTTCAATGTACTCCTCCACTCTCTTCTTCAATTCATCATCACCATCTTCTTCTTTTCCTTCTTCTTCTTCAAGAGTGAATGTCACAATGTCTTCTTGTTCTTTAGCTTGTTCTTTCTTAGACACCTCAAGAATGGGAAAGATAGAGGAACAAAGCTTGGGAGATTCATTAAGGTTGCCGCTGCTGAAGAAGAGAATGGCTATGATCAAATTACAGAGACAGAATGCTACTAGTGAAGGTGGAGGAGTTGATGATTGAGACAAGAGCTCAACAGTGTATTGCAACATCATGTATGATATTTTATATTTGTGGGTTTTCAGGAATGAAAATAAGTGGTTTGGTTTGAGAATTTGGAGGTTGAGTTTCCCTTCCTTTTATACCCATCTCTCTTTAGTGTTAAGGAAGCTGCAGCTGAAAGCTTGGAGTGGAAGAGCTTACATTTGCTTGCCCTTTGACTTGCTATGAAAGAAGCTCATGTGGGGTCTAAGTCTTTTTATTTATTTGTTCATTTATTTTACATGAATGAATGAATACGATCATGAAGTTGGACACGCACTCTTATAAATTATATAATATGTATTTAATTAATATTTTGCATATGTCCTTATCTATGCACAACATAGATTAGATTATAATTATTTGACTAAAGCGTGCATTAAACAGCAGCCATCTGTATATTTTAACTTTACATATAATTTATGTGCTACAAATTTAGGGTACTATTCCCCCAAGCTTGTTCTAAGGATCACAATACCAATCCCGACAACTTGAAGTATGGTTCCATTTGTGCCTTCAACATGCTCGAACAAGCTTCTATTCCCTGACATATGGTTGGAGCAACCACTGTCAAGGAGCCATGTTCCCCTAGCTTCCATTTTCGATCACATAAATAGCAACCTTCATTTACCTCCTTTGGCTCTTCCGCAACATTTGCTTCTTTGTCCAAATCACTGAGCACCTTTGTGTTGCTTGGTCTCGGTGGGTTAAGTAAGGTTTGCACCTCTTCCTCTCCCTCTATACAAACCGCTGCATCCACGACCTCTTCCTTCTTTGCAATGTTGATCCCTAAAAGGTGTATACTTGACATGCAGTGCCTTTTCTTAATCTTGCTCGCTTAAATTGTTGAGAATAGATTCATGGCTCTTCAGTGAGCCATAAAGCTCATCTACTGTGAGGGTGTTGAGATTTTTTGGCTTTAATAATAAAGGAAACTACATTAGTAAAACGAGGTGCGAGGCTTTTGATAATTTTGGTCACCACTGCCTTCTTTGTGAATTCCTCTCCCAACACTCTGATTTGGAATACAATGTCAAGGACTTTGGTGGTATAGTCATCCATCTTTTCCCATGTTTCATCTTAGTTGCATCAAGCTCTCAGTGTAGCGAGTGCCGTTTAACTGTTATATTATTTGAGTTTCCTTGATATTGTGTTTTTAGCATCTCCCATTCTTGTTTTGCTGTGGTTGCTTTTGTGATCCTAAGAAGACCCTTTCATCCAAGTTTTGTTGGATTAAACACAATGCTTTTGCATCTTTCTTCATGATTTCAGTGAGTCTATTGTTGTCTTCTTCTCCTGGAAAGCCCTTCTCAACAATGCTCCATATATCCTTGGATTTGCACACCGTTTTCTTCTTGAGACTTCATAGATTGTAGTTCTCTCCCTTGAAGAGAAGAACATTTGGTTGAGAGGGACTTGAGGGTGAGCAACAGCCAGACATCTTTAGGCTATATCTCTAATACTAGTGTTAATGTAATGTGAGATGTTTCATAGGTAACACGCTAGCTAACCCACACTCAAGGATCTTAGCTTTGTGTTAATATAACAGAGGTATTATGTGACCCAGATGAAGCTGTATCTTCATTAGCTTAAAGGTAGTAGAACAGAACACAGTGGCGGAACCAAGCGGGGCGAATGGGGGCTTCAGCCCCCCCTTGGTGCCGAGAAGGCCACTGTGAAGTTGTCTTTTGTCTGACCTTGCCTAAGAGGGAAGCCCCCTCTTAACCTCAAGAAAGAAAATTTCATATAGTTCAGCCCCTTGCCTTGGGCCTTGGAATTGCCAATTAGGTTGTGTTGTGCTCTGCAACTTCGGAGTCCCAAGTCCTAACATCCTTACCATGATCAAGTCACCAGCGGGAGACAGTAGTCGGCAGGAGATGGTGTGAAAGTGTGAAGTATGAAGTTTTGAATTCTAAATTGAAGAAAGGCAGGTCGTAGGAATGAAGCAAGGATGAAGATGCTGAAGAGTCAAAAGACTCAATAAGTCATAGTCAAAGTCACACAAGACTTTAAGTTTGGATTCAAAATCCGGATTCGATATGGTGATTGTTATCGGGTCGTTACTTATCGGACTTAAACTGAAGTTCAATCCGAATGCAATACCCAAATTGGCATACCCTCAACAGTTCAAAATCAGGTCTTTGCTTAAAATCTCTCTTTTCTTGTCAGAACATGGAAATGTAAAGTAAACTAATGATTGTCAATCAAAGCGCTGACACAGCACACAAAAGTATCACTAGTATACAAAAGTCAAACAAGTATCTAATCATGCAGCTTAACTTGATTCGCAATTGTCCAATCAGCATGCATTCTTCGTCTCCACGCACACAGTAGCCAACAATATCAAAATAGTCAACTATCCATAACATCAATGCTTCTGAGTAGACTTATTCAACACCAACAGCATGAAAATGTTTATGGGACTAGAAGAGAATAGTTTATTAAAACCTTTCAGATATTTTATCACTGCGTGCTTTATTGTCTTCCGGCTTTTCCTTGGGCAGGGATGTCAGAACTTGGAGATGGGATCAGAAGAACTTCTTGGTAAAATCCTTTTATGGTTTTATCAATGATGGCGGGACTGGAAGTGTCATCGGTAGAACACTTTGGAAGGGCCACTGCCACCTCAAAGGGAAAGCCTTTTTCTAGTTGGCCTTGCACAACAAAATTTTAACTCAAGAAAATTTGGCCAAGAGGAGATGTAATAGAATTGCCACCATCATATGTGTTCTTTGTAATGCGGCTGAGAAAGGGACATCTCACCTCTTGTTGAGTTGTCCTTTTTAAGAAAGAATGTGGGCTCATTTTGCCACTTTTTTTGGCTCTCCGATCCCCACCTCTTTAAGAGAGGCTTGGTTCTCATGGATATGTTTGAACCCTTCTTCCTTGCCCCATGAGTTTTTTTTCTTATTAGAGCCATTTGTTGGGCTATCTAGGCTGAAGGCAATAGGTTTATTTTTTTTCTTGTGAATTTTTAGATGTATTTGCTATTATTCTCAAGATTGATCACATGATCATTTCTTGGTGCCTTGTAGCCCTTGACTTGGTCAGATCTCAGTTTGAAGATGCTCTTCCAAAGATTAAGCGCAATCTATACTTCTTGGGGAATCGGGTTTCAGAGCATCCTGATCTACCAGCTCTTACGTCAAGTGAGCCAGACAAACTTATTGATGGCGCCTAAGTCAGTTTAACTAGTTCAGTTGTACACCACTCATGTGTTTGGTGTACTTCCCCTCTATGGGACTTTTGTTGTTGCTTTTATTTTTGTTTTTTTGTCTCTTGTCGGGTTACACTTCTGGTAATCCAACTTCTGTGTACCCAGTGTTTTTTTTCAAAGAAGCAGTGGATAACTTATCCACTTTTTCAATATATATATATATATATATATATATATATATATATATATATATATATATATATAGTAGTTAGGAGATGCGTTTACACTTCTCCATATTTCAAATATAACCGTGGCAATGACCGGTTAATTTTTTTGATAAATCACTGAAGTTTGGTCAAATATCAGTTTGATCACTGAATTTTAATTTGTTTCAAAATGATCACTAAAGTTACTAATCATTTCATCGACATGTCACCTGATGGATTAGCACCTTCATTAGCTGACGTGGAGCTGACGTGGAGCTGACGTGGAGTACAGTCAACGCACAGGTGGAGGCCTCCACGTCAGCTAATGAAGATGATAATCCATCGGGTGACTTGTCGATGAAATAATTAGTAACTTTAGTGAGCATTTTGAAACAAATCAAAATTCAGTGATCAAACTGATATTTGACTAAACTTCAGTGATTTATCAAAAAAAAATTAACCGGTAATGACCCTAGGAGTAAGTTTAATTTTTACATATTTAGAGAAATGCCTTGCAAATTTATTAAAAAAATATATATAAAAAAAAAAGAGGAAATGCCTTAGTGCCTTGCTATCCAAACTCTTTTTAGAACCTATAAGTATCAAGATTTTTTATTGAATTTCTTCAAAAAAAAAAAATGTGAAAGCAGTAGGGTGGAAGTGTACAATTTGGCTTCATCAAGGTAATTTCTTCCATCTCAGATTTGTCACAAAATGTAAAGCTGATTATAAAAATAAATGATCAAACAAAAAATATCATGAAATGTAAAATGGTCACACTTGGACAGAGGAGAAAGCAAGCTTTGGCTGAAGAAGATGATGCTTTCTTACAGCCACTTCTCTCTTTCATATGCAAATAAATTTCTTGGTTTTGCATTTCAGACAAAGGCGTGGGTGGCATGCTGGCTGAAAACCAGCTGAACAGGGGTATACTTCTTCAAGGCATGACATGATCAATTTTCCATTGATTTTTTAATCATCAATCCATGTCAAGTGTGGAGTTGGTACGCCAACAAATTAAGTATGAATACACATCACTGAGTGCTTTCTCAGCCTCTCCATTATTCCCTATAAATTGCCTTCTTGAAGCCCATCCTTACTGAATCACACACACACACACAGAGAAATACAGCAAGAGAAAGAGAGTAAAAGGAAGCATGGCTTCAAACAAGACTAACTTTGTGCTCATGTTCACCCTTGTGGCTATTATTAGCACACTCACACGAGCTCTCAACAGCAACACAAAGTCAGGACTCAAGATCATCCATACATAAACACTAAGAATCATGCAGGCTTCTCATAAGAGTTCTGATCTCTAAACTCTGAAATTTTACTCCTGATCATCTCAGCCACATGAGGTTGCACAAACATGTGTGTGCTGTCCAGCATATGCAATATGAACTTTTGTGAAGCCGGCATAGATGCATTTAAACTCACAATGAACTGTGCCATTGGTACATCACTGCACAGCGACATCAAATAAACGTAACGACGTATGATTTAAAAACAAGATTATTGTAGGAATACACTGTAATGAATGGTTAAATAGTTTCAGCTCACCAGGAAATATAAAGACCTTTGATAGCATTCACCATCTTGGCTTTGGAGGATGGAACTGATAGTATACTAAAGCTGGGATATCTTTAGGACTGCACAAGAAAGCTAGGACTGATGAGAAAACACCAAGATCACAATTGAAAAAAAAAAAGGATAATATTATCATGTGACTAGAAATTCATAACGGGTAAAGAAAAGTATTAAAGTGCTTTGGTTATTGCTACTTTCATTAATAGAGTAACAGACAAAACTAGAAAATCAGTCAGAATGAGCTACTAAATGTCCAAAGTTGATAACATGAATGAGAGGGAATAAGGCAAAGATAGTTTTCGAGGACATCATTAATCGAGTACCATGTCATGTTCTGTGTCCCACAAATGTATAAGAATTTCAATGCATGCAATCAAGAAAAGTTGGTCAATCAAAGATAAGAACAAATGATTTACAGGACTAAGTATCTGTCCTTGTGCTGTTGAATGTAAGCCATTTAGTGGCAGCTTCTAATTGAGGCAATAACTATTCCATTCATCTCACTAGCTTCCCTATTTTCTACAGTCATCTCATCCGACAATTAAAGCTGCAAGAGGCACCCTCCTTTCAAAGGCCATCTTGAATTTAAAGGCCTTTGCAACATAAGAGATCAAACTGTCACATTTTATTTTTCAAAGCTTAACCATATTTAATGAGAACAGTTCTAATTTCATGCCTGTAATTTCACCATATCTTGGCAGTATCATTTGTTCTCCCACCTTGGATAGTGGAGGAAGAAGAGCTACTAGCAAACCACTAAAATTACCAGAGCATAATGAAGTAGAAAAACCTTGTTGCCATATAATTGCACCACTGCCACCCTATCTATCAAAGCAAACAAAATTGATTGAACTCATCTAAGGTAAGATGAAGCTCTTATGTTCCGATTTCTAATTTTATACAAATCACTTCAGTGTTTGTTCTTTAGTGCCACAAACCAAGAGATGAGATTAGTTAATTAAAATGGCTATCTTTACTTGAGCTCCAATCTCTTACTGATCTCTAAAAAATAATCTACATAGAGCAGGCCCTCCTAAGCACTGAACAAAGTGGAAAAGGGATTCGCACATTTTGAATGAAGAAAGAAGAGATCACATTAATCTTCGCATATCTCCTAGGCGGGGAGATGCAACTACTTCTAACATGGTTAGCCAACCTGTGGCCTCATCGCATCCAGGAATTAAAACTAACAGTCAACAAACAACAGAGTGATTCTATGTTACCATTTTCTTTTCTTCTTTTTTTCATGTGTGGAAAACCCTAAGCCCTCTCTGACTATGAAATACACTTCTTATCAAGGAGGTGAACATATAAATTTAATCCCAGATTACAAAAATCACAAACAACCTCCCACCTTTCCCAATCCATAAGAACCCTTTGCTCATATACAATAGCTCAGATATACAAACTAACAACATCTTGTCTACAAAGAAGCAAATACAAACAAAAATATTATCATTTTTAGCAATCAAAGAACAAGTTTTTCTTGCTGAATCATAAGCTAAAATTTAGTTTTTTTCCCCAATCACAGCATGTTCATCGTTAAAAAACAATCAAACAGACAGATAAACAGATGCAAAAACACCAGTTCGACATTGTCAATCATTCATTCGCTTTCTTTTTTACATTTTTCTCACAACACAGATCATCAACTCTTAAACCCTAGTTAACAGAAATCAACACAAAACAAAGACACATAATTCCACCATGATTCAAGTAAAAAACTAAATAAATCAAAGAAATCAATAAAAAAAAAATGGAACTAGCAAAGAATCAGAATCTCCAGGAGTTTATGGATGATCGAAAACCAAAGAGGAAAGTGGAGAGAGATTTACACCTCGTTCTCGGCGGAGGATCGAAGCTCCCTCTCCCGCGCCTCTCCTTTCCCAATCGATGAACACTTGTGCTAATGAGATCCGAGCATCCTTTTAGCATTTATGGCCTTTTAAACTATGGTATTTATTATTCCCCATGAAAAAATATCCTTGATATATTTATACCTTCTTAAACTTAAAAGTTTAAATGAAATTAAATGTCTTTTTATCTATAGTTTAATATATGTGTGTCTATATAAATTAAATGTCTTCCACTTACTATAACCCAGACTGGCCTATGACTCCTGATGGTTATCTTTATCATTCAGCTCTTTCTTTTTTTCTCTGTCTTGTTTATTCTGTTTTGTTTATTTGGTGAGAATTCCTGTTTTTTTTTTCTTTATGTGTGTCTGTTCCTTTTGTTGTGTTTGTACTGTTTTGTTTTCATTCAATAAAGTTGTGATTTATCCACTCTATTCAATATATATATATATATATATATATATATATATCATTGTTTTATTTATGTACCAAACATCAAAAGAAAATACCAAACATCAAAAGAAAAAAAAAATTAAAGTATTAAACCAATGATAACAGACATTTTTTACAATAAGCATTGTAGAAAGATAAATCACACTAAAATATGAGTAATTTATGATTTTAAAGGTAACACAATTCTTATGAAAATTCCATTTTACTATTATTTTACAACCAAAATATAACATACTATGCATAAATATCATTTTTATGGGGGTATATATTATGTATTACCCTTCCATATGCATGGCAAAATCCAAGTTTAGGGTTGGAAAGGAACTAGATGCTGAAGCAATCTGGTTTTCAGATTTTCATCAAATATTTATGCATTAAAAATTGGAAACAAAATAAAATTATATTCATGGCCAACAAGACGGCATACCTTCAATGACATTCATCCTGCAGCATGGCAAATAAACATAGAATGGAAGAAATGGCACAATGCTCCTGCTACTCTGCTAGAGCTGTGTATACAACAATACATGTTTTCAGAATTGAGTGCTATGCTAAATAAAACATAAGGCCTTGATAAATACAAGCTGAAAACAAAAATTACAACAAACAAACATTACAAAAATAATAATAAATGACAAATAACAAAAACGGGGTGGTAATTCTCCTAAACCATCAAAGTACAGTACTGAAGCTAAAGTCGGTGAAATGAGCAGCCAATGAATTACTCATCTTCCAGCACACTCCATATCATCCTGATGTTGGCCAATCAAAGGGAAAAAAAATATTGAAATGAATGCAATAGTTCATATGATCATTCTAAATACAACTAAGAAACCGAGCTTTTTACCAGAAAAATGACAGAAAGAGAAGAATAACCAGATAGGCTAGCTTGAAGAGGCGTCGTTTCTTTTCTTTATTTAACAAGTTGAAGATCTCTGTAACGTCTACCAGATGCTGCTGCTGCTGATACCTGGAAACAACACGACAGGTTTAGTACTTCTGCACATGAAAAGAAGTACCTTTCTCAAATGTGAATGACCTCAACTGGTGTACATTTAGTTCGCATAGTACTCCCTCGCACTCACAATAAACAAATATTATGAATATGCTCTGGTTTGGCTTGGCAATGGGTTAAACAGAAACTAGACAAGATAAGGAACGTTGATTGTTTTTGAAATTTAAACAAAGAATGATGAGAAATCAAAGTATGATCCTGTGTTCTATAATGAAGCATGATTGCATGTTGCTTGATAAGCTTATATTTATCATGTTACAAACTATGTATGAGCTACTTTTCACTTCTAAGAATGCACTTTGCAGCCACAAGAAAGTCTTGAGTTGCCTAAAGTTGCCATCTCAAGGAAAAAAAAATTAATTCACACATGAATAACAGACTGTTTTCTTCTTCAGTTTATAACATATGAGAATTCAAAACTTGAGAAACAGGAGGGGGCCACATAATCCAGCAAAATACAGGCATAGAACTATAGAAGTGTATCTTATGGGAGGTTCATCAGTATCTGAACATCATTTTCACTGCACCACGGATAAATAATATGCTGAAGCCACAACCTAACGTTATGGAGTACTTTAAGGTGAAATTGCACAACATTCAAGGTTTCCCTAAAACTTTGGTTGATATCATATGGCCAGATCCCTCAAATAAGGTACAAACCATCGAAGGAGACAAAAAGTATGAAATCACCTGAACCAATAATGCATAATTACTTTTTAAGTAAATAAAATCATAAGTATTCTTGCTCAAGTTGCAAATGAGTAAGACATTTATTGTTGGCAGTTTAGTGGAACTAATCATATTATACATAAATCAGTTGGAATTGAAAGTTGTATTGTTCCTAGGCCAGAAAGAAGCTTTAGTAAGCATGGTAGAGCAGAATAAACTACCGCAAATTCCTCGAAATACTTTTGACATTGTAAGGCACATATTATCTATTACCACTGTGGGCAATTGTAAATATATATTTTAACACGCAAGCACCAAATCAAAGTATGGAGTGATGACTTACAGTTTCACATTGTAATAAAGAATAGGCGCAGAAAACAGAAACATCAACCACTGTCCAAACAAGATAAAAAGTAGGCTTAAGATTCCTTGCAGGATAAACTCCGGTACAACCAAATAATTGATGCGCGAAGCTGAATCATAAGGGTTGATATAGTCAAACTCTAGGTCAGCCAAACACATAAGCTGCCAAAAAAACAAAACAAAAAAAATCCTACAGTGAAAAATACTTTAAATACAAGATTTAGTTCATAAAATTATCATGCATGATGTTAAGAGTTAGACAAGGTGAAACATTTACAGGAACTAAATCCCACAAAGAGAGAAACAATAGCGAATAGTTTTCATTCCCATAGGAATGGCAAATTGGCAACCAAACAATCATGGATATATATCACACACACACACACACACAAGAGAAAGAAATGAGAAGGCAGAGATATAAATTTGTATACATATCATGGTAACAAAGAATTTGGAGATTGCCAAACACATGCATGAGACAAACCCTTTTAAATAAAGATTTCTTTTACCTAAGCAAAATTCCATTAATCTTAGAGTCAAATAGTGTATGCATCATCAGCTTCACTTTAACCAAAGATCTCTGCCAAATGAAGTAAGAAGAAATGTTTCTTTGAAGACGTTCACTAAAATGCAAAGGCTAGTGTATGTAGAAACACACTTCTAAAAGCCTTTTACTAAGAAACCATTAAATTCATATTCTATAACAAGATCCGTATGTTTCTTCGAGCTTCCAGCATGCTAACTTGCTAAATGTAAAATCACTTCGGACATACTCATCAATGATGCACAAAAATGCCCAGCTAGAAAGATTTTGTCAAGTTTCTTATAATTATTTTCAAAAGGAATTGGCAATGATAAATCCAAAGCATTTCTTTCATAAAGCAAATATATACAATCAAAATCTTCAAAATTTGCGGAAATCAAATCAAAGTAGAAAAACTGTGTCAATTTCAGTGACTTTGTTGGCCTAGCTTTAATCCTAAACTTAAGATTTTTTTTTTTTCAAAAAGTCAAATTTTCAAATTCAGTATAGAAACACAAAGCATTCATCATTGCAAGGACAATGCCCAGAAGTTGCCCTCCCACCGCTTGGAAAACAAGTTCAGCAAACATAAATAAAGGAATCAACATAATCTGAATGTCATTCCCATTGATCAATCACCTGAAAGAATTTTTTTCACAGTTAATCAGATCCTAAAACTCCATCCCATGATCAAACATAATTGAAAGAATTATCCATCATACAAAAATCAAACAAAAATCAAACAAAACCTATTTTTTATAGGTTAATAAAAAAGGGGGAGTTTTTTTCGGGGATATTAATGATGGAAATAGCAATTTCACAAACAAATTGACATCACTGGCATTACCTGGTAAACGACCATAATGAGGAGGGCAATAAGGAGGAAGAAAGCAATGACCCATAACAAGATCATCCACGCCCCCATCCCCTGATTACTTCGTTGTACGAAAGAAGAAGAAGAAGAAGAAGGAGGAGGAGGAGGGGAAAATTAGGGATAGCTTCGAGCAATGAGATCTATAAGAGTAGGGACAGTGCCGGAGACGACGGCGGCGGCCGGAGCAGCGAGCCGCGGGACTGTGAATGAAGATTGCCACCCTCTCTAGGGATTCCATCGAGGGATTTTTTTTACTAATTGGACCCTTGAATACCAAAAATTTCATTTGAACCCCTCTTGTAGTCACCTTTCACTCCCTATCCTTGGTCTTGCCTCAGTTGGAAAATTATCAACAAACCCTTGTAATTTCTTTGTGAAAAGTAGCTGGAAATATGAAATTTCAAGCTTTTCAAAGGGGCAATAAGTAAACATAATGGATATTATAACTTAAGCTTTTCAAACCCTTGTAATTGTAGCTTATACATCATAATTTAAGCTTCATTAACCTGGATTACATTCATTGGCAGTGAACCATCAACACTGTGTTTCATTTCATTAACAACATTAAAGATGTTAGACTATGAGGAATTTGATGAATAATCTACAATGAGTTCTAAAAATGCACAAGTTTCTGCTAAAAATAACAGTTAATAACTGCTCTCAGAAGCCCAACCCTTTTTCTCCAATGCCAACCGAAGTGCCTGATGTGAATAACAATAGAAATTAATGAGATACAATAAAGAATACGAAAATTTTGTAGTACATTTAGTTATGTACCTTAATTCTCTTCCTGTTGATATCAAAGTCAATGCTTCCTACGCGAGAGGCGGAACGGTATTGAACAATAGATTTATCGCCAGGCGGGAACCAGAACTCGACATCATCTACAAGCTATAAGGAAGAATTTTTAAGTCGGTTTTCGAGAACAGGATTTGCAAAAACTAACTGTTGTAGCTCTCAAGTCTTGGATTTACCCCCAATAAAGGACTCTCATATTCAACCCGAATATAGTCATCCTTTCTCTCCACTACATTGGGTGTAAAGTTATCTGGCTTTGTTGATGTAACCTGCAAATTAGGCAACAGATTAAGCCATCAATGCTCTTGAGCTTTGCATTGATCTGTAAGAAGGTGTAAAGCCTTGGAACAATTGCTCTGACATAATCGAGCAAAGTTTTATGGAGAAAGAAATTATTCCTGTTTCACAATGTTTCGAGATGTGACTTAAGATCATTGATAAAGCATCAAAGTAGTATTCAAGCACTTGGATATGTCTTACCACTTGTAAAAGCTCTTTGATTGCTTCTTCTCTACTTATTGGCTTCTTTCTGCTTCCATCTGGAGGGTTGTAGTTCCTGGAGACAGTAATTATGGGAATATTACTAATGCCATCACCTTTAATTATATCTTAAAGAATTTTGTTGGATCACTAATCAGATATTCCCTGCTATAGTACTTCCACAAATATATGCTGGATAAATTATTGGGTTGATTGCTTTGACAGATATAAGCAGGGAAAGATGTTCGAGCAAAAGTATCCTATCCTAACAAGGAGCCATTTTCTTCTTAAATCCTACAAGCACTACAAGTTCAAGATATATGCTATTTACTTTAAGACATTAGAGAACACATGAGTACGGAAAGCAGGGGAAAATAAAAGATAACTTTCGAATAAACAAGAAGGGATTGCATATGCATTATGTATGATGGATTGCCAACTGGTGGTTGTGCTCATCTTCATCTGAATGTGGAAACCAATATTGTTCTTAAACCTATATGTTTGTGTGTGTGTGTGTATGCATCTCCACATGAGAGCATTATGGGAATATCAACAACAAAGGAGAGTGAAGAAATATCCAGAGAGAAGCATAGTGATGTGTAGTGCAATACTAATGCTTGATATCAGCAAGCAAACATTGTAAGGAAATTGTAATTAGGTGGAAAATTTTAAGAGTTAGAAACAGAAACATGCATGACATCTCCAAGATTTCTTTAGAAAGAAACATAAATACGAGATCATTGCTAAGAAGATACATACCATGGAGGGACATAGTGACTGGTATTGGAAATATCCTCAGAAGTAGATACACAAGTATTGGTTGCAGGACACAATGCTAGAGATGGTGGATTCTTTTGCACACCAAGATAGTTTGGCTTAGGTCCACTGGGCATCTCAACCATGAACACAAATCAATTATTAGAAGGACAAATTTATTGTTAAATGTTCAAAACTGTGCTATATCTGCAATATAGACCACAAGGTTGATGTCGAAAAATAATAAAGTACAGCTAAATAGGAAACAACAATCATACAATGATCAAAGATTCCTTAGAGAAATCTAACTTGTACTTTGAGAAAATCACCATCTTTCAAGAAAAAAGCTCTCTTGGCTAACTTCACAAATGCTCATTCATATGGGTTTTACATAAAATGCAACTTTATTTCTTTTGTTTCATAATGTTTAGCAACATTTGCTGCTAGAACGCAAAGTCACTAAATATCACAATCTCAGTCCAACAAGAAAAAAACATTGAAATTGGGAAAAACATTAACATGCTAATCATTCAATGAAGTGAAAAGGAGTGATTTTGTTTGAGATATTACCCAAAATGGAAGATTGCAGCCAATGTAGCAATCTCACTGGTCCTAAGAACCACTTCCCTACTCCAAAAAATACAGAAAAACTCAAATTGAATCAAAAGTTAGAGAAAAGGATAACTGAGCTGAAGATATATACATATATATATATGAAGTTAGCACCTTCTGCCAATCTTTGGAGCTGGAGATTCTTTGTGAAGAGAAGTGATTCCATAAGAAGAGCAGCAAGAGAAGCTTGGGCGCATGAAAATGGAAGCCATTAGAGAACTCTAAGAGGGGCCTCCTCCTTATCACTTGGCAAGCAGAAAAGAAGGCATTTTTATGATATTTTAGCCTTTTTTTTTCATATTATTTAATTTCCTCTTTTTTTTGTTTATCAAAATTAGTTTTTCTGTTTTTGTAATTCATATATATCCTAATATTTTTATTAAAACAAGACGAAAATTGGGGTCAGCATTATTTTTGCTTCTTGGTTAATGAATAAAAATATATGTATTTTATTTTTAAATTGGTTTTTTCCCATTTCATTTTTATAAAATAATTATCTAAAAAAATATAAATAAAAAAAGTGATGTCAAAATAATTTTTAATGCCAAAGTAGCCCGGTATCTTCTAGTTAGGGTTAAAACTTGAATATTTGGCTAGAGAGAGATGTTTGTATTTTTCTTGATAAATATTTTTCTTGCTCTTCAATTACTGTTGAAATAATTTACATGTTTCTTTCATGAATAATAGCATAATAAAATTTTATAAAATATTAAAGATCCAAACAATAAAATTTCACAAAATATCAAAAGACTAAACAATAAAATTTTATTAAAGAGCCAAGCATGTTTCTTTCATATAATTAATTTATTAAATATCAAAAGACTAAAAAATAAAATTTTATAAATATATTTTTCTAAGATTATAATATTTTTTAACTGTATATACTAATTCGTTTAATAATAAATCAACTCATCAAACAATAAACTTTAGCGAAAAAACTATATAAATCAATTTATAAAATATTAAACAGCCAAACAATAAAATTTCACAAATTGTTTTTAAAAAATATTATTTTTATATTATATGCTTTAAGGGAGGCATCGCCCACAGGTAAATTTTTTAGTATGTCACTAAACTTTGGTTTATTTTCACTTTGATCATCAAATTTCAATTTATATCAATTTGGTTATTCACCTTTAATTTGATTTCATTGGATAGTAAATCAAAAGATTTCAGCTTCCAAATAAATAATATGGCCCATTTCGATGACATAAACACCTCCAAAGACTTAATAATGTGTCATGAGGAGAACTGGTTTGGATTTTTAGACAGTCATGTAATTAATTGGGGTTAAAATCCTTGATTTATTACCCAATGAAATTAAATTAAACTTGAATGATCAAATTGATACAAATTGAAGTTCAGTGATCAAAGTAAAATGAGTCAAAGTTGAGTGACCTAGTAAAAAATTTACCCCCTAACTTCGCCCCTGTCACTGTAGATGTTTTAACTAATATAATATATTTTATGTAATTTATTCGCTTCATCCTAAAAAAACACTTGTTAGCTAAAATATATCAAACTTTTATCCTAATATGGTTTTCTTAAAACAAAATTTTAAAATAAAAATTATTAGACCAATTTATCATTGATTAAATTATGTAATTTTGTGATATATTTGTTTTTTCCTGTTATAAATATTAGGGTAAATAATCAATAGAAATTAACACAATTTATCATATATATATATATATATTTATATATTTATATAGTCAATCTTCACTTTGATCTCTCTAATATGATTTGTCCTAAAAAATTTCTCTATTTTAATATTTAAAAACTATAAGTCCCTCATTTTAATATAATTTGTTTTTAAGATGTTCCTTTGAGGATTTGTATTTTTCTAAATATTAAAATAGAAGGATCTCCTGGAGACAAATTATATTAATAAGGCAAAAGGAGCAAATTAATTATATTAGAGGACTAAATAGGGTATTCTATCTGTATACAAATTAATTTCAGGGAAAAATAGAATAAAAGAAATTTGAAGGGTTTATTTGAAATTTATGAGAAACTCGCGCACAAGTCCGTGCCTCTGCGCATCTTCCCTTCTCGTTTACTTCGGCCGGGAAGCACAGCGTCTTCCTCTCGGCACTCGGTGAGTGATTTCATCTCTCAATGACCAATTTCTCCTTCTCTTTTACTCAAAGATCATAGTTTTAGGATCCGTAAAACTAGTTTTTCTTTGCTAAAATTCGCTCACCATTGTTGCGAAGATGAAGGTGATGAGATATAAAGCTTTTTGAATCGGATTGTATACATTCTTTGTAGTTTTTGATTGTGAATTCTCTGTATTGATATGATGAAGTTTGTTTACGATTGTTTCGTGAGATTATGTTAATTTCCAATGCTGATATGCCGATTTAGTTGTGTATATGGGGTATTCGTCTGGCAAGCATTGTGGCTTGTCATTGATTTTTTCGCAATTTTGAGATGAATCTTAGGGTTTCTAATGAATACAATGATAAAAGTTTGTGTTTTTAAGGACTTATATATTAAATTTTGACATTGATAAATGTTGGAGTTGGAAAGGTGCTTTATAGTAGTTTTCTAGTTCATTTTTGCATTTCTTGGTATTAAGGAAGTTGTTTCATACTTGGATTTCCTTTTTCTTATGAGAAACGGAAAGTCAGACACTTTAGTAGTAAAATTGTAACTTTTGACTTCTTTTAAGGTTGGTTTGAGAGTTGTGTGTTAATGCAGTCATAATAGCAAGTGGAAATTTTGTCTGTTGTCCTTTCATCTATCTCCTATTTAGCCAATTAAAAGTTACCAGAGTTAATTTTCAGCAATGTCCTTTTCCTTTATATATCAAGCATAAAAAGCTTTAAGCTGTGTGGCTTCTTTAATCTCTCACCTTTATTGGTATATTAAACATTTCCAGTTATCCATCCACTCACTAACTATTAGAAACTGAGTTCCCTTCATTGCTAATTAAGTAAAACTTTGCTTAGATATCCACAAAGATTAACTAGTAATGCTAATTTTACATTAGTTCATCATTAACTAATTTTAACTTTGATATTAATCAGGATTAACTGTCAAATTTTGAGAAGCCTCAGGTGTCTCCTGAATCATGGTTTTTGAAGTATGGATTGCACTGTCATGTGATTATCAATCAGCAATTCAAATTTTCTTGGCCACTTTATGTTTTTGGATATTTCTTCTTACTTTATCCTTTCTTAGAAATTTATATTCCTACTGCCGTCCACCCATTTTTAGTTAGTCGTGCAAAGATTTGCAAGGCTATATCATACAAATTGCAAGATGGTTTCAATTGTGTTTTCCCCGGCAAAGACTGCAATTTCAAAACTAGGTACCTCTTGGGCTTTTCTTTATATGCATCTTTTGTATCTCTTCTTTTCGAGTATGTTCAATAAACAATTTCCTGTCAAAGATCACTTTAAAGAAACTTGACATAGTCCCTTCTTATGGTCCTGCATGCAATGCTGATAAATATAGAGGGCGCTTACTAGTCTCAAATTATTTCTACATGATGCGGCTTGAATAAGTGAGCCTCACGAGAAATATCTAGTAAACCATTTCCACCCACATTCACCTAAATTTCTTGTTGAATAGTACATGAATCTTACCCATAGAATGCATTAAAATTCATTTTAGAGACTGGCTGGTGTGACAGATCAGAGAAGGTGATCAGATTTTACATATATCCTCTTATGGAAATGCGTAGCAGCGTAAACCACCTCCATCTCATTCCATTTCTTTCTGTCATCTATCAGATGATAAATTCAGTTCTTTACAGTTCGGTACTGGGCCAAATGTATCATTAGGTGATACCAAACATCCAGTCTCTTCATTGAAGATGGTTGTTGGATTGAGCTTATGTTTTGTGTTGTAACTTTTGAATTAAATAGCAGATGCTACCTTATCAAGAATGTTTCATCAAGCTTGGAAATTTTCATTGATTTCTTATTGTACATTTATTATTATTTTTTATTTGAGCAAACAATTTTATTGAAACAAGGCAATTGACTTGGGCAGACCCAAGTATGTCCACTCCTATCAACCTTCCACATGTTCACATTCTTAATTGTGTCTTAAGCATTGGAATGCAAGCATTATTTTCCACATCACCTGGCTTCTCTCTTTATCACGACTATTTGCTATTTTTTCACATTATATACTTTTTCTTTTGCTGCCTTTCTTTTAAAGATATCACAGTGATGGTCTCATGATCTTATCTTCCGTCATGTGTGGCCGCCATTTATGACTCATAAATGAAATACATGGTTCACTGAAGTATAGTACATGATATGCATATAATGGAACTAGTTGTCTTCACAAGATTAGTATCAATCAACGATGTGGTGGGCTGCCCTACTGGATGTTTTTCACATCCCCATATTTTTGTGTTAGTAGTATAAACTGATCCTTAATGTCCTTTATACGCAATTGATGTGAAATTCTTTTATTGGTTTGTAACAAGTACTATAAGACATGGCCCTCAGTGTTTAGCTTTCGTTCTCAATGTTTCTTCATGTACATCCGCTCTGAAATTTCCATGAGGATGTATCGATACATTTTACGTTGTTTTCTTCAGTACTGCAGCTTAATTGAGGTCTCATATGCCATCTGTTGTAGTTTTCTCCCTAATGTGACACCTCTGACATGAAAAGGATGTCACTTTGTTAACTCCTGATTTTTAAGAATGTCTTCCTTATTCATCATTGTTACTAGATGCTTGTTAAAGAGTTTGCATCTGCAAACACTTTTGAAACTGTTTGTGTGTAAACTCTGCAGTTTTGATGCTCGACAAATTAACTTTTTAGTATTTTTGGGCAAGTAATATCCATGTGTTGCATCTTTCTTTCTAGACATCTCAAGCATCTTTATGTTAGTCTGATATGCATCTTGTGTTCCAGAAAGCAGGCTACAATAGAAAGCAATACAGAGAAAAAAGCTCATGGTTGGTTGCACAACAAACAGAAAAATGCCTTCCACCAATCTGTTGTGCTCCCATCAATAACAATACTGATAATCAATCTTAGTTTGGTGTTGATTTTGATTTCTATTTCCCTTTATTTCTCTTATATATATATATATATATATATATATATATATATATATATATATAGATGTAAACAAGCAAGCTTTTGCTGATTTGGATTCTTTTAGCAGGGAGGCAAAGTGTATGGCCCACTAAAGAAATACAAATGGTAGTCTACATCTGAAAGACAATATCAGCACATGAGCAGATGCATGCACAGTAATGGAAGCGATGCTCGCCCCTTCAAAGATGTCAAGCATAAATAGGTTCTCAATAAATCAGGGTGAAAACTTGTGGATCTTTATGTTTGCAAGGATAGTGACTGAGATCTCAATCTTATTGACATTTGACACCATTATTGCCCATCTTTCCTTGTTGAAAAAAAAAAAGCAGCAGTATAAAATTAGATTTGAGATTTAAAGAAAAATTTGTGTTAATTATTTTCCTAAACTTTTTTTTTCTTTTATGTTGTCAGGATTACAACAGAGAGAGAATCATGGGGCATCAGTTAGCCATGCAATATTAAACCAGAGTTTTGATGGAGTCCAAAGGTATTAAATTGTGTTACATGCTTTTATCACTCTTTAATGATCTCTTCCTTCTTTTCCATAATTTCACATGTTTGTGCCTGGCTTGTCAGCCCCTTCTCACCTTTAAGTAACACAGTTGACAAGTCTCTCTCTCTCCCTCTCTCTTTCTCTATAGAGCACACAGTATAACAGAGAGACACACCCAAACAAGGGCCTCCTTTCTTTTACTCCTTTTTCTTCAGCCATATTAAAGAGGGTTAAGAGAGAGACATAAAAGGAAGGCAGTCTTTTTGGGCTGAAAAAAATCTAAATTAGGACAAGACTGAGGATTAGAAGTGTGTTTAATGGAATTGGGAAAGGAAGGGGCAGATGGGCAGGTGAGTGAGCAATGACCATAAAATCCATCTTATGATTAGTCAAAATGAAAAGATGACCACCATTTCCAAACAAAGCTACGCTAAGCTAAGCTAAGCATATAGACCCACTTAGAACCACTACACCTAACACTAATGTCTAATGCTTTATGCTTGTATGCATAAATAAATTAAGAGGTAATGCACCTAATGACTCACAGAATTATTCAGACGAAAAGGCATCAAAAGGACTAAAAGTGGTTCTAATGGAGGAGTTTAAAATAAGTCTCTAAACACGTTAGAATGTATTAATTGTACACATGCTAGCAAAGAATAGGATGTTTTAGATACGTCTTGATACATGCCACCCCACTAACTCTAGACTAATCCCCCTTGACTCTATTCCTTTTTTTTCTTTTTTCCTATCCTCCCAATTTTATTTCCTGGGCTCCACTCTTCACTTTACTTAATCATCTCCTTAATCAACTACTTTACTTACTAATCCTCACAATTATATCATTCTTATGAATATCTTCCATTTCTCCATCTCCTTGCACTTGGTCAAGCCTGTCCATGACCAGAGTAGAAGAAAAGATGTCTCTACTTATCCTTAAAAATTCCTAGGTTACCCTCTCCCCCCTTCCCTTCTCTCTCTCTCTCTCTCTCTCTCTCTCTCTCTCTCTAGTGTCCCATGAGTTGTTGTTATTGTTGTTGTTGTTGTTGTAGTAGCAGTAGTGTCAATAGTACTACTAGTTCTTCTCTTCTTCATCTCTTATATTCTCTAAGAATAATAAGGCACATGAGCAGCAGCAAGAGCCCAAAAAGCAGGAATTATTTTAGGCTTAGCTTCCCCCCAGTTCCCCACTTCCATTTCCCACAACAAACAACAAACAACAAACACCTTCTTACTAACTCCCAACTCTTTTAAACACTCTTCCCTGAATGCGCCGTCGTCGCCGGGGAATGACTCGTGCTGACGAGTGATATACCCCCACCATGGCCACGGCCAACGCCAGCACCACCGTCACCGCCACCGCCACCACCACCACCACCACCATTACCTCTAGCTCGGCCGAGGACGCTACAGCGCGAACCGCAACCAAGAGGTACGAAGGCTTAGTCACTGTGCGTACCAAGGCGATCAAAGGGAAAGGCGCCTGGTACTGGGCGCACTTGGAGCCCATCTTGATTTCCAGCACCGACACCGGCCTCCCTAAGGCTGTCAAACTTCGTTGCGCGCTGTGCGACGCCTTGTTCTCCGCTTCCAACCCTTCGCGCACTGCTTCCGAACATCTCAAGCGTGGCACTTGCCCCCACTTCTCTACCTCCTCTTCCTCCCCTTCTCCTCATCCGAGACCCATCTCTTCTCTCCCTCCCCCTCCGCCTCCCCATCCTCCTCCTCCTCGCTCTTCATCCCCTCAACCTCCACCTTCTTCCCGCAAGCGCTCCGCCTCCGCCGCTGCGGCCTCAGCCTCTTCTCCTCCTTTCACATACCCCCTCTCGCCCTTGTTGATCCTTCTGCTTATTCTTCAGCTCCACCACCTCCTCCTCCTCCTCAGCAACAGCAACTTGTCCTCTCTGGCGGGAAGGAAGACCTGGGCGCTCTCGCCATGCTTGAAGACAGCGTAAAGAAGCTGAAGAGTCCCAAGGCTTCTCCTGGCCCGGCACTCACTAAGCCGCAGGTGGACACCGCCATGGCTTTGCTTGCTGATTGGGTTTATGAGTCTTGTGGTGCTGTTTCCATGGCGGCTTTCTCCAACCCCAAGGTCCGATCTTTTTTCCACCAGGTCGGCCTCCCTCCTTTCTCCCCTCGCGACCTCGCCGGCCCACGCCTTGATTCTCGGTTCGAAGATGTCCGTGCCGACTCCGACGTCCGTATCCGCGATGCACGCTTCTTCCAGCTCGCCTCTCAAGGCTGGAAAACCACTGACTCTATTATCACCCTCGCCGCCAACCTCCCCAATGGCACGACCGTATTCCGCAACTCTGTCTTCTCCCACGGCGGCCGCATGCCGTCCAAGTATGCTGAGGATGTTCTCTGGGAGGCCATCGCTGACCTCTGCGCCGGCGGCCCGCTCCACCGCTGTGTGGGTATTGTCGCCGATCGGTTCAAGAACAAGGCGCTCCGAGACCTTGAGAACCGGCATCAATGGATGATCAACCTCCCTTGCCAGCTCCAAGCTTTCCGCAACCTCGTCAAGGACTTCGCCCGTGACCTCCCACTTTTCCCCTCCGTCACCACCAACTGCTCCAAGCTCGCCATCTTCTTCAACTCCAACTCTCCTGCAAGAGCTCTCCTCCACAAGTACCAACTCCAAGAGCTCGACCACTCCGGCCTCCTCCGCTCCCCTCCTCTATCCGAACCCGCCGCCAACTTCGACCCCATCATGCTCCAGGACGTAATGGCCAACGCCCGCCCACTCCAATCCGTCATCCACGATGACGACTACAAAGTATCCTGCCATGACGACTCCGATGCCCAACAAATGGCAGAGATCATCAGGGACATGAGTTTCTGGAACGAGTTAGAAGCCGCTGTGTCACTCGTCAAGCTCGTGAACTCCATGGCCACGGAGATGGAGGCTGAGAGGCCACTGGTCGGGCAATGCCTGCCACTCTGGGATGAACTCCGTTCCAAGGTGAGGGAATGGTGCTCCAAGTTTGGTGTTGATCAAGATTTTGCAGACAAGGTGCTCGACAAAAGGTTTAAGAAGAATTACCACCCTGCTTGGTCGGCTGCTTACATACTTGATCCATTGTATTTGTTGAAGGATACCAGTGGGAAGTATCTCCCACCGTTCAAATACCTATCGCCGGAGCAAGAGAAGGATGTCGATAAGCTGATCACTCGGCTCGTCTTAAGGGAGGAAGCTCACATTGCCCTCATGGAACTCATGAAGTGGAGGTCCGAAGGATTGGACCCTTTGTATGCTCAGGCAGTGCAGGTGAAACAGCTCGATCCGATGACCGGGAAGATGAGGATTGCCAATCCTCAGAGTAGTAGGTTGGTGTGGGAGACGTATATGAGCGAATTCAAGTCGCTCGGGAAGGTGGCTGCTCGGCTTATATTCCTACATGCCACTTCTAGTGGATTCAAATGCAATACGACCATGCTCCGATGGGCTACCGCTCGTGGTCGATCGAGGGCGGCCATGGACCGTGCGCAAAAGATGATTTTTATTGCTGCCAATGCAAAGTTAGAAAGACGGGATTTCTTGAATGAGGAGGAGAAGGATGCGGAGATCTTCTTTGGCTCCGGCGCCGAAGATGATGTGCTTAATGAGGCCTTTGTGGATGCCTCCTCAGTGTAACATTTTCATTTTTAATTTTAATTTGATTTTTTTCTTTCCCATTTCTTGCGTTTTGTAGGATTGGATTTGTAGGATTGCCTGAATTCTTTCCACAAATTCTTCTCTCTGGTACTACTACCCTTTGTTGTTGTTGTTGTTCTTGTTGTTGTTGCCGCTGCTGCTGTGTTGATGTTGCTGTTGCTGCTGCTGCTGCTGTTCTTACTTGCTCAGCTCTTGATTTTGGTGGGGATGAGGAGTAGGAGCATGAGATTTGATTGACATTATCTTTCAATTATGATTAATTTCAGTGAAGAAGAAGAAGAAGAAGAAAGGGATGTATAAGCTTCTGTATTATCATTCTTCTTGTTCATATTGATAGCATTGTCAAATGAGATGAGAATCAGGAAGACTTGATGTTTGAAGTAGCATTTGGATTCTCAGTGAAATAATATGGATGTACATTTTGATGATGATCAATCAAAAAACTTGAATTCAAGATAGTTTACATGCTTCATCTTTGCCAACATCTAAACTGCACTAATATTGTTGAGTTTCATTGATCATCATCATCATCATCATCATCATAGATCGCTTTCATGTGTTTGTGTTTGATTTGATAGAAAAACAATAAAAGAAAAAAAAAGATAGACGCCAAACAGAACTCGCTGGAGTGGCTGTCAATCTACTTGTCTCAGACAACAAGCACTCATATGGTCTCAAATCAAAACTTTGAATTTGATCAACTGAACAGGGAGGACATAGACTTTGATAGATTGAAACTTGAAAGGATGATGGATTGGTGAAGAGTGAGAGAAAGAGAGAGAGAGAGAGAGAGGCTTTTCCACATTCTTTTACTAAAAGAGGGGGTTGCTGCTAGTGAGTTTTGAGCAACATTGCCTGGCCACTGCCCATCAACTGTCCACATCCATCAACCTGCACTTTCATTTCTCACACTCTCAGTCACACACTTGTGTCCAAATCCACCATTCAAAATCCACAGCTTTGATTGGAGACTAGTGAGAGTTTAGCAAAAGCCATGGCCATTGCCAACCTCGGAGAACATTCATCATTTTGAAAGCATTGTTTCACCTGTTATCTTTCTTCTTTCTTCATTCTTTCTTCTTCTTCTTCTTCTTCTTCTTTCTCATCTGAGTATTTCATGAAGGCCCCCACCATTGAAAAGAAAGAAAGAAAGAAAGAAAGCAAGCAAGCAAGCAAGAAAGAAAGAAAGAGAAAAAAAGAAAGAAAGAAGCTTTCTTTCCCATCAGGTCTTAGTGTCTGAGAGGATCTCAAAAGCTCATATTGTTGTTGTTGTTGTTGTTAAGGACTTTGGCCTTGTGAACTTGTCGGCAAAGATGCTAAGACAACGATACGCCAACGAGCTAACTCCCAACGACATCCTCTTTTTTTACACATTGTCTCTTTGATCTTTAACAATTTAATTTCCCTATTTTTTTCCCAACTATTATTAATAATATGTATATTTATATGTATAGTTGTATGCGTGGAAGAACAGTATCCATTCACGTAAAAATTTGGTAGCAAACAGTGCATGTATTTGTTTAATATATAATATACAATATTTAGAGAGAGTTGAAGAAGATATGCATGAAAAAGAGTGGAGTAGTGGAATCTTTTCAAAGGGGGGGTGTGTGTTAGGAAAAGTATTAACAACAGCACTGCCATCATTTGAGTTTGGATGGTTCATGCTTTGCTTCTTAAACATCTTTTCTTTAACCAAGTTATGATGCCTATTATGGAATGGAAAACCAACCCTCTCTCTCTCTCTCTGTCTCTCTCTTTCTCTCTCTATCAAATTAAGAAGAGTGTCTGTGTGCATGGCATGGAGTCATGGATCATCATCAATGGAGGCATATAACATACAACATGAGTCATGAGTGAGTACTTTTTGCATGTTTATAATTAGTGTGCCAAATGGGTTCAATTTTAACTCGATAAAATAAATTTTAAAATATAATATATTAAATTTTTGCTGATATTTAAATAAAAAAAAGCGGCAAGCGCTAGTCTCTGTGGAGTATGAGTTGGTTGTGACATCACCCGTGAGTTAATTTCTTCAATAAAATTCAAACCCTCACCACTCCGCACGCAACATAAAAGATTTATTTTGACGCCGTTAATTACTTGAATCAAGTGGCTTTTAATTAATATTTGATCTAGCACTTGAGCTATTTTTTTTTATTTAAAAAAAAAGCAGTTGTGCGATTTATTATATTTTAAATATTCGGTTTAATGTTTCAAGAAAGAAGACAATTTTATAAAATTATTAAAATATATCTCAGCTAAAGAAGACAAAAATCAAGAATATATATATATATATAACTGTCATCTTTATTACTTATTGATATATAATAAATAATATATGATTTCAAAAAACAAAAACCATAAATCTAAAATAAATTTAATATACCTAAAAATATTAGTTTATACCCAATTTTAATTTCTAAATTGAACTGACTGATAAAACAACAGATCATGTAATATATTTTATTTAAAAAAGTAAATTCTTTGGAATTTACCACAACTTGCCACAAACCAAGTATTTCAAAATGTTTAATATGCAATATAACAAATATATAGAATTATTTGGTTGGTTAATAATAAGAGAAATAAAATTAAATGGTGAAGCCCATTGAAGTGACTAATATGCACTTGGGTGGGAGACACAGTGCTTCCTGTCGGCAAGGGAGCTATGCAATATTGTTGACTTACCACCAAACTTGGATTTACTTTTTTTCACCCTTTTTTTTTATAATCATCTTACTTAATCTCTACATATTTATGTACAAATATATAATGTATTTATTAATTAAAATATATTATATAGAAAAAGATGATGATAATGATGATTATGATGATTAATTTGGTAATTTGAATATAATAACTTTGTTGCAGGAAAAAATAATTAAGAGTCTCTAATATATGGGACCCTTTTTACTCACCTTTTTCAGCTAACATTGTTATTATACTTCCTCACCTTTTGGACCTTTTGTTACTTTGTTTCTCTATAAATTTATTTCTTCTCTCTTATCTTTATTATTGGTACTAGTGGGGTTGTGGGATGGGGTAGGGAGTAGGGGGGGTGGTTCACTTTCTTGGTTAAGTATTGCTTGTGTTTGGTTTGATGTGGGGGGTTCACTTGCATGGAATTAGTAATCACATTCATGTTGAAATTTATAACCTAACCTACACCATAGCATGTATTTGGAGAGAGATATATATAGAGACATAAAAGGAGAGGGAAGGGTGTCTCTTTCATTAAGGACATTTCTTTGTTGATTTGAAAGATGATGGAGCTAAAAGTCCCATGTCCATTATTATTATTATTATTCTTATTATTATTATGTGTCATATTCATTTATTGTGTGTATATTAACTTCAGACCTAAACATTTTTTTTTTGTGTATTTTTACAATATTATTTATTTATTTAATTATTAAAATAAATAAATCATAAATTTATTAAAAGTATACCAAAAATAACATAAAAGAATTTATAACAACAGACCAAGAAATCAAAAAGGAGAATTCATCACTAGAGGTGATAAACTCTAAACATGAAATAAAAAAAATAAAAAAAGAAACAAATACAACTGAGAGGAAAGAGTCCATCAGAAGATGATAAAAATCTACTTATACTGTCAAAAATATCGACTAGATCAAGTAAAAACTACTCGATATCATTGGAATTTCTTTCCGGTTTCGCTTTCAATAAATTTGTCATTGCACTTATTAGTCTATTCCTTAAAATTTTAATTAAAATTTGTTTGATGTTGGTTTGTTTATATATATCTATATCCATATCTATATCTATTAATTTCAATATTTTTTTAATAATTTATATGGCTCTAAAATTATTTTCTTTGTAAAAATAGTCTTAAGTTGTTGTTTAGTTTTTTTTGAAACAACATATAACTTTTTTTTAAAAAAAAATACATGCTTAGTGTTTTAAACGCCGAATAACAAATTAAATATTTCAATAGGATAAGTTGTAAACTATCAACATCATTGATAGTAAGGAGATACCTCTAAGGCCTATGCTTTGTACCCTAGTGGGCTCCATTTTTTATCATGTAATTTATTATTTAATAAAAATAATTAAAACAATTTTATGTTACAATTTCACCTGGGGCATCATTTTTACTTTTTTACTTAAAATAATGAAGCAACCAACCTCTAAAAAAACATAAAAAACTTAATAAAAAAAGCTTTCTCTTTCATGCTATATAAATAATTATGATTTTGACAAATATATATAATGTATTCACAAGTTTCCCATTTTGAAAACAATAAATTTAAACTTAGCATGAATGTGATGCAAAGGGGTTTGAAACAATTTCCAATGTGATGAGTCCCAATTCACATTAAAAGTGAATTGCATATATTTATATCAATGAAGGAAAATTGTGTAGACATGCTTTGAACTATTTGAAATTTGTTTAAGCTCATAGCTTTCTTGACTAACTAAAAGTTTGATGGGGAATGGTGCATCCTTTTGTGGCTCCATCTTTTTTTTTTTTTATTATTAATCACAACTTTGTACATTCTTCCTATTTTTAGTAACCATATATTTTTTAACTAAAAGAAGAACATGTGACTCTAAAAAGCATTAGTTTTAATATCACTAACACCACCTCCATAATGAATGCTTCAAATTTTTTTAATGATTAATATAAAATTAACTCAAAGATCTATGTATAAGTGCCAATATTGGGTTGGCCCAACATTTAAGACACTTATTTTCCATGGTACTGTCAAAAGTTCAATTTTCACCTAATTCATAATGAGTAAAGTCATCTATGTGTATGAATAGTACAGGTACCTCATGCCCAGGATGAGGGTTTATGATATATTCAAACCAGACTCGTCTACATCTCTGATAATTGTGTCTATATCTTTGATAATTGTTTGTCCATTTTGTTAATATATATACATACATGTATTAATGTAGTAAAGGCTTACGAGATGAATGCAAAGATAGTTTAAAACTAATTTCATTTTATTATTACTTTTGAAAGAGTATTTGATGGAAAACAAACTTGATGAATAAGCAAGTATTCATTCAACAATTAAGTACTAAATATTTCTTTTATTTTATTGTATGCCTTATATTTTATTGATAAAGTTTGATGGGAAATGGTGTATGCTTTTGTGGCTCAGATTTTATAATGAAAACTTTGTAGATTGTTCCCATATCCAGTAAGTATACTTTTTTGTTTTACTGGAAAGAGAAACATGTGGCTCTAAAAAGCAGAGATTTTAATATAGACAGAAGTATGTGTGGCTATAATTTCACTTGTACTATTACAATTTAAAACTTAACACTCAATTTAACATAATATACTTTTTTTTAATTCTATAACTGTTTACACATATGTGATCATGTGGAAAAATTTGTAGTAAACATTTCATTCGAGATGTCCTTTTTTTTTTTTTTTACTATAATATAAGATATTATAATCTTAATTTTAAGTTCATATCCTATTGAAAAAAAATTTAGATCTCAGTTTACATTGAATGAAGACACAAATATGTTAAAAGATTAATTTCACATTTGTGCAAATTCAATATAAAATTTATCTACATTTTAATTAAAAAAAAAACGCTTATTTGAACTTAAAAGTTGTCTTTTTCAAAACAAATGAAAATGAGGGTGATGGAAAATACTTTCAAAATAAAATGATTCAAAGAACTATATATATATATATATATATATATATATATAATTAAAACAATAATATATAAATTTAAGTGGTCCTTCACTCATTATGATTGGGAAGTCAATTGAGCACGTGAGAGCCATCCGTTTCAGAAGATTAATCAAAACCATTGTCTAGTTTTTCATCCGAGAATATTTAAATATGTGGGGACCTTATTACTATTATTGTTATTATTGTTATTCATATTTATATTAATTAATATTCAATATTTAATATTTAATATTTAATATTTAATATTTAATATTTAATATATTTAATATTTATTTTAATAAAGGATGAAAAAAAGGAGCAAGTAGCTCATCTTTTGAACAGGACCACAGCACCACTTTCGATGCGTTCCGTACATCGAATCTCGGTTTTTCTATTTTTAGTTATGTTCACATTTTATTCTCAAAAGTTCAAACTGAAAACAAACTCTCAACGGACATTTTATTATTATTAATTGTTTTTTATTAATATAATATTTATTTAAAAATTCATTAATAAAAATGGGTAACATGAGTACTTCCTTTTTACACTTTGCCAAGAGTTTGATGTAAACTATTATTTAAAAAAAAACACTCATATATATAAATATATGATAAGTTGATATAATTAATATTTGATAAAAAAACATTAGAATTTGTTGGTTTTATAATTAATATGCTATGATGTTAATATGAATATAGATGAAATATTATTTTGCATAATTATTTTAATATATCTGTACTTTTACATGATGTGAGTTAAGATTCACATTCTTTCTAAATAAAAATGTAAACACTATTGATAAAATTAAAAAATTGATTGGTAAAATCACAAATACATCACTCATTTATTATTACCTATATTGTGATAAGTGACTATTAATTTTCTTTGTATATATATAAATATATATATAAACAAAATGGAGGACAGACAGCATAATAATAAAGTTAAGTTGATGTGACCATGCAGAATCCAAGCATATCTAATTCATCTCTTTTTATTTAGAATAAACACTGTGCCAATAATTTAAAAAAAAACAACATACCTTTAACAACTTCAACCACTTCAATTGTTTAATTGTTCCATCTTTCCCTCTCTCTCTTTTTTTTTTTTTTTTACTTGATTAATTCCATGATAATCCTAATTTATAATTTACAAGCCAAGCATCATCTGAATTAATTTTATATTTATCACAAAATATTGAGTTATAAAATCAATAAACTTTTATTTTTTTTAATGTCGCTTTTAGAAAAGTTGATTTTTCTTATGTATTTTTATAAATAATATATTTACAACAAACAATGAATTGACAAATATCTCGACCAATCAAATGTCATATCTTTCCATCTAATATTAATATATATTATCGCTTTGATTTTATAGCTCTTGCGAGTCATCATTATTAGCACGAGAGTTATGCTGAAAAAATAATAATAATTTTAAATTTATTAAAAAAAAGGATTTTATGATATTTTATTGGCAATTAAGAAGCTTTGTAAGCAACTTGATTATGTATTAGTTTAGTTATTTAGCTTAAGTTTTGCACTGTTATTAATACATGCAGTATATATATATATATTAGGATTGCTGATCTCTAGACAAGAGAAAGAAGAATAGAATCGTGATGTCCACGTGGCTTCCAGTTGCCGTCCACTGAGGGTGGTGTGTGTGTGTTTGATCCCACACAGCGGATCTTGATTAAAAAAAAAACCAGGGTGGGTCACCACCTGATCAAAAAGCAAGGACTCTGATTGGATGGTACGGAGCGAACAAATGCATCAAGTGGGCAAACAAAACCGGACAAAGACCTTTGACCGGTCAAACGAGGAAGGAAAAGGACAAAAGCGACCTCCTTTTCCTGGGTCCCACCCTAAAATCGTACGGAGGAAAGCAGAGCCACGGGATCATAAGTGGGATGGTGATCGGATGCACAGTAAGAGAAGTCGGTGGGTGTGGGGTCCCCTGATGCCTATGTAAGTGACGTGGTTCTACAGGGACGTCCACGTGTCACAAAAAACACGAGCGAGTCACGTGATGTGATGGGGTTTTAGGGAGTACTACGGGGGAGCAGGTGGGAAGATCGCGCGACAAAACCGGGTGGCTGGTTCCGCCGACGGTCATCTTATCTCCGATCCAGTTCTCCGCCGGTGAACGGTCATTTTAACACCAATTGTCCTAATTTTATATATATATATATCAATTTTTGTTGCCAATTTGACAACTTAACTAATAATAACAAATAGTGAGATTTAAGAAAATATTTGGACAAGTCAGCGATATAAGATAGTGACATTAAAAAGAACTTATTTTTTTTAAAGAACAAACATGAGAGACATCCTTCCCTTTTGAAATTTTATTCTATTTTTATTTTTATTTTTTTAATTTTTAAAAATGTGAACTAGCTGGAAAAAAAAAAGCATGCATATATAAAAAATTAATATCTTTAATATATTTTTACCTTTACTTCTTATCAGCTATTGTTCGAATAAGTTTTTTTGACACAGACATAAGTAATTTATACAGAGACTTGATATTAAAAGATGGTTAGCAGATGACGAATCTTTCCTATAATTAATAGAAAAATAAAACAATTATAGGAAGACAATAGCACCCCTCCCCTAGTCCCTCTTAATGTCCCATCAAATTTTTTATCTTACTCACTATAATTAGTAGTTCAAAGTTAACAAACATGAGAGATATTTTTCTCTTTTGAATTTTGAATTTATTTTTATTTTTAAAAATGTAAACTAGCCGAAAGAGCGAGTATAAATAAAAAATTAACATCTTTAATATATTTGCATCTTTACTTTTTATCAGTTTTGTTCAAATCAATTTTTTTTGACATGTACATGAGTATTCTATATAAAGACTTGGTATTAAAAGATGGTTAGCAACTTAACAGACGGTGAATCTTCCCATAATTAATGAAGATAAAATAATTATAGGAAGACAATAGCACCCGTCCCCTAGTCCCTCTTAATGTCCCATCAAATATCTAATCTTACTCACCATAATTAGTAGTTCAAAGTTAAATGTATCCTCCCTCTTCCCTTGTTCATTGTGGTTGTTGGTCTTCCTCTCTTTCTCCACCATGATAAAGGAAAAAGGCCACAAACCAAGGCCCTTTTTCCTCTCTTTCTTTCTAACTCCTCTCTTCTCATTTTCAATCATAGTTATTTGGTACCACATTTGAATATTTATATGTAATTATTATTGTTACTATAATTAATATATGCATATAGTTTGAAATTAGGTACATGTATGGGTCCTCTTAAGTAACTAAATATCTTGGCCGGTGGGCGGCTAGCAAATCATGGTTCTCTCTATTTGAAAGTTATGTTCTTTAGGTGTGCCCACCTTCAACCCCTTCCATTCTTTAGAATGTCCTAAGTTCCTTTGTTTAATACTTTTAATTGATTAAAAGAGGAAAGGTTTGTTGTCTATTGGTTAGTGAGTCTAATCACTAGTTTGATAACAAGTTATTGATAGTGAGATTCTTTTTCTTAATGTCATGAAACTTGCAATGGATTTGGTTGTTTTGGAGGTTGATTATGGTTTCTATACATTTTTTTTTTCTTCTTCAAAATAAAAAATTGTTTGGATATGTTTATTAAGAGGAAAAGAAGACTATCTCTTTAGATTTGTGGGTCTAATCACAAACTTAATAACAGTTGATTTGCTAATGGTTCTTTCCTTATTTGTAAGACAATGTATGAGTGGATTTAGTGGTTATGAAGGTTGATTAAGGTTTCTATAATATAATTTTAGTGGTTATGAATTGATTGATGATGGTTTCTTTCCTTATTTGTAAAATTATGAATGGATTTAGTAGTTATGTGGGTTGATTAAGGTTTCTATAAAAGTTATTTATTGTGTTTGTTTATTGAAAAGCATGTGAAAGTTTGGTTGGTTGAATTGGTGCCCACACTTGAGCCTCTCAACTCTTTTTCAAACATTCACTTATTGTGTCTTTTGTTTAATTGAATAGAATGAAGAGATGAGGATTTCTTTATAGATTTGTGGGACTAGTCACTAACATAACAACAAAAGATTGCTTGTGTTTTCTCTCTTCATTTCATGATATTATGAGTGGATTTAGTGGTTATGATATCTCATTTCTTATGTGTGTGTGTGTATATCTAAACTTTTCTTTTTCTTTATTTATTTATTTTTTTTGTGGTGTGATTGAAAAGATGGGTGAGTGTAGTAGTTTTAACTAAAATAATTCTCAGAGAAATAGTTTATTTGGTTAATGTAAAGATAAGCTCTCCATTCTACATCTTTATTGTATTTTATTTTTCTTAAAAAAAAAAAAGGTAAACCACTTTTATTAAGAGAAAAAATATATATATTTATCATTTTTTCATATACATAAAAAAAACAGAAAAGAGCTAAATAAATCATTTGCTCATTTTATATATGATTAAAAATATAGATTTGAAGAATAAAAATATTCAATATGAGGAGAACAATTAGAAAAAATTTTATGCGTTCAACTCAATGAATATAAATCTTTTCCAATGAACAATATCTCTAACATATCTTCATATCTACCGTCTAATTATGTATATTTTATTTATTAACATTTCAACTTTGTTAATTATTTTTGAGGAATAAAACTGATTGATTCACTTTGTTAATATGACTTTTATAATTAAATTATTGTAGCTTTGCTCTCATCACCAAAGACTACTACCAAATGTATTATTAACTCCATAGCTAACAACTGTTTGATGAAAAAAATAAAATAAAGTAGAATACACTAATAAAGTCATAATGACTAATAATAAAATCAATGGAAGATAAATTATATAATTCAAAAGATAATACTTGTAAAATAAAATAAAATAATGAGAACTTAAAAAACACAAGTAAAAAAAAAGCAAGAATCTGGAATATAATTAAATGGTTGTTAGAAGAGGAAATGGTCATAGATTGAATTTGAATAATAAATATTTTTTAAAAAATAAGTAAAAATATAAAAAGAGTATCATAGACCGGGAGTAGTCATCTACATCTTACAGTTCGATCTGATTTGTAACTCCAGACGGTAGTCTTGGCTGACTTAGTTTCCTCTTTCTTTTCTTGTTTTGTTGTCTTTTTATATATATATATATATATATCTTTCGCCCTGGTGAGGATTTCAAACTTATTTTTCTTTTATGTGTGGTTGATTTTCTTACTTTGAGTTTGTACTGCTTTATCTTGTTATTTTAATAAATTATAATTTATCTATTTTATTAAAAAAAAAAATAGTAGCATGGTCCCAGTTAAGAATGATAGTTATTCAAGATTAAGAAGAAGAGAATGATGATGATGATAGTGTCTTAAGAGTCTCAAAGTGTTATATGTGTGTGTGTGTGGGTGTGTTGGATGGCATGCCAAGTTGTTTTCCCTTGGGATTCCAACTGTTGGTCCAATCTGTTTGACTGAACATGCACTCAAGTTTGCCTGCAGAATCCCACTTACTACTCATTTATGTCTTTGGAATCCAATAATTAAATCATCTCTTACTTTCTCTCTCTCTCTCTCTCTCTCTCTCTCTCTTTTTCTCTCTTTTTTTTTAATTTTAGATTGACTTTTTTTCATACTTTTTTTTTAATGAAACTTTCTCAAACTTGATTGTTTTGAACTCTTGAAACTATTTACATTTTGGTTTGTTTTTATTTATTTATTTCTTTCTTTCTTTCTTTAAAGGGTACTTTTTAATCTTGGGAAACAAAAAGCTTTAAATATAGACAAAAGACGTTTCATCTTTTTGTCATAATTTAAGGGGGTTTGTTTGGAGATGATCACTTTACATTAAAGATCAAATGATAACTTATTTTGTTTAAAAGAGAATAAATATAAAAACATACAAGCCAAAGCCACAAAATAACAAATATATACAAGTGACCTCAGATGGTGAAGATGACCATCAAATATATATTCAAAATTTTTATTGGATATATATATATATATATAACACATAGGAAGGCACTCATAAAAATTTTTGGAATGTTTGGGAAGGGGATGTATAATGAAACAAAAGAGTAAAGACACACAGTAGTATGAATAAGAATTAAATAGGAAATTGGACTTTTATGCAAAAGAGAAACAGAAAAACATAAAAAAGAAAAAGGGTGAAAGGGAGTAGCAACAAGTAGGAAGGCAGGAGGTGTCCTGTCAAAAAGATAGAAGAGAAAATTGAAAAGACGTAGAGACTATTTAGACTCATATGAATATGAATATAAATGAATGAATGAATGAATGAATGAGGCAGTACCTACCACCACTTCAAATCAATCTCTATCAATCTGCACCAAAACCAATAAATCAAATCAGATCAAATCAATAACATAAGCCTCCTTGATTTGACCCAAACTTAACGACCCTAGCCACATTAGCTTGTCGGATTGTTATATATATATATATATATATATATGATAGATAGATATATTAGTTTGGATGGCTGAGAATATTCCCCTGAATTTTTTTGATAAGAAAAATAGTAAACTTTTTCTTGGGCTACTCTTAGTCTTACCTTATATGCCTCATGCTTCCAATTAAGCAGCAAAATCAGTAATGATAGAACAGCAAGAAATTCACAAAAGCATGATTTGATACGTCTTATAAGCTAAATTCCCTGAAAAACCCTACTTGATAATATGGATCATCATACAATTCAATTTAACTGTAGGAATTAAAAGCATATCTGACAAAACTAAAAAAAAAAATAAACACTAGAGGTAGTAACATCTTTTTATCAACCTTCAATAAGACTAGCTGTAACTATTCTTTTTTGCATAACAAGAAAGCTATTGAGAACTTGAAAGCAAGGAATAATCCTGCATTATTTAACTTTGTATGCATTCCAAAATCCTCCAATTGCTGTGTCAGGGAAATAAAGATGTGAAGGCATCTGAGTTGTGTTTTCTTTCATCAGTCTTTTTTCATTGTAGTGAATTCCATTGGATACCTGAATACACTCTGATGAAGGGAAACTGGAGGAGACAACTATGAGGTAAATTGTTTTTTTCCTCTTTTCATGATGAATGGAGTTCTGGAGTCAGCCACAATTTCACCTTTTTATCCACAGCAGCTGTGGCTAAAACTAGAGCAGGTTTACCCCCTGTAAATTTTGTCACACAAAGCAGTTAAAAGTAAGAAATTGAGCTAGTAAATGCAGAAAGATAATAATAGAACTTTTAATGTTGCTAATTTATTATATCATTTGGCAATTGCTGTGTAGCATGATTCGAAGTTCACTGAGAAACTTTCTTAACCATAGAGAGTAAAAATAAATGAACACTACTACTGGGGCAAAGCTGCACAAATTTAATTCTCCTGGAACCCCCAGCTATCAGAAACCTTTGCATTTGGCTGATAAGTTACTGACTTGATCCAAAATTTGTAGGCCAAGGAACCTAGAACTAATAGGAGTAGGATACCAGGATGTGCCCATATCAGAGATATTATATATTTTCAGGAAAAATTTCTAATCTGTTACCTGCTGGAATCAATTGAGGGGCCCAAGCAATGCCAGTAATGACACCTGTAAAAAATGTCAAGGGCGGCGTTAATCAACATAAATAACAAAAGGAGAAAAACAAATGAATTAGCAAGGCATTAAGCAAACTTCATTGTCCAATTATTTATATTTCATAAAGCCACATTTCCTTGAAGCTTTTAATGAATTAGTGGAACGCCAAATATAAACCATAACTTAAGTCAGAATAGGTAACTGATAAAAAAAAAAGGACAAATGACACGCGGTTGTCCCCAAGAAAAATCCTTAAATAGATCTTAATAGCATGGCCACATTGAAGATATTTTACAAGCATGTTAAGCATCTGGATAGATGGACTCGACAATTCAAACTACTCATAGCCTTTCTGGCTTAGTTCACTCTTACCGCTTCAGTTAAAACAGTATTTAATGGCCATTTATTTGTCTCACCTTGAAAAAATGAGCCTTAAGGCATTTGTAAAGGCCTTTCTACACACAAATCTAAAAGGCAAATGCATGCTCTTCTGCCTACAAAAAGAAAGGCGAAGCCTGTAGCCCATTCTCATTTGGTCAGGCCATCCTTTAGAATTTCAACAATGCAAAGGAGAGAAATTACAAAATACATAAACATGAACATAAGCCCAAGAAGAATGTAAAATTGTTCAGAATTGTAAAGCACTCATGCAGGATAGAGTTGCTACAATCTGGCAGTGATATCCTAACAATTTGGAAAATAGAGACCTGCCCGATTTGAAACAAATTCAAACATTCAAAGAAGCCCCTTTTTTATTGCAACGGCTGCAAAGAAAATGCCATACATAGCTTCGTTATGCGCATAAGTTTATGATTTACAGGGCACATTATCTCCACTCAGAAATCAAAACACAAACACCTCTAGATTATAAGAAGTTCTTGTCCTAAACGACAGTTCAAACAAAGTTAAATAAGTTCTTAAGTTTTTCAGTCATTTTGAGAATAATACAAGTTAATGCGCATCTTATTATCTAATTATCCATGCATTCTATTATGTGTCTCCCATTCATTTCCATGTCATAGTCTCACATGGTATCAGAAGATATGGCCAACATCAGATTAGTTCGCCTGTTTGCCATATAGATTCTTTTTATGTTTCCTTACTTGGAACATGTAACACACTTCTCACCCATAATGAAAGGTCGCAAAGGAGTTGCAGGGATTGAGTTTGGGATCAATATAAATAATTGCTTGGAACTTTGCAGTGCAGCAAGAACAATACAAAAGAGATGACACTTATCCAGACAAGTCTAGTGTATCAGGGTTGTAATGATATGATTTCATGAAAGTTGATTGTGAATAAAGAAGAGGTACATAGCAACATGGAAAGGGAACTTATCAAACCTTCATGTGATTTGTCAGCAGTGTCTAGAACCTTTCCAGTCTCAGCACATAACCATTGGAGAATCGAACCAGAAGTAGCCGCAAGGATCTTGCCATCGGGCGAGATCCTAAAATGATCATAATGCAAAGTAGAACCTTTTGCATCACGAAGTGGAATAGAAAACACTTTCAAAGTCTTCGGGTCCTCATCAAGATGATATCGAACTGAACAGAAAAGGGAACAGTTGCAGAATTAGAAGAAACTAAGACTGGTAGTTTTAATATAGTAATTTTCTCAGAGAAGAGATCTTTCACCAAAAACCATCATATGCATCATGAGCATGTTAAATATCAGTAACACATGATTGTTAGTTGTTACTGTTAGGATCCAATGTAGTATTTCAAGACGAGTACAGAACAGAAGTAAGAAATCAACACACAGACAATATAAATATATATAATAGCACAAAATCCAGAGCTTTTTCCCAGATGGATAAGAACAATGATGAGATCAGTCAATAAAAGCCCATATATATCATGCTTCACCTATAATTCTGCTAGAAATAGCTGAAAGATAAGGAATGCAAATCTTACCAACATTTCTCATAGAAAAAATGTTAAGTACAGCAATCAACTTTTGAAAAGTGTCAATTTACTCTAGCATACCATTGATATTCCAAACTCTAATTGAACCGTCTTTAGATGCTGTAATGATCTGCTCTGAACTTGGGGTAAAACATAAACAGGTTACCGCACTCTGCGCACAAAGAAAGTCATTTGGTATTAAAACCATAATCTTTGAGGAAATCTTAGTTAAAAGCAAATTGAAATCATAATCAAGGCACAAAAATTAGACCGCTCACAAGAAATTCCAAAAGCTAAACGAAAACACAAAATGACAAGAGGCCAGCAACATTATAAAGGACTTGCATAAAAGAAAATAAAACAACCAACATATAGAATGAATAAAACATGCAGGGTGAAATATAGAAAACAGTCAAACAAATTGAATGCAGGTGAAAGAACGTAGTACACTTTTGGATGTACAAATTTCTTTGATTTAATCTTATTGATAATACAAATTTGTTTGATTTAATAGGAGTATCTATGTTTCATCCTTCAAAGCATCAAACAGTTACCAGGGAAAGGAACAAAAAGCAAGTACAGCCTCATAGATGCTTGGCAGACATTTGAATTTCACATAATAAAACAAGATCAAGCAAAATGCATGAAACAGCAATTCAATGAGACAAATATGAGAAGCTAGAATAATAGGAATAGCCTCAATACATACCAACCCTGCCTAGTGTTAAACAAAATCAGACAATTAATCAACATTACTAGGAGTGGGAATCCATCCTACAGAGGGAACTAGTGCCCGCTTAGAAAAAGGAAATGCTAACGAGATCCTTTCCATGTACATTAAAGCTCCAAAAATTTGATCTATCCAGGAACTTAGAACTGAATATAGAATACAAGTTTGTTTGATTTAATAGGAGGATCTATGATTTTTCTATGTAGATTATGGAATCTTCATTTTTTATGATATGAATAAGCTCTCTCAAGGTAGATAAGGCAGTTACCTGTTAGCTTCCTTTCTTCATCTTTTAAACAAAAATAAATCCATCATTTTTGCAGAGGTAAGATGTGTTTATAGCTGTTCATCACATGTTTCCAATGCTGAAAATGATGGGAGACCAAATTTATAAAACTACAAATTTTTTCCCTTGATAAAAGCACCAAGAACATGAAACTGATCATCACATTCTCATTCCTAAAACTACATAGTTCAATCAAATATTAGTAAAAAATACATGTTCTAGCCTCTAACTCATCGCTCTGACAAGTACTAAGCAGGTATAGTCCACTATGGAAAGCATTAGAAAGTATGGGACTGAATCAATATCCCAAACATACCTCATCTACTATCAAGTACAAATTTACATCCAGAGTTGCAACAAATCTAGAGTTTCACAGGGCGTGGTACAAGAAATAGAAACTTGAAACTAGAACCAACAATGATACCAGTATCATTTATCCAAACCTTGGCGATAACATCAGCACAGAATGCACAATGAAATGACGAGAGAAAACACATACAATTAGCTACTCTTTTAGGATTTAAAATTTCAGTTTTGCAGGCACCACTTCAGCATTACTCACATATGTCTGAAGAAAAGGTCCACACAATGAAAACACAAAAACAGTATGTATCTCTTACCTTATGTCCTTTTAGTTGCATGACTTTCAGAACCTCCTTGACAGAACCATCCTTAGAATAAACAATTTCCCACACCTAAAAGCACCAAGCGAACCAAATCAGTATTCAAACAGATATCATTGAATTTTCTTGCCACTTCCCAGGCAAATACATTTCTACGAATGAGAAAACTTCTTGAGAAAAGATACATAAATTAAATTTGAAAGGCATCAGCCAAATCAATAATCAGCATTGGGTCACAAATCAAAATAGCAGAATAAACCAAAATCTCTGCAACTTCACATGCCAGTGGTTCACCAGGCCCCTTTAGTTAGTATAGTTGCTTGTGGTACTTAGAAAGAGGATAAATGCGTTACTCTCATTGAGTATCACACGATCAAGCACAGGAGAAAGCCACTAGAATTTTTTTTCTAGTATTGGGTCATCCTCATGATTTGCAAAGAAGCAATCCACATAAATGGCAATATGCCAATTGAATGCATCCCGATTTCTTTGTTTGATGTTCACACATATTCGCTGGAAACATTATTCAATAGGAGGGAAAGCTAACCTTCACATCTGCAGTAAAGGCTGCAGCGGCCAGAAAACGTCCATTTGGGGAAATGGTAGCCATGTTGTTCTTTAGTTGATTTGTGTCAACAGTTCCCAGCTCTTTACCACTTTTTCCATGCCAAATTTTAATATCAGTCCCTGAGATAACAGCCAACAGACAGTTAACAAATATACATCTAGAGATAAATGCATGAGAAGGAAGATATTGACTATCAATGTTAAAAAAACATCTAGATGAGGTTTGTACTCCAACTTTCTAACAGAAAGCAAGGTAAAGCTGTCATATCAGTGCTGAAGAAAACCACATGACGTATCTTTGGCAACAATTTTTACACAGTAGTAACATAAAGGAGAATATGTACCTTAGCCAACTGGATTTGGGTCCAAGTACTACCTCCACAAAACCAGTGAGACATGTTCAAAATGGAATCAGATCAATCTCAATGATAATGATTTACAACACCTAAATTGTCTGGAGGCAAGAAAATCATGCATTTCAAATATCATGCCAAAGGCGGTCACATCTCTATCATTGCCATGATTTATAGTGTGTATAGCCTTAGAAATGACCTTGATGTCTCCTTTGTAAGTTTCAAAATTGTGAATTTATTAATTACGTCCAATACATTCATCATGAAACAATTTTGAGAGAAAACCGTAGTGCCATTACACTCTTTGGTCATCTAGGGTGGTTCCTGTACACATTTAAGACAAATCCAAGTGGAAGTAAATCTAACACAAGAAACTTGCAGTGAAAACTAAGCACAGTGCTCAACATTCATCTCACTGACTCCTGCTTCAGTTGATGTGAACATAAGCATGAGCGTCAACTGATATCAAGGAGGCAAAGCTATTGCCATCACATTTCTCTGTCAATTTCCTCTAATGTATTCCATTACTTCTCATGTCTCTCATCAGTTTTGGTTAAGTATCCAAGCCATAAAACTTAAATTTCATTCTGAAGGAGGACTTGGAATCCCCAAGCAGAAGGTGGCTGGAGGAAACAATTGGGGAGTGTTGCCATGAAAGGCCACTTTAGAATCAAGTTTTTCAAATGTGCATTAATAGCTTGAACTCTAACCTAGAGGAATAATTGATGACATGCTAGTAAGATGTCTTTTGCGATTAACAAAAACCTCACATAATTTTTGAGTGTCCAGCCACATTTACTTGGGGCAATAAATTCATTGAATTGGGACAAATCGGCTATTGCAAAGCAATCTCAGATTCAAAAACACAAGTAACAGCTAATCAATACCTTCAGAGCATGAAGCAAGTATGGTGCTCCCATCACCACTTCCAAAGGTTGCAGAGGCACCAACAAGGGTCAACACAGAGCTCCTATCATGCACCTTGTGGTGCTCCCATTTGATCTCCGGGTGGGGAATTTTAACTTGCTGCTTGGGGGCACTCACATCTGCATACATATAGAGAGGATCCAGACAAGGTCTGAGCCGCCACCACAACCGAAGTCTCCCCCTCAGAGAAGGCAATCGCTGTCGGGTGTGCCCCAGCCGGCAAATTCAACCTTAAAAGCCTGCACAACAATCATGAATTTCACAAGAATCGCAACATAAGGAAAAAGAAAGACACAGATAGATTGAAACCCACTTGAAACTTTTGCTGGAAGCATCGTCGATCCGGAAAATCCTCACAACTCCATCACCGCACACTGCAAAACAGAAATTATCCCCAGATTAATTTCAAAAGTGGCACAAGCCTTCACGATTACAGATCGATGATCCCACCGGTAGCGAGATTCAGGCCATCAGGCGAGAAGCAGAGGGCGGTAACATCATCCCCGTGGCCTTTCAAAGTGTTCACGTCGAGAGGGTGGTGCCTTTTGATTTGATCCTGGAATCACACCAACAAAAGACAATTCAACCAAATGGAATGCAAACAAAGAGAAATGGGAGCTGAGAAGGACCTTGTCGGCGGCGGCGTGGTGGTGGGATCTGGGATGGGATTTCTTGGAGGGAGGAGGTCGGGAGGGCTTCTGATCATCGACCTTGGCATCAAGATGTTGGGCGATGGTGGCGACCTCGGATCTCTTGCGGCGGAGGTAGTCGGTGACGAAGAGGAGGGCGACGACAGCGCCTATAATGGCGGTGAGCAAGGGAATGGAGATGGAGGAGAGGAAGGGGATCGATGGCGATGGATCGGAGACCATTTTCGGGTTGATTTCGCGGGAAACGGGAGAAAATGTTGCGATTTTGTGGAGGTTTATAGCGAGATGTTGGAGAAGAGAATCCGAGAGAAGGCATGGGTTAATTTATGTGTGTGTATATATATTATATTGTTAAAATTTTCTATTTTTTAACTAATTTTCGTAATTCTAAAGGAGTAATATCTTCTGTTCTTACAAATATTTAAAAAAAATTTAATGGCTGCAATATAATAAAAAATTACAAGGAAGTGTTATAATTAATTTTAAAGGAATTAATTAATTAATTAATTAATTAAATTTTTTTTTTTTATGAGGAGTTAAGAATGGTAATTTTGTTGTCATAATATTTATCTTTAGATTTTTTTTTTTTTTTTTTTTTTTTTTTTTTTTTTTTGGGGGATGAGTCATTCCGGCAAAGAAAAGTTTGGATATACACAAACTTTAATGACATAAGTGGAGTTAGGCCTATACATATATAGGCACTTTGACCATTCACACGTAACTACTACTTACACATTTTTAAAAATGTGCTCTCATATTCGAACTCTTATCACTAGAGATAGGAATGGGGCAGGGACGGGGATGGGGGAATAAAATTCCCCGGGCAGTGCAGCAGGAGTGAGAGGCAAGGAGTTGTCTCCCGCCCCAAAATGTTATATATATAATATAAAGTAAAGCATCCTCTATGGATGTCAAATTATCAACCGCTAGATCGTGATCCAACAACCGACATTAATGAACAATTACAGTGTGTGTTGTACTGCTCCAAACAACAATTATTGTATTTGTTACTGTATTAACTATTGTTCATCAATGTTACCCGTTCGATCAAGACCTAAGGGCTGATAATGGACATCCATAATTTTTTTTATCTATGGATGTTCATAGATAAATAGTCCTCTATATATAAGAGGACATAATATTTTTTTAAATAAAAAATAAAAAATATATATAATATAATATCATGTTTATTATTAATAATAATTAGTCTCAATTAATATCTAATTTTATAAATTTTTTCCTCAAATTATTAGATTTTTTAAGAAATATATTAAAATAAAAATTAAAAATATGTATAATATAATATTATGGAGTAAATTTTTTGAGAGATTACTCAACTTTGGCTTTGTTTACTTTAGGTAATTGAACTTTAATTTGTTTCTAAAAGGTTACTCTACATTAATTGGAATTCACCGGCAGGTCACTCTTTCAATTATGAGGGATGTGGACTCCCGGAATACACAGTCAGCGTCAATGGTCACCAAACTTATGCCACGTTGTAGCTCCAGATGGCGGTAACGTTGCTTGCAAGCTTCCTCTTCCACGTGTCGAAAAAACCCCATCGTGGCAAGAAAGATCGAGGTTAGCTTTTTTTTATCCGGTCTGAAAGGGTGACAGGGACGAAAAAAGAGGGTTTTGGTATACTCGTCTGCGAAAGTGTTGGCTAGAGTCCTTTGCGACAATGTTGTTGGTGTCCTCCTTGGGAGTGTTTGAGAAGAGGTTATTGGTTGCCGGTGATCTTGTTGCAATGAATTCGTATTTTGTAAATACTGCAGTTTTTCGAATGAACTGAAATTATTTGAGTATATTGATGTATGATACGATGATGTGCAGCCATTCCAATTTATCAAGAAAAATACTGCAGCTTTTAGAATGAATTGGAATTATGGAATTAATGTGAAGTAATTCCAATTTATCAAGAAAAATATAAGTACAAACAACTCTCTAACTCCCACTACTTCCAAACCCACATTCTCATTCATTTATTAATCACAAAACCCACACAACATCAAAGTTTCAATCTCCATCACAAGCACAAACACAAACCCATCATAACATTAGAAACATTAAAAAGAAAGAGATTTCAAAAAGACCAAACACAGTCCAGTTCAATACCTCCAAGAGACCTTCCAACATCAACCTTCACTTCAGTCTCCACCCATCCTAATCCACCTTCCCTTGACTCCTTTGCCAGCAAATTCTAACTAGTGATTTCCACTCCCGTTCTTTGCTTGCAAGCTGTCACTCTTAGCCAACCTACTCGTCCTCCTCTCTATGTCGGTCGCCATTGTTCTTTGCCTTAGGGTTGTCGCCCAAAATGACAAACACGGAAGAAAGGAAGAAGATCTTTGTGATTTCGTGGAATGACCACATATTCTGCCTTGGCTGACGAGGAAGATGTTTGCAATGTCAAACTACAACGTGGCATAAGTTTAGTGATCATTGACACTGACTGTGTATTCCGGGAGTCTACATCAGCATCCAACCCTCGTAATTGACAGAGTGACCTGCCGGTGAATTCCAATTAATGTAGAGTAACCTTTTAGAAACAAATTAAAGTTCAATTACCTAAAGGAAACAAAGGCAAAGTTGAGTAACCTCTCAAAAAATTTACTCATAATATTATATTTGTTTTTAATAAAAATTGAACTTAATTAATATCTAATTTCATAAATTTAAATATTAGATTATTGGATTTTTTAAAAAAAAATTGTGTTGGGAGGTCGGAGAAGGATCCCAGCTCCCGCAAAAATTCCCGTGGAACGAGAAGTGGGGACTTTCTCCTCCCTTATTCCCCAACCGGAATGAAAATGAGAAATCCTTACCCTAGATAGAAGAACGAGTGGAGAGAAACTCCCCCTCCCTGCCCCAACCCCGCCCTGAGCCTATCCTTACTCATCACTTTCTAACTGATCTGGATACCAATAAACCTCTCTGTATTTGGATTTAAAGCTAGCCGTTGGATGACTCGGGTATCGATGCTTTGAGATTCGCAAAATGGCAGTCCTTGCCGCCCAACTCCGGCCACCTCCAACGTCTCAAGGGGGCAAATCTTCTCCTTCTCAGACCACCATGAACGCAAGCTTCGCCACCTTGTACACCAATGGCAATGGAATCCTAACGAGAACTGAGGCCTACCTCTCCCTCCCTCGCCTCCTCAAATCCTGCGCCAACTCCTCCGCTCTCTCCCCTGGATCCCAGCTCCACGCCATCTCCGTCAAGCTCGACCTTTGCTCCGACGTCTTCATCCAGACCGCACTTCTCTCCTTCTACTCTTACTGTGGCTATCTTGACACCGCCCTTCAACTGTTCGACAGAATGCCCCACCGAAACCTCATTACCTGGACTGCCGCCATTGACGCATGCCTTCGCTCGGACCACCCCCATTTAGCGCTTTCCTTGTTCGTCCAAATGCGAGAGTCCGGCATCGTCCCTGATACCTTCACTCTCGTCAGCTTCCTCGCCGCCTCCTCCTCCCTTTGTGCGCTTGACCTCGGCCGAGGAGCCCATGCCCATCTAAGTAAGACCGGCACGGAGCTCACCCCCTTCCTCGCAACCGCTCTTGTCGACATGTACTGCAAGTGTGGTAGCCTGGACGATGCCATCAAGATGTTTGATTTATTGCCTAATAGTGCTAAAACCGTTCAAGTTTGGAACTCAATGCTTCATGGACTGTCATTGCACGGGCTGGGTATGAATGCCTTGCAGATGTTCGATGAAATGCGGCGGGCGCTGGTGCAGCCAAATAGCATCACCTTCGTCGCACTCCTCTGCGGTTGTGCACACGCCGGGCTAGTAGAAGAAGGGAAGATGTACTTTGGGTTGATGAGAAGCAAATATGGAATTGAACCTGGAGTTAAGCACTTTGGTTGCATGGTGGATTTGCTCGGCCGTGCAGGGTTGATAGATGAGGCATTTGATATGGTTGCTAGCATGCCGGTCCCGGCCAACCATGTCATATGGGGAGCTTTGCTCAATGCTTGTAGGATCAATGGGAATATAAAGATGGCAGAGATTGTGCTTGATAGAATTGTCACAGAAGAGCAGACGATGAGTAGCACAAGCCATTACTTGATAATGTCAAACATATATAGGGATGCAGGGTTTGAGGAGAAGACAGCAGAGTTAAGGATTAAGGTTGGTCGGAAGCCAACGGGCAGGAGCTGGATTGAGATTGCCGGAGAGATGCACAAGTTCATGGTTGGGGTTGATGCATTCTCGCACCCGATGTGGAAGGAGATCAAGACAATGCTTGATGAGATGGCGAGAACAGAAGGTAAGCAGATGCTTGAGCAGTCAGAGAACATTCACAGTGAGAAGATAGCAGTGGCATTTGGCTTGATCAGAACAAGTGCACCGACACCAATACGGATATCGAAGAACTTAAGAATATGTCAGGATTGCCATGATACAATGAAGGTGGTTTCTCAAGCTTACAAAAGAGAGATTGTTGTTAGGGACTGCAATCGCTTCCACAGATTTATGGGAGGGCTCTGCTCATGCAAGGACTATTGGTAACACATAGAAAACAAAATAAAGGTCCAGCACTATTGATCGAAATGTCCGGTACAAAGGTTAAGGAAAATAAATCAAAGACAGACAACTTTGGTAGTCCTATAATATGGATATGGTTCATCAGTTCATCAGTTCATCTCATCCTACGATCAAAAATAAAATTCAGAAAAATCCAAGAAAGCTAGTGTACATGTTAGACAAGCAAGAGGATTGCAGAAACTCAATTGCTAGCATTCACCGAGATTGATAGAGGCTGTGTAATGCACGGTTCTGATCAGTGAGAAACCCTACAAGCAGTCAGTCATATCGCATCACCCGGTTGGCAATGATATGTTGATATCAGTCATGGAGTTTCTTGCATCAGGTGCTGATTGAAGAGAGGTTGACCAGTTTTCTCCCCGAAAGGATGCGGAAGCTGCAAGTGTGGGCTTTGGGCTTGTCGAGCTTTGCTGCTGTGCTTGCGCATCACCAAATACATCCTCTGTGTCTATGGTCGATATTGGAACTGCAGCTGTTGGTTTGGCGACTGATGCAGTCTCGTATTTTGGCCTTTTAATCTTCTGCTCCATCTGATAACCTGGTATAAAGCTGCCCACCACAACCTAAACAAGCATGAAGTTAGATCATATGATATCATTTGTTATCTAGCACTAACCAGAGATCTCAAAAAATCAAAATTGGTATATGTATCAGAAAATGTATAAATCCTAAAGCAAAATTCGGATGATGTTGTTTCTACATTGTAATCCATCAACAGTTGTAATATGATGGTAAATTGCCAGATAACATTGACAGTGATGCATGTTCACATGGCACAAATCATTTGGAAACAGAGGAACCATTATCAGAAGATTTTCCATCCAAGAACAATTCAAAACCCGGTTACATCAAATTACATTAGATTTGCTAGGTTGATGAATATTTCAGAACCAATCCTTTAATGCAACCAAAGCGCATATATCTAGAATTAGACAAGTGTGGAACATAAAGGAAAAGAGAAAAATGGCAAGGTGAATCAAACAGTATATGATTTAGAAGTACCTGCACGGAACTAGCAGCCACCAATAGTCCTGCAAGACACCCACCTACAACGCGCCCGTCGGGACTAGCCAAAGAGACACTCATTCCACCATGCCGGCTCCTTGTCCCACCATTATCAGTTGGCATGAATGATCCAGACAGAGAAAGTAGCTCAAAGCGACCCTACGTACATAATCAGATGCACTTATTACAAAGCAACCTCAAACAAAAGAAGAGGATTTAACAGAGGGTGAGATTCCAAATAAATTGGACCAAATAATGCTTAGGTTTCCAGTTAAACCTCGAAATTATTCATCACCCTTTCAAATTTTTGCATCATTAGAGAGAAAACTCTAAAAAAAACTATAGTGTGACATAGTTGAATAGAAAGACATAGTCATACTTTCTCCGCTCAAGCCAAACTAAGCAAGCCACTTTGAAGAAGAGGCGTCCGCATACTGCACTTCATGATAGCAGCCAGGGCTTGTGAAACCCACCCTCTCAATCCACTCAAACTAAGCTACAACAATGGTATATTTACCAGCGAGCTGTTTACCGTTTCCTCTTTATCTCTAGATTACTTTTCTCTACCAAGATTTTTTTTCTCCTACCCAATGCATGGGTCAACTGCTACTAATTAAAAGAGAATAAATAAAAATCCTAAGCCAATGACAAACAGATTGCAGCTATCTAATCTTCAAATGAACTGAAGAATACCTGATATTGAAATCTTTTTTAGATGCAAAAGTATGGATTTTGCTCCAAGAAAACATCTCAGAATCTTCAGAGACTGAAAGATTAATACAACAGCACCAAGAAAAGTAACTCAAAGATCATAAAAGCCTTAAGAAAGGCTTCAGAAGTGGTAGCCTAATATTTTGTTTCCTGAATCATACAGACGTCCTTTGCATACATTTACCTAAGCATTAATATATACATATATCTATATTGCAACCTTCTAATAACCCATGCAATTTAAGATGAATCAGTTGTCCTTGCCTTATCTCATTTTAAAAATCTTGCCAATATAGTCAATGTCCATCCCCCACCTCACAAGTCTTACTAAAAGAGATAGGTTTGCCTATATGATACTTAATTACTGCAGTCTTCAATGAAATGTGTACAAATATAAGAGGGAGCTTTAATGTTGCCATATGACAATTGTATAATTTTGTCACCAAAAAAAGGTTAGAATTTCAGCAAGCTACAGCATAAAGGACATGATTTGCATGTGCATGCAGAAATGGTCTAATAATTAGATTGTATAAAAAAAAAACCATGTGAAAAGAAAAGTGTACAACTGCTCAAATTCAGATATCATGACCCTGGCAAGAGAAAAAGAAATAAAGCAAGTTATCATACCTCATAAGTCAATGTGCCACCAGAAGAATCTGGTTGGCGAAGTGTAACATTTGAAATGACACCATTAGCAGACAAAATACAAATAGCCCGAGGCCCTTGCTGAGAAAATGATATGATCTTCATTGTGACATCCTAAAAATAGAAAAAATCTGTTACAGATGATAAAGGTAACAAATGGCTTCCAATATCGAATTTGATAAGAAATTGAATTGGTTAGTATAAATGAACTATTCAATTGCCAACCCTAGCTAAGCCACTAACAACTTATTACAAATCACAGAAGATCTAAATTATCAATATTAAGCGGCACGAATGTATATATTAGAAACCCTGTTTGCCAAAGAAGCTGGACACTAGTTACTCATGTACAAAACGGGCACCTTCACAAACAATACTATAAAAGAATTAAAAAAAAAGGATTTTGCAAGATCTATCTATTGAATATTATTCAATGTTGCAGATACTCTACTAAAGCTTCTTGTTAATGACAAATTCAAATATGAAATTTGGAACAATAGAGAATAATCTACAGAATACAACCCACCCTACCATCTACAGCTTGAAAATGAAAATATTATCACACCACTTAAAACTTTATACATGGATGTTCATCTTGTTCTCCAAAAGCACTTTGATGCTAACACGTTACCACTTACCAATAAGCATAGATATGACTATTTAGACAATGTCAACTTGAATTTAAATTCCAGTCGTTCAGGTGGTATTAGGTCGGAATAAATTAGGATAAGTTGGAATAGAATTTAAATTAGGATAAGCTGGAATAGAATTTTGGAATATATTTGTATTGGGGATGGAACCTTTATTCCTTGTTATTCGTACGCTGTCCATGAAATTTGACATGGTTAACACTTTCAAACATGTACTTTTTAATTCAAATTGTAATAGTCGAATTAATGACTAGGCTAATGCTAATTAGTGTCTTGGTTAATATTCACCAGTGCTGACATTAACGTAATCAATGATGTCTTAAAAGAAAAAGTTACTTTGTTTTTATCATATTCTAGTTTATTCCATTTGGTTGTCTGTTTAAAAATTCATTGGGATAACCCAAAATCTATATATTCACACCCAAATTTACGAAATCTACTGATTTGACTCTTAGCATTGTTATCTCTAATATAAATTTCATGTCAGGTATTTATATTTATATTAGGTAATATCACAAATAATTTAAAAGTCTTTCACTATATCATGATTATAAAAACCAGTCCTCCTTGTTTGTTTCTCTAGGATCCTTGGCTGTACCAAAGGTTCTAAAGATGGCTGCATGAAGAAAATTTTAATTCCTTTTTTTTTTTTTAATCAAAGGATGTGTTTGATTACAGGGTTAAGGGCAACCAAAAGTTGGGGGGAGGAAAATTTTTATCTAGAGTTGACCATAATTTAATTTAATTAATATTAATCAAAATTTTAAAAGATAAAAGCTAAATATATAATTATTAAATCTTGTAATGAGAGTCAATGGATAACCACAACCCTAAACCTAGGAGTGTAAACGAGCCTTATAAGCGCAAGGTACAAAGAAGATGATGCCAGATAACAAGATCCAAGATTGGTTTGAAAAATGGGGACAACCTACAATTCAAATGGGGGCATGTGACAAGGTTGAGAACTGTATAAGAGAAGATCTAGAATTTGAAAAAAATCAGTTAAATCCTTTATAAAATTTGAATTAAAATTTTTTTGCAGTGAAATTTTCTCATTTAAATCCAGGAATTGGTAACTCTTTTTTGACAAATGAAGGAAAAGATCCGGCTTAAACATGCTTATTTTTCTTTATAGATCACAAAACTTTTGACAACAATGCCAAAATATTCTGAATGAATCAAAATATTACATTTGTCAACAGTAAAATAATGAGAAATATATAACTTTTCTTTTCGGTAAAAGGCAAAAATTCCATTGATTTGGCCACCATGGATTTCATGCATGCTGAATTACACAAATACTATCAATAGGCCATTGTTAAAATATCTTACTCTACAAGTAATATTTGGAAGCGCACTGAAGTTAGATGAAAAGAAGGATTCAATACAAGACATACCTCACCAGCTGCCACACTGATGACATGAGGTGTAAAATGTGTACCAGCAGAGCATGCTGCAATGTATAACTCGTGCAAATTAGAAAAGTTGCAGATACCAGATGCAATTGAAAAGACATATATTAGAGGAAGGGCACAAAAAATGAGATGAAGTGCACTAACAATTCTTGTAAGTTAGTTCTCACTATGGCACCATCTAATAAGTTAAAAACAAGGAAGAAAACAATGCGCAGAGTTAACCAGAATAATGGTGAAAGAAGAATGATAAAAAGCTTTTTCAGCGTGGAGCAAGATAATGAACCAGTGAACACAATGAACAGTTATAACTTAGAATAAAGATTATCTTATGATAACAATAAGGGAAAAAAGCAAAAATATCATTGCTTTGTTCTGATGTGGCACTCACATCATTGACAATAATGCAAAACTATGATATTCATTCTCAACCCTTTCAAACCAAAAACTAGATTCTTATAATAAAACAAAGGTGGAGTGGAGTAGCTAGAGTCAGAATTAAACACCAACTCAAACCTAAATTTGAAGTCATCATCAAGAGAAACAACAAAACTCCAAGTCATGTGCAGCAAGCCCCACTGCCATTGTACTAACTGTCATGTGTCATCTTCCATCACAGATGAATAAACCAAATTGAAAACCAAAGAACAAATCCAAACAGGACAGAAGAAAAACAGAGGAAACAAAAGAATAGAACGCATAGACTCAGAGACAGATACTTACCACATAAGACCACATGGCATAAATCTATAAGCCAACAAACTCTCAACAACTCCACGGTTTGTGTGGTGGAGAAGTTTACAAAGAAACAAAGAGCACAAACAGGATTCCCTAAAAGACAGGAAATCCAGTCAGGAAGGCATTGAAAACAAGTCCCGGATAAAGGGCCCCATGAACTAAAAGATGTAGCATCTTAAGCATAACCAAAGAGGAAGGAAGAAACCCACGAAGAGTTGCCCCACAGGACATCATATCCGATTCAGATAAGAGAGTTGGAAAGCAAGGAAAGTACATAGAGAAAGAGGACGTAAGAAGAAGCAGACAAGAAAAAACAGCAAAGGATGAATGAAGAGAAAGAAAAAACCTCAGGTTCGCCAAAATCGAATTTTTCAAGGTATGTTACGTATGTATCAACACTAATCACAGCACCAAGATCAAAAAAAAAAAAATCTCAAATATTAGTCAAAATGATTCCCTTTGAAAAAGTTCCAGAGGATGAAAAATCCAAGCTTTATCTTCAAATAACATCCCTACCAAGCGGAGTTTTTGCATGGAAGCCTAAGCAGTGATCATAGCATTATAATCATTTTATAAAACAAAGCAAAACTACATTTCGATGAAAAAAAAATGCAACCTTTTCTTTTTTTTCCTTTCAGAAACCATACCTAGAGAGTCCATCTCAAACCCAAGTTGGGACCTTTTCAGGAAATCCATTGGCCGCCCTCTACTCCGCTTCTTCGCCGTCACCGGGCGGTCCCCGGTGTACGGCGCCAGCAAGCTCCCATCCGGCCCATACTTCCTCGGCCTCCCTCTCTTCTTCTTCGCCGGACCCTCCATCACCCCACTCCCCGTCGCTGGCACCACCGCCAAAACCTGCGCCGGAGCCGACACCTGCGTCGGAGCCACTCCCTCTACCTGGCTAGGCTTCTCGCTGTTCACCTCCGCAGCCACCGGATGGTTCGTCCCGGAACCCTCCACCACCGTTGCCGCCACCGACCCAACTGCTAACTCTTCCATTCCCTCCATTCATAGATAAACCCACAAAAGCCCTAGAACAACAACCACAACAAGGATCAAAATCACAGAAAGCAATCAACAGAGCTCTCACACCCGTCCTATCAAGTTTCTAGGTTTTCTCTGAGCTTCCGCCATTGAAACTCGAGAAGCTCCACTCCATCTCGTTCACCTAACCTTATTTCCCGCCAATTTCTCGGACCCGTACGGCTCTCACTGGACCGGTCGGAATCCGGTTCAATCCGGTCGAAATCGGTTTAAACCGATCGGAAAACCGTCGCCGAACCCGCCGCTTTCCGGTCTGAAGATCTTCGGATCCGGAGAGGAAAGTGAGACACAAAGAGAGAGAAAAAAAGGGATTAAAAAAATTTTTGGGAAATAATTAAGGTAATAAAATTTTAGTAAATTAAAAGGGTATTTGTGAAAAAAGAATTTAATATTTTAATTAAAAAAAGCCGCAAACATCGAGGTATATGTTTCGAGTTTTGAAATAAATATTGAGGCGTTCATCGCGGGGAGTTTAATTAAAATTATATTAAAAAAAATTAAAAAATGGAGTTTTGTGGGGGCTCGTATTTTTAAATGGATTAAAGCTTGTGCAAAAAGAGCCTTGAATGTTTAAAAAATTCGAAATATGTCCTTTTCTTAAGTTTGGCGGTCTACTTTGACTGGTGGCCTGGTTGCTCAACAACTGTTGGAATATTTCTAATCTGGTCCCCTTTTTGTGATTAATTATTTCCATTTTTGAATTATTTTCTTATTAATTAATTTATAGCAATTATATATATATATAGACTTAATTTTCATTAAAAAAAAAAACTTGCCAAAATTTTTTTTTAAGCAAATAAAAAAAACATTGAAAATAGGAACTCACATTGGTGGGCCATAAGAAGGCCGAATCAATTAATTAAAATAGTTGGGCCTTTGCAAATCAGCCCATTGATTGCTTAAATTTGAAATTTTATTTTAATTATATAGTTTGATGAATAATAATATAAAACAATAATTTGACCAAATAACATTGCGTGCACTTTGGGAAACGTTTGCTATTTTAAATATAAATATGTATTTGGGCATGAGCATTTATATTATGTTTTTAAAAATATTTATTGACCAGCGTTAGAGTTGTTGCAAATGCAACGCTAGATGTTGACGTTATAAATTTATATATATATATATATATATATATATATATATATATATATATATAGTTATTATAATAAAGATTTTAATAAGATTGTGGGTGCAGCTCAAGATATGTTGTTTATTTTTATTTAATTATTTAATTATTTATTTATTTATTTTGTCTATTTATTTAGCTCTTCTTTATATATATATATATAATAAGAAAGTTTTCGGGAGCCATTGCTACCATGGAAAAATTAGTATTTTATTATTTTTCTTAATCAAAATTTCAAAGTTTGATCCATTCTTATTCATATTTCCTAATAAATATAAATAAAATAAATTCTCAAAAAAATATTTTTAAAAATAATGGTTTTATAAACAAATCATTATCATTCTCCAATCTTTACTGTCTAAAGAACAGCTAATACGTTTTACTCTGTGAATGCTAAAAGCCTCAATGGGGTAATTAGTACATAAATTACGGATCTTACATGCTAAATTGTAACATTTTTTAAGTTATTTTTAAAAATAATAAATTACATAATATATATATATATATACTACATTTAGTGGCCCAAGGCCCTTAGAACAGGCCTTAGTGACACTGGGTATATAAATATCTATATCTAAATAAAACTCCAAGTGTGTGTGTGTGTATATATATATATATCATCAGTATTGGCTTTTAAATATACTAAGAAAAATATCTACATTTTAACAACCTCTTTCTTTTAGAATCAGAACATAATGAAAGGCTTCATGGAAAATTGGAAATTAATGATCAGATTCCTCCAAATTGTTGAGGAATTAATCAGCATTAGAGAAAAAAAGCATGCACCAACTAAGATTGGAATCCATGCAAAGCCAGAAAATTAAGAAATATCATTATAAGCCAGAAAATCAAGAAATATCAATATATATATATATCTGTGTGTGTGTAATATAATATAATGATACATAGTTTGGAGGTGTTAATTTTTTTATAAGTCACTTAACTACGATTTTGTTTTAATTTAGTAACTGAACTTCAATTTGCATCAAGATAATCACTCATTTTCAATTTTATTTTATTGGACAGTCACCCGATTGATTTGAGGACAAAATAGCTTATGTAATAACTGAAAAATCTATGTCAACTTCCCTATGACACATCAAGCGTCCTATTTGAGCTATACACATCATCAACTTTAAAGATTTTTTGACTTGCACATCAGCTATTGAGTCCCTAAATCAATTGGGTGATTACCTGTCTAGTGAAATAAAATTGAAGATAATGACCATTTTGAAGTAAATTAAAGTTTTGTTACTAAAATAAAACAAGGCCATAGTTAACTAACCTATGAAAAATTAAACTTGGAGTTACACCTAGGCCTAGCTAGCAAGAAAACAAATTAAAGAGGGTGATGCACCAAATTAAAGAAGTAATGCTTTCAAGATGGATGCAAGATTCCTTGTGGAATTCTGAAAGTAAGAGACATGCATGGACTTTGTAGATTATATTCTTCTTCTTTGCTTTGGGCTTTTATTTAAATTAGAATAACAAAGTTTAGAATATTAAATTAATTGTACTCATCGTGTATGATGTATTTATAATTTCACACATAAGAAAATTTTAAGTTATTCGGCCGGAATCATATTTTTACTGTAAGATTAGATTATAAACCTCTTATTCATCCTAAGATCTTAGAGGATCATTTTTTAATTATAAATAATCATTCATGGCAGTAATAAATATTTTTTTAAATTCAATTATTATTGTATTGATTTCTCTATTGATTTTCAATGTATATTACTATTTATACATTAAAAGATGTGCACAATATGATTTTTTTTAAGCATATAAACTTTCATTATTGATATAATGGGGGGAGGGGCAGAAAAAGATAGACAATAAGAAGAATAATTCCTTCTAATTGTTGGGATTTTGGAATATGCACAATGTGTTTCATAACAATGAAAAAAATAAGGGTACTTTTGTCCAAATGCTTGAAAAAAACATTTTATTAGTTTTTCATTTAAAAAAGTATGAAAATAAGTTGGTAAGATATTATGGATATGTTTAGTTGTTTGATAGATAAGTTTATATTAATTTGATATGAATTAATTGAGAATGAAAACTTTGTCCTCAAAACCATGCAAACACATCAAACCTTTCAAATTACATCATGTAGTAATAATCAACATGAAAAGCAAGCCAAAGAGTTTCTTCTTGATTAAACTCTGTTTTTCCATTTAATTAAGAAATTAAAACATCAATTTTATGGTTTCGCTTATATTTTACTCTAATTGCAATATTTTTATATATCATCTTTTGTTTACCCAATCCTTGTATGGACTTGACTTGATTAATACTTAAAGACTTAGCAAGTTTTTCAAACTTGAACTTGTTTTCACACATCTTTAGCAACAAATAAATAAATTTAAAAAAAAAAGGTGAGCAATAGTAATTAAAAACTCCATGCTTTCTTTATATATATCTATTATGTGGTCCTGTTAGAAAGGTGGCCACCACTATGAGAAAGAGCTCATATTAACTCATTTATAAATAATAAAAAAAAAACTATCAATGAAAATACGACAATGAACAGTTGCTTGGATAAGTTAACATTGATCATGAATAAATGGTTTTTATTTATTATTATCATTGTTACTTTATCATTGCACCTTTTTAAACCTTTCATTTGTTTGGCTAATTTATATTCTCCACATTGCTTCCATTTGGACAAATCATTAGGAATCCTATGACTTTTTGAATGCTATATATATATAATGAAAAAAAAAATTAATTGACGTTTAGGAGGGAATGGCATTTGTTGGAAGAGTACAAAGAGAAGGAAAGAACAAGAAAATGTTATACATTGCAATAAGAAATAAATTGGAAGAAAGCATTGAAGTCTCTTTCATGTTTCAAAATGAGAATGAAGAATTTACAATGTATGAGTTGTAAACAGCTGAATTTTTTTTGTTGGAATGTTTTAAAGCATAGACACCATCAAGATATATAAATCAATATAGATTATTTGGATGATTTTGTTGTCTTTAAAAAGAGATTCGTTGGAATACTAATTATTGTATTTTTATTATTTTTAGGTTTATAATTTAAGATGAGTTAAAAAAAAAATAAAAATAAAATATCTCTAATCAAATAAAAATCTTAAAAACTCTATTTAAAAGTAGATTGTTTAATGTAATTAAGACAAATACATTTTTTTAGATTCAGATAATTAAAAAATAAATTTCTTAAAAACTCTTGATGGATATAAATATACACTATAATTAACAATAAATTTTACTCATAATACAAAAAAAAAAAATGTTTGCATATATTAGTTTGTCAAATTTGTTTTTCTCATAACACATTCTTTATCAATCAACAATTCGAATAACATGAAATAAATAATTTATAAATTTAATATCAAGTGGCATGAGAGAATTTCAATGAATGAAACACCATAAATTAAATTAAATAAATAAAAAGAATATATCCAAACACTAGAGTTGAAAGTTGGCATCCTAACATGAAAGTTGGATTATGACCTGAACCAACAAAATCTTTGCCATATTTACTTGGTTTAATCTAAACATGAAAAATATAAAAAAGTTAACCACTTGGTTTCCACTCTTGTATAATAATTATAATAATAATAATAATAATAATAATAATAATAATAATAACAATTAGGTTCTTGTGATGTTGAAGGGCAAATAGAAATTACAAAATAGAATAAGATTAAGTAGCTCATATGAATATATATATATATATATATATATATATATATATATATATATATATATATATATACATAAAAAGGAAGTATGAGATAGCAAGAGATTTTGTGGTTTGTTTGGGTCTTGAGAATTAGATCCCAAGTGCCACTTTCCACACATTGTTTCCACCAAGCTCTTCTTGCTTGCATCTACACTGCACAAGCATGCTGAGCTCACAACCATTTCATCATCAAACTATTTGATTCATTGATTCCTATATATCATGCATGTGAATAAATGGTCTGTTGTTATTCATATTTCATTATTTTATGTAGAAGAGGGAAATGAATTATATATATATATATATATATATATATATATATATATATATATATTGACAAAAACGACAAGAGTCAAACTAAAGGCGGGTATGTGAGAGGGAGCCACCACTTGAAGACTCCACAATACCTTCACCTGCGCGAGCTGGGGATCGAACTCGAGGAGCCACCGCTCATAACCCGAGACAAAACCACTGCGCAGGGACCCGAGGGTCGTTGGCTCATTTCTATTATTATAGATAAATGATCGAAATATTTAAATATCTCTTGCACTCCTAATTTTTGTAGTAATTTTTTTTTTTAATAATATAGATCCCAAATGAAACAGTGGGAGAAAACTGTATCTTCAACATCCAACATATAAATTAAATATACTTATCATTAAAAAAATATACTCTTCTTTGTCATTTTTTTACTTATCTCATTTTAAAGATTTTATTTTATTTTATTTTATTATATATTTAGAAAATTTATAAAACATTAAATATTGTTTGTCAAAATTTATTCTCTATATTTAATATATTTATAAAATTTTCAATAAATTATGTTTTACATATTTTCTAAAATATAAAAATAATTTTAAATTTTTAATATATTTTTTTTATAAAATTTAAATTACCAACTAACTGCAACTGATTTTTTTAATTCACGTTTAATTCACATAAATTAGATAAAATAGATAAGTAAAAAATTTATATAAATTAAGTAAAATAGACAAGTAAAAAAAAACCAACGGAGTAAGTTAAAAGAAAATATATGTTAAATATAAATTTTAAAAAATATATCATCAAATTAATTAGAATCACAAAAGCAAACCACTAAAGGGTAATGCCCCTAACTTTTCACAAAATTGGCACACATAATATGACCATACTTAATCCTTCTTCCACAGCCTTTGGAGAGAGAGAGGGAGAGAGAGATGACAACCAAATTCAAGTTGGCAGTGTACAGAGAGAGACCCTTTTTTCCCACCCATCAACTCCAAAGACTAGCAAAAGCATCAGTACTATATATATATTCAAGTTGGCTATGTACAAACAGAGACAAACTAACACAAGTTGAACTTTGAAATTTCTAAACAAACTGACTACTGGCTTTATATGTACAAAGTAAGACCTGTGTACTGCATACAAACCCTAATCAGATACAAAGAGCCACCTGCGAGACCATATAACAACACTGCCCTAATCTGTACTTTTTACAACACTAATACTAATATATATATCTTGTATAAATTGGCCCCCCCAAATATCCAACAGCCATCAACCAATCAAATCCAACTGGGGCCTCTTCCAAATTGCAAGTTGGTACTTATATAACAAGTATCAAGTATGACAATCCTTTCTTTAATTCCTCTTCTCACTTGCTAGTTGTTGCTACACGTTCTTTATCTACAGATCACAAGCACAGTCTTGAAATTGAAGCAAGGTATGGTATTCTCTTAAGAGCAGGACCTGATGAGTCCTAAATTGAATAGGTTTCTCTTCACTATGCTACCCCAGGAGAAGAGACCAATGCCACTGGCTTCCTCATTGTCGGATCCCTTCTGGCATGGTCTTGGTTGAGGTTCCTCGCTCACTGTCAAGATTCTCATTCCGATTCTATCTCGGACAGCATCGATTGCCTTATGATCAACTGGCCGCCCCGCGGCATCTGTTACATAGAACACGTTGTTGGCCATTTCCGCTTTGGTTGATACTTCTGCTCTTGTCACTGAGAGCCCGTTTTCGCGGAATGTTCGAGTTACATCGGCGAGTAGACCCCGGCAGTCAACTGTGCAAAGCTCTAGCCTCAATCCCTGATAGCAAGAAGCGAGCAGAATTTTAGTAACTTGGTGCTAGGAATAAACCATATGGACTTTGATTAGTTAATTTTTCAGGGAAAAAAAAAAGCACAGTACTAAAATTGTGGAATTGGATAGTTATCTTACAGCAGAACTGTAGTTAAATAACACGCTTGGTTAACCAAAATACAAGAAAATAACATAGTAAAATTCCACATAAAAGGAAATTATTTCATTATTATAACGAAACCAAGGCTCAGAGGTCAATAAATTGAATTATTATTATAATAAAAGCCAAGTTGATAATCAGAAGCCAAGAATAATTAAAGCAAGGCGAGCTCAATTGAATGAAGAATCTGGACACCGTCAAAAGTCACAACGAAAGAGTCAATGATTTGAAGAAGAGGGAAACATTATTCTCTTCACATGCAGGAGCACTGGCCTTAAATTCAACAAAATGGGTGAAACCAACAAACAATGAAATAAATTTAATAAGATTAAAAAAATAATAAGAATTCAAAGCCCAATCAATTAAACAAGGGAAACCACACCATTTTTAGTAACTATTATTTTCTCTAGAAACAGAAACAAAACCAGAGATTGGATTTACTGTTGCAACCCAAATAGCAGCACAAAGGCTAAAAAATTCCACAAAAAATCCAGTAAGATAAACAAAACCAGAATCTCATATGTAATCCTCAAACAATCAAGAATATTGCCAAAATGAAAGTATAAATGGCCAAAAATAAAAGAGAAAAGCATTAGCTAGTACCGAGGATGCTCTTCGTTCAATGGCAGCCTGCAAACACTGAATCACGCGTTGTTTCTCCGCCCCCGAACTGATAGGGCTCCCATCCTTATGCCTGATATAAAATTCCTATAAAAAATACCACAATTACAAGATGAGCAACACATATAATTGAACCAAAATCCATAAAAAAAAGGAACAAATTTGATTGAAAGCCACCTGATGAGCGCGATCTCCATCAGTATCAATCCTCCCGTGAAACACAACATACTCCATGTCTGTCAGCGTGCAAACAACGTCAAACAAGAGCTTGGGACGGTCCCGGCACTGCACGTTCACAACAGAGTACCCCCTCTCGACCCAATTCTGCACGGAGACGGACGGTGGTGACCACGACTCGTCACCGGAAGGCATCCGCTCGTAATCGCGGTCCTCGAACATCATCTGATGCAACCTCCGGTCAGGATGAATCCCAAGAGCCAACGATGACGACACCGCGGTCCGTGCCCCGCGGATATCGTTCTCCCCTTTGAGCACGTTCCGAAGCCTCGCTTCGATGCGCTGGAGCCTCCGGGAGTCGGCGGCGACGGGGAAGCCAGAGTCCTCTTCGTTTGTGATGAAGATAAGAGACGCGATGCGGCCGTTGTGTGTCCAGACTGTGGCGTCTGAGACTCCACATTGGAGGTCAGCTAGAACAGCAAAGATCTCGGAGAGCAGGCCAGGGCGGTCAGTACCGCTTAACTCTAGAACAGTGACACCTTCCATGGTGTCGGAGCGAGATGCAGGACCAGCGCCGAGACACTCCTCGATGTAAGGTATAACACGGTCATCGAGCTTGCGGCCAAAACGATCAGTGACATGGAAGGCGTCCATAAACCAGCGACCATCAGAGGACATATACGCCTTCCTGATAGACAGATTGAGATCCATGAGCGCCTGAATCGCCTCCAGAAGCACCCCATCCTTCCGCGCGCTATCAACCTTCACCACCGTCGCCGCCGGGCACACAGCATTGTCAATCACAACTCTGCATCAAAGTTCCAGATTGAAATCATGAAAACAAAGCTCCAAACAACGAAACCACCATCAAAAACTCCCAAAAAAAAAAAAAAAAATCAACCTGGGGGTGTTCATCCGGATGACGAGCTTCTCGTATTCATCCAAAGACCACTCCATTTCCTTCTCCGGCCAGCGATGAGACCTCAAAGCACAAGCCCTCCACTCCCTTAAATATCTCCAGGCGTCGCCGACGAGGAGAGAAACAGTGAAAGAAGTACAGAGAAACCAATGCCCCGATCCTTAGTTCAAATCGCCGAACAATTTCTCTATTTCTATTCAGAGATCGGGGCAAAAAGCTAAACGCGTTTCCCACCCATTGAGAAACGGATACGAATATTTTAAACTTGGGAAACGGAACCATCACATGGGCGCGGGCAGCGAGCCTAACCTACTCTCCAGCTGGCCGTCACCCTCCTCCTGACCCCTGGTAAAAAATCCGTCCTACGTGGCAGAACCAGATTCCTCCACGTGGACTCCAGCGTGCTTTGCTTGCCTCCCAAGCTAGTCACCAAAGCGCATCATAGCGTTATTTGTTTAGTGGTAACGCATCGCGATGCACACGTGGCGGCCTGTTGGTGCGGGTGGAGTGGAAGGTGGCTTGATCCGCAAGCATTAGCCAAGGGCATAATGGTCCCCACGTGTTGCCCGCTGCGTTTTCTGCCCACGTCCCCAAGGTCGTTGGGATATCGGTGTACGACCGCCACGCCTGCCAGCTTTTAACTAACCTCTTTCAAATTACCATCCTGCCCTCATTATTATTATTAATTACTAATTAATCTGATTATTAATTAAGTAGTAGTAGTATTATACAGTGTACACTTTAGAGACGTAGTAGGGTAGGCATGTGGTTGGGATTCTGGTAGAATCTAACATAGTCTTTGGAATATTCCTTAATTGCAATTCATCGAAGCAAAACTCACTATCACTCTCGCTGAACAATGATTAAGAGTAATTATGACGTGTCGTGATCTTAGTGGAAGATGGGAATAAGGTCACAGTAGTGAGCGGTGCACGTGTTTGAACAATTGCATGCATTAAAGAACATCGCACACGTGTCACGTGAGCGCAGCGTGCGAGCCTTGTTCCAGATCTGACTTACGGTCATGTGACCACCACTGACACCCGCCCATGAGCAACGGCGATGAAACGTCGTTAATAGCGGGGGTTTTAAATTTCAAAAAAATATTAATTAAATAAAGTTTTTCAAAACTCCTTTTATTCATATATTTATTTATCTCTCACAAAGTGAATAAATTAAATTAACTTTTTTTTATATAAAAAAGGGGTATTAAGTAATTTCGCTATTTTTAAAAGGAATGGCAAATTAAAAAAAAAATGTGAAATATTTTGAAGGGCGGGAAAGGGATGAAAGGGTTGGCGCGAAATGAGGAGGAGAAGTGGATGAAGAGATCGGCGTGGATCGGCATCGGGTGGCGGGAAAGCGGCACGTGAGGATGACGTGGAGGAGGAGTCGAGCTAGTGACCTTTGGAGAAGACCAAAGGTTCAGGGGTTTGTAGGGTGGGACCCACATGTGCGAAGGGGCGTAACAAGTACGAGGAGACAACTCGGCATCCAAAACTGGAGATGAGGCCACGTGGCCATCCCTTTGTTAGGTCGAGTCGTATCACCGCCGTTCACCCGTTTTCCAAACTTTGAATAAACTGTTCAATTCCCGCCCACACAATTTTTATTTCTTTTGTATTTTATTTTGACTTTTATTTAAATAAATATACAGAGCCAAGAAAATTAATTAATTAGTTAATTTAATAGAATTTAAACATATATAATAACATCATGACAAGTTATTTCCAAGAAAAGACACCAAAACAATAAAAAGGAGATGGAGAGGGAAGACAAGATGTTGATGCAATAATGGTGTGAATAATAATAATAATAATAATAATAATAATAATAATAATAATAATAGTTGGAAAGGAGGTTTCCCATGGGCTTTCACATTAAGGCCATTGTCAGAAGAATACATGTGAACTTCTAATCTCTAATCTGATTTCTCACAGAGCCAACAAAAAGAAGAGATTGAACAACAACAACAACAGCTAATAATGGCATATGGCATATGGCATGTGATGCATAATTCAATGAGAATACTACTAGTGGTAAGACCTTGGAAAAACATTCAGAATTGGGAGGCAATTTAGTTAGTGGTAAAAGAACTAAAGAGTGTTTCTGCAAATTTGTATGAAAATAAACAGATGGATGAAAGCTCCACTTGAATGTCTCATCATATAAATTGAGCATTTTTATTCAGATCACCTGATAAGTCAATAGATTGTAACTTCATTATCATTGTTTAAAGGAATAAGCTATGTTCCAAGAGAACATAATGGAATTATTCATGTGAAACATATGCTGAACAGAATTATGGACCACTAAAATCGGTTAGAATAGTCATACGGAAAAGAACATTAAGAACAGACAGCAATGTAAAAGCAACCTCTCAAATAACGGCATTCAGAGAATTGTCGAAATCATAATCACTATAATTGATGTTGTTATGATTTGATCTAACGGGTAAATGAATTTATGATCCAAAACACAGGAAAGGTTAATTCCGCGGCAGCTCCTGCGGCTTCAATAACACTTGGTATTAATGGTTCCATTCTAACTGAGGATTTAGGCTCTAAATAGAAAAGATCAATTTAAAACACAAGTACATATATTTACCTGAAGCTAGTTATCCGACAACCGACCCTGAAACTTTTCCACACACTTCTGGGTTCCGGCTTAGGATCATGAGAGAAAAACTATATGGCCCATAGAAACAGCTTGGATCCAAAATACTGATGCTGGTCTATGGAAACAATGCAGTCAGGACAACAATGACATAAACTCGATATCTTCGTGGGTCCATTGGCATGCAAACTATTAAGAATCACTCCTGTGATGTCCAAGACTCTGAAGACTCTGCAAGCCTGGAATGGTCAAGAATCAGCCGGTAATTATAGTAACAGAATAACCAAAAAAAAAAAATCAAAATCAAACCCTAAAGTTTTTGAAATATCCCCATCTGATAAGTTGTTTTTGTGGAGCCAGATGCCTTGATGCCCATTCAAGTCTTATGTAGAAAGCCCTAGAGTGAGGAAACTGCAGCGTACAAACCATGCCCAAGGCTTGAGAAAGATCTAGCAGAAACCTGTCATCTGATATCTGAAAGGCACTCTTCATTAATAAGCAAATCATATTCAACAGTGTTGACAGATCACAGTCTCCCACTGTGGTCTCAGGTGGGACACTAGATGTTGTGTGAGCAAATTCATGATGCAAATCCGCAACAACATAAAGTAAGAAAATCATAAACAAAAGAATGCCAGGGAGATCTGACCTTTCACAGTTTTCTGAAGATGGGCCTGAAAAAGGCAGCTGGCCGCTTTCAAACTGCTCACCAAACATCAGTGCTTATGCTTTAATCGTCCTGCACCCACAACCAAGTGAATAAGTTGATCACTGTATCTCACAGAATCAAATAGCCTCAAAATTTACAATTTACAATATTCATCAGCAGCAAATTTCCCAATCAATGCCCATAAAGCTATATAACTAAGGCTTCCATTCTCTATTTACTGCAACAAGGCAATGAATGGGACAATGGGTACTTTGGACGAGGAGTTGCAAACACCACACAAATGCTTAAGAGTTTGCAACATGGTGAAGTTCAGAAATAAGAATTCAATGAATCTAAAAAACGAAAGCTCCAAGTATATAGCAGACTTTATCTTCACTGGACATTTTGAGCTGAAATGCGGCCTCCACAACGAATATGTGTTTTGCTATATAGGTCTCAATTATTGTCATCCACGGCCAGACAACAGCACAGCAGTATTAAGCCAGCCATCATAGCCAATTGCCAGAAACAAACATAAGACACATCCAGCAGTATATACCTAAAGTGGCATTTTCCACCCCCGTTTACAATGATACATACAGAACATTAGTAAAACAGATTGAACAATTGCACAAAGCAGATATATATGAACAGGCAAATCTCGAAGTCCTATAAAGTATAAGCATACGCATAGCTACAAAAATGAAACTCACAAACTGAAATCATTTTGGGGCTTGCAAATATGTGAAATTACCAAATGAACCATGAGTTAAATTTTAAGAGCTATAGCCCATGGGAATGACATGCAACTTCTCCTTTTCTCAATTTTTTTAACCCTAGTTTTTCATTCTCAAGTGCTACTGAATTCGATTTTGAGATGGGTGACCAAAATTGCTTGCTAAAAGGCAAAAAATGATGATAGGATAAAAAATGCCTGTTGCAACAGTGCCATGCACTACTCAGATGATTGCAGTTGCTAACAGTATCATATTAATGACAAAAACCCAGTTGTTGCTAACAGTGCCAAGCAACATGAAAAGAAATCTTAATTTAAACAGAGAAACATTCCAGTGGGACTCACTTCAGAATCCAGATGAAATAGGTCCATGCTCCATGGCAAATGTAATTAGCGGCAACGAATACTACAAAAGATCCTCAGAAGGCATGTACACTTAAGGGTGACATCTAGTGGTAAAGTCATGACTGAGTTTGTGGACGAGAGCATATTCACAAGATAAAACCAAAGTGACAACATGCAAAAAAAGAGTTTTCAGCTAATAAACAGCAAACTATAAAGTAGCTAATTAAGCATGAACCACCCAATAGAGATTGTGTAAGTAACAGAGAACCTAATATTATGAAGTAATGGGGTCAAAAATTTGTATCTGCATTCCGTCTAAAACAATAAAATAAGCTACCTCACATTCAAGGGCATTATTTGAGGGTTTCTAAATCAAACGTTCTAAAGTACAACAAAGATAAATCTAGGCCTTACCATGTGAATGGAACAATCACTACCAGCAGAAAAATAAAAAGCAAAAAAGAAAAGGTATACCTTGTTGGGGCAAAATAGAGAATGTAATGAACAGCAATATCCATCTCGCATTAAAACCAATAAAAAAATTTGCACCTGTATGAATTAATTAATTTTTGATATATCACAAATCAGTCATCTCAACAGGTGGAAAGAAGTAAGCATTATGCAAGCAATCCCCAATCCATTATTTGTCCCCGCAGTTGATGCTATAGAGTCATTAGCAATAATTCTTTTAAATGCCATAAATGAGCCTGCAGTATCAAGCCTGGGAACAGAAGCACCATACTGATCATTGCATATACAATATTAAAGAGATCAAAATAAAACAAAAAATGGAGCACCAATGCATCAAAGCTTTTCAGAAAGGGCAGTCAACAAAAATGAAAAAGGCTATAGAAGATCAGAATATACAAACAACAAAAAATCATGAAAATATGAATCATAAACAAAACTCAACAGAGTTCCCAGATTGGCGCTTTATTGAAGTCATCCCAGGGTAAAGAACTATTAGTTCCAAAATTCTAATAATTGCTCGCAACATGGCAAAAAAAAAGTAACCAATCATAGTCTAAATATGATATATAACATCATACTAGATCCTAGAGATCAAATGGCATGTACACATTCTTGCATATGAAGAATGAAACTATAAACTACTGCATTAAACAAATTCATCTATACCCATTCTTAAAATAATGTAAAGATTGTTTCTTAAATAAGACTGATAATCAAACATTCAGACATAACCAAATTCACAAGATAAAATCAATTAGGGCAGCAGAGTCATTGAACAAAACACTTTATATTCTCAAAGTTACTGGTAAATATCATTTGTTTGTAAAAGGCCACCTGCACATAGAACATCCAACAGGGCACCCACAAGAAACTTCAAACTAAAAATGCTAATAACTTGAGTTGGTAAAAACTCTTCTAGTGTACAGAATTTACAAACCCACTTCCTGTATCCCTTTTGAGCATTTCTTGGAGCTATCCTTCAGTGCCTAAATCCACCACCCACAGATTCCCCACCAGGATCCAAGCCATCCGGTGAATCATACCACTTAGCATTGTTGTGATAGAAACCATCCACCTGCATCCCTACAAGATTCGGATCACTGATTATGGTGTCATCATGCCTTAAAGGCTTTATCAATTTGGCGTCCTCTTCCTCAACGCAATTGAGAATGTTCTTCTCATCAAAGTCACTGCAGTCTTCCTTCATCAACCATTTCTCCGACTTGCAGCTCTCACTCATAAGAATCTTCCTTTCCTGGCACTCTGCAGACATCCTCTCCCATGGTACAATATCCCCTAGAGCTTGATCAAAATCAGTCTCATCTTCTTGCATGAGACTGTTTCCATTAACAAAAACACTTCCCTGCCCATCAAGATGGTGGTTATGATCATTCACCCAATGCCCAGTCTCATCATCACCAATTACCAGTGCGTCATCTGAATGTTGTTGCCCAGCCAAACTTCTAATTCTATGCAAGATATCAGAGAGCTCTCTGGAGAGTGAACCAAGCAACTCTTGAGGCATCTTGGCGACCTTGTCCTCCAAAACACCTGTCTGAACTCTAATTTGCTGCACCTGCTGAAGTACCAGAAAATGTGGATCCCCACCATCATCCTTGCAAAGAAGACCGCTAAAAGATTCAGGCTCCATCTCTTCTCTAACACCATAAATTTCTGGGTCCTGGTCAAAACCCCCTTTGCTACCGACCAACCTATGAATGATCCTCGCATTCCCGTCTAAAGGCCCCGGCTCATGCCCGGTGTGCACCGCATACAGCTTGAACACTGCAGTGCCCTCCTCTTGGTACACAAAAGTCTTCTCTTTCTCATTATAATTGGTTATCGGAACAATGGCACGAATGCGGAAGCCACAGCCACACCGCTTGGAGGCATAGGGCTCCCTCTTCAACACCCGCGCTTTCTTCGATGAAGAAGCAGATGCCGACGGCTCCCCAGCACGGTGGCAAGCATAGTCCTTCACCTCCGCCATAAAGGGCTTGTACCTAATATACTTCTGGCGGATGCAAAGCACCACCTTGTGCTTAGCCGCAAGCTGCTGCAACTGCCGTGGCACCTCGCGCGCAGGCACGTCCAAAGATTCGGTATACTCGAACCGCCGCCGCTTGGACCGGGCACCGCCAGAGACTAGGGAGGGAGAGGAACAAAGAGGGCAAGCTGCGAGGCAGACACGGATGAACGACTCGGGAATGCCGTAGAACTTAGCACCCACAGTCCACGACTGCTTGATGCGATCGACGGTCTCCTTAAGACCTAGGTGGCGGAGGTCGGCGTCAGCATGGGATGCGACGACGATGTCTTGCCACTGTTCGACATGGGAGACGCGCTGCGTGGGATTGTTCTTGAAGAAAAGCATGCCACCCTCGCCAGCGTGGAGCTTGTCCTGAATACGCTTCCACGCGGTGAGATAGGCAGTATCCTCATTCCGGTCCTTCCAGACGGAGCGCCAGGATCTGAGGACGGGACGGGGGGTCGCCGCGCGGATCTCGTCGGCGGAGGCGATGCGGCCCTCGAGGATGCAGTGGACCATGAGAGAATGGGAGTCACGGTTGAAGGTGTAAAACTGGGAGGAGATGTGAGGGGATGGATCAACGAAGGGTCGATGCTGAGGATTGGGAGCCAGATCGGGATCGTGAGAAGGAGAAGAAGAGGCGTTGAGCTCGTGCTTGACCTCCTCCTCCTCTGCATCGTCGTCTTCATCGCCGTCGACTCGGAGGATGGGAGAGGAGAACGCGGAGGGAGGACGGTGGTCGGAATCCATAAGATTAGGGCTAGGGTTAGGGTTTGCGGTCGTGGATGGAGGACCGGATCGTTCGTTCATGCTGGGAGACTACATGGGCCTGGGCCGAATTTAAGTTTTAGCCCGTATGACTTGACTTAATTATTTGGGCCGGGCTTTATTGCTACTTTTTCCAGACATCAAGCCCGTGAAAATATTCGTTAACAGTTTTTCCCCTTCACTTTTCTTACTGTTTATTAAATATCATTATTAGTGAATTTTTTTTATATTAAAGCGGATAAACCACGACTTTATTATAAAACTGAGAAATATAACCAGCTGAAGCATGGGCAGAATAAAACAAAAAAAGAATGACTTGGGTGAAATTAGATAGATATAGTTTGTGTAGTTCACCATTAAGTGTTTGACATGTTACATGAGATAAGTAATTTTTAGAAAAGAAGATAAAACACAATGGAGTTGACGAAGTATGCCAGAAAGTGACGAGATTAACTCATGCTATAAAAAGAGAGGATCACTCTTGAGGTGGTTGTGGCACCACAATATTAGATTACTTACTCTATCATTTATTGCAGAAAGCCATGCTAGAAGTAGGTGAATGATTTTAACAATAATTGAATGCGAAGGTAAAACATGAGAGTTAAAAATTTGATTGTTTCTTTCAAGCTAAATATTTTAGAAAGTTGCTTTTGAAAGAAGATCCCAAAGAAGTCAATGTCGAACATCAATGGTTAGTATCTAAGATGTCCATACCTCTTAAATTGAAAAATGATGAGAATGGAGATTTATAATTTGATAGAAAAATGTCCAGATACACATTGCAAAATCACACTTTAGAAGAAAATAATCTGTTGTTTAGACCCCTTGTGACCTAATACACAAATATCAGTGGCATTCTGGATATTACAACCTCTCATGGTTAAATTGGTAACTGTTAGAATTTTATCCTCACATGCTATGCTGTGATTTTTATTAAGCGGTTTAATTATTTATTACTTCTATATACTGAAAAACAGTTGATATTTATTTGATTTATCATTGTATTTTTTGTATGAGAATTAAATTACATATCCTGGCTCAATTTGACATTTGGAAACTTTTTCATAATCAATCTATATACATACATCTATTAGAGTGTCTTTTATAAACATTTCTCTAGCTTTTTTTTAGTGCTATTGTGTAATACAATGTTGAATCTTAATAGATAAGTTATGAGGTCAAATCCTTAGCATATGATAAGATAGAAAAATGAAATATTATTTTTTCTCTTATATGAATAATAAATTTGTATTCTCCATGACATCTCTCTTAGGAATAATAAATTTAATATTATCCATGACATATTTTTTTTTGAAAAAAATGGATAAATCATAAATTTTAAAAAACAAAAAAAAACCTACCCTGACATATCTTTGAATAATAATATATGTAAATAGCGTTTTTAAATGTCTTTTCTGAATAAAGTAAATATCAAATTGACATTCATGCCATTGTCTTTTAAAACAAAAAATATCTCTCACTTGAAAACATATATAAATAAAAAACAAACCTAGTTCCTCTTCATTTTTTTCCTCTTAGTCAACTTTTTAGGGTTTTAGTGTTTAGGTTTTAAGAGTTTATGGTTGTGGGATTTTGATTTTTCGGTCTAGGTCAGGTTAAAGGTTTAAGAGGGGAAAAAATTGACATGAATGCGAGCTATCCATGTCATGAAGAAAAAAAACAATATTATGCCAATATAGTGTTATTTTATATTTTTCCCATGTAATACTTTAAAAATAAAATTTTCTTAATATTTGTGTGTGTGTGTGTATTGTCATGCTTATTTTTCAACACCTATAAAGTATAAAGTCCCATCCAAACACACGCTCTCCCCTTAGGCCATCTCCAACCCAAAACTCTATATTTGGCGCTTCAATACTTAAAAATACAGCTTCTACAGTGAAATCTTCTCCAACCATCATCTCTATTTTTAATTCTAAAATAGAATATTCCAATACTATTAGCTCTATCTACTGCAGACTTTTTATTTGTATTTTGGGTGTTATATGTTTTAGGTTTATTTTTTATGTTTTTATTTTATCGTTCATGTAATTTTCGTTAGTTTTAATGAATTTATATTTCACAAATTATTTTCTTTAATTTTATATTTATTATTAATTAACAAATATAAATATAAAATATAAAATATTATTTTAATTAATTATTTTAATTAAAATATAAAATATAAATTAAAAAATTAAAAAATTAAAAACAGAATTTTAAAAAAATCAAAACAGAATTAATAAAAAGAAAATAAAAAAACCATATAAACATACAATTTTAAAAAATATAAATAAAAAAATAAAAATAAAAGATAAACAAAAATTAACAATAACATATAAACAGAATTTAAAAATAAAAAAACAAAAAAAAAACCAATTAAACTGAATTAAAAAAAATAATAAAAAAAACATCGTTGCTACAGTGGCACGCAACATCTTGCGCGCCACTATAGCAATTATCTGATTTGGCGCAGGATTTGGTGTTGGGTTGGAATGGATCCTGCGCCAAATCAGCCCATTTACTCTATTTTTAACGTTGCATTGGAGCTGCTCTTACACACTAACATGATCATCTATATGATCAACATAAAAACTCTAAAAAAGTAATCCCCCTAAACATGCATCTCAAGTTTCAAAATTGAACATCTTGAAAGCTATGGAAGCATATGTTTAGAAAAGGCAACGTAAGTAAGAACAAGTGCATTGTTTTGTCCCTGTTTAAGGTGACATGTTGCCATTAAAAACTCATTCAAGTCCACCGGAAATCTGGATAGCAAAAAGTCAGAAGCAAGCTCTGCAAGCTTTGTGATTCCCATGCGTTGACCGCACGAATGGGGAAGACAAAGACTTGTAACTTGGGCCCCACCATCTTTGACTCCATACACAACCATTCTTAAGTCTTAACTTTGAGCTTTCTCATTTGTTTGCAAGGCTCCAAGCTTTTCAATTCCCATTCCATCACTCACTTTGGGAACAAATCTTCATGTTTGTTGAGCTCATTGTTTTTGACTCCTTTCTCTTTAAACTAATGTTTTTTTTTTCATGTCTGTCATTTTGGTTATTGTGATGATGTTTGAGCTTGTGCATGCAACTCATGTTCTATTTTTCTTTTAACTTATTGCTTCCATGATGACTTTGTTAACTCATTGTGAAAATACATTTGTGTACACTTTCAAAAAAATTAATATTTCATATGTATTAATGTAAAATTTAGAGTGTATTATAAAATTGATATTATTTTTGTTTTTCTTTATGTATACTCATAATTTATTTATTTATCTATTTAATTATGTAGACTACTCACTCTAAACACACAAATTTTATTATCGAACTTTCAACCTCTTTCGCAGGAGTCAAGTGATTTTACTATTCGGTTATTGTCATGGTCACTAAAAAATACAAGTGATATTTAGTTTAAATTTTATATATTTTTAAATACATTTCATAATAAGAACATTCATTCGTAAAAAAAAAAAAAACTCATTGAATTACATAAAAAAATATTTAAAATTTATCCATTCCATCTTTCCCCCTCATAACTTCCCACAAAATAAATAAATAAATAAATAAATAAATAAAGTAGTGACGCAGAAAGAAGTATCACACGTGGCAAAGAGATTGAAGAAAGATGAAGCATTTCCAACAATGACTAGTGACTCGTAGTCGTTGAATAGCAAGTAGGAACACCAACTTCAATGCTCCAACTCAACTTAAAATTTTAAATTAAAATAATAATAATAATAATAATAATAATAATGTAACGCCCTATAAAAAAAAAAAAAAAACAAAGAAGAAAGGGTTGCGGCGTGTCAGCACCCCCCTGCTTCCCGCTACCACCGCATCCTCTGGACAACACCCCGGACGGCGCGCGCCGTTACTCTCTCTCTCTCTCTCTCTCTATATATATATATATATATATATATTAAATATATTTCTATTCTTGGAAAAACACAATAAAAATAATATTATTAAAAATTTCACATATATATATATATATTATAAAAGTATATTTAAGATATTTTAAAAAATGTACATTTATGTTATTATATATATAAATTCTTATGATAAATAATATTTTTATTAGGGGTATGTAAGCAAATTCTTTTTGTTAATGTTATCTCTTTATTTTGGAAAAAAAAAAATATATAGAGAGAGAACGAAAGAAACGGTACAAAGTGATGGGGTGCGTGACTTCGATGAAGTGAAACGGCGGGATATGGGTCCCAGTTAAGATGACATCATGCCGTTACATTGGCCCCATTCATTCACATGTGGACGTTTCTCATTGGTTTCTTAGTTTTGAACGGTGAAACTTTGTTTTGACCTATAAACTAGACTGGCTTCAGAAACGAGCTTCATTTTCAAAGTTAATTACATTTTAAAACTTAATAAGTACATTAGTGTGCAAGTAATGCTCTCAAAACATAGATAATTATAGCATTCCATTACATAGAAACAAATGCCTTCCAGGTGTCTCTATGAAAACAAATATTAAATTTATTTTTGTTTTATTGGATATTTTAGTGTTTCAATAACAACTGTTTATTTTAAGAATAGATAGTTTTTGTAAAAAAAACTACCTTTAAATTATGATAATTATGATAATTATTTTATTACTAAAACACAATGGCCGTTTTAGAAATCTCCCAAAAAGACATTGGCATTCACAAATGGTGTTTTAAGAGAGAGAGAGAGTCTCACGTGTTAATGCCAAAGAGGAGAGAGATAAGAGAGCGTAATAAGAGGGAAGCTGATGCATGGTTAGCAAGAGAGAGAGAGAGAAAGAGAGAAGAAGGTGATGGAGTTTATCTCCACCCCATGTTTGCTTCACGCAAGCTTCAAAGCTTTATAAAGAGAGAGGGAGGGAGAGAGAAAGAAAGAGAGTAGTGTTTGCTCTTTAGCGTGGCTTTAAAGGCTCATTCAACAACAAGGAACCAAAAACAAACAAAAAAAAACCCTCAAATAGTAACCTCCAACTCACCAAAATGAGACCCTCCTTCTCCCATAAACTCACCCCCTCCTTCTTCATTCCCTCTTGAAATTTTAGTTGATAGTTTTAGTTTAGTTTAGTTTAGTTTAGTTTAGTTTGCTTCTTAGAACAAGGTAACATGAGTGGTTGCACTAGTAGCAGTGGTGGTAGTGGTAGTGGTGGTGGCGGCGGCGGAGGAAGTGGTGGTGGTGGAGGTCCTTGTGGAGCTTGTAAGTTTCTAAGAAGGAAGTGTGTGACTGGTTGCATATTTGCACCATACTTTGATTCCGAGCAAGGTGCCGCCCACTTTGCGGCCGTGCACAAGGTGTTCGGCGCAAGCAACGTCTCTAAACTCCTCCTCCACATCCCAGCTCACAAACGTCTCGATGCCGTAATCACCATCTGCTATGAAGCTCAGGCTCGTCTCCGTGATCCTGTTTATGGTTGCGTCTCTCATATCTTCGCCTTACAACAACAGGTAATTAATTAGAAGATATGCATAATGATGGTGATGATTTGTTTGAGTTTGAATTAAGTTTGTTATCAATGTTTGCTCAACTTTGTGATTCAGGTGGTGAATTTACAAGCAGAGTTGACATACTTGCAAGCGCATTTGGCTACATTGGAGTTGCCATCGCCACCTCCACCACCACCTTCAATGTCGTCTGTGCCGGCTCAGTTCTCTATTTCTGACCTCCCTTCGGCTTCCAACCCAGCTAGCACATTAGACTTATCAGCGCTTTTCGATCCATTGGTGCAAGCTCCTTGGTCTCCTTCTCCTCAACAACAACGCCAACAGATTGGTAGAAACATTGGTGAGAGTGGTGGTGATGATGGTGGTGGTGATCTTCAAGCACTGGCTCAAGAACTTCTTGATAGACATCATCATGGTTCTAGCTCTTCTGACCATCCTCCTCTATCTAAGTGAAGTTTATAATCCAATGAAAATGTTACATAATGTGGATAGGAGAACCCACATTGGTTTTTGATGCTGTATATGTATGGTGTGGTTCATTTAAATTTTCTAAATTAACTTGCTGCTTTTATTCTCTGCTTGAATTAATTTCTTTCTGCTAGTAAGTAACACATGTTCTGGTGGGAAAAAGAAATTAATATGAAGAAGAGAATATATGGTGATTATGAGATGATTATAATTAAATAGTATGGTGTTGGTACATTTTAATTCTATGATGTTTTACTTGTGTATATATAGTATGATTTAACTGGGAATAAGCATTAATGGTACTATGACATCCATGAAACTATGAAAAGAATATTTGTTTAACTTATTTAGTCTCAGAGGTTGATTAAAAAGAAAGCTTTTTTTTATAGATTCATCATTCGCTAATAATGGTGAGCTTTCATTCTTCTTTTCATTCTACTTTGCATTTTTTGTATTATGGAAAGGAGGAGTAAACAAGTTTCATTACTTTCTTTGGGTTGGTGCATAATGTGAATAGGTAAAAGTAGGAAGACATGAGGTCTTGACCCTTGAGAGGTGAGAAGTTGATTGTGCGAGCATATATATGGAATATCTATGATTCCAATATCACGTTGCCTGCCTGCATTGTTATACCCCTCTCATTTGCCATGACTTCGGTATTTGTGGACTTCTTGCTCTTGCCCCTCTAAGATTTTTAATTATGTCAAATGACTCAAATGTGTTATTTTAATTAATAAATTAATGTTTATTTTGATCATTAAACTCAGAGTAGTAATATAATATCCGAATTGATCTCTTTATTTTTCTCTCTCTTTGCTTTTGGTTTCTCTACTAAAAAATGCTCCAAACTAGTCTCTCTACTCTTGAAAATGGGCTCACTTAGTCCCTCTGCTCTTAGTCTCTTCCCAACTAACCCCTCTACTCTTGAAATTACAGGGACTAGTCGAGTCATTTTCAAGAGTAGAAGAACTAAGTGGCCCCATTTATCATGCCTTGGGTCATAATTGAACCCTCCGACCCCTTGCATAAGAACTAATGCATAATCATTGGGCTAGCATAAAGCTGGCAATGGTATTACTGTATTAAATTAGAAAATTAGATATTATTAATAGTTAGAATTCAATTAATATCCTTGTTATGTACCCAAATAAGCCAAGAAAAAAAAATCTTGGGCCTTTAGAATTATGGATTTCTAAATATATAAGATCAAAATCAAACCCATTTATGAGGAAATCATTAGCATATCGGGTAGGATTTCGGGTTCATAGACAAGATCCGAATCCGATTTACCACCAATCATTAATTCACCCCAACACAACAACTATGTAAAAGGCAAGATTCCACGACACAACCTTCAAAGTTCACGTGATCTCGCAAATTCGGATTTTGGATTTTCAAATCTAATGATTAAAAAAATCGGTAAAAATATCCATCATTCTAATATAGTTAATTTGTCATTTTGTCTGTCTAATATGATTTATTCATAAAAAATATCCCTATTTTAATATTTGAAAAATATGACTATTTTTAACATAATTTGTCTATAGGAGATTTCTATAAAGACTTATATTTCTCAAATATTAAAATAAAGAGATTTTATATAAACAAATGATATTAGAGGGATCAAAGAGGCAAATTAATTGATTAGAAGATGGTATTTTATAAAAATTAAAAATAAAATTTGATTCGATCATTAGTATACCAGTTTGGATTTCGGGTTTCCGAATGAGATCCGACCCGAGTTCTAACGGCTATGAATCCGACCCATATATATATAACCATGAACCCTCTCTCTCACTCCCTCACACAACCTAAAACCCTTCTCTTTCGCCCCCGAAATCCGTCACCATCTCCGATTCTCCATCTCTATCCCCATCCCCAGTTCTCGGCGGCCGGAGATGACTTACGCCGGCTTCAAGATTCTACATCCGGCGACAGGGATCGAGAATTGTGCCTCCGGCTTCGTCACCCACTCCCCCTCGGAATCCGTTCCCAAGATCGCCGTTGTTCAGTCTGGCGACGATCTAGAGGCAGAGTGGCCTGCCCGCCGCTCACTCGGCGCCGTACCCAATCTTATTGTCACGGCTGGGAACATCCTCGAGGTGTACGTCGTCCGGGTCCAGGAGGATGATGCCAGGTCTTCACAGCCCTCCGCTGATCCCCGTGGCAGTGGTGGCGTTATGGACGGGATTCGTGGGGCTCGCCTTGAGCTAGTTTGCCATTATAGGTATTGTCACTATTTATTCGCAATGGAAAACAATTGGTTCTTAGGGATTTAACTAGTTGTGTGTGTGTGTGTTTTTACTGTTGTGAATTAGTATGCATTTGTGTTGTTTTTGGCTATGATAGTGTAGCTTGGACATACATTATCAGAAAGATTAGCAGTTTGCTGCCAGGACTTTTGAACAATTACATGTTTCTTATTTTCTTCCAATTCAATATAAACCAAGCAATGAAAGGTTGAATTGTTCTGAATTTGGTAGATTGAGGTACTTTCATTTCTCTCAGAGTTATTATTACAATATCCCAAATTTTATGATTTTACTTTGGTTTAAATTTATTATTATTATTTTTTAAGTTGGTAGCTCATTCTTTAGCTTCAGTAATTTGTTTCAGTCAATTATAGTGTCATGTGCTGTGAAATGTCTCTGTTCTTGATCATTGGTTTAAAGTTTCCTTTTTTTTTATAACTAGACTACATGGTAATGTGGAGTCAATGGCCATACTTTCAGTTGGAGGTGATGATCAGAGCAAAAGGAGAGATTCCATAGTGTTAGCTTTCCGAGATGCAAAAATATCTGTTCTTGAATATGATGATGCAGCACATGGATTACGGACCAGGTGAGGAATATGTCTTTTCCTAAAGCAAACCCTGACAATGAAACGCATGCATATGTTATTAAGAAATCTTTATATATAATTCCTAAAGGCCCATGCACATTGTCACCAACTATATAATGGCTGTAATGGGATGTTGTTGAGCACTTAATGGTTAACTGATTTAGTGACATGGACACCCACTTATATGTGTATATTTGCACCTAGTGGTTTATCACCTTAAATTGATAAAGCCACATACCTAGAGCAAGACAACGGTTCTGAAAAATTGATCCCTTAAATTGATTCATGTTTGTGAGATATTAGAACAGTCCTTTGAGCTGTTAGGTTTCAACCATCTCAGAAAACCTCATCAGTGTTTTCTTGTTCAAGATTTATCTGAATTCTTTAGCTATTGATGCATCTTGATCTGAATTAAGCAATTCTAAATCGCAAAATATGTTATAGTTACGCTGTTTGGTCATAAATCATGGAAAAGCAATAGCTTCAATTCTCAGGAAGCTATTTTTATTTATTATTATTTTTTTTGGGGGGGAAGAGCTTTGCAAGCTATTTATTGAGAAAAGAAGAGAAGTACAGAAAAAGAAAACTAACAACTGAAGAAACTAAAACAAAAGGATTTGAACAAGATAACACCATTTGCTTTGAACTGCTTCATGATCCAACGGGGTAAGTCACTTTACCATGATGAAAAAGAGTGAGGACATGCGAATTTGAACCATGCATAGTTAAGCAGAGTGCTGCCCGCATCCATGATCTGGGAATAACATGCAACTGAGGATTACCCAAGTCATGTAGAACATTGCAGATGCTAGTGATTAAAGGGTCCAAACGCCAGATTGGTTGTGGGTTGTCATTCATTATAGCTTTATAAAGATCTGCACTAGAAATGAAGATATTCTTGATCTGAATACTCTTGTCATGCATAGAATTCAAAGCACTGTAAAGGGCCATTGTTTCAGCTTCAGTGTTAGAATCAATAGGAGCGTGGCAGCATCCTGCACACAGCAAACTTGAATTAGAATCAATAGTATAAAAACCAGCACCAGCATTGGCCTTAGTTCTGTTCCAAGTTGCTGCAATGTAAAGAAAAGGGTTGTCATGTGTGGTGAAGTTCGGAATTAGATTCTTTCCAAAATGGGAAGAAGAGGCATAGAGATACTTCCTAACATGAGCAACTGCTTTGTTAGAAAAAACATTACAATCAAGAGCTTCATTCTAGAAGATGAAATTACATCTTGCTTTCCAAATTAACCACACAGTAGTAACTATAATTGATTGGGTAAAAATATCACTTCCAGCATGAGACGGACTAAGCCAGTTTCCTGAAGTCAAGCCATCCAAGAAATAGATAGGTTTACTAGTAATGTTTCTGATCATATTCCAAATGACTTGAGCTTTAGGGCAACGATTAAAGAGGTGCTCAGCATTCTCAAAAGTAAGATTGTAGAAACCACAAAGAGTTTGAGGGCCCAAGTTTAGTATGTAAAGATATTCATGAGTTTTTATTCCATTTTGCAATAAAAGCCAGATGAAATGTTTTGCTCGTGGCACAGTTTTGAGACACCAAAGGTTTTTCCAACCGTCCCAAGTTTCCTGTTGACCTGCATTTTGGATTAAGTGAGAATAAACCATAGAAGAAATTTTATTTATTTTGGAGTTAGGATGCCAAACCCATCTATTTCCATGATCTCCGCTGACTTTACCAAGATTCAAAAATTCAGAGTTCAAAATCACACCAAAGATATCTTGCATCAAATGAATATTCCAAGAGCTACCAACCATAATATCAGGAATCTGCAGCATATTGAGATTTATGTTCATATTCAAATAAGTGGATTTAAAGGCCAGGGGAACCTCAAAATACGAGGGATCAAACATGATTCAACCAAATATGAGGCTTAATGACATTAGCGGTATACCACATCTCTCTAAGAAACCAAGAACAATTGGCAGGAATAGAATCAGTCCAAAAGTTAACATTGCCATATTTATTATGTCCACCCAAATAGCATTATGATTATTAAGATAACGAAACACATTTTTCGCCATCAGAGAAGTTTTGGAAACACGCAGGTTACTGATAGACAAACATCCCTCAGTGTGACCAAGCGTAATATCTGCCAAACTAATTGAGTTCATGTCCTTTCTATTGCCACCTTTTGACCAAAATAAAGGCTTAGCAGCTTTAGTGATGCCATCTAAAATTGAATCAGGAATTGGGTAGACCAAATAGGTAATACAAGGGGATTGACATAATGGAAGAGTTAATCAGAATTGTTTTACTAGCCATAGAGATTCTAAAGTGTCCAAAAAGAATTAGAGTTCTCAATTTTAGCTAACATAGCAGTAAAATTGGATATAGCTAATCTCTTAGGAGAAACTAGAATTCCTAATTAAGTCAAAGGAAAAGATCCAGATCGAAAGCTGAGAATGTCTCAAATACTTTTTTTAAGACGGTTATTGATCTTGGTCGGGAAGAAGATTTCAAATTTAAGACTATTAGCACGTTGTCCAGTTAAATGCTTATAAATAGAAATACAGAGTTTAACATTACGAGCAGTTTTTCTGGACACTTGAGTAATAAGAATCAGATCGTCTGCGTACATAAGATGATTAAAATTATTCCTTAGAGAGGGATTAAAAGCAGGAATTATCCTATTATGTATTGCAAAATTCAGGATAATGGTTAGATTTTGAGCAACCAGAATAAAGAGGTAAGACAACAAAGGATCTCCCTGTCTTAAGCCTTTAGAAGAAGTAATCTAGGAGGAAGGTTGTTTATTAATCAAGAAAGAAAAGAAGGCAGAGTTAATACAAGTGTGAATCCAGGAAATCCATATGCTAGGGAAATTCATTTGGAAGAGGGTGGCAAGAATTGCATTCCAACTCAAAGTGTCATAGGCTTTTTCCAATATCTAACTTGATTAACATCCTAGGGGGGACCGTATCTCTATCCATAGTGTGAACCACTTCCTGTAAGGCAATAATGTTATCAAAAGGATTGCGATCAGAAACAAAGCCACACTGTTCACGACCAATAAGTTGAGGCAAAACATGCTTAAGCCGATTTGCTAAAATTTTGGAAATGATTTTGTAACAAACATTACAAAGAGAAATCGGCCTAAAGTGAGACACAGATTTAGGGTCAGACTTTTTAGGAATAAGAGTTATAAAAGTCTTACCCCAAGCTTTAGGGATCATAGAATTGTCAAAGAAATATTTGACTGCCTCACAAATTGATTCCCCTATATCATTTCCAAAATTTTAGCAAATCGGCTTAAGCATGTTTTGCCTCAACTTATCGGTCGTGAACATAGTGTGGCTTTGTTTCTGATCGCAATCCTTTTGATAACATTATTGCCTTACAGGAAGTGGTTCACACTATGGATAGAGATACGACTAACCCCTCCAAAAGAAATGAAAAAATTATGCATCGAAGCCATTAGGTCTAGGGCTCTTACCAGAGGGGAGGGATTGAAGAGCTTGAAATACCTCATTCTTAGTAACTTCTCTCACCAACCTTTCGCATCCGCCTGACGAGACCGAGGGTAAGTCATCTGGGAGAGCATGAAGGATATCTAAGAAAGTCTGTTCGGAGTGTTCATTCCACAAGTTAGAGAAGAAATCACAAAAAACTTACTTAATACCCTGCCGATCAGTAAAGCAATTTCCATTAAAGTCAGTAATATAGGAAATAGAATTGTAATGATTACGAAAGCGGATTGAGTTGTGAAAAAACCTTGTGTTGTGATCGCTGCATTTAACCCTGCATAAGTCTAGCTCTTTGAGCCTAATTGGTAGAGTTCTGTCTATGGAGGGCTGACAAATGGTTATAGAGAGCCGTGAGATCTTTGAGTAGTATCCCCAATGCCATCATTGGTCTTTGCATCAAGAATTTACAAGTCGAGCTTATTTATATTAGTTTCAAGAGAGTTTAAACCACTAGCCCGCCAGGAAAGAAGCTTAGACCTAGCATGAGTGAGAAGATGGAAGAAAGCATGCAATGGGTTGGAATGGGGAGGTAAAATCCCAAGCTTCTCTAACTGTAAGAGTAGCACCCTAATATATTCTAACCAATAATTATCAAAGCGGAAAGTTTTTTCTTATGGAAATTACGGGGAGAGATAGTAAGAAGAAGAGGCGCATGGTCCGAAAAGGTACACGGAAGGTGTTTAATAAAATAAGAGTTAAGGAAGGTAGAAAAATAAGAATTGATCAAGTATCTATCAAGGCAAGCCCACTTTCTAGTCATCCTTAATTGGTTATTACACCAAGTAAAGATAGGACCAATGAAGTTCACATCCAAAAGATTATTAGAAGCAATGAAATCAGAGAAAATACGAGCTTTGCGACTGTAATAATGAGAACTACCCTAAAATTCTTCCATGGAAACAACAGCATTGAAATCCCCAATAAGCATCCAGGGTAAGTTTAAAGGGGCCATACCAGATAATTCATGCCAAACTGAGCGTTGGTCTTGGATTCGATTAGAATTATAAACTATCGTAAGAATCCAGGACTCCGCATTGTTTGTAGTAACCATAAGATGCAGAGCATACTGAGTTTTTGCAGTGGGAGTTACTCTACCGATGTGCTTTTGTCATAGAGCCCGAGTATCCTTCTGCTCTGATGGCTGCCCAAGCCCATCTATTTTCGATTTTGGAACATAATTTGTCAAGTCTTTCATTGTTAGCTATGGTTTCCACCAAACAGAACACAAGAGGGTTGAGATTTTTCATCCAATGTTTGATACGAGAGGTGGTATTCCTTCTTGACACCCACTCGCAGTTCTAGCACACGATCTTTGTTAGTTCAGTAAACATATTAAACCACATATAAAAGAATAGATCACAGACCATAGAAATCCTTAAAAAATCGAACAAAAGAGAAACAAGCTTTAGAAAAAAGAAACTCCCTAAGGACGAGGAACAAGATTACTGAGAATTGCTTCCACCTTTATCCAGCCTTCCTTTCTTATGAGAAGTTGCTAAGGATTGGGGGACACTTCGAGCAAGGGTTTCCTTCCGTAACCCTGTATGGTATTAATCAAGCATCATTAAGTCAGTTTTCCGGTTCTTCATGTTCAGACTTCTCGCTATTCTCTCCATTGGAGTCGCTCATCATTTGGTCAGGGTCCTCAGATGTAGGAATGGGGTTCAAAACTTCAGTGACTTGTTCCACAATTGAATGATGAGATATGAGAGAGACTCCATCATTGGAACTTTCATGCTGACCATCATATATTGTGAGCATTGGGGGAGGGGTGAGATCTTGAATGGGTTTCTTTAGCTTGTCCTTAGAACTTATTGGGACCTTGGAACTCGATCCAGGATTTGGCGTGCAACAAACGCCACCGCCCATTGCGAGTGAAGGATCAGTACCCGTTGGAATTTCCATATCTTGTAAAGTGGAAGGGGTCTCGTCACCATTAACACAAGCCGCCCTAGCAGTAGCGGGATCCGTGACTCTGGCTCTCTCCCTAATGCGGTCGTCCCTACCACGAGAAACAGTTCCGTCATGTGGCGAACGGGCAATCGTGGATCGAGCGGCAGGGCATTGGAAGCATTGGAATTATCGCTATTGGGGTCGGTTGAGCTCGCATGCGCCGCACGTGAATCCGGTCTCCCGGCACCACATCTGGCACCACCGCGACCTCCTCTGCCCTTCTTCTGGACACTAGCATCCATGGGCTAAAATTGGTCTCTGGCGTTTCTTTATACTGACTGATTCGGCGTTTCTCTGTATACTGGAGGCTGGTGGTCGTTACCTACATCCAAGCTAGTTGTCGGAGAAACCCGAGTTGTCCTCACCTCCGACCCTGTCGACCATTGGGATCGGAGCAAGGGGGTGTGTAGGAGCTTCTTAGATTGTCCGAGTTTTGGCGGTTGCAGGAATTCGACCCATGGCCGACCATTCCACAGAGATAGCAAAATGTAGGGAGTTTTTCGTAGAGAACAACAACGAAAACCCGATGTTCGTCGTTGCCAATCTGGAAACCTTGTTTCAAGGGCTTTGTCTGATTAATCTCCACGCAAATACGAGCAAATTTGGACCTTGACAAAGAAAACGTAAACTCATCAATCTTTAACAAACGACCTAAAGAAGCAAAGATGGTTTCCAGAGAGTCTCCATCCTAAAACTCCACTAGGAGGTTGTGCAGTTGCACCCAAACAACAACAGAAGATAGCTTTGAGAACACTGACTCAAAGTATTATTGCCATGGAGCTTGTTGTAGAATGGTTCCATTCACAGCCCAGGGGCCGTCGAACAGAAGCTTCTGCATGACTTTGTATGTTTCACATCTAAGGAGAAGGCAACCATTTGGTAAGTCGGAGATGTTTATCACTCCAATATCACTCCATTTGGACCAGAGAATTGTTTTGACTTGGTCGAAAGACGGTGGTTTTCCAAAAAACTTGCCAAAAAGCGAAGTTTGGAAATGAAGGCGAGCTCTGGCCATGGCATCTCCATCAAATTTAATGAATTAAGAGGTACTGGCCTTAAGCTTACTCAAGATTGGACCATCGTACAACGGGGAGAGGTTTGGGCTATTTTGAACGGCAACAAGCGATTCCACCCAAGGCGGAGGAAAAGGGAGGGTTGTCCTCCGCTTGCCATGGCAAAGGGGGAAAATGGAGGGAATTGACTTGGGGAAGAGGGTTACAACTCAGAAAAAGGGGCTCTAGGAGAACAAAGGTTCTTGCAAGTTGTTTTGGACAAAGAAATCAATATTGAAGCTATCTATTTTGGCAACCTTTTATGATATAGCATGTCAGCCATTTTGCAAATTATCTATCTTTCTGTGTGTTGTAATCTTTGATACACAATATTACGCATATGTATATTTTTAGTGCGTCCACGGTTATAACTCTTTGAAGCTATTTTCTTTCCTCGTTTCTGCTAACTTTTTCCTATTGCCTTCTTCAGTTCTATGCACTGTTTTGAGGGTCCAGAATGGCGTTATTTAAAGAGGGGTAGAGAATCATTTGACAGGGGTCCTCGTGTAAAGGCTGACCCCCTTGGTCGATGTGGTGGGGTTCTTCTGTATGGCCTTCAAATGATAATTCTCAAGGCTGCTCAGGTATGCTTTGGACATTTGCTAAGGATCCTCTAGCAAATAGGAATTGCTTAATATTTTGAATAACAGCAAAATAAGTACACAAGAAATCAGGTCGACCTATTTGCTCATTCTGTTGATGTTACAGCTCTGTTTGTGTGCACGCGTGTGCGTGACAGTGTCATATTCACCTTCGATTTGATGAGATACTTGTATCAACACACCCATTAAACATGTTCTTCACATGTAACTAATTTCGTTTGGATTTATTTCATGCATATCCATTCTCTGCATTTCATTTTATTCATTTTCCCATTTTGTGATTGGGCTACAATGGCTTTTTACCATGTTAATATAGGAATTTCTCTTTCTGAGTTTTATTAATTAGCTCTAGTTGAAGCTTCCTTCTTTTTGATTTTTTCCAGATCCTTTTTCAAGCACATCTCAAAGTTGCATTCATCCTCACAGTTGAATCCAGAATGTTGTTTTGGTCCAACTGTTGTGTTTATGATAAAAATTGGACTCATGCCCTTTAAGTTCTATTTTCAAATGAAACCTGTGATAATTTGGAACACTGATAGTTTTTTATTGTACAATATCACTGTGTTATTTTACTTCCTGCATTTGTGCATTATCTGAGAAAGTTAGGAATCACTATCAGGGTTTATGGCTTGTGCAGGTTGTCACTTATGATGCATATGAATAGTGCATCTGAGGGATCTTTGATTCTTTGTTATTTTTTCAGTCCAGTTGTTGCTGTATGCTGAATTTATCAATTTTACAAATTTTCTAATTCCAAATTTATAAATTTTACAATTCTCTATCAGGCTGGCCAAGGTCTTGTTGGAGAGGATGAGCTTGCTGGTGTGGGCAGCAATGTTTCAGTCCGCGTTGAGTCATCCTATATAATTGACTTACGTGATTTGGATATGAAGCATGTTAAAGATTTTACATTTATACATGGTAACTCTTACCTAGAAAATCAATTGCACAGATGCCTTAATTTATGCATACACTTCTTAATTACCACCTAAATATGTGCCTGCATTGTGATTTGGAATTCTGTATTTTTTTAATGGTATAGCATGTTAATATTTGAATCATTGGTGAAAAGCTGTGTTCTTTCATGTGCTGGAATACATCTCAACATATTAGTTTTACTAACTTCTTGTTTGTTCATTGGTCTGGTCTCTAAATTTCAAAAATAGTAGATCCAGCTACTTTTTTTCTACTTTGTAAATGTATTTGATTGTCAGATATTTTAGTTAAATTGATTTCTTTGTTGTGTTACTCGAAGTTTGTGGAGAATCAGAAAGTGCCCTGCGGAGAATCTAACAACCTCTTTACCAAGGAACCTATGCAAAGAGAATTTATTGCTTCTACCCACAGTTCTCCACCAGAATATTGGTTTTTTATTTTTATTTTTTATTTTCTCTAATTACTCCCTTTTCTGGATTTTGAGCAGGATATATTGAGCCTGTTATGGTCATTCTTCAAGAAAAGGAGCCTTCATGGGCAGGGCGTATCCCATGGAAGCATAGCACGTGCATGATATCTGCTATTAGTATCAGCACGGCTTTGAAACAACATCCTCCTCTCATATGGTCTGCTGCTGTAAGTCACTCATGCATATAGGAGCCTTTTATAGGACATTGGTATGGTCCCAGAAATAATGCTATTTTTGAACAAGCAAGCATATGACCTTTTCTGTGTTTCTATGGTATTGTAATATTCCATTCAGCAGACATGGCAGTTATCTGATCTGCATATTTTTTGTCTCACTGTTATGCTATCAATAGAAAAATCAGATCTTCTTGGGTTTCTTCATGCTCTTATACATCAGGAGTTCATATTGCCCTCAAAACTAGCTTTTTTACTTGTCCTATATATATTTAACTCTTTGGAAGATTTTAACTGGAAAAATGCTAAAAGCCTGAGATGAGTTTTGTGTGATTAAACCAGAAGCGATAAAAGTTGCTTGTCACATGGTGAATAATATCATGTGATGTTTATTTTCAGATATTAGCCTATTTGAAGCTTCCAAATTGTTTGTCAAATGCAAACTTTATTCTCTTGGTTTCAATTATCTGCAAAAGTTTCTTCTTCTTCTTTTCTAAAAAAGCATTTTGCACTGTAATACTGTCTTCTAATTTATGCTTTAAATGGAAATATCATTGAAGTGATTTTGGCACAATTTGGAGATTTTCTCTTGAACTCTGGCAGTTTACTCTCTTCTAACCGTGATTCAATTCTCTTCCTTAGAATCTTCCATATGATGCATACAAGCTTGTTCCAGTGCCTCCCCCAATTGGTGGTGTTCTTGTAATCTGTGCAAATAGCATTCATTACCACAGTCAGGTTTTTTATTTTTCTTAGAAAGTCATTATTACTTCCTTATGCATTTTGTCATATATACTCTTATTAATGATGAGATTGCCTTTTCTCTTCCAGGAAAGTGTATCATGTGCTCTTGTTCTCAATGGTTTCTATGTTCAATCTGAAAGCAGGTTTTCAAATTTGCCTTTCTGTTTGCAAGTTTATATTTCTTGTTGTTTTCATTGGAATTTTTTTCTGTGCGACTTTCTACTCTAATTTCTTTTGACATTTAACAATGTATTTTAGTTTAGTCCATAGGAGAAAATTGTTTTAATGCATATGATCTATTTTAGTATATGCATAATTGCTCAACTTTTATGATAATTATGCCATAGTTGATCATGCCTTGCATATGGAGGTTCTGCAGATTCGGCTTCTTTACGTTATCATTCTTTGATTTTTGAATTTGGTCTATGTACTTCAATACTTGTTGTTCATAAAGTTACTTTCTTTAATTATATAGTGTGCTTGTATACTTGTGCCTTTGGTGTATAATGATTATGGGATACTGAATGCCCATGATTGCTTCAGATAGCTTGTTATCTTCCACCTCAGGGGATCATTTAGACTGTTACAGATTTTATAGTTTAGTGAAAAATCTGAAGATGAAAGCTACTGTCATTTTGGGGTAATTTAAACTTAGGAATCAATTTGTTACACACGCATTCCACTATTTCCTTTGAAGTCGTTGTGATAGAAATAGATTATGATGTCAACCCAGGTATGGAGCAGATTTTTTATGCTTGTGCCAGTGGTAATTTTTGGTATTGCTTCCTATAACTGAATGCTGCAAACCATGCTCTTCCTTTCATATTTATTTATCATAGTTTCATTCTTAGTTATCCTGATCTCTTGTCAACGGCATCTTTGGCATTGCTTCAATCAAGCCTTAATTTCCTCATTAGCATGATCGGTTAGTTCAATATTCTTCTTTTGGTTTTTATTGTCTCAGCTCAGAAATGCTCAAATCAAACTTCAGTGTAGAGCTTGATGCGGCCCATGCAGCATGGTTGTCGTATGATGTTGCAATTCTAACAACGAAAACTGGAGAGTTACTATTGCTCACCTTGGTTTATGATGGGAGGTTGGTATCCATGCAATTGCCTGACTAGGTTAATATATTCAGTCTCATGGCATTTTGGATCAATATCAGCAGTATCAGTGTGTAATACACGTGACCTAAAAAATGTGTTTCTGCTCATTTGTTCGTGAAATCCTGAGTTTGAATAGCTATTTTCTTGTTCATAGCTATATGTGGTTGGCTTCCCTTTATCTGTCATAATTGTAATTTGATGTTCATTTTATGTTCGCAGGGCAGTGCAGAGACTTGATCTGATGAAATCTAAAGCTTCAGTTTTAACATCAGTTAGTCACACTTTATTTCCCGTTTAAACGTTAATTATAACCTTTTTTAGCTATTATTTAGATTATCTGATTTTTGTTTTATTGTATATATTTATTTGTTTATTTTTTCGACAAGGGTATAGCCACCATCGGAAATTCATTCTTTTTCTTAGGCAGCCGCCTAGGTGACAGCCTTCTCGTACAATATAGCCATGGGTCATCAATAATGACTTCTTCCCATGCGAAAGATGAGGTGCGGATATGATCTTTAATACCATGCTTCTTTACACACACACACATACAAATACACACTTGGAATTTGGTAAGGCTCGGCCTTCAGATTTTGGTGTTCTGATTTTGGAGATACGTGGTTAGTTCAGTGCTAGATGCTGCTACTAATCTGGGATGTTGTGAGGGTTAAATTTATGTAGCCTCATGATATGTATCTTCATGCTTTGAAGAAGTTGACCTGCATCTACAGATTGAAGGATGATTTTGTATGAATTTGTTTTCTGCATTCGGTCGTAGATCATGCTCATGAAATAACTTTGACACATGCTTGTCTTATTTGTGAGTGAATGTATTTCCTCATGGTCTTTCTACCAGGTTTATTTTAATCTAAATTATCTAATATATGATAATTTTTACAAGGACTTTAAGTTTTAACTGGATCATGATTTCATCTAATGCAATTAAATCATGCTTTATGGGTAGTTGTCGGTGCTTCTTTGCTTGCACATATCTGTAACCTGATATTTGCTGTGATTTTTATATAGAAGGTTTGCTGCTTGTTTCTTTCTTTCTCGCTTTTTTTTTCATGACTATTTTCTCTTGAAGTCCTATTTAGCTGAGCTTAAAAGTCTGACTGTTTTCTCCATTATCAATCATTGACAGGGTGCAGACATTGAAGGTGATGGTTCATCAGGCAAGCCCTTACGAAGGTCATCATCTGATGTTTTGCAGGATGTTGCTAGTGGTGAGGAGCTTTCTTTGTATTCTACGGCCCCAAATAGTTCAGAATCAGCACAGGTATTGTGGCATTAAATGCAGTTTTTGTTGCATCATTTGTGTTGGACATATAAAATTTTTCACTATTTTCTATTGAAGAGTACATTTAAAATAAATTATAATTTTTTTAAAGTGTTTGTCACCATAGGGAAATTTTTAATAACCAAAAAATGTATGCATGTAGTATTCATTTTGCATAGTTGTCACTATAAAATATATATAGTATATGCTTCGCAAGGGTATGTACATGTATATAATAATAATAGCTTTTTGTTCTACATACACACTCTTAAAAAGGTTTTAGAGGAGGTATGTGTGCAATTAGAAATTTTACAATGGTGTAGATGCAACCATCATATACTGTTGTGTATATGTAAAGCACTCCTCATATATTAGTGTACAAAATGCTGACATTAATAAAGAGTAATATTCTGTCTATGCAGCTAAAAAATGCAAGTGCAAATGTACAAAATTTGTGGTTTAATGGGTATATATAATTCTGACCATGTTATCTATAAGCTGAGTTAATCAAATATATATGTAAGGCTTGTAAGCACATGCATAATAAATGCTATATTTAGGAGAAGAGTGCTTCGAAGAGGATGTGTAAAACTGACAAAATAGCTTGTTCCACCATGGGACAATTGTATCCCACTAGCTATTGTTGGATAAGAATCACGGAGTTTCTGTTCAATGTTGACTTTGTTCAGTCGTCCCTTCACCAAATACAAAACAGAAACAGTTATTTTGTTTTCTCCACTTTATCCCACAAATCTAACACCAGTGTCTATCATATTGTGCTTGTGTGACATCATTTTCTGTTCACATTGAAATGATGGTGCATTTAAAAATAGTATTCGGAACCCAGTCATGTTAGTTATATAACTACCTTCTGAATTTAGTTTAATACAAGCATGATAATAGCAATTTATGTCTAAATATTTATTTTCTTTTCTTGTCTGTTTGTCAAATTTTCAGTTGTATATTTATGCACTGAAATGGCTCCTTTTTTCTGTGACTAGGATATTACATCTGCTTTCATTGTATTGTTTAAAAATTTAAATATATCGATCAGTACTTCGATTTGTTATTACTATTGTCATGCTACTCAATTCACCTAGCAATACACAAAATTTTAGTTTTACATGCTTTATTGGTCTTGAGTTTTAATATGTGATTCTAATTCTATGGTTTTTATTCTGAAAATCTACATCAACAGTCATTTGATATCGTAACTAATACCTTTTTCATTTTTGGGTCATGCAGAAAATCTCATATGCAGTCAGGGATTCGTTGATAAATATAGGCCCACTAAAGGATTTCTCTTATGGTTATAGAATCAATGCTGATCTTAATGCAACAGGAATTACCAAACAGAGCAACTATGAACTGGTTGGTGTTGCAAGTCCTGGTACTGTTGTTTTATTTATGATTATCCATTATTTGACAAATGCTTAAGCCATTGAATTATGTTCTCCTAATGGTTTTTCTCCACGTAGAATTTAGAATCTGTCATTTTTAATAAATTTACCACATTCCTTGGACAGTTATGTCAATTCTGTCTTTGTTTTGTCAATGATACTTTTTTCCTACCACTATTTCTAGGTAAACAGCTAGATATTTCACATGTATGTATTTCTGAGGTTAGTGTCTTGTTAATTTTTTTTGTGCATCATCAAGATAGCTTCATGTAAGTTCATTATGTTGAATACTGTACATCATATGCAACATCTAAAAGATGCTATCAGTGTCATAGAATGGGTGCAACAGCAGGGTAACTTGCTGGTCAGACATGTTACTCTAGTCATCTCCGTCCAATTCTATTGGGGTTTTGCATCTCGCCATAACTTTCCTGCATTGCAAGTGCTCATTGACTACTGGCAAATGTTGCTAAGGATGCATATGCAGATATTTGATATACTGCATAGTGGTGGATTAATCATATGTTAACCATCTCATGTATCTAAGTGACACATGGTAATCTTTATTTGACTGTTACAATTTTTTTGATGGAACGGTTTGATTTTTTTGGGAGGATAAGGGTGTGTTTCGCTGAAAATGTAAGCTTTGGTTGGCTTCTTCTCTGTTTTCTTATCTATTGAATGTTAGGCATTTTGAATGTTAGCTGAAATAGTTATTTGTATTTAGGTAAAAGATTTTGACAATCAAGAGGTATCTCAACCTTTTTCTATTTATGTTCTGCATCAACATCCTGTTACTGAGAGGATTATGTTTTAGTCATTTTATATCTTTCTGCGTGGGGCCTTAGTCAATTCCAAATCATATAATTCAGTTTTGATGTGCAAAATGTGTTGTTGTCCGGAAAATTTTAATAATTGAAGATGTCTATGACTTTTATGAATTATTACGTCCAAATATATATCAGCTGTAGCTCTGCCAAATGAAATATTTTTTGTTCAGGCATAAGGCTGAATTGATTAAGTGATTCATCATGTGTATTTCACATTTTATATATGAAATACCATTCCATCATTGGAAGAATTCTATTCCATTTTTGCACTTCTAGGTGTGCATGACACATGTTGTTTGCCAAGGTAATAACTGAAGTATAATTTTAGTACTTCATAAACCAGTAGTCTACTAAATCTCTTTGATCAATGAATGGTTTATGCAGCTGACTGTGAAGAATCTTCATGAAAATCATTTTTCCATTGTGTTAGTGCTTCTAGGTACTCATGTTTTCCCTCTGTTTCCCCTTTCTTTTGCCTTTCGATAGAGATGATCAATTTCAAAATGTGTCATTTTAAATTTAATCTCATGTTATTTCAGTGTTATTTAACAGTTGAATTTATGTCACTTTGTGGGATTGTTTTCCAGGTTTGTTGCTCTGGGCATGGAAAGAATGGGGCTGTTTGTGTGCTTCAGCAATCTATTCGCCCTGAATCAATTACCCAGGTGCATCCTCATAAGTTTGCTGTAGTTTACATCATGACATACATTGCTCTCAAATTCTCAATTCATGATAATGCAACTAAGTGTATTGTGAAACATCATTACCTGCTATATGCTAATTGCATAATCCTGAAAGAAGCTTCTCTGTTGTTGTAGTTGTTGTTGTTGTTGTTGTTGTTTTTGTTTTTAATCTATTGTTGCAACTTGCAAAAATGCATGATAGTATGTCCCAAAGGAGAAAATTGATTTTATTATTGTGCCAACATTTTCATTCAAGTTTAAAGTTCAAGTTTGTGTCTTGTTTGTGGATTCCAGGATTTTGTTGTAGAATTTTATGTGTATTTCTCATGCAGGTAGAGTTACCTGGCTGCAAGGGTATATGGACTGTGTATCATAAAAGCTCACGTGGTCACACAACTGATCCTTCTAAAATAACCACAGAAGATGATGAATATCATGCGTACCTTATCATAAGTATGGAGTCTCGAACAATGGTATATTGTCTCCCCCCCATCCCCCTTTCCTCCTAAACTGTATGGAACCACATCTCATTTTCATCATATTACTTCTTTTAGTGTTGGTTATTTTCTAGAATATCACTCTTGCAATTTAGTGACATAGACAATATTGGAGACTTTGAACATTCTGTATTAATAAATGAATGTAATATTACTTGCTAAACTTCATATTTGCTTTCAAACTTGTAGGTTCTTGAAACTGCTGATGACTTGGGGGAGGTTACAGAACGTGTGGATTACTATGTACAAGGAAGCACGATTGCAGCGGGAAACTTGTTTGGAAGGTGAATGTTACACATTATTGCTTTACCAATATAATATGGACAGCCACGTCCTTGTTTAAACTACATCTTTGAAAGTGTAGAAATTGTACTTTAGATCTCAAGGTTTGTTTAAGAACAAGCTACCATGAAACACACTGGGGTTGATATGCATTTCCAAATGCTTGTCAAAAATAAATGCAAGGACTTGGGCATTATATACTTTTTAGATTTCTATTTGGCAAATGTGAAATGGATCTGACATTCGATGTGAAATGGATTTCCATTTTACATTCTAAAAGGAAGTTATGGACTGTTATTTCTCTACAGACGGCGGGTTGTCCAAATTTATGGTCGTGGTGCTCGGATTCTTGATGGTTCTTACATGACCCAGGAGTTGAACTTTGTTGTGCAAAATTCTGAGCCTGCTTCCAATTCAGACTCTTTCACTGTGTCATTTGTTTCCATAGCTGACCCTTATGTGTTAGTGAAGATGGTAGATGGCAGTATTCAGCTTCTTGTTGGAGGTATGATCCTAATTTCTTTTTATTCAGTAATTTATTTAATTTCTACATATTTTTGAGTGCATGCTCTATTCCTGATGATTGCATTACCAACTTTTTCTTTTGTGGATGTATGCTTTGCAGATCCATCTACTTGTACCATGTCTGTTAATGTCCCACCTATTGCAACCTCAAATGAACCAATATCTGCTTGTACGCTTTACCATGATAAAGGGCCAGAACCATGGCTTCGGAAGACAAGCACTGATGCATGGCTTTCTTCAGGAGTTGCTGAGGCTGTTGATGGGAATGATGGATTGTATCAGTTTCAAGGCGATATATATTGTCTAATTTGTTATGTAAGTGGTAGACTGGACATTTATGAAGTCCCTAGCTTCAGATGTGTTTACTCAGTGGATAATTTCATTTCTGGAAAGACACATCTTGTGGATAAACATATTCGGGCACCTTCCTGGAACCTTCTCAAAATCAAGAATAAAAATTTAGAAGAAACCACAGGACAGCAAAGGAAGGAGCCTGCGCAGAGTATGAGGATAACTGAGCTGGCCATGCATAGGTGGCCTGGCCAGTATAGTCGGCCATTTCTTTTTGCAATACTAAATGATGGAACAATGCTATGTTATCATGCTTACTTGTATGAAGGTGCAGAGGGTGCAAACAAAGTCGAAGATGGTTTGTCTCCACATGATTCTGTTGATCTGAGTGGTGCAGGCACCTCAAGACTTAGAAATTTGAGGTTTCTTCGTGTTGCAATTGACACTATGACAAGGGAAGAGCCATCAGATGTTGTTTCTGGTCCAAGAATGACAATTTTCACTAATGTTGGGGGATATCAAGGTTTCTTCCTCACTGGATCCAGACCTGCCTGGGTTTTTGTTTCTAGGGAACGACTTCGAGTCCATCCGCAGGTTTGCTTGCTTATTGCTGAATAAGTAATATTTCCTTTTTACTGGTTCTTCTCTTTATCAGTAGCTGACAGATTGTCTTACACTAATAATGATGGTCTTTTGTTTAGTTTTATGGAGGCACAAGTATTTATTTTCTAGTTTATTGAATTCCCTTCACCAGGACATTTTTATTCATTTTCTATCTTTGCTTTCTCATGCTTTGCTAGTGCTCTAATATTTACTGTATTATTGAATTTTGAACTAACTTGATCATGTAGTCAAATAGTCTTTTCATGATGCACGAACTCAATCATCTATGCTATATCAATCTAGGTGTGGATAATGCTTTAAATGAAAAACCAACATGGAGAAATGAAAGTATTGAATCCAGATGCAAATCTTATTGATAGTGAATATCTCAGTATCTATTATTAATGGGGAATCTATTTATCTGACTTTATATGCAAATTATCGTGTAAAGGAATGAAGCACAAGCATTTGTCGCGCTATCTTTTTGTCTTTTAGAATCGGTTCAAATTTAATTCACTGATATAGGATGCCTAATTACATATGGCTCAAATTAACCATTTTGACATGTGGTAGGGATACATCTGTTTTAATTAAACATTTGAATATGGATGGCAAAGTGGAGGTGTGCAAATTGCTATACTTAAACATTTGAATATGGACCAGAACACTGAGATCATTGCTGTCAACATTTTCAAGGGATATGGTTTAAGTATAAGATTTTGTTACAGCAGTTTGGGTGGCAAAGGGGAGGTGCCAGAGTGGGCTTTGTGTGGTGTAAAAATTAATTTTTACCAAGGCAAAGGCATATAATCATGGATCTTATGAACCTTCTGTATTTAAGGCCAGTTACTGGGAACATTTGTAAATACCTAGGCTGTTTTGGGCATGTGGTGTGCCCCACTTGTTAGGAACATGGAATAAATCTTTTTTATGAAGCAAAATATGTCATGTCAAGAAAAGATCATCCTGTGAATATAGTGCTGGATATTTTAAAGTGCATTGCATAAGCAAGGCGAGCAAAAGTTTCAAAGTGAAACTAAAGAGATAGAAACCCTCAAAGGAGTAACTTGAACTGAGCTGAACTGAACTTCCTTAGTTTTAGATATTTTTATTGGGAAGCTTGAAACTTGAACTGAAACTTTGCATGTAACAGGCATTGGTTGATTTATAAATATCACATAGCTGGGTGCATGCATCATTCCAGAGCTGGAATTTCTTCATATAGTGTTTCGCTGGTGAAACATTATCTAAGCAAATGGCAGTGAAAGCCCTGTTTTTTTGTTAAATTTCTCACCGCTTTGATGTATCATTTAGCTTCCATATGCTGCTGTTGTTGATTTTATTTTTTCTGGTCATGTAGCGGTGTGATGGGCCTATAGTTGCATTTACAAATCTGCATAATGTCAATTGCAATCATGGACTGATATATGTTACTTCACAGGTAATATTTTGTTTAACAACAATTTATCTGATCTTTTTAAGTTTTTTCTCTAGATGTCACAGTTAAGTTTGACTTGGATTTGCGTATTTTCTCTAGGGTCTCCTGAAAATATGTCAACTTCCAACCGCTTTTAGTTATGATAACTATTGGCCAGTTCAAAAGGTAGCATCTGAGCTTCTGCTATGTCAATTTCAATTTGTTGTTTACAAAATTTGTTGGCTTTGATTTATTACGAACTTAATTTTTGCGTTATGGCCAGGTACCTTTGAAGGCCACACCACATCAGATCGCCTACTTCGCTGAAAAGAATCTATATCCCCTTATCTTGTCGGTTCCTGTAAGTTGCATTGCCCTTTTCTTTTATTGTCAAGTGGCCATCTGTTTGAGAATGCTTTGAGGTCAGATGAGAAATATCCCATTTGTTTCTAATGAGCTCAATTTCTTTCTTTGTTGATTCACTAGCTGAAATTCTATGTGTGTGTGTCTATATATATATATATGAGAAACAATTATTAGAATATTCATCAATGATTTTGTATTTACCTGATCCGTAGTTCACACATTATTATTGCATGGAGGAACGGGTGTAAATTTAATTATCAATGCATTAGAAATCCAAAACTGATTTCAGAGTTGTTTTAATGCACATTATTAATTGTTGAGATGCATTGAATTGTATTCCTCACACTTCAGGTTGTCAAGCCATTAAATCAAGTGCTTTCATCAATGATTGATCAAGATATTGGTTATCAGATGGACCGTGATAAGTTAACTGATGATTCACATAAAACTTGCACCATAGATGAGTTTGAGGTTCGAATTATGGAGCCTGAAAAATCCAGTGGCCGCTGGGAAACAAGGGCTACAATCCCAATGCAAAATTTTGAGCATGCTCTGACACTGCGTGTGGTTACATTATTGGTAAGTTTATGCAAGAAGACTTTAGCAACTCAAATTCATTCCTTACTTGTTTTGAATTGATTCTGGTGTAGTTTATGTGTTCATAATCTTCACTTGTTTTAACGCTTAGAACACGACAACGATGGAAAATGAGGTTCTTTTGGCTATTGGGACAGCTTATGTGCAAGGAGAGGATGTAGCTGCCAGAGGACGAGTGCTGCTATATTCTATAGGGAAAAATACTGAGAATCCAGATAATCTGGTAGTTATATCATTAAAGTTAAACTACATCATTTACCTAGTTTATCAGGAAAACACAATTCTGCCATTTTATTGCTTTTCACCCTTTCGTTGTAGTTGGTCTGCTTGAGTTATCCTTTCATCTGAAAAATCATCCTTGACAGGTATCTGAGGTTTATTCAAAGGAATTGAAGGGAGCTATCTCAGCCTTAGCATCTCTTCAAGGTCACTTATTGATAGCATCTGGTCCAAAAATTATTTTGCACAAGTGGACTGGTGCTGAGTTGAATGGGGTTGCATTCTATGATGCTCCTCTCCATGTTGTGAGCATGAACATTGTGAGTATTACTTTCTTATGCCACCTGTCTTCTTGTTTTCAAATAAATTCTGCACTTGTGTCTTCATTGCTTCTAGTTTGAATTATTATAAGTGGCTAGAATTGCATATCATAATCACTAAAACACATACCAATTCGGATTGTATGTTTTCTCTGTGATCATTGAGATTTATTTCAGTGCTATTTTAGTAATTTGTCAGGTTTAGCATCTCTGTTGCAGATAATGAGAATGCTTCCATATTAAGTAGTGGTATTTGCAGTTTGTTAGTTTTAGTGTAAACATTGTTTACAATTTGTCGTTTCAAATTCCTATGTTTACACTGTTGCTTTTGGGAAACATCTACCAAGAATATATAATAATTGAATGCCATGTCTATATCTTCCATTCGGCTTATTAACTCCTCTGATGCACCATCTGTCCGCATCTTATGGTCATATTAAATAATGGATCAGCAAGGTCCTTGCTGTTCACCTCTCTATACTCCTCAGTTCCCTTAATGGCTAAAATACAACCATGAATTTATATTTGAACATGGGTGCTCCTTTCATAGACTATGTCTTGTAATCAAGTCTAATCAAGTGGATGAAGTTGGTTGTAGATTACAAGCCTTCTGCTATTTATGCATGGATTCAACAGGAGTTTATAGGATAATGTGCAAAGCTTGGGGCCGGGGAAGACCTCAAGTGGGTTTGTTGCTTCCTTTTACCCATATCCTACCCTCTATCTATTGCCATGTAGGATCCTTGTACAAAGGTTACTTTAGTTTCTTGCTAGAAGCTTGCTACTTGCAACTTCAATGATCATATAGAGGCTTGTAGAAGCTTTAACTTCTCATACAATCTATTTTCCTCTAGTTTTTTTTTTGTAAGGTTGTGATGATTTTAATTGTTCTGAAAAAAATGAGATTTGGGTTACTCTTTCATGGATCTTGAGTTAGGACATGGTTTAGGGCATAGGATTTGGAGATTGATTAGGCAGCTGAATATCACACACCCTTCTTATCACAAATTTTCATTTGTCTTCCTAAAGCAGTGTAGTACCAAGATAATTACAAGGGAAAATGGCCTACCTCCATGTCTGGATGGGAGATAAGTACTATTTGCCTAACCAAACAATTTATTATAAGGCTTATTATTATTCTTCTACCTTAGTGTTTGTGTGCTTATATCTGAATGCATAATTTTTGTATGTTATTGCTTACTTTGTTGTGCCCAAGTTTTTGTTTGTCCACACCTAAATATTTAGATTTTAGCAGGTGTTCAGTTTTTTACTTGTTTAGATTTCTTTACAATGTGTACATTTCTTTATCTTGATGGATAATATCTAAGTGGTTGGCTTGGGTGCAAGCACCTAGAGCACTGGTGGGATGTTTAAAATATATAAAAATTTAACTCAAATCATAATAATTCAAGTAGCTTGGTGGGTAAGATGTTGGGATTTCAACCATTCCCCTATTGTTTGAATCCCCACTCTTACATATTAAATTAAATTTAATTAATTATTTAATTAATTAATTAATTTTTTTTAAAGAAACACATGAGAGGAGTAAGAGCACATGTAGAGAAAAGAGTGAGAGTTGGGCTTGGAAATCTAAGCACTTGAGAACACATGTAGAAAAAAGAGCGAGAGTTGAGCTTGGAAATCTAAGCACTTGGGAGTAGGGAGAAGAAAGAATGAGAGTTGTGCTTGCAAATCTAAGCACTTGGGAGCACATTTAGAAGAAAGGGTGAGAGTTGGGCTTGAAAATCTAAGCAGTGGGATGGTTGAAATATATCAAACATAATAATTTAGGATAGTATGGCGGATGGGATGTTGGGATTTCATCCACCATACTATTGTTTGAATTCCCACTCTCCATATTCGAAAACCTTTTTCTTTAAAAAAAAGAGCAAGCACGTGATGTAGAAGGAGAGAGCTAGGCCTGGAAATTGGAGCACTTGGGAACACATGTTGATAAAAAGTTACAAAGAGTGAGAGTTAGGCTTTAAAATCTAAGTATTTAGGAGCTCATTTAGAAGGAGTGAGAGTTGGGCTTGGAACTCTAAGCACTTGGGAGCATATGTAGAAGGAGTGAGAGTTGGGCTTGGAATTTTAAGCACTTGGGAGCACATGTAGAAGAAGTGAGAGTTGGACTTGGAATTGTATGCCCTTGGGAGTAGTAAGAAAAGAGAGGGAGAGTTGGGCTTCGAAATGTAAGCCCTTGGGAGCACATGCAGAAGGAGTGAGTGTTGGCTTTGGAATTCCAAGCACTTGGGAGCACATGTAGAAAAAAAAGTGAGTGTTGGGCTTGGAAATCCAAACCCTTGAGAACACATGTAGAAGAAAGAGTAAGAGTTGTACTTGGACATCTAAGCTCTTGGAAGAGTAGGCATTTAGTATGTAAGCAGTTGGGTAGAATGCTGAAATATATGAAAATTTAACTTAAAATATAACAACTGAGGTAGCTTGGTGGGTAAGATAATGGGATCTCAAAAAAATTTTCAGTGGGGTTGAGCTGAGTTTATATATATAAAAAAAAAATCTAAGCAATTGCGTTCAAGGAGTGATTAGCATAAATGTAAGCGGTTGGGTAGAAGACTGAGATGAAGCAAGGTTTTAAGAGAAAGACAAGCAAGTTTTGAGAGAAACAATCTAGGTAGGAAACAAAATCTAAGCAGATGCCTAGAAGAATAAAATGAGTGTTGTTTTAAGAGTAAGACGAGTAAGGTTTTAGAATTAAAAAAAAAAAGAAATATAAAGAGTTGGGTTGAAAAAGGAGTGAGAATTAAGGTTTTATAGGGAAAAAACTAAGCAGCAGGGTTAAGGAGGGAGCTGAGTAAGCAATTAGCATCCGAGCAACTGGGTTGAACGAGGTAGAAGGCTAAGCAGTGACAGAAAATAATCCAATCATTTAAACAAAAGAAAAGACTGGAACTTGAAAATAATTTCAAAACCCATTGTGACTGCCTTTTTCAGTTCAGTTTCCTAGGAAGGGTATTTTGGTCTTTCTGCAGCCACATTTATCACAATGAGTCAGAACAAGGAGGGATTATATGAGTATATGGAAGTTGGAGGCCCTTCCTGATCCTTTGCAACTTAGATATGGTTCTTGAGGTCCTTTTCTTTTCTTTATTATCATAGACAGTGAGTTCCATCTAGCATCTGGCTAGGAAGCCTAGGATGAAGATTTGCTCTAGTGTTTGGGCAATGCATATTAGTGCCCATTTATTTATTTTATTTTCATGCTTCAAAGCAAATGCTCTATCACAGAAATATTTATGTAAAGCTAATCACTTTCTTTTGAGCTTTTACATGTCCTTCTACAGGATAGATTATTTGACTGGCTCACTTCCAGCGTTATATTCCATGTCAGATTTCTTTGTTTTAAATCTTGCATGCCCTTTCTCTATCTCCATATTTGTGTTGGTTAGATGAAAGGAAAATAGAGGAAAACTATAAAAAAGAAAAAAGAAAATTATTTTCTATTTTTTTTTTAAATGAAGAAAACAAGATGGGTAAGCAAATGAAAATGAAGTGCACCAACTTGCCTCTTTTTCCTCCCATCCTCTTGCCTCCTGCTCTTTTATTTGTTAGCTATGAAATTAGTTTGTTATGGGATTATTGTTATCTATGCAAATGGCAATAAATGAAAATTATTTGTTTTCCTAAAAGTCTATCCTTCTTATAAAAGCAAATAAAGAAGTGCAAAAAATGTAAATTAGTAAACTCCTGTTAGCATGAAACTCTATGCAGATAATTGTTAGCTATGAAATTAGTTTGTTATGGGATTAGTGTTATCTATGCAAATGGCAATAAATGAAAATTATTTGTTTTCCTAAAAGTCTATTCTTCTTTTAAAAGCAAATAAAGAAGTGCAAAAAATGTAAATTAGTAAACTCCAGTTAGCATGAAACTCTATGCAGATAATTGTTAGCTATGAAATTAAAAATTGAATCGTGGGCTTATTCTAGGCTGATAATTGTTATTGGACCTTAAAATTTTAGTCTTTCAGTAGACATATCATAATTTTCTTAATTATTTTATAAATTTATTATTATTATTATTATTATTATTATTATTTTGGTCTCGCTAGATTGATTACACACCATTGCCCATATTTTTGTTTTGATGCCTCTTTGTATGTGTTTTAATTAATATTGTCATTGGTGGGAAATATATTAGTCCCCACTTGGTTTTTTTTTTTTTAAGGTCAAATGGTCTAATGGATTTATTCTACATAAATTTTCTTTGGAGTTAAATAGGTTCTCTTTTATAACTAATAATCCCAAGTTGCTAACCTGGTGTGCTAAATCCTATTTCAGGTCAAGAATTTTGTTCTGTTGGGTGATATTCATAAAAGTATTTACTTTCTTAATTGGAAAGAGCAAGGCGCTCAGTTGACTATGCTGTCAAAAGATTTTGGATCTCTTGATTGTTATGCGACAGAATTTTTAATTGATGGAACTCAGCTTAGTATGGTGGTTTCAGATGATCAGAAGAATATTCAGGTGAGCTTTCACTGATATAGTTGTTTGGATATATACTAGAATAATGCTGTCTGAGCTTACTAAGGTAACTCTGGTTCTTTGGAAGAATAGTTTGATTTGCTTGAAAGGAGAAAGCTTGATCCATTGAATAATCTACTTGATGGAACCTGCTTTCAAATTTATTCTTTCATATTATGTAATTATGCATGAGGTGTCTAGTTTATTAAAAAATAATAATGGTAGTGTGTCAGGTACATTTTTTCTCTCGATTACACAGAGGCAGTATATTGGATTGAAATCATAAAATGTTGTCAGTTTTCATTAATTTCTAGGATTAGATTATTAGGTCCCAGATCGTAATCATTAAATCCTGTACAGATTTCTTGTGCAACACGCACATATAGCTTTGGAAGTCTCTGTGGGTGTGTGTGGTGGCATATCACTGTTAAGTTCACCCTATTTTAAGTAGAGTAGAGGTTTTTGTTATTTTTTATTTGTAAAGTTGCATGTCATAGCATAAGATACCAGTAAAACAAGATTAACTGAGTGATCTTCAGATCATGGCTCACTTGAAATGACAACAATTTGCTAATTTATTTTTACTCAATAGCCTTGTGCCCTCAAAGCCACAGGCTATATGTCCAGCCTCATCACTTGGTTTATATTTTGTAGATTGATAAATTCTTGCAAATCTTATTCATTGAAGTTTCTCATTGAGAAAGTGGTACATAGAACTGATTCTAATTCAGTTTTATGTGCGTCTTGATTTCTGCTACAGAAGGTGAAATCATTTTCTTATGCAGAAGATAATTGCTAGTCTTTGCCACTGGACCAACTACTTTGAGGGTTTATGTATTTTATCTCCTACTCACCTGTTGATATTATGATCGTTAGGTTTATATATATATATATATAATTAGGAATCCAAAACCAAGGAAACAATATTTTATCTGATTTATTTTGGATCCTGTTATGAGATTTGATTACCGATGTTTGTTAAGATGACTGAAATAGCCCCCACAGCTTGCTTATGTGCTTGTGCACACTCACATTTATCCCTGAGGAGTTCTGTGAGAGCCCTCAATAATGCATGATATTTGACCAGCCATTTGGTTCTGTTATGTTTTGTGGTAATTATAGTGTCAAAGATTATTGATGATCACTACAGATTTTCTACTATGCCCCGAAATCACCGGAAAGCTGGAAAGGGCAGAAGCTTCTATCTAGAGCTGAGTTTCATGCTGGAGCTCATGTGATGAAGTTCTGGAGATTGCAGATGTCCCCAAATGCTTCTGATCGAACCCCTGCATCAGTAGCATCTGAAAAATCCAACCGTTTTGCTCTATTGTTTTGTACGCTAGATGGAAGCATTGGATGTGTAGCAGCACTTGATGAGCTTACCTTCCGCAGGCTTCAAACCCTCCAAAGGAAATTGGTTGATGCCATTCCCCATGTGTGTGGTTTGAATCCAAGATCATTTCGACAGTTTCATTCAAATGGAAAGGTGCATCGTCCTGGCCCAGATAATATGATAGATTGTGAACTTCTCTCAGAGTAAGTGAACCTTCCAGATTTCATTTCTTTAACATAGATAGTAATGCCAACATTCACGTTGCTTCAGATGCTTTCAATTTTTCATAACTTTGAACTGTAGTACCTTAACATTCGTCTTGTCACCCTAACCAAACCATTATCCTCTTTGCTTTAGGAAAATCATTGATCCTTTGCCTTTTCATTAACTTGGGCATTGCTTATTAGAGCAATAGTTTCTCTTCTGGAAGTTACTTAGATGATGGTTTCCATGGAAATCAGAAATGAAATGGTTTTGTTTTGTTGTTAAATCACCTCCTCTTTCATTTTTATCCTATTGTAAGATCATTTGGTTAACTGACGACATAAATTTATTTATACAATGAAGAGCCATTGAGTTTGCAAGGTATTTGAGCCATTAAGAGAAAAAAAATTAACAGGAAGAAGAAGAAAGACCTCTTAATCATTTTGCAGAAATTTCAGACTTTGGGATTTTTAATTATCGCTCATAGACTGCATGTGAGGCATATACATGATATACTTTAGTATCCTATTGCTGATTGAAGAGCCTTCATCCTTTTGATTCTGGCTTCACCTTGCTATTATGCAATTGCTGGATTCTCTACAGCGCCAACTTGTATGATTTATATATACACATATCATTTTCCGATATGCCAAAGGAAGTGAACAGCCAACTGTATGGCTCAAGTGACACACTCGATAACTTTCAGCCCAACTAATAAGCAAACTTCTCGTAGTATGTTTTGATGTTCATGCCCAGAAAATTATCGAAATATTTCTAACTGTCTTATGCAGGTATGAGATGATGTCACTTGAGGAGCAGCTGGATATTGCCCATCAGATTGGAACCACACGCGCACAGATTCTGTTGAACCTGACTGATCTTTCCCATGGAACTAGCTTCTTATGATAGTGGCAGTGTATTTCTTCTCAACAACTAAACAGGAGTACATCTCCTCCGTTTCTGCGAAAAACATGCCGGAGTTTGAATGTTGCTGTGAATGACTTAACATCCGGTTCATGCCGGGCTTTGAGTAATGTTTTTCATCCACCAATGACTGATTGACTGATTTTCCATAGAGGGAATGTGATGCTGAAGAAAATTTATACTACAAGTCTTCATGGTGTACTGATCATAGTACTTATTTTTCCTCTTGTAACCTTATGGTGCTTGTTTGATGTATTTTAAATTCCTTAATCATAAGGTTGTGTTTAGCCAAATGTAGGATATTTAGCTTTGCACCTAAACAACATTTGTAATGTGATGTTGTTGAAGAGGTCCAGTTCTGATTATATGGTTGATAAACCTCATGTTATTTAGACTTGGTGGAAATTTAATTTTTCTTTGCTTGTTGGGTTGGATGATGAGAGTGATTTTCTTATGTCATGGATTTCCACTACTTAATTTTTTGGCTTCCACTTCTGTTTTCCTCTATTTATTTAATGAAACGTGGTAATGTGAAACACCATCAAATGTTTATCAAAATAATGCTCTCTGATTAAGCAAAAAATCAAAAGTCAATCTCAATATCAACATAGTTGTGGATTTCCACTACTAGGCTTTTTTTAAAGATAATATCTCTTGCAAAATCAAAATATTAAAAAAAAAAAAAAATCAAAATTGCTTTCCCTCCCATACTATCTACTTTAGACAAGATCAAGTTTAAAAGATTTCACCCATATTTTGTCCATATTCATAAAATTTAAAAAAAAAAAAAAAAATCAAGTTTAAACAAACACCATTTTCACTCAGCCAATTCATTCTCTTGTGCATCATCTCTCTGCAAAGTGCAAACAGAAGCAAACCGTGCAGCCTTCTCAGCTTCTCCAACCCAATCAAGACAAGCCACAACAACACATAGCAAACCCAAACCAGTCACACATCCACCCATATACCCCAACAACAACCCTTCCACCCCAATCCCAACCTCAAAACACAAAACCACAGCCAAGGGTAACCCTACAACATAAAACCCTCCAGCACTAAACATCCCTAACCATGGCCTTGATGTCCCACGTACAACACCTCCACAAACACCTAAAGGAATACTAAACACCTCCACCAAAGCCATGAACAAGAGCCCCTTTCTAACTCCCTTAACAACCCCTTCATCATTGCTAAACAAACCTCCCCAATACCTTCTAAAGGACACCATTGCCATCCCTCCAATGAACCCTGCAACCACCCCTAAACCCAAAGAAACATAAGCTGAAAACCAAGCTCTCTGTGCATGGCCACCTCCAAGCTCATTTGAGACACGTGTGGAAGCACAAGTAGCCATGGAGATCATCACAGCATAAAGAAGATAATCAAAGTTTAACACCACCGTAAGCACAGCCACCGATCTCCTGCCATCGTCGCCGGAGAGTACTCTCCCTGAGAGCATGATCAATATCTCATAGCACCACCACTCCATGCACCCCATGAAACAGCACTGCATGGCCAGCTTTAGCAAATGTAACCATTCACTCACCTTTAAAAGATCACACAACCACCACCACCACCCTCCTCTTAACTCTGACTCCTCTTCATAGCCAGCTTTCTTTGTAATTATCTCACTAATGATCACGTATATGGCTAGTGTTATTGTGGCTATAAAGTCTGTTAACCCAGTGGCTAGTGCCACTCCTTTGAGTCCCTTATCCCTTGAAAGCAAAATGTTAAGTGGAACATGGAAAGCAAGGGCTATAGCTGAGCTGAAGAGTGTTGGAAGTGTTACTCCTTGTGAGCTTAAATAAGTCTTAAGAGGACATAGGAATGAGGTGACCACTAAGTCTGGAAGGAGATATATTACATAAACCTTTGCAAGCTCTGCCATGTCCTTTTGCTGGCCAATGAGAAGAAAGATTTTGTCCACATAGATCCATGAGAAGGAGATGGGAATGCTAGTGAGTAAGAGAAGCAAGATGACCCTGAAGAGTGTCTTGTGTAAGAGCTTGTGGTTTTGAGCACCATGAGCTTGGCCACAAATTGGTTCCATTGCCCAACAGAGACCGGTGAGAATGGAGAAGCCGGTGACGTTGGCGAAGGTGAAGCCGAGAGTTCCGGCAGCGAGCTCGAGCTCTCCGAGCCGGCCTAGGAAGGCGGTGGTGATTGCTGTTTTGATGAACCAAGTGGAGTTCATTGGTATCAATGGCAGTGTGATGTTTGCTTGTTTCCTGAGCTCGGAGAGGATGATGGTTTTCCATGGCTTTGGAGCAGTTTCATCAGCTGCTGCTCTTGAGCTATTAGTTGCCATTGTAAATTAATTATATAATAATTATATCGATATGCATATGTGTGTCTGTATATATATATATATGTTTAGTGATGGAGAGAGATGGAGACAAATGGGTAGATAGTAACAGTGTCATTCACGGTTCATTAAGAAAGATGGTTAGAAGATGTGACCAGATATATACAAATACAGAGAAGATGAGTAATCTAGGAATGTCCTTAGATTTGAAATCTAAGAACATCCACAGTAGTCGTTGTTGGATGACGGCTATGATCATCATAAACAATATTAAAATACATTTTACAATGTTACATAGTTTTCGTAAATAATAAAAAATATATAGTACTTATATAACTAAACAGTCATTGAATGATGATTTAACGGCTTTGAATCTAGGGACATATCAAAATTATTTATTTTTTATTATGATGTATAGAGATGAAATTTCTTTGAAGTTTGAAGATTAGAAATGAGCAACATTAATTATTGAAGGATAATGGAGGTGCATTCAAGGAAAAAAATGTTGGTGGAGAGTGGACCTTTTTAAAGGGACTGTCTGATTTTTTTTTTTTTGAGGTAAAGAGCTACAGAGTAGCTATTTATTGAAGACAGGGAACAGATACAAAGAGTTCAAGCATGAAACAAAACCAGGACCAGAAAAAAGAAAGAGCAAAAATAAAGAGAAGACGAGCAGGGCTTCAAGTCAAAAAGTGAGACCCAACTGACAGACCATTTTCATTATCCACCTGGGTTTCTCCGTCCCTTGAAAAAATAGAGAGAGTTGTCTAGCTTTGATGCCTTGTCCAGCCAGCAGAGAAGCAAATCTATTCCACGAATGATGAATGAGATCCAGCCTTGGGTTGCTGAGGTGAGATAGACGCAGGCGCGTTTCATTGATCGCGATAGATGCCCTCCATTGGACCACCAGTTGAACACTTTGTAAGACTTCCCACAACTCCCTGGAACTGAGATAAATATTAGAGCATCTGGAATTTGAATCTTCAAGCTTCTGTAAGGCAACATTAAGTGCAGAGGCCTCCATTTCAACTCTATCTTTATACTCCATGGGGAAATAACCTGCACAAGTAATATTGGAGTTAGCATCCAAGAAGAAGAATCCAGCACCCCCTCACCTGTCCCTGCATTCCAAGAAACCGATGAGAAAGCAGCTAACTCCCCCCATCTGGGTCTGTTCTGCAAGTAGAAACTTATCAAATTAAAGTTGTTAGTGTGGAACATGAACTCTTTGGTGTGATTGATGGCATTGTAAGCAATTTGCTGATAGTTTGGTTGGAGTTGCCTGAAGATTAAATCACATCTGGCCTTCCATATATACCAGATAGTAGCGGCAATCAGTGATGCTGAGTATTTGGATTGACCCGGGTGATTGAAATCTAACCAAGCACCATTGGCAATATGATCTGATAGTAGCAGAGGAATGCCCGAGTGTAAGCTAACCAAATTCCACACTTGTGAACTTTTGCCACACAATCGGAAAAGATGGTCAGCAGTTTCAATTGAGAGACCACACAAAACATAGAGGTCAAGGGGACCCAGGTTTAAATGGTGCAAGTAATCATAAGTCTTGATTTTTCCTTGCATCAGTTGCCAAGTAAACATTTTAGTTTTAGGAGCCACATGCAAATGCCATATATGTCTCCAGCCCAACCAAGAAAGATTGTCAGCCTCAGAAGTATTCAAAAAGGAGTAGACAGAGGCTGAGAGGTTATTATTATAGGTCTTGGGGAACCACACCCAGTGGGAAGCTTCCGCTGGGGTGATTATTCCATGAGAAATGACCGGAGAATTCCAAGATGGTCCCAAGATCAAGTTTAAAAATTGTATGTTCCAACCAGAATCAACAATGAAATCCTTGAGGAGCAGGTTTTCAAAATCAATATCCATATTGAAAAATACTGGTTTGTGAAGGATTGGGATTTCAAAAAGCCATGGATGATGGAGGACTGATGTTGTATCTGGGTTGATGCCATTGATCCACATGTGTGGTTTGAGAATTTCGGCAGACTTGTACAAACCTTTGAAAAACACAGAGCAATGCAAAGGGACTTTATGTATCCAAAAGTTAAAATTACCATATTTCATTTGAAGAATGTCAACCCAAATGGAATCCTGTAGGTTAAGATAATTAAAAAGATTTTTTGCCATTAAAGAATGTTTGACTTTGAGCAAGTTTCTGATCCCGAGCCCCCCCTCAGGTTTACTCATTGTAACAGATTGCCAACACACCATAGGGATGCCACATCGATCGCCATCACTAGACCAGAGAAATTTCCTAGCAATTTGGGAAAGCCTATGAAGGATCGAATCAGGAATTGGATAAACAGAGAGATAGTAAATAGGAGTGGCCATGATTACACTATTGATGAGAACAGTTTTGCCAGCTTTAGAGATGTTGGTCTTGCTCCAATGAGCAACAACAACATTAATGGAGTCAACCATATGCTGGAAATGAAAAGGAGCAAGAGGTTTAGGAGAGATGAGAACCCCTAAATATTTGAAAGGGGTCTTGCCAAGAGAAAATTGGAGGATGGAGCAAATACTCCTAGACACTCGTTTGTTCAACCAGCAGGGAAAATGAATCTCAGATTTGTTAAGATTAGGGGATTGGCCAACCAAAGATGAATAAATCTGTAAACAGAGCTGCACATTTCTGGCCGTTTTCCTAGAAGCAGTGGTGATAATCAGTAAATCATCAGCATACATTAGGTGATTGAAGTTGTATCTCAGATTATTGCTAAATCCAGGAACCAAGTTGAGCTGCCTAGCATAGTTAAGGATTGCTGTCAAATTTTGGGCAGCAAGGATGAAAAGATATGGGGAAAGTGGGTCCCCTTGTCTCACTCCCCTGGTTGGGGAGAACCAATTCATTGGGCTGTCATTGACTATAAGAGAGAAGGAGGTAGAATTGAAACAGGTCCTAATATAAGAAATCCAAATACTAGGAAATTTCATCTTGACTAGAGTGGCGAGAATAACTTCCCAAAAAAGAGTGTCATACGTCTTTTCAATGTCCACCTTTATAACCATCCTCGGGGGAATAGCTCTGTCCTGATTGATAGTATGAACAATTTCGTGGATAGCAATAATGTTATCTACTGGGGATCTCCCAGGGATGAAGCCACATTGCTCCTTACCAATCAGGGAATCAACAACTTTTTGAATACGGTTGGCAAGGATCTTAATAATAAGCTTGGACCAAACAGTTAAGTTAATTGTGCACAAAATAGTCTTTAAAAAAACCTCAATAGAAAAGAGATGACCACAAATGAGAAACAAAATAACAAAGATACAATTTCTGTACAAGGGGCTTAGGAGGCATAAGTTAAGGCTAATTGAATTTATGGATACATTAACATTTATGCCCTCCTTTTTTTTTTTTTTTTTAATTTAAGTTTCAAATGTGCCATTTGATAATGAGCAGTGAGATTTTTAAAAAAAAATATTGGACAAACCGCAAGTCTCATTAGCAATTTTAGTCTTATAATAAATAAGGGAATAGAATACTAACTTTTTTTAAAAAATTATTTTAATTCAATTTAAAAAGTGAATGATTATGAAAATAATGAAATCCTACCCAATTTTAGTAATTTATCTTGAGCAATGAGGGTTTTTTTAAAAAAAAATGGGATAAATCACAAGTCACATTAACAACTTTAATCTTAGAATAAATAAGTAATAAAATGCTAACTTTTTAAAAGAAAATTAATTTGATTCAATTTAAAAAGTGAATGATTGTGAAAATAATAGAATCCCACCCTATTTTAGTGATTTGTGTTGAGCAGTAAGAGTTAAAAAAAAAAAAAAACATATTGGACAAACCATAAGTTAAGAATAAATAAGGGAATAGAATACTAAATTAAAAAAAAATTATTTTGGTTCAATTTGAAAGAGTGGCTGATTGTGAAAATAATAAAATCCCTTGTGTAATAAAAAAAAAAAAGAAAGATATGTCTCAAAACAATGCCAGTGAAACAAAAAGAATTTTATAGGTTCATTTTCAGGCAACAACAATATAAGGTTCTGAAATATTTACTTAGAAAATAAAAAAACAACCATTCATTATTACTACATCTCAATAACTAATTGAAATTTATAAATTTAATAAAATTATCATAATTAGATTAATTAAGCCAATTTTAAATTAAATCACTTAAAAATATCTCCATGTAATCGAATTAAAAATATCTCCATGTAATCGAATTAAAAAAATTCACTTATACTTCATGGATTGTAATGAAATAATGCTATCTATACCTTTTGATCTCAAACTAATATATTTAATATCAGATCTCTTGTATTTCACTGAAATATACATCAAAATGAAATTATTTAATTTTGATGTAGCAAGTTAATTAGATAAGATTTTGCTAAAAATTAGAATATGTAACTTTATTCATTTCTTAAAACATAATTTATAAAATTTTTAATAAATTTATGTTCATCTTTTTTTTAAATAATAAGTTAAAATTGTTAATACGCTTTTCTCATGATTTTTTGGAGTTACATGCCACCAACAACAATTTCTAAACGAAGCATCCTAGAAGATAAAGTGATCTCTCAACTTTGTCAATGTACGTGCTTCAGATTGTCCCAGTGATACTTCTACACTGGAGGACGTACATTACTGTGGATCTCTCGGCTAGGGAGTGATTTACTCCAGATCTTCTTGGTCAGCTGGTGAAGACCTTTGATATCTTTTGGTGTTCTTCGTCTTCCAGCTGTGAAGTCCTTTTTTTGCTTTTTGCGTTTTTGCGTTTTTGTTGATCCACTAAGTTTTTATGGGAAGCACGTCACTACGGGTGATATCCTTCTAGTTTATTTGAATTAGGGCTATCACCCATCCTTTTATTTAAGTTATTAATCTTTTTATCTGTACTTGTTTCCGTTGTTTTAACATAAAAAGACAGTTTATCCATTTATTTAAAAAAAAAAAAAAAAAAAGGTTATAAACAAACATATACTCATAAAACACAAAGTTAAAGTCAGCAAAAGGAAGTAGAAGAAGAGGTCAATCCTCACATAGGTTTTCCCACCATTTGCCAACACCTCCTAACAACAACATCAACGACAACAATAAAAATAATTCAAACAATAATAAATTATAATTTAAACAAATGTCTACACCACCTCCTCCTCAAGCCGGCATTTCCATCTTTCTTTCTCTCTCTCTGTTTTTTTTTAATCTACAAATAATTGACATTAATATTTGCCACTCCCTCCCCACCCACACCACAACCTTTTCTAACTCCTCTTTACACTCTGTTAGTCTCTCCAACTCCCAACCAAATCATCATTGCACCAACCTCTTACTATTCTCTAAATATTAATCACAAGTAACTCAGCTAGCTAGCTATCTCCTTGATCTTCATCACATTCATACACACACTTTCATGTTCCTCATCAAATTAAACCATGTCTTCCAAACTCCATAAACTCAAATCCATCTTCACAACCAAAAAAACCTCCACCAACTTCAACAGTACTATGATCATGTCCAAGTATGCCACCATGGAACTCCCAAACCAACTCAAACAAGTGTTCAACCTCATAGACTCCAATGGTGATGGCAAGATATCTCCATTGGAACTCAAACAAGTCCTTCAGAGTTTAGGTTATGACAAGTCCATAGCTGCCAGAGAAGCTGAAGGAATGGTCAAAGAGATGGACAGTGATGGAGATGGTTTCATTGATTTGGAGGAGTTCATGAAGGTGGTGGCCAAAGATGGTGATTATAAAAAGTTGAACGAGGAGCTCATGCAAGCTTTCTTGGTCTTTGACATTGATAAGAATGGGTTTATCTCGGCCAAGGAACTCCGGCGTGTGCTTGTTGGTCTTGGCCATGGCTCATGCAGCGTTGAAGATTGCCGTGCCATGATCAAAGCTTTTGATAAGAATGGTGATGGTCTTGTGGATTTCAATGAGTTTCAAGACATGATGACCATCAACACTATCATTAATTCTACTTCTAAGAATCACTTCTCAAATTAACACTTTCTTCATCATATGTGTTTAATAACTTTAATTCTTAAGAATAGAGAGATAGTTTGGATTTTTCTTTATTCTTTTGTGTGTGTGTGTGTGTGTTTTTGGGAATATTGGAATGGTGAAATTAATAGAGAAGTGATTTGTTTGTATGTTATTCTAAAATAAGTTTTTACTGTTTGATTCTAGAATATATCTATATGTTTCTTCTGCTTTACAAGATCAGTCGTTAATTTTATATTTTTTTATCACTTTGTTGTTGATAATAGATGCGTTACTTTTTTTTTTTCTTTTTCAATAATGCGAAGGTGGTGTATAATAATTAATAATGATCTCTAAGGGAACTTTTAATGGTTGCATTACCTTTTAATATATATATATATACCCTTTTAATTTTCTTATTTTTATTTTGTTGTGGCAATCTAATTGTATTTCTTACTGTGTTTTATGTAGAATAGATCAGCCATTTTTCTGTTTCATTTTACTATAAAACTATATGCGTGTGTATATATACACACACACACTAATGTCAAAATTAATATAAATCCAAAGTTTTCCGGACAACACGGCATGAATGGTGCAAACTCTTTTCAAGCAATGAGAATGGTTTGACATGTTCCACTTGTAATTGATTATAAATAAGGAATTAGAATACAGACTAGTAGCACTAGTAGTGGTTGTGTTGGTGTTCTTCCAAGGGAAAGAAGCCATTCTTGATTTATTCTTTTGTTCCATTCATGGCAAATGGAGGGGAAAGCTGAGAACATTAATAATAATAATAATAATAACTTGTATTAGGTCAAGCTCTAAAGGTTTTACTGATTATCAAGTCTGGCTGAGTCTATGCATGCCAATTGTAGCAGGTCTGATATTTATTATTATGTAATTATATTTAATTAAAAGATAGTTCACCTAAAAAGTTCTACACTTTCTTGAGTGGACTCGTAGCTGCTTTTGCTAATTTTTGAAATATATATATATATATATATATATATATATATATATATATTACATTGAAATAAAAGTAAGAATGGGGTGGTACGTACTATCAATCTATTGTATTCTCTCCTAGCAATAGGTTCTTTAAGTATTCGAGTTTCACCACACGTGCTAGTTTCTCAGTCAAATTATTTTATAAATTCTTTAATAATAATGAGCATTATTGCCTGATAATATTGATGTAATATAAGCTTTCCACTGTAGCTTGTTATTATATATGGCTCATATATAAGATGAACCTGGAGCGGAGTGACAATATCTGCCCATTGGGGGAGATGACAAGATGGGTTGGGGATGCTGGGGCTATGCCTCCACAGTACGATACAGAGTATTTTGGTAATAAGAGAATCGACAATCGCTCCACTTCTGAGAACGTAGGCATATTCTACTTAATATCATTAAATCTCGTATATTTGTGTGATTGTTTTCATGTTTTTTTTTCATTATTGTTTAATTATTCAACACTTGTGCATACTGTTTACGCCGCTATTGAATCAGTCGACCGACTATTATTCAAGTGCCTTTTGACTATACACATTTAGCATTTCTTTAGTCCAATTAATGTTTCAGCTTTCTCACATTCCTAGTTCATTTCATGAGTTAAGGGGTTCCTGGAGATCTAGCTTCAGTAATTCTGCTAAGAAAACTTTTAACATTCTTTCTCAAGTTATCATTTGGGATATATGGTTGAAGAGAAACGAATGGATTTTTGCCACCATTCTTGATTTCAACTGAAATTATTCATATGTTTATTCTATTGGTGTCTGCAGCACTGACTCAAAAAAGATAAATTTGAAAGACTCAATCATCACAGTGAAAAAGGAGTCTAGACTTTCATGGTAACAATTTGACAACATGTATATGATCCAGTTGAGTCCATGACCCATCACAGGAGCTGGCATTACACTAGAGCTCTATATCTTTGTTCTTGTATTTTGTTATTGGTGCATGTTGTCTTTCCACATCTAGTAATGAATTCTTGTTTTTTTCTTTGCTTTGTGTTTGCTTTCTTTTGTTCGATCCCTAGTCCTCCTCTTTTTTTTTTTTTTTTTAAATGACAAACACCACCTTACAAAAAGGTATTAAGGGACAGACAGGTATGGAGGTGCACCAGTTATGACCGCTAAAAATTTATTAGCTTGGGCAGACATCACATGAGGCAATTAGATTTCTACTATATGTATGCCCAAAAAATTTTTCAGGAACCAAATGAATGTACAACACTGTTATAATATTTTATACAGTATTCTACATTATATGCACAATATTATAACAGTACTGCCGACCTAGTGAATCAACCCTGAGACAGCCCATTCACTACTCAAGTAACATACCACTATACTAAGTAGTTGTTGTTCCTTTTTTTTTTTTTCTCTCTAATATATATATATATATATATATATATATATATATATATATATAGCTTTGTTGTGCTTTTATATCTATCTATTACTAAAATTTAAATTATATAAACTGTATGTACTATACATATATAGAGAAAGAAAGAACTTAAATTTATTATTTCATACACTACATGTATATAAGCTTATCAATCATAAATAAAGATAAAAAGGGAAGATAATATACAATCTATATATAATAATAATAATAAAATTCTAACTAATGGATATGTCCAACAGATATATATATATATATATATATATATATATATATATATATATATATATATATATATATATATAATATTTAAGTTGGTTCTCTGATTTTCTTAATAATAATGGGTGGGCTTTACTTGGGCTCATAAACGGATAAGTGGGTTGTTGAATAGGCCAAAGCCCATGACTTTGGTGTGCCAGTTATTAATGAAATGTTGCCTAATTAATGTATTTTCTTGTCTCTTTTCATCTGATTGACAATATCAAACTCTTAATGAGGAAAATTAAGATGTATTGTTTGGCCACAAACACACACTACATCAACCTCAAATTTAGGAATTTTGCAATTATTTATTTATTTAGCAATTAATTCAATGGTGCTTTGGTGTTGAGAGTCGTCTAGAATTATATCTTACTTATCTCATGTGATGCATGTTTTCTATCTGCATCAGAGATAGGCCTAAATCCAAGTTTCAAAATAAAACCTCTAATTTTTAAACAAATATCGATATGAGATTCTAATTAAAAGTAACAATATAAAAAAAAATAAAAATGAAAAGCTCTTGACTTGTCATCTTTAATGTTAAAAGTTAGTTGACAAAAAGATATAGAAGTGATAAACTGTTTAATTAAAATAAATAAAACATTACTTTACCAAGGTAAATAACTATTATAATTTTGATGATAAGATTTTAAAAAAAAACTCTGAAACTTTAAAATTTACAGTGAGGGCGCCTATGAAATTCAGAGTCCTAAACTCATTATTTCAGTATATATATATCTTTTAAGTCACCCCCTCATGTATGCATGTTCTATGTACTTGCCATTGTGAGCATATATATATATATATATGATCGCATCTTTGTTTTTCATGCTCTCATTCTGGCTAGAAATCGAGTTCCTGTCATGGAGGTGGATTCCGGTGATCGGCGGCCGGAAAAAGCTTAATTTTATTGTCATCCTTCAGAGTGATCAGCAATTCTGATCATTTGAAGTGTGAGTAAGACTTATCTTTTTATTGATTAGCATTAACTTCTGTCTTTCATTTCATATATTTCCAGTTTCTTATGAGTATGGATGCATGTGAAGCTTAATTGTGAAGAATTTTATAGATTACTAGATGAGTTCTGTGAACTCGTTCATCTGAGTATATATTCAGTATATTTGTTGCAATTGTTAAGATCTTTTAATTGAATAAGTTATTATCACTTGTTGTGAATCTCATGCTTGGAGACGAATATTAAACTTGAAGTGAAAAGCATCTATTTCCCTTTTGCTTGTTTATCTTGTTGATGTGCAGTAGTACTCTTCAATATATATATATATATATATAAACACACACACATACATATATACATATAAATTAATACATACATTTATATGAAAACACCCCATCTTTGCTGATTATATATATATATTTATGAAGAAAGGTGGCATGAATGATAAACTTATGTGAACGGGCATGTTGCAATGCATGCTTTGGTGTAACTGCTCTCAAGCTATAACTTCATTCTTGATTAATTGATCACCAAAGTGAGACATTAAAATTACAGTAGATGAAGTGAAGGTTCAAGTGGTATTCATATTATTTTTATGTTTTCTTATTTGAATGGATTCATTAATATTTATAGCTTGAAAAATAGACAAGCAATAAAGGGACATGAAATGTGCATTTCTTCATGATTAATCACTCCCTGAAAACCAGAAAATTAAGTAATCCTCTTCTATCATACTATTACTATATATATTGGATATATAAATATATTTGCTTTCATTTAATCTCAATCTTTGTTCATGATCTTGTTAGTTCATTACAGTACTGTTGCTGATTAGAACTATAACCATTATTTTGTCATCTTTACAAGTGAATAGCATCTCACAGTCTGAGTCTGCAAATTAAGGAGTTTAATCTTATGATTTAAAAACTAATCACTTGGTCTTGGTTTTTAATTATCAGGTGATGAGTGAATGATCCGTCATGTAATTCCAAATATCTATTTTATCAGTTTAAATATTAATGCTTGAATGATCAGTGATGCAATAAACATGACTTTTATGTTTATATATGATTAGTAGTACAAGTTTGATTATGAGATACAACTTTATAAACATAGAATATATTTCTCAAAAAAAAAAAAATTACCAATAACTATTGTATGTGTTCAAAGATTATTATTATTATTATTATTAATTTTGTTATAAAAATTATTGACCATGCAATTTATATGAAGTGATGTTGGATTTTATTAATTTTTTTTCATCAAAATATCTTGCTATTATAAAAATAAAATAATAATAATAAAAACACACATATGCTTAGTTCTGTTATTTATTTATTTATTTTTAAATCTCTCTCATTAATTTAAAAAGATGATAGACAAAGGAAAGATGTTGTTAAATATGCAGATGCGCTTCACACCTCTACTTGTCCCTGATTTAAATCTTAAATAGGAGCACTTGTTGTCTAATGTCAAAAAAAAAAAAAAAAAAAAAAAAAAAAATTAAAGGCCAAATTTCATATAAAACTTTTTTAGTAAAAATCACCAATCATGTTTTTATAAAAATAAATATATTTTATTAAGATAATTTATTTGTTTTCAATATAAAATAATTTCGATCAAATTTCCTCCAGTAATTTTAGAAAATTATTATCCTCAAAATATAATTTTAAAATTACATGTTAATCTTTTTAAAACCTCCATCTTAAAAATCCTTTTTATGATTTATATATAAAATAAAATTTATTCAAATTCAACTAACTAAAATTATCGTAAAATAAAATTATTTGGAAGCAATGCGAAATTTGATCAAAATTATGTTGAAAATAAAATAAAATAAATATAAAAGAACTCAGGGACGTATAAATAAAAATAATAAATAATAAATAAATAAATAAACCCGAAAATAAAAATAAAAGAGGGGAAGAGAGAAGGAGAAATAGAACAGCACGATACCGAAGAAGCCCTGTTACCAAAATTTGGAGCCCTCGTTGGGTCGCGATTCCAAGACACAGCGAAGAAGCCGAGAGAAATCGAGACGAATTGATACAAGAGAGGAAGGAATTGAGCCAAGGAGAAGATCAGCATCGATATCGGTTTCCAAGGAGGAGGAATCTCAAGTCTTCTTCCCGCGGGGTTGGAGTTCATTGTGTTGCTCTGGATCTCGGTGCTTTGATTTCTTCAAACTTCGATCAGAATCCAGCCGGGCGTCGGCCGGCAGCGGTGGCTTTTGGTTCTGGTATGATTCTTGGTTTTTGAGAATTTTAATTTTGTCAATTAGGAGCTCTGACCTTGAGAGGCATAGAACAGGGTAGCTGCGTCTGTTCATCCTAATCCGAACTAGGGTTTGTGTAATTTCAGTGGAGATTATATGGTTGAAGAGCTTTGTTGAATTCAGGGCATAACATAGCATAGCATAGCATATCATATACTTATGTTGGTGGAAACGTGAAGAATGTCTGATATTGCTTTTCATCTCCTGTTTAGAGCTCATGCTTCATTGTGTTAGAAGTGGACAAGGTGGAGCAGGATGAATGCTCAGGCACACTTGTCTGGACATATCTCTGGGCAGGTGCCTAATCAGCCTTCCCAGATGCATAACTTTGGAGGACATAACTTGGATCCTGATCTCTCAGCAAAACGCAGGCTCGTTTATGATCATATGTAAGTCTTCCCTTTTCATGCATTAAAGTTCTTTTATTTTTCAAATCCTGATCATCTATCAAACAAATGCTGATTAGTGCATAATCACTGACTTTATTTGTGGCGATAATTCTATTATCTTGCTCCACTTCTTGGTAGGACATGTCAAGATGTTATATTTAGAAATCTATTAGTGGTACTGTATGAATGACTGGCATTAACAGTTCATGTTTATAAGCCTTGCAATGCACACCATAACATTAACCTTGCAAAAATCTCACACTACATCAATTGTAACCCTTGGAGCCTCTGATATTTTTAATATCGACATTTGTTTCATTTCCCGATGTCATACTGTCTTGTTGAGATTATTCTGTTATCTGCTAACTCTCTCACACTTACGTCCATCTCAGTGGAAATCAAGAGGATAGGGGTTTTATCTATTAGTCAATTATCAATGTCATTGTTTTAATGTTTCTTGCAGTCTCAGATGGTTCCAAAGGAAGAGTCCTGATGCAAATGCAAATTTTGCAACTCTTGCAAGCAAGTTCGAGGATTTGCTTTTTAAGACTGCTGCTTCAAAGGTTCTTGTTTTTGCTCTTGCTCTTTCTATAAGGTTTTTAGGTATTAAAATTGATGTTTGCTTTCTTTCTGCTATGTGGCAATTCCTATGTGGTTATCTACAATGTATTTTTTACTGTGTTATTTTTTGAGCATGTGTCTGTGCTATGTTATGGCATGTCTGTTTGGATTTGCCTTCCTTTTTTTTATTGCTTAAAGGTTTTCTTTGTCAATGATGGATTTCTTTTTCTGCAACTGTAATTTCTGTTCCTTGTTTGTAGGAGGATTACATGAACATGGGTGGACGTACAATTGAACTTCGTATGCAAGCTTTAGCAAAATCAACAAATAACAGCCAACTCAATGCCCACCGTTTTTCGTCATCTTCTGCTGTCAGCACAATGATCCCCACACCAGGTATGGCCCAAACCAGCAGCACAAACTCTGTAGTTTGGCCTGCAGACAACTCTATAATCAGTACCAGTGGTGCTGCCATGGTGGTGCCAACTACCGTCAACACAGGGAGTATACTACCAGTTGCAAGTGGAGTAGGAAGTGTTGGAACTGCTGCCACCTCCAATGTGTTGGATGGTACTTTTTAAATTTATATTTATTTTTGCTGAATCACATTGCTCTCATTTCTTTTTCAGCTAATGAGAGGTCTCACATGCAGGACAAGTTCCTAATGGGTACCGGAAGGTATCGGTCAATTCTCATTTTGGTTCTGGAGGGAATACTATGATGCCACAGCAATCAACACAAATGATCCCTACTCCTGGGTTAAATAATTTTCAGCCAGTGACTGCCCATTCTGAATTTTCAAGTGGAGGTGGGTTTTTGAGTAATGAAGCTTCTGTTTCACTGCAACCACAGCTTAAACAGTATGTTGGAAGTCAAACAGGGCGTAACTTTCATGCTCCTCTAACCCAAGTGGGCATCAAAATGAGGTCAAATATGTACCAGAAGCCTCCTACTTATGAGTTTTCGAACGGGCTTATGAATGGCAGTTTGGGCTTAAGCGGAACTAACTTGCAAGTAGTAAATGGATCCACAACATCAGATGGATACTTAAGTGCTGTTCCATATGGTACTCCTGAACGTTTACAGGAGCATTTCGATCAGCAACAACATCAGACAATGCTACCAAGTAATAGTTCCTCCCTTTAATTTCAAAATTGTTCACCTCTTTCTTAGTCTAGTATATTCTTTGCAAGCTTGCTTTTATGTTCAATTCATCTGTCCATTAATGCATATGAATAATGCATTCCTATCTTTTTCCCTTCTGTACTCAACATTTCTTTTATGTTTGGAGTACAATAAGTTAAACGTGTGTTCGTCGTGCAGCTTCATTACCCCAACAAGTAACATCTACGCCTGGTGATGTATATGGAATGGGTGCTGTTGATCCCCTAGGTCCAGGGAATCTGTATGGTTCATCTGTTGCATCTGTGTTCAATCACCAAAATATTAACCCTGCAAGCTTGCAATCCAAATCAAAAACAAGCTTCACAATGCAAAGTCAAAATGCAGGTTTGCAGTCAATTCAGCAGGTTGCAAAACCTCAAATTCCTGATCAATCACAAAAAATGAATCCCCAAATACCTCATTCAACTGGAGAACAGCTGCTGTCATCTCAACATCAGTTACAAAAGTTTCAACATCAACAATTTCAGCAACAACCGAGTCAGTCTTATACCCATCCTATACAACATCAGCAGGATCAGCTAGGACAGCAACACCAGCAACTCATGTCAAAGGCTGATACTTTGAAACATTCGTCCATGGTCTCTAATTTTGGAAGGCAGCTCACACCTGGTTGCACTAATGACTTGCATCACAAATTATTGCCCAATCAACCTGCAGAGCATCTTCACCTTTCAAAATTTCAAAATCAGTGTGAGCAGAGGACATCATCAAGCAACCAATTTGGAGGTTCCCAGTTACTTGGTCACTTGTCAAGCACCCACGATTCTCCACAGCCAGTTCCACAAGATCCACAGCAAGTTTCTGAATCTCAAAATGATGTTCACTGTTTATCCACTGGATCACAACCTGATGTGCCCTCACGAAACCATTGGCGCCCTCAGCTGCTTCAAAAATCCCACATTCTGGATATATCTCCATTGGAGCAGCAGATTAAGGAAGAATTCAATCAGAGAATAACAGGCCGAGATGAAGCTCAGCAATCTCATATTTCCTTGGATGGTTGCAGTACTGGTTCTGGTGGTGCTACTAAAGGTGTTGCAATGCAACAACTCTCAGGTAAACTGGCTCCTGGCCCTGGAAGCATGAAACGTGAACGGGATTTTCATAACCAGAGGAAGTGGTTACTGCTTGTGTTGCATGCACGCTCATGTCGGACCCCAAAAGGTGAATGCCAAGATATTTGCAGTAAAGTTCAAAAGCTATGTGCGCATATGGGTAGGTGTAAATCCAGTGAATGTGAAGTCGCTTATTGTGAGAGTACCAAGAAAGTTTTTGGACATTTCGTTTCCTGCCGGTGTGCCGATTGTCCTGTTTGTGCTCCTGTACACTCTTATATAGCACGTGAACGCGCTCGGGCTAATTGTAACTCTGCAGAACAGATGACTGACTCTAGGAGAATAGACAATTCTGGTGATGCTGATAGAATATCCATTGTTAATGTCCCACCTGTGGAAACGTCCACTGATCTGCAAGCCTTACCGAAACGCATGAAGGTGGAACATGATTCACAGTCCCTTGTTCCTAAACAAGAAACCACTCCAGTTCCTGTTCAGCTTGTAAACCATAGTCATGATTCTCCAGAGACTCAACTTCAAGGGTGTGAAGCACCCAACACATCTGTATCTATTAAATCGGAGATCTCAGAAATGAATCTTGATACACCCACTAGTCCTGGGTGTGATAATGCGCCGATTTTTAACAACTTGACAGATGGTTTTTTGGAGAATGCACATAGAACACGGCCTGATCTCAAACATGATCTTAAATCTGTTGGTCCAGTTAACCTTGATGACCATGGAAGGCGAGAAACCATCCTTGAAGGTAAGGAGTCTGATCAGGCCAAGATAGAAACTAATAATCATGAACCAAATGCTCAACCAAATGATACTGCAGTTGGAAATAAATCAGGGAAACCAAAGATAAAAGGTGTATCCTTGACTGAATTATTTACTCCGGAGCAAGTGCGGGAGCATATTGTTAGTCTGAGGCGGTGGGTTGGCCAGGTTTGCTCATGAACCTCGTCTAATTCTCCATAGCTTTACTTGCAGCACATTGCTTTTATTTTGGGTTTTATTTTATTTCATGTGTCAGTTTTTTTTAGAATTATTATTACAGAATGGATATGCATCTGCACTCATTTTATTACTAGCTCACCACCTAGTTATATGAAACCCTACCTAGGATGCAATGACAAAAGAAAATTGTGAGGCCATCTCAAAGCACAAAAATTAGTTTTCTAAGAATTCTGTATGCTTTCTGAAAGGTTAATGATCTAAGAATTTAAAGGAGTACATATATTGATAAAGCAATAGGCAAAATTTCAAGTTTCAAGATGACCCTTTGCCTGATAATCCCATACTGATTCTTCCATCTTTCTGATTCGTAGCACACCAACTTTACCCTACCTATGAGAGGAATCAGTGCTTATATTTGATGCATAAAGGAAAGTGTGGTGATGGGAAGTAGAGCACCATCTTGCTTTATTATGAGTGGGTCCACAGGGATGATGGAAAATAAAATTATAGAAAAGATTTTTTTTTTCTTTTTTGGTGACTCTGATACAACCTTTTGCAAGCCTTGAATAGTATATGTGCCTTAAATAAACACAAATCATAATGGTTATTTGTAGACAAGCTGTCACATAGTAATTTGCCATACATAGCCAGTTGACCATACACCAACAGCTGAAGAACCTTTCTAAGCTAACGTTAAACCTATAGTGTATCCTTTCATCAGAGTTTGGGATGATAAGTCTTAACCATCAATTAGATGAGTACTTTTCAAGTTATGCCCTCTTAAATATAGCCTCATTCGTTTCTTAAAAAAGCTTAGACCTAGTGTTAATCCCAACATTGGACTTCTGAAAGATAAAATCTCAATTATTAAATGGATGAGTGCTTTTGTAGTTATGCCCTTGGAGGCTCTAAAATTACAGCCTCCCTGTAGCATGATGGCTCTGTTCCCTGATTTATTATACTTGTCCAATAAAAACCTGGTGCAACCTGTCCTGCATTAATACTCATTGAGCATTATGCATTGCTGTAATATTAACTGTTGTTCTACAAATTAGCATAGTTTAGGTTAGGATGTGAGTTAACTATATGCTTCATACAGCAAAACTTCTAGTGCAAATCAATATTGCATGAACCTTAGAATCCATGATCATGTGTTGGTCTGGAAACTAAAGTTAGGGAAGATGATAGTGTTTTTGAAGCTAAGGAGGAGATTAAATAGAAGATTAGTGCACATTGTTAAGATTCAACCAAGTGCAATGCAGGCCAAATTGAATTTCTTTTTAGGATTTGCTCGTAAATGTGTGCCCAAGTGTTGGAAGGAAAGAGTGCTAACTTCTTGATGTGCATGCCTAACAATATGCTATGAGCAGCAGCCAGATTGCTTTCCGATGAATACTTGATGTTGACAGTTATAGTTTGCTAACTGATCAATGTGTTATGTTTTTAAATTTTATTTTTGAGAATCACGAGTTAGGCTTATTCTTCTGATCTGCAATCCCTATACTTTTTTGTTATGTTTCTATAGAGCAAAGCGAAGGCTGAAAAGAATCAAGCTATGGAGCATTCAATGAGTGACAATGCATGCCAGTTGTGTGCTGTTGAAAAGCTTACATTTGAACCTCCTCCTATTTATTGTTCACCATGTGGTGCTCGCATAAAACGAAATGCTATGTACTATACTGTGGGAACTGGTGATACCAGGCATTGCTTCTGTACTCTATGCTACAATGAGGCCCGTAGTGATGTTATTGAGGTGGATGGTTCAACATTTCCTAAGATAAGGCTTGAGAAAAAGAAAAATGATGAAGAGACAGAGGAGTGGGTAAGGTCTTTACCTTTTTTTCATTTAGTTGGAGGGAGGATGAAGCAACACTTTAAAATTTTATTCACTTTTTAAATTTGATTTTAGTGGGTTCAATGTGATAAATGTGAAGCATGGCAACATCAAATATGTGCTCTTTTTAATGGTCGAAGAAATGATGGTGGCCAAGCAGAATACACATGCCCAAACTGCTTTATGGATGAGGTAGCGAGAGGAGAGCGTATGCCACTACCTCAGAGTGCGGTTCTTGGAGCAAAAGATTTGCCAAGAACTATACTGAGTGATCACATAGAACAACGACTGTTTAGACGGCTGAAGCAGGAGAAGCAAGAGAGAGCAAGGAATTTGGGGAAAAGTTATGATGAGGTGATTTTAGTTTCATTGGTAGCATATATTTGCTTTGATACATCATGATTAAAGTTTCTGATCTTGATTCACACTGTAATATATTGCAGAATATTATTTGAACCTCATCTTTCTATTTTGCATATCTTAGGCTGCTAGTGAATCAAGTTATATTTTCAGTGTGAGAAGAGGCATGATTCCGTCTGCTATTTAGGAGTATTTTTCTTATGTATCTTCAGGGGAATGTTGTTGTTTGCATACTTGTTGCAGCTGAATCAAACCATCATAAAAAAGGATATCTTTTCTATGCCAAACCATCAACAATTTGCAATAATTACCAAGACTTTCAATTACTTGTCATTTCTATTTGTATAACACAACTAAATTCTTGTGGGAAGAATTACTTGGACATGTTCACCAATGCCCCAAATGTCTGTAATGTGAAATTTAGGACATTTACATGTAAATCATGTATCCTGTTTGTGCCCATATTTCATAAGAGGACAAAAAAAAAAAAAAAAAAAAATTGTAATCTATGCTGAATTTTCCTTACATGTATAGTTGTGAACATGATGCTATTATGTATGCCAATATGATGCTATTCTTTTCTTTCTTGGCTCTAAAGTGTGTGGCCCTCTCCTCCCTAACAAAATGCAGGTCACCGTGCGATACCATTCTACTTGTATTTTATTCTCCTGGAGTAGAAACATTTATTCTCATTATTTAGGATATTGTATCAACCATGCATTAGTAAACAAGAATATGGATTTGCGAGATGGATATGGTTCAGAGATAAACCCCAAATAGAGGGGGTGCACCTTTGTTCTCTATCTAAAAAACCCAAAAAAGCGGTAGAATGTAGAACCCAATCTGTTGAAATTTAGTAATCCAGTATAACCTTGATAATCATTCTTTATATTGGTGAGAATATAAATTTAATTATAGTTATTTAACTTTTTAATACTTCAATTCAATTTCCACCTAACCATCAACTTTTTTGAGATGTAGATTTAGAGGACAGATGCTATCATTTGAAATTGGCGAATTAGAATCACCATTCAATAGAGCTAATCTGTATCTGTTTGCTAAAATTTATTGATGGATCAATCTTCTGCTATTAGGAGATGTAAAGTCTGATTGTTAAAACATGCTCCCACATTTCCATATCAATCATAATGATTTCTTGGAATTTATGTTCCCCTTAATTTGGTTCATATTGGCCTTCTGCCATCATGAATAAGACCTGGACTTGGATGGAAATTATAGGTTGATGACAGAATTGATATCTGGCATTTAGGATTGATTATCTAGAAATTAATTATGCTGCCAATGGAACATTTACTATGTTTGGACAAGTTCTCAAGGCATTTGAGGGAAGCAGAATAAACTCATTCCAGGATTTTTGTATGTAACTTCAGTTTTATCTGTCAATTTCGGTAGATTGCTATCCCAATTGTGTAATTTTCTGTCAAGTGAGTCCTGTATTGTGTTCTGATTTTGTTTGCTTCCTGGAACCATGATGAACGAGAATCCGATCTGTTCCTTTCAATTTCCTGCCTCTATCTGATCCCTGGCCCATGCATCTCTGTATCTAAATAATGTCTTACAGAGAAAATAAAAATGGCTAATGCTTTTGTAATAAATGAGTATCATACTAGTTAGTTAGCAATTTCTCGTGTCATCTTTGAAATAACCATCTTATCAATCCAAGAAATAAGAATGTTGGTATTCTCTGTGTCAGGTACCTGGGGCAGAAGCACTTGTTGTCAGAGTTGTATCATCAGTTGACAAGAAATTGGAAGTCAAGCAGCGCTTTCTGGAAATTTTCCAGGAAGAAAATTACCCAACAGAATTCCCTTACAAATCTAAAGTAAATCCCACCTGTAACTGTTCTTGGATGGGTCTTCTCTTTTTATTTTTTTTATTATATTATTATTATTATTATTATTTTTGTGGAAGCAGCTAACATTTGTGGTATTCTTTCATGGAAGTGTAATAATCTGATGGTGAATTGTCAAAGTTGTCATTGATTTGTATATTTTCTGGCCAGGTTATATTGTTGTTCCAGAAGATAGAAGGTGTAGAAGTATGCCTTTTTGGCATGTACGTCCAGGAGTTTGGTTCAGAGTGCCAATTTCCAAACCAGCGCCGTGTTTATCTTTCATATCTGGACTCTGTGAAATACTTCAGACCTGAAATAAAAACTGTAACTGGGGAAGCTCTGCGAACTTTTGTTTATCATGAAATCCTGGTATGTGAAAGGTTCTTATGTTTGCTGATCAGTTATGTTCTCTATTGATTCTTCAATGTCAGTTTGTTTTCTCCTGAGTAATTATTAGTGATGGCTTTATTGTGCTGCTTTTTCTTGCCAGATTGGTTATCTTGAATATTGCAAAAGACGTGGGTTCACTAGTTGCTACATATGGGCATGCCCTCCTCTAAAAGGCGAGGATTATATTTTGTATTGCCATCCTGAGATTCAGAAAACACCCAAGTCTGACAAGCTTCGGGAGTGGTGAGTCCTGTCTTACGTTTTAGTTTGCTGCACTATATCAAATATATATTACCCTTCAACCGTATTACTAGGACATGGATACAGGTGTAGATAAGCATGTTGGATATCCAAGTATTTGAGATTATCCAACACGTGTATCTAGTGAAAACCAGATAGAATCACATAACCATATATATAAATATGTACATACATGTACATGTGTGTGTATATATGTATGTTAGTAAAATTCTTCGAATCATAAAAACTCACAAAAATCACTAAGGGTATGTTTGGATGGCAAATATCTTCCCATGTTTGATTTGGGTTCTCTGAGATGCCCGTGGAATCACATTCTCACCATTCATGGGAATGTGATCCACTCTGTTAGCCAGTAATATTACATTCTCTCTAGAGGCATTCCTAGTGAAGTGGAATGTAGTAAAAGTTGTATTTAATTTTTTTCTTTAATTATCCGCATATTTTCAATCCTCCATTTCCTTGTCCGAATATAGTAGAAGTTAGATGTTGCTACCTTTTTTAAAATAAAATAACATCAAACACGAGGTTTTTTTTTTACTTTCCTATTTTTGATGAAGTATTTATTTAGCCCTAATTTTTGATAAGAAAAACTTTCAAGCTTCGTTTCTCTCCAAAAAAAAGCCATAGTTTTGTTGTCTCTATAACCCTCTCTAGCTGAAATTAAAAAAAAAAAACCAAGCTAATTTTCAGTTATTATATCCTAAAATGACAAAACTACCCCCTCAAAAAAGTAGTCAAGTTTATGAAAATAAATTTTAATATATATATACACACATGAAGAAAAGATTTTCACAGGATGAATATTTTCTTGAGTGACATTTTGTTCATCTTTAGCTTTATAATGGTGCATTGATATATTTTTTTTTAAATTTATAATTAGAGGGACCTTTCCATATTAAAAAGAAAATCACTTTCAGATTTTTTTTTTTCTGGGAGAGAAAATTTGAGTGCTTTGTTTTGCCAAGTAGGATACATTAGAGGGTTTATCCAAATAATATCTTTGACTAGTTTAATATTTAGTTTGTCTTCCTATATAAGTCATTGTATGCGAGGGTATTTAGTTAAATTTGTCATTTAATATATTATATCCTGGCAAACATGAAGCGCCCTCCATATGAAATACCCATCAATATTCTAATATGAACAATGGGAAAGAGAAATTTGCATTTATGTGATTCCTATCACTTCGGATGAACCAAATGCTCCTAATGATTAAAAAATTAGAAAGTTAAAAAAATTGTTTATATATATATATATATATATATATATATATATATATTAGGATTTATGTAGTTAAAAGATTGAAAAGAGAAGGTAAATTAAAAATGAAAAAAAAAGGACATTGGGATTGAAATCATAGGAAAGATTAATGTAGAACTATAGTAAAGAAGATAAGCACAAGACCATGGAGGAATAAAACTCAAACACCCATGTCTGGTTATACCCTGGGGATAGGGGATAGGAGGGATGGGGGATAGGAGACAGGGGATAGGTAATGGTTATAGCCAGGTAAATCTGCCCTTCAGGCCAACTCATCTGACTTGCATGAATTACATCTTTCAGGTACTTATCAATGCTGCGGAAAGCTACCAAGGAAAATATCGTTGTTGATCTCACAAATTTATACGATCATTTCTTTGTTCATGTTGGCGAGTGCAAGGCTAAGATAACTGCCGCGCGTTTACCTTATTTTGATGGAGATTATTGGCCTGGCGCAGCAGAAGATATGATCAACCAACTTAGGCAAGAAGAGGATGGCAGGAAGCAGCAGAAGAAAGGGAAAATTAAGAAGCTTATCTCAAAAAGAGCTCTGAAAGCTGCCGGGCATGCTGATCTTTCGGGAAATGCTTCTAAGGATGCTCTTCTGATGCAAAAGGTAATTTCTTTTTGATATATATTACACTAAGTCATCAAAGCATTCATTTTCCTTCTGCAGAATCTATTGTTCATTACAATTCTCATGCGGCCTCCTAGATCTATGCTTCTGCAAAATATTTCATGATCCTCAGCAAATTTTACCGGTCTATAATCGTTTAGTTTCAGTTAATCAATTAATTCCTTCGAAATGGTGTTTCCTGAAATTTGACTTGATATATTGCTTACACAGCTTGGTGAAACCATACATCCGATGAAGGAAGATTTTATTATGGTCCATTTACAGCATGCTTGCACACATTGCTGCTTACTTATGGTATCTGGAATTCGTTGGGTTTGCAATCAATGCAAAAACTTCCAACTTTGTGACAAGTAAGGGTTTAATTATTGAATCATGTCTTTATCTTATGGAACAATCATTAATCATACACATAGAATAGGCATATGATAGGAATACATGGGTGATCCTCTGCCTATATCATCAGTTAATTAAGATGAGAAACAAGCTAACAAGATGGCAAATCATGTTTATACCACTTTGTTTTCTTCTTTTGTTGCTGAATGACACAGCTGGTCACCAAGAACCTGTTTGTGCCATTTTATTACAATTCATAATATTCTTTTTTCTTCTAGTACTTTTCCTTTTTCCTTCTTTTTTTTTTTTCTCATTTTCAGTCATAATGCTGTGTTTCTATGTGCAAACTATAGGGTAAAAGTTGTATCTGCCTTCTCCTTAGTTGGGTTTTCACATAGTACATCTACCGAGTTTCCAGTCATATTTGGGTGCCTTAACCAATCTAAAACTGGCCTTTAGTTTGGTCCCTTGATATAGAATAAATCCCATTCTTCTCAGCTGTTGTTTCTTTTATTTCCATATAAACTCTGAGAAATTTGAAAGATCAAAATAGTATTTTGTAGTGAATCTTCTATAAGAAAATTAATTTGTTGACTGTTGCTTACAAAATGGCCTTCTTATCTGGTTGACCATACATTTCAAATGATGCAGGAGTTTGTTATAAAATATACCAAGGTTATGTTTGGTTGGCAAGTAAAGGTGTATATGTAAGGAATTTTTGTTTTAAAAAAATTGGTTTGATGGGAAAACTTTAATATGAGCTAACCACACTTCGACTCAATTATTACTAAACAAATTTAAACATTTTAAAATAAAAAATTACTTTTCAAATTATTAATTGATATTCATTATGATCAAAGTATTTTTTTAAACTAATTAGAAAATATAATTCTTTAAATTATTAAACTCTATAAAACTGGATTGGTGGCATAAGTTAAAGGGTGTTTGGTTTGGAGAATGTGCGTAACTCACCAACCAAATGTCTATATTTTAGGTGCCTTGAAATTTTTAAAAAGCTAACTTGGAGGACATATGTCTACTCCGGGCCAAACACTCCCCAAGTTCTCTGTCTGCAGTCACTCAAATAGTAATATTATGCTGTTTCATAATTGGCTTATGGTAATCAACTTCTTCACACTTTTGTCTAGTAAGATGGAAGCTAATAATAGCTGCCACTGATTCTCATATACCATTGAGGTACATATGAAACTTCACTTTTTGTCCACATGCGGTTGAAGGGTCTGAGCAATGTTTGAGAAGTGAGAAAAAAAGATGGCTTCATTGCCACTAAGCATATGGGTGGGGTGTATTGCCGCAGGATTGCTATTGTTGGACATATGCTTCCTTAATTCGGACAGGACTTTCAGGATCTTTCTGACATAATTAGAGAAATATGTGAGGTTTTCAATTAAAAATAAAAGAATGAAGAAGAAAAATGCTTGTAAATAGTGAGTGTATCTAGCATTTTCTCAAATAAAAAAAAATGCATTTTTTTTTTAATATTTTCTGGAATCAATTCATCTTTTTTGTGAGTTAAATCTCTATTAGTTTGTATATCAATTGTGCTCACATATTTTGGAACTTTCTTTTCCTATGTAGGTGTCATGATACTGAGCAAAGACTAGAAGAGAGAGATAGGCATCCCATCAACAGTAGAGAGAAGCACATGCTCTGTCCGGTGATTATTGTTAATTTAAAATCTTGTCCGATAGTTGCCACCTTATTATCTTTAAATATAATTAACCTATTACTTATCTGCCAATGGTTAAACTTTAAGCAGGTTGAAATCAATGATGTGCCCCTGGATACTAAAGATAAAGATGAAATTCTAGAAAGTGAGTTTTTTGACACAAGGCAGGCTTTCCTCAGCCTTTGTCAAGGAAATCATTATCAATATGACACTCTACGCCGTGCAAAGCACTCCTCGATGATGGTCTTATATCACCTCCACAATCCGACTGCACCGGCCTTTGTCACGACATGCAATATCTGCTATCATGATATTGAAACTGGTCAAGGTTGGCGTTGTGAAATTTGTCCCGATTTTGATGTATGTAATTCTTGCTATCAGAAAGATGGTGGTCCTGATCATCCTCATAAATTGACAAATCATCCTTCTTTGGCGGAGCGTGATGCACAAAACAAAGAAGCTCGACAAAAGAGGGTTTTACAGGTGATTTATATTCATAAATTATGAATCAGATCCTACCTGTGTTTGACCTTATTTATTAGTCTTCATGTTGCTTATCTTCATAAGTACGGAAATGATAATGATGCAGAACATGGACGACTATCATAAATTGACATGCTTTAGGTTTAGAAGTTGTCTAATTCTTAAAATCATGTGTTCCGCTGTTGAGGATAGCTTGTTAATTTCAGTTTTTGACCTGCATAAGTGTGCCAAATCTAGTGGGTCTATTTTGAATTTTATTATAAATTGAGTGTTTTTTAATAAATCTGGAAGTCTAATATAAGTGATAGTTTAAACATTTTTTATCATATTTTTGAAATTAAACTTTCTTAGATAAAGATCTCTGATTTCTATAAAGGAGATATGAATCTTCTTAGGAAATCAACCAATGAATTATTCTTAGCTGTCTTAAGTTAATGCTATGCTGTATTTTGAGTTTTGGTTGTCTTTTCTTTCTAAGTATGATTGCTTAGATTTTTTAGGTGAGATTGCATTAAAGACCGTGGTGTAATTGTCTACCCTATCCTGCATCAGGAAGTTCTAGATTTCATAATTTCTTTACTAGTGATAATTTTCTTGAAGTCTTCTTTCTTTATTTTAATAGGAGCAGTACACTTGGCTCCTTTAGCAGTCACATATTAAAGGTGCTAGTTGCTGGTATGCTTAGAAATTCCACATGCGGGTGTTTTAACCACCCCTGAAACTTGTTTTATTGTTATTTTAACCCTTCTGGTAGTATTAATTTGTGCAATTATGCACTTATCTCGAATTTTGACTTTCTGGCTTGTGGTTGACATTGGATTACTGCAAAAAATTAGATATGCTATGTATTTTTGCACTGCCATTTGTTCTCAAGCTGTTTTATGTTCTGCAGCTGAGGAAAATGCTTGATCTTCTGGTTCATGCTTCTCAATGCCGCTCTCCTCATTGCCAATACCCTAATTGCCGAAAAGTCAAAGGTCTTTTCCGTCATGGTATACAATGTAAAACACGTGCTTCTGGTGGCTGCCCTCTTTGTAAAAAGATGTGGTATCTCCTTCAGCTCCATGCCCGAGCATGTAAAGTGTCTGAATGCCATGTGCCGCGTTGCAAGTGTGTAGACCATTACTTTTTCAGTCAATTCATTCATCAATTCATGTCTTTCTCTCTTTAACGTCTTTCCTATCCAATACCTCTGCATCGCACAGGGATTTGAAGGAGCATTTGAAGAGGTTGCAGCAGCAATCTGATTCTCGTCGCAGGGCTGCAGTGATGGAGATGATGAGGCAACGAGCCGCAGAAGTCGCAGGGAATGCTGAGTAGCTATTTGTACAGCCAGATATCCTTGTTTTCCTCATTTGGATAAAAGATTGAAGGGAAGGGGCCCAAGGAATTGGACCTTTTGAAGAAAGATGGTTAAGTGTGCAGCAGTGTGAGAGGAAATTGTCGCATGGTGCTCAGGGCAACAGATAGTGTTGATCTTCGCGTTCTCTTTGATGCTAACAGCCATTTTTGAGCAGAAATGGCTTCTCTTCAGTCTTGACCTAGTAGATGATTCTTTGATTTATCCGTCTATTGTGTGGCCACCAAGCCTACTGGGGGCACTTGTAGCATAAACAGTCATAATTTGTCAATTATTAGTGCAAAACATGTTCAATTATTTCCCTTTTTTTTTGCCCCATTTTTGTTTTTAATTACTTCTCATATTTTTCTTCCTCGTCTTCGTCTTTTAATTATTTATTTATTACAGATTGTAAATTTGTGAAGTAGGCAGGGCATCACGTGCATGTGTAGTTATCTCTTTGATGTGTGATCATCTGCCCTCATTTCCTGGCTCGCTTATGGATCGTTTCTGTAGAGCACGCAGCCACCCCATGCGTAAACCCAAACCTAATTTACACATACATAACCAGAGGTTATGTTTTCCTTTTTCTGGAAATTTTAGTGGTTTTTGCATGTATGTATATATTTCCTTTATTTATTACAAAATTAAAAAAAAATTATGGCCTAAAATTTAGATATGCTGACTTTTTAAGCGTGTAGTGTTTTTGTTAGATGTATAATGGTAATTAATCAATATTTTTTTTAAATATGAATTTATTTTATAAAATTTTAACTCTAAATATAATATATATGATTCATGTAATTATAATATGTTAATACTTATATACCTAGTAAATGATCAAAGCAAATGCCAGTAGCATTAATTTTAAGGAACGTAATGAGAGTAACACATCATCCGTTATGAGTGCAGTTTGCAATGAATCTTCTGTTGTTGGTACAATAACAAATCTTCTGTTATGTTATGGGTGCAGTTTGCAACGAATTTTTTTGTTATGGGTACAATTTGCAACGAATTTTTTGTTATGGATACGGTTTGCAACTCAAATCGCTTAAAGTATTTGTAAAAAAAAAAAAATCAAAGCAAGCAACAATAATGATAATTATTGTTGTTGTTGTTGTTGATTCACCATCACATTCCCGTTAAAACTGAAAATAACAAAAAGATCCTGATTCGTGACCGGGTCGCATTGAGGAAACTGAATAACAAGTCAAAAAGAGCGGGTGTGGGAGGAAATTTCCAGGAAGACGCTGAAGATGAATGAGGAGGCATTCTTGTCCCCGTCACCACCGAGACATTCATAAACAAGAAAACGCCATCATCTTCTCCCTCAATTGCCCTCTTCCTTCCCTTTTGCCATCATCCCCTCTCGGATGATTTGTGCTTACACGACTTCATCACCACCTTATGCTTATGGACAAACGAAAGAGCGATTTCCTCCACATAATCAAGGTGTTTCTCTTCTTTCCCCTTTTTCTTCTTCTTTCTTTTTTCTTTTTGCTTTTTTTTTTCTCACGGCTTTAATCTCTCTTCTTTCTCTTTCTTCTCTGTGTGTGTGTGTGTGTGTGTGTATGAAGATTTTTAGTTGTTTTAGATGTATATTTTTTGTCCGGTTATTTCACTGAGGAACAAACTTGCAAACTGGTGATGTAGAATTTGACCCAAGACATATGCTAATTATATCTTCAATTTCTTCAGTTGAATCATCAGGAAGGGCAAAGATTGGAGCTTTGTTCTTCAACTCCTTATTGCTAATCCTCTTTTAATATCTGTTTGATTTACCCCGTACTTATGCTTTCTGTTTCTTTCAATTTATTTGCATGAACTGCTCTGGTTTGGTGAAGCCTCTGAGTTGGTCACCCAACTATATTGAAATTTTCATTTTGGTCTCTAATTCCCGAAAAGTGTTTCTTTGGCCATGAACAGACAAAAAAAAAAAAAAAAAAATTTACGTAAGTATGAACTATTTTAGTTTTAATTCAATTTAGATGATTTCAGGACCCAAATAAACATGTAGGTATACCTGATGGGCCAATTGTGTACTTTCACCTGTTGGTTTTTATGAGCTGGTGATGAATTCTCATAATTCAAAACATTATTATCATTTGCTTGATTATTTCTGTTCCATGAAAAATATGTTTTCTTGAGCTTTTGCCCAGGTCAACCAGTGTTATTTTCTGAGATTTTTATGGTATCCAATTAATAAGCTTCTCTAAAAATTGTGAACATGGTGATATTGGCGTAAAATTAGGGTTGGGGTGTGTTTCAAGCTTCCTTGGGTTGAGCTCATACTTGTTTTGTTCGTCTCTCTAGTTCAGTTTCTGACCCACCAGGCTATCCATGCAATAATAAGTTTTAGGAGTCAGTTTGGCAGCATGGATGAATATGTGATCCAGGATCACCGATTGCATTCTAGTGGTTGATATAAGAAATTGAAGAAATATGTTATGAATATTTTACAATGTGCTATTTGCTGGTGGAAAATTTATGTGCAGTGAAGTCATGGGTATAAATTAATCTCGAGTGTAAATGCTGCTTAGCCTGCTTTTACCTGTATAACTCATCTGAAAAAACGCTAAGTGCAGAGTGGTTTCTAGTTATATTTGCTTTGAATATATATTAAATGAATTTTTTGATATTCAGTTATTTTTATATCAATGAGGAAGCAATTTTTATTCTAATCTAGTCATGAATTTGAAGGTTTTTGCTTGAACATTTTATTAATTTTTAACCATGTAAAGTTGCTGATGGCCTGATATATTGCAAAAAAAAAATTCTTGCATGGATTTGGGCATGAAGAGTGCCGCGTGCCTCACTTCATCATCAGCAGATACTGGAAAGGGGAAGAGTCGACAATCGGCTAATAAAGTGACACATGGGTTTCACTTAGTCGAAGGTAAATCTGGCCATAAAATGGAGGATTATCATGTTGCAGAATATAGGTATGAAAACAATCACGAGCTCGGCTTGTTTGCCATTTTCGATGGGCATTTGGGTGATGCTGTGCCTAGTTATCTGAAAGATAATCTTTTCGATAACATACTTAAAGAGGTATGTTTCTATAGTCTTGTCTTAATGATGAAAACTAGGTTTACATTGGTGGCTCACTGATATGAGGAGCACATGCTTAAGCAATCTTATTCTCTGTGTGTGTGTGTGTGTGTTTTCATTCTTTGAGTTCTAAGTTATTGTACCACTAAAAGTTTCTTCTACCTTTTGATCAAATTGGAATTACTTATTTTAGTTTTGTTCAGCATGTATTAAGTTTATTTCACTCAATTTATTGATGAGTTCACTTATACTGCTTTGTGTCATCAACTTTATATAGATGTGATGATATTTGTTCACATGATGCAGTCTGGCTTTTGGATGCACCGTGAAGCAGCAATAAAAAGTGCCTACCGATCCACAGATAAAATTATTCTTGAAAACTCGGCACGATTAGGTCCTGGTGGTTCAACAGCTGTTACTGTGATAGTTGTTGATGGCAAAGATCTGTGGATAGCTAATGTAGGTGATTCTAGGGCTGTCTTGTGTGAAAGAGGAGCAGCCAATCAGCTTACAGTTGACCATGAACCACATCTTGAAAGGAAATATATTGAAAAGCGAGGTGGTTTTGTGACAATTCTTCCAGGTATCTGTTTTCACTGAAACCATTGACCTCATCTAATAATTAGTGTTTCATGGCCTTAATACTTTTTGCTGTTGGTAGGTGATGTTCCTCGTGTTAATGGCCAGCTTGCTGTTGCACGTGCATTTGGTGATCAGAGCTTGAAAGCACATTTAAGTTCAGAGCCTGATGTGAGACATGTCCCCATAGATTCCAGTATGGAGTTTGTCATACTTGCAAGTGATGGATTATGGAAGGTTTGTTACTTGACCTCCTATTCTCTTGTTGTATTTGCTTGCCTGTGCGTTTGCCGGTGTGGGATTTACTTCCTTAATATTGAAACTTAAATTTGTAGGTGTTGGTAATTTTGTTTGTTCAACCCACTTCTAATGCTTTATGTGTAAGAGTGTCATTCTCTATTTGAAGTGGCAGAGGTAGCAATATGAGAAAATTACACCTCATATGTTAAGCTAGGTTTCATGTAGTGTCATCTCCCTGGTTTTTCTTTTTAATTAATAGCATATCAAGCTAGCCTATCAACAGAAGTAGACTATCAAGTTAAGAAAGAAATATCAATCTTCATTTAGAGCAAGTGGACTTAGTTTCTGTTCAAAGGAAAGAGTATATCATGCTAGCTTACCGATAAAAGCTGACTATCACTTAAAATGAGATTTCAAATTTTCTTCAGAGCAAGTGGACTTATGTTTAGTTCAAAGAATGGGGTTAGTATTGCCTCATATGTTTATCTTTTATTATCAGTCTGAATCATTTTAGACATCCTTTGGGATCAAAATCATAAGACCAAATATGGACGGGACCAAGAGGACTGTTCCAAAAATGACACATAAGTGGTTAGTACTTATTTGCGGCACACATATAATGGAAGAATTCGAGAGCTTGGAGGGGCATGCAAATAACTTTTTTCTTCTTCCAGTGCAATGGTAGATGATACATGGTTTTGTGTATCAGGTTCATGTGGTATATTCTACATGCTGCTTTGCTTTCTTATTCAGGTAATGAAAAATCAGGAGGCCGTTGATTTGATAAAAAACATCAAAGACCCTCAATCAGCAGCCAAGCGTTTGACGACCGAGGCATTGGCTCGAAAGAGCAAAGATGATATCTCTTGTATTGTTATTCGTTTCCGTTGCTAAAAGCCCACATGACGGATAGTACGTCTTCTCCGGCTGATGTGGTTGAAGTCAAAGGATACATTCTTGTTGCTGGTTGCAGACAAACAGTTTGTCATTCCTTTTGAGTACACAGAGGATGGCATACCACATAAAGTTGAGCTGATTCATGCAGTAGGACTTGGCCTTTTTGTCTGATTGATCCAATGCTTAGCTTTACTGCATTACTAATGTACATACACTATATATATTTAGATACATATATATTTGTCTTTGAGGATGATTCATATCTTATTTTCTTATTTCATTTTGATTCTCCTATTTCTTTATTTATTTTATCTAGCTTGTTATTTACATGTTTGTTTGTGCATAAATTGAATGTAATATTTGTAATATAGATTCACATCTCTGGTAATAACGCCTGTTAGTCATGTGTTTCTTATTGACACCCGCCCTCTCGTTTACGCGTACGTGAATGACTGAACTTTCAAGTTTTTTTTTTTTAATAATAGGCGACTAAGCATCCCGGTATATGAATAGTATTAGAGCCCGGTGTACATTGTATGAACAATATAGAATAGTACTGTCAGGGAGAGGATTTGAACTCATAGCCTCCCCTTTAACACATTGGTGTCATACTCATTGGGCTATCCAATGGTTAACCTCCCCTTTAACACTTTCAAGTTTTTGGTAAACCTAAATTGAGATTTAATTGGTTCAATTGGGTTGTTGGGTCTTTTTATTTTTAAGTACAAAACAAATCTAATTGGTTCAATTGAGCTGTTGGTCTTTTTTATTTTTAAGTACAAAACAAATCTAATCGGTTCAACCTCCATTTCTCTTTCGTTTTAATAAAATTGTGATTTATCCACTTTATTAAAAAAAAAAAAAAAAATCTAATCTGTTCAATTGGGCGGTTGGGTCTTTTTATTTTCAAGTACAAAACAAATCTAATCGGACAATCTAAAAACTTTTCTTACTGATTCAAATCTATTTTTAAGTTCAAAAATTTTAATAAAATTAAAAATCAATAGAATAGAGGTCAATCAGTCCATCTTAATTGGTACATTTTTGTACTATTTTATCTTTTGCTTTATCATTTGTACTGGTGCACTTTTATACCGTGCATTATCACTTATCAACGTTGTCAAAAAAAATTTAAAATTTTCTTTGTAATTACAACAAGCTATTATTCAAAGAAGCATAAAGCATACACACAGGTTATGAATCGAATGTGCAATTCGGCCGCTTTCATCCGAGGACGCGGGTTTAACCACCACTAAGAACACTTTCATTTCTTTTTAAAAAATTTTGAATCAGTCTTCGAAGTTTACACATTTTCCGGATCGGCTTTGGATTCCCTTGGTAGAGGATCTGGCTACTTCCATGCCTTTGAAGTTACAGAAATGAACTAATGAGTGCCATTTGATGAGTAAGATCCGGTGGCTTGACCACAGAGACAAAAGAGTCATACAAAGCCATCCTGTGAAAAATCTAGCACTTTCTTTAATTAAGCACCTAAGCCTGCTAATTAATATGATAATCATTCATTTCCAATCAAACTTGATGGCCCACGTGCAAGTGGACATTATGCGCGACACCACGTGTCATTTAATACTTATCACAAAGACAAACATGCGATGTCAATCACATAGTCTCTTCTCTCAATCATACACTTCTCTTTGTGTGTGTGTGTGTGTGTGTGTAATGAAAGAGGTCACAAAGTGGGCTGCATAACTACAAAAGAGAGAGCCGTAAAAGTGAAGGTACTCAGCAATCCTGTTTGGTTAATGATTGAAGGCAAGTAACTCGGAATTCAGTTTTGTTTTGTTTTGTTTTGTTTTTTTTGTTTTTTTTAACTGACTTGTTCAAATCACATCTCATGTTTTTAGTTTTTATTTTTTATTTTTAATTTTTAATTTTAATTTTTTTTTATGGTACCATATATGTGTCAATGTGTGTGTGTGTGTGTGTGAAAGAGAAAGAGAAAGAGAGAGAGAGAGAGAGAGAGAGAGAGATGAGTGTCTCTTATTGGATGCAACTAACAAATTCATTGTCACAGGACATATAAGTTGTGGAAAAATGGGACTAACTGATGATACTGGAAAGCGGTGCCCTCTTCTGCCTTGCTCTATTCCCAACATAACCAATACCAGCATGCAGCAGCAGCAGCAGCAGCAGCAGGTATGGTTTCATCTTGTGCTGCTGCTTTTTTTTTTTTCTGTTTGTCCTCAGTTTCCACAACTACTCAAAATCAACATACCATATTGCTTTGAACACTGCTTCTTTGGGTAGTTTTAGTTGATCTCATGCTGATAATATTTTAGCTGAAGAGAAAGATAAGGAAAAGGTATTTAGGGAAGACTAGAAATCATTCTAGCAGATAAGAGTCCTTAAAACAGGAAGAATACTGAAAAACACCATAGGACTGCACTTCTATTCTTGGAATACAATCTTCCATTATTGGAATAAAATTTTTCAAGCAAGTGAATTATCAGTCATATGCAAATCTGAAGGAAATTTGTCAAATTTAGTGGGTGTACAGTTTCATCAACAATAGTTTTTTTGAAAGTGTGTGTTTCTGCTTTTTGTTTTTTTTTTTTTTTTTTTATAGCAGATGGTTGATCATGCATCTACTTATACCATGGATGAGGCACTGCTGCCCATGGGCTTCGGCAAGTTCCAAGCTTTTTTGCTTGCCTATTCAGGGATGGGATGGATTTCTGAAGCCATGGAGATGATGCTACTGTCATTTGTAGGGCCATCTGTTCAAGAGATATGGAAGCTATCTGCTCAAGAGCAGAGCCTGATCACTAGTGTTGTTTTTGTTGGCATGCTCATAGGAGCATTTTCTTGGGGCCTTATTTCTGACATTTATGGACGGAGGTATATACCTTTCTTCTTTCCTTCTATGAATATCATCCATCATATATCAATGGGAATTCACTGAGATTTTACTCTCTATATCATTGTTTAAACTTAGATTGTTCAATTTCAAACTAAAACACTTGTTATACGTAGTCAGGACAACATAGATACAACAGTATGATTTATGCTTTATGAGTGGTTTTCGTGGACAATCTTCATGTATTTCTTATGTAGTTGGCTGATGGCCCTGCTGCATCTTTTTATCTTGTTTGATTAAAATGTCCAACTTAATTTTGCAAAGAGAAAGTTTTCAATAAAGCTAGAATGTTCATTGAAAGATTTTGCATAATCTGTATTGATATGAAGCATCTTATTTCCTCAGCAAACATTTTTAATATGATAGGAAAGCAGGGATGATGCATTGGAGCGCTTTTTTCTTGTTTTATTTTGTCCTTTTTTTTTCTTTTGGTATGCAAACTCTATCCAACCAATATTTGAACCTTGACAAAATTGCTTATTTGCTTGCTGTGGACTTTTTTCAGGATGGGTTTCCTTTTTACAGCCATAATCACTGGTGTAGCTGGTTTCCTCAGTGCATTTGCTCCCAATTACATTGCTTTGATCGTCCTTCGTTTTCTTGTTGGGATTGGGTTGGGAGGTGGACCTGTGCTCTCTGCTTGGTTTTTGGAGTTTGTTCCCTCTCCAAATAGAGGAGCTTGGATGGTTGTTTTTTCAGCATTTTGGTCCATTGGTACTATCCTTGAGGCATCCCTTGCATGGGTAGGATTTTCCAATATTCCGTATGTACTTCTAATTGCAACTGTCGACATTTCTTTCCTTTCTGTATGTGTATATATATTCATTCTATTCTGAAGTAACAAAATTAGCATCAACACCTTCATTCTAATATAAGTTGTTACTACCCACTTTTTCCTTTACATTAATCTTTCATACAAATTGATGATATTTGACACACACTCATGTCTGTTTCCTTGCATAAGTTCATGTAAATTAGGCACTCCATTTCAAATCAACTTATTATATAATATCATGAGTTTGTAGGATATTTACTTGTTCTTAGCCTTAGTTTAGAGTCCCTTTAGATATGGAATGGATTCTCTCTTGGTTCACAAGGAGGCAATCTTGATTACTGGTTAATGATGCAACATGTATGAAAAGGAGTGGTTTCATCAGCACCTTTCCTATGTATATGTATAGGTCAGTCATTTTGGTCTGACATATTGAAGTTCTTTTAAAATCTTATCATGTCTAAGGTCTTTTTCTTTAGTTTTAAGCATTCTCATTTAAATATTCCAGCCTTACTAATTCTCTTATGCAGGCTGTAATGCCTAAAATGGGCTGGAGATGGTTATTGGCATTATCCTCTGTGCCATCATTTCTTCTACTTTTGTTGTATGGGTTCACGTCCGAGTCACCAAGATACCTCTGCATGAAAGGAAAAACAACCGATGCAATGCAAGTTTTAGAGAAGATGGCTAAGTGGAACCATGTGTCACTTCCTTCCGGCACACTTGTTTCTGATCACACTTGCGTGCCCGATGAAAATCCTGCATCTTCTGCTGGCTTAGATTCAATCACAATTCAAAGGCATGACACAAACACTGATGATAGTGAATCAAAGAGAGGAGGGATCACTTCATTATTTAGACTTTTATCACGAAAATTACTCAGAACTACTCTTCTTCTTTGGATGGTTATCTTTGGTTGTGCATTTGCGTATTATGGAATTATCTTGCTTACTTCTGAGTTAAGTAGTGGAAATAAGAAATGTTCATCAAACAAGTTGCACTTGAAGTCAGATGGTTCAGGCCTCTACAAAAATGTTCTTATCACCAGCTTGGCCGGTACGATATATTCATGCTGCTTTATGTTCTATGTTTGGCACTGTATGTTTCATATAGTACCAAGATACTTGATGTTTTAGACAGGCTAACACTTAACTTCAAATTTGTGCAGAGATTCCGGGGCTTTTTATAGCAGCTACCATTGTGGACAGAATTGGGCGCAAGTTGACTATGTCGTCTATGCTTTTTGTGAGTTGCATTTTGCTAATCCCACTGGTATCTCATCAAAAAGAAGTGCTAACAGTTGGGCTTCTTTTTGGTGCTCGGATGTTAATATCAGGAAGCTTCACTATTGTGTACATATATGCTCCAGAGGTTAGTATCACTTCAGATATTTCGACAAGTTGCTGTCATATTGGCAGGATCTTAAATAGCTTATGATATTAGTATTTTCCCTTCCTTGATACAAGAACACAACATCAAGACATTAGAGAATTTCCAGATTGTATGGCTCTTGCTTTCTGGTTTACATAAACACAGACAAGAAAATTTTCTTTTTCTTCCAGAATTTTGGGTCTGCTATGAACAGTATCACATGGTAATTGGAGCAAAATTCACTATTTCATAGTCACTGAAAAAACATGTTTAATCTTTGCCATCCATGTAGGAAATATGTTCTTGAGGAGAAGAAGAAAACATGTTTAATTTTCTTTGACTGCCTTCTCCGTGTCAGGTATACCCTACTTCTACCAGGACAACTGGTGTTGGAGTTGCGAGTGCGGTGGGGAGGGTTGGTGGCATTGTGTGCCCTCTGGTGGCCGTCGGCCTTGTACACGGCTGCCATCAAACTGCAGCAGTTCTTTTGTTCGAACTTGTTATATTACTCGCAGCAGTGGCGATCTGTTTCTTTCCATTTGAAACAAGCAGACGTTATTTGCTGGACTCTGTACGCAATATAAAATAAATCATTCTGCAGTTTGCAGTTTCAGATGTTGTCACTCTCATTCTGATGGTCTATGTTGACCTGAATAATATTGTCCTGGTTCTGCTCAGAATTGTTGAAACCAGGTGAAAGTTGTATTTTAGAGAAGAATGAGAAAATATGTGTGTATATATACTCTCAAACAGATCCAGCTCAATGGCTTTATTGCATTCGAAACGGTTGTAGTACAGTCGAGAGTATAGGAAAGAATATCTCCAGGCCTATCTATTGAATACACAAATACATGCATGGTAAACGCGGCTTCCATCTTGCAGCCAGAAGACATGTAAAACATCAAACATTGCCGGGCATGACCGCATGGGGAATAGTACCTCCCCCTCCACCGGGGTTCATCACTGGTGTAGGATCCACATGCCCATAGTCTTCCTCGCGAGCAACCAATTTATCCTCCAAGAAAGCATGATCCTCAGTTTTCATGTCTTCTGATGCATCAACGGTAGTAAAGTCAAAGGAGGATACAAGAGGTGTTGACGGTGAAGGCGATGAAAATGCACAACCCGTGCACCTTGAGGTGGAAACTGTCTCCAAAGTCATGGTCAGCAGCAGCAGCAGCAGCAATGAAGACGCCCGCATGCTTGAAGCTTGTGTAGTTAGCCCACACTACATTCATGATCCTTCTTGAGCTCTATATAAACCAAAGGATCATGTTTCTTTGATGAACACCGCATGTTTAGCGGCTACCTGCAACCAACTAATGCAGAAACATATTAGAAAATTTATCAACGAGACTCCATGCAATTTTTCCTTACCCTGCCGATGATCATGATTTTATATGGATAGGAGACTGCTCGATATTTACGTAAGAGGTAAACAAACAGAATCAGGGAAAATATATATTTTTCTTACCATGCTGTGTTCCCATCCATGTTGTGGCACAAGATAACTATAGCTTGAAAAATGATTAACCATAAAAATCTTCTCTTTTAACCTCATCATAATCAGAGACCTTGACAAGATATTAGCACCAACATTTCATAAAATTGTTGGTATAGTCAGGGTTCCTAGAATGTAACAGAACCATATTGACTACTTGTCACATGTGTCGATGGCTATAATTTTGATTTTGATTTTGATTTTCAGAGGAGAAATACTAACAGAAAACAAACAAGAAAAGTTCAAATTAAAACAAATACAATAATAGCATACCAGTTGGTCATTTATCCATTGATGACGACCCTTTGAACTGCTGGATAAATATTCTTGATCTTATATCAGCCTGCATAATTTGGAATGTCATGTATTAAACCAAATTCAAGTTCTTGTTCTTAGAGTTCAAGTTCTTGCTCTTGTTCTTGAAGTTTTTGCTCTTATTTTTAAAGTTCTCATTTTGAAGCTCAAGTTCAACAAAAGCTTTGCTTTAACAAGAGCTTCAAAGCAAAGAATTTAAGAACTCAAGACCAAGGCTTCACATATGAACAAGGACTTAAAATAAAATAATAAAATATTAAAACAAAAAAAAAACAAGTCCTTTACAAATGATAAAAACTTGACTAACCTGCCTGATTGGCTCAGGAATACGGAACTTACAGCACAATTTCACAATCTTGATGGATGAATCAAGAGATATGCGATGACCAATTGATACATAAATCGGTTTTGTTGAACCATGAGTTGAGCGCATTGCCTGGCATTACAGTACTAATTTAGGATGACAGATACCTTTGGCGCATATAGCGGCATATAGCAGCCATCCTCACAATTATGCAAAATAACAGAAAGCAAAAACAAATGATAAGGCTTGCACCAGCAGGTTAAAGTCACTATAGAGGTTTATGCAAAAGGTTAATGTATCTTTATTGCCTGAGTTATACAATAGTCACATTTTAATGAATAACACTGAGTTCTTTACAAACTTTTGGCATCATATTATCATCAGGAAGTCAGGAATATTCAGAAGACAAATTACATCCCAAATCATATGATTTTAACATTTCAGAATACATGGCCGCCTAAGTATTTTTCAAATTGCTCAATTGGATTTGCCAACTAGTGAATGTTGAAGAGTTTTTCTACAAATAGGAGAGTAACATAAGGTAAAAGATAAAGGAGGATAAGGTTAAGCAACAAACAAAGTCCATTTCCCAAACTTGCTCAATTTAATTTACTTTTCAATCATTCAAGAGTTGAATGAAATCATCATTCCTGAAAATTCATAAAGAAGATTGAATAACATCATTTTTAAAAAGGTACATAGTGCAGCATAAAGCATGCATATAGAGACTGATATTTCTTGCAAAAATGCACTAAATAAGGATATATGTTTGTACAAAAAGGGATGCAAATCACTGCAAGGATCATATTTATAAGAGAGAAAATAGCATAACCAAAAGACTTTCTGCAGTATAAAGGATAAGTCAGCATGAATGACATGAATAAAGCTACACACTCAAATCACTTACAGCTCCCCATACTCGCCCAGACTTTCCAACTAAGCAGATTAGATCTTTGCCATTGTTTTCTTTCGCTTCAAAAAGTTTCCTCACGCTGGACTGGGTAAGACCATCCACATGATGCAACTAGAACATAAACAAAATGGAAATGTGAAATGAATTCAATCGAAAGAAATTCAATCAAAATATTATGGACACAACTAAAGTACCTTTGAGAACAGGAACCATAGATTCCTACCTAGAACAATGACAATTTACATGTAATACCTTATCTCCAACAATCCAATGGACTAATAAATAAAACAGAAGGGAAGGACAAAGATCTAGTCAACTTTGTCAAATGCTCTTACCACTCACAATCAAAGAACATTCTTGTGCAGATAAGCTTAATAGATATTCTTTTCTATTTGGCTTTATCTTTTGGGGTAGAAGTCAGCACATGCTTTATTATGCCCATTGATTAATTTTAAAAGTGATCCTCTTCCTTAATATTATTTAATAACATGTTCAAGACTATAACAAACTGCACATTGCTGTAAAAGATCAACAGGCAGAATAAAATGAGCTTACTTACATTTTTACCAACCCCAATGACAGGGAGATCAACAAGAACACCAACATGACAAGCTAAACCAAAACCTACATATAAATTCCAATTAGCAGCTAACTCAAAGAAGCAACTATGCGACAAAAATGAAGAGCAGTGACAAAAAAGGAAAATGTTTATTGAACTTGAATCAAACAAAAGCAGAAATCCATTTCATATGTTGATGCATTCAAGATTATAAAAAAAAAATTCAATAGTATTTCACTAAACCGAAGTCCTCCACAAAAATTCCATGCCTGGGAAAAAATGAAAGTTAGGTTAGCCTTCGACCAAGAACAGCAGTACTCTACAAAATGAAGTTTGATTGATAACAAGTTAACATGGTGATGAAAGTTCTCCAGAAAATGTTGAAAGGGGGGATGCCTCAGATTGTTGCAATTCTATAGGTTAAGATGGTCGGTTCATAGTAAGCAAAGGTCTTAGACAATTTTTTGGAAAGGTGTTATGATTTGTATCAAAAAAGTCTCAAAGAACAGTCAACATAAACTGAAACTGACCTACAGAAAGATAGAAGAGAAGATAAAAAAAAACAATGGCTTATAGAAATTGCATAGGCATAGATAAGATCATTGGTAGAAATGTAATGCAAAGGAGGATTACATAATTTTTTTAATAATCTATAAAGTAAAGGTTTTCATTTGTCATGATGCGGAGATCCATTATCCAAGCAATTTCAATGTTTTCCAACATGAATACTTGAAGGTTGCATTGTTTCATTGATTTCTTGGAAGATAAATCGAAAACTTTTGGTCATACTCACCTCGAGGATGCAGCAAGCCATTGCCATCAACCATCAGTAACTGCAAACACCACCAACAGCAACATTCTAAATTTTAGCCCCATTTTGTGACAACTATGATGGAGGGGATTAACGTGGCATCAAGATTGTAAGCTACAACTTACACAATAAGCAAAAAGAAATATCTCAAGTAAAAAGTTATAAAACAAATCAGAGAAAATATACAGCTAGTACAGAAAGGAGACTGACGCCTATATGAAATACTTTGAAGTCTTATTGAATAGACTCAAAATTCAGTTCACCACGAAAACATAACCAGAAATGCACACCATACCTATAGATAATATGTCCATCATAATCACATACAAGAATAATGTATCAGATAACAGCATATGTTTCACCTGAGGGTAGAACGGATTAGCACTTTGCTTCATCTTATCCAGGAGACCTTGAAGAATAGGAGCCTGAAGCAAAGTAAACAAAATGTTTAACTGTATGCACAGAGAATGTCAGCATATAATATGCACAACTTTCATGAGGTCCATGTCTTTTCCTTTTTGTCACAAGAAACAGAAGGAAGAACATTAACAGCAATTAACTTGAGCTTGAGTGCATGAGTTGAACAAAGTTAAACCCATAACAAGGAAAAGTAAGGAAGTATTAAAATATCACCTCTCTAAAAGCAAGAAAACCAGGAACATATGGGATTTGCAACTGAACAACATCAAACTCTTCATGGACAACATCCAATGTTTCAGCATCAACAACCACCAGAGCAGCACAAGCCATGGATGGATCTTCTTTCAAGAAGCTCACATCAACCCCTCCAATGAACTTCAGATTGTTCTCTCTAGAATTCTCTACAGAACTCATGTCAAGTGAAGAAATGGTCCATGTGAAACAATCTTCAAGAATCAGTTTCTGCTTTAGTGATTCTTGAACACTGCACAACAAGTTGTATTTGGGTTACTAAAAACAACCAAAAAAAAATTATTAAAAAAAAAAAAAAGGCTTACTTAATCCAGTCTTCAGTTGTATGTTCGCTATATTCAATGGGATGATCCATCATGCACCACTGGTTCAACTTATTTGGATATAAGAAACCTGCAAAAAGAGATTGTTAGCAGTATGAGGATCAACTTGGATTCCAGAGTTAGCAAAAGCCCTATCTTGGCTAAAGCTAACAACCCTACCTTACCAATGAGTCACTTCCTCAAATGCATAAAAAAAATGAAGAAGAAGAAGAAGAAGAAGAAGTGGAGAAGGGGGTTGATAAATATATTTATTAATTAATATATAAATTTTAGTAATATTAGAGAATAACCAACTTCTGGAATCTGGAACGAGAGGAATGACTTCAAAATCAAAATTTCAGTTTTAAAATATTTAATTTTAATTAAATCGATTTAATCAATAAAAAAAATTTCTCCCAACATTGTGTTATAAACATCCTTTTTCTGAATATATATTATTTCTTCAATTTATTTTTTAGTGATAGACAACACAACTCGACAGGTGACTCTATTGTCTCTAGTGTGGTTGATAAATACACTCATTGCAAAATCCACCTTTTTTTTTTACAAATAACACCACTCTTGTCCTATTTTATTATTATTATTATTATTATTATTATTATTATTATTATTATTATTTTGTTATTTTACATTAATGGCCAAATCTAATATGTAAATTACTAATCAATATATAACTTCTTTCAGTCCCCTATTTGTCTTTTTTTACAAATAATAATAATAATGTAAACAACTCTGAAATCTCCACACAAGTCACTTGAAGCACAAATCCTCAGTAACCAAAGCAGGAGGATGTGGTCAAGCAGAGAACATACACATGAAAATAACCACAGTAAAAATCTTAAATATAACCAGCCAGTTTGTATAGGCAAAGCAACTAGAACTACCACATACACCCAATCACACCATCTCTCTTTCTGTCTCCCAGTCTCTCTCTCTTTATATATATATATAAATATATAAATATATGTCTATATCTATCCAATCCTTCATCTATTTTCAACAACAATCCTTGAGTAAATTGATAAAAATACACTGCGGCCACCTTTGATTTAGTTCTCAACATCAGGCATGCATATTTTTCAGTCTGTCGTCATCGGTTGGGATATGCAACACCTGAAGCGAGCTTTGCGGACAGTGCTCATGATCTCTGTCTCTGCATTCTCAAGCATCTGGACCACCTGCGTGAACGGGGGACGCACATCAGGATTTGCATCCCAGCAGCAGGTCATTATTTCTCTCAGTACTGGGAGACAGTCTTGGGGAATAGTCGGTCGAACACCTTTGTTGACTACGGCGAATGCAGCCTGCACGGCAGTCATGTTCTGGAATGGAAGCATACCTGTAATTAGCTCCCAAAGGACAATGCCGAAACTGTAAACATCAACCTTCTGATTGTAAGGCCTGTGCTGGATCATCTCTCTGCAAGCAAGTAGCCAATGTAAACATTTTCTGATTAAGAACCAAAATGTGACAGAAAACAGAAGAAATGCAAATGCCATAATATGATCATAGCTATGGGCACTGCTGGGATATTATCTGTGGTCTAAATATAACAGACCTTTACTCTGTAAGAATACTTAAACCGAGATGAGCAAAACAGAGGTTCTAAATTATTTTTAAAAAAATGAGTGCAGAATACTAATTAGCACCTGTCTTCCTTTAGCGAACACAGCAATAAATAAAGTCACTGGCCAACAATTCAATTAAAGAATGACTTTCGGCTAACAATTGATATAGCTTGCAGATAAAACGGAAAATTGGAATGAGTTCATTTTTAAGGGTGTAACAAGCAAAAGATCTAAATGCTATTGGTCATCTTGGTCTGCGATGTGGTTTAATAATTTCCTACACCAAACCCTTTTCCACCATTCCAAGAAGGGGAATCCACTAACCCACCCAACCAGAATGCTAAACCAGTTAGATGAGAATTAGTCAAGCAGAGTATGAATCACACTGACAGAATAAATTTCGGATAAGGCAATTTAGTGCTAAATAAAGGCTGTACTACACTGCCTTGAGTTTTTGTTTGAGATCACTTGGCAAAACTCAAGCTAATGAATGGACCAAATAAAATCAATCTTGGTTCCAATAGTTCGAACAATTGACTACTAACAAGGGTGCCCACATCATATTAAATATGCCAGCTAGATCATCTTGATATGCTCATTTATTATGATTCTACAGTTTGATCTCCTGAAAGGATATCTCCACAACATTAATACCAGATGCTAGAAAAAATCCTACAAAATTGAAATCAGAACAGTTGTTCCTGCAAATTGCCAGGTACCAAAATATCAAAATGCAGCACATGGCACCATTTCTTTTGATTGAAATTTCCTACAAATGTAACACAAGCATAAGAAAGTAGAAAAAAAAAAATCTAGAAATATCAGCAATGACCTACTTATCACATAGTCAACATCTGCCTATGGCACATTCATCAAGAAATTTCAGATAGAATAAACTCATCACCTAAAAAGGCTAAATTGTTGGTGATGGTTTAGGAAAGCATGACCAACATATTAAGGAGACAACTACACTTCTAGTTGCTATGGGCTGAGGAACTGAATGTTACCCAAAAGAAACTCCAAACAAGGTGATTACAATGCACCCATTATACAACATGATGAATAATAAGTATACATAGGCATGCAGATAGAGACTACACTAAAACTAATTGATTTACAGTTCATTTTGGCAGGATTGCCATATCAAGTACAGCTCAAAAAGGTGCAAGTGCACCCTTGGCTTTGAAGATAAATCACAAACTAATAAATTTTTTGAAATCAAGATGAAACATATGGTGACACCAATAAAGATATTTTAGCAAAGCAAAACATATAATGCAGGACAAAAAGTGAATCTAACATCAAGAGACCAATGCAATTAAACAACAAACGACATGTCTATAAGATACAAGGCATTGTGGGGCTTCAGAGAAAATGGCATGAAGCTCTCTAATATCAACGCTATTTCAAAACAACTTCCAAGGCGCATCTTCCACCCAAAAGGAATCTCATGATAAGTAACTATCACATACGACAAACTAAACATGCATGTGCGACAAATTTATCTTCATACAAACAGGTGAAATCAATGGGGAACAATGGCAAGCATGCATGTTTGGCATGGTCCAATAATTGCTACTGTTCTAGAAGCGAAGAAAACACTATTAGTATCTGCCTTACTATACAAAGTCAAACAACAAGATAACACAAGTGATAACAAAATAGGGAAGCATATTAACTAAATATACTATGATAAGCAATAAACTAAATCTCATTAAAGAAACAAAAAAACATAGTATCATTTCACAAGCAAGCAACTTATCAAAATGTAGACCTGGAAGCAAAAAAATATGAAAGAATTGTTCACTTACGGTGCCATCCACCGGTATGTCCCTGTCTCTGGTGTCATCCCCTCAGTCTGCACTTCAATGCGCGCCACTCCAAAGTCAGCAATCTTAATAGACTTGTCTGCCGCAATTAAAAGGTTGTCTGACTTGAGATCCCTGTGAATGAAACCCAATCCATGCACATAGGCCATCCCCCTGGCAACATCAAGTGCCTGCTTCACCGCCAGCTTCAGTGGCACCGACCGGTTCTGCCTTCTCATTAGGAATTGACGGACAGAACCACCCTTTGCATACTCGGTCACAATGCACCACACCATCGGCTTCCTACACCCACCAATAAACCTTACTATATTGGGATGCTTCAGGGTGGCAAGCATCATGACCTCCTGTGCAAATTGCTGCTCCATCACAGCAGCTCTCTCTGGGTCATTCTCAGGCTTCTCAAGCAGCTTAATAGCAACATCCTCTCCATTGTAAGACCCCTTGTATAGCTTTCCAAATGAACCCTGTGCAAAGGCCATTCCTATATTAAGCTTCCCAAGATCAAGTGTCCACTCATCATAGTTCTCGAGAGATCCAGTAGGGTGGCGGTGATCCATCAATGCCTGAGCCAGGGCATCGTAACTGAGGGGGTTTGAGCCTTTGCTCAGACGAACCACACTATGCCCCACAGAGTAGTTGGAGGCATGGGTTGGGCGGAGCCCAGGATGGTTGAGAATGCCCGTATGTGAATCGCTTGACCCAACGCTGCTATTATCAACTGACATAGCAACGGAACCACCCCCGTTGCTCGTCTGGAGACTCCCAATGCTGTCAATGGACATGTTGGAGCCTTCTCCGAGCTTCCGGTAGAACGCCATGTCGTACAAGTTGCTCCCATTGTCGTGTCCTCGGCCACCGCCGCCCATGATTCCTGTGAACTTAGGTCCCTCCAACATCTTCTTCTCTCTTCGACTTTTGCACAAAAAAGCTCGTACAAGATTCTTCTCAGCCTCAGCTCAAAAATCCAATCAAAATCCAACCTTGGCACCAGAGAACCAGTCAACAGAGCTGAAACCAAAGGAATCAAAACCTAAAACTCCATTCTTTTCCCTTGTTAGTCCAGACAAGTGATTTGAATCACCTCATACTAGGAAAGTCTCCAACTTTATATTTCCCTCACAAATCAAACCGTTCCCTAGAAGCAATATCTAATAAAAAGCACACACTTTGGATTGAGAAAAAAAAAACCTTAACCACATCGACGGTTGCCTCTCAGCTGAAAGAGCAAAAGGATAGAGACAAGAGCCAAAAATTAACCCTAGAAAGCGAGAAATGGTACGATCTAAGGGCAGGCGCCGCCGATTACACCAACGCTGACCTCCATAGATAAGAATATCACCGGTGGAGAGATCGGTGGGAGTTGGCAGGAAGACACAGCAAGAGATACAGGTGGTCGACCTCTCCTTTGGTGGACGAAGACGATGACTAGCGAGAAGAGGAGAAGAAGAAGAAGAAGAAGTCTCTCTCTCTCTCTCTCTCTCTCTCTCTACAGGACCGGGTCCTCTCTTCTTTAATTAATAATCACTTTGCTTAATATTTAATTATTAAAGAAAAGTACAGAAGAGAGAGAAAGAGAGATGTTGGAGATTTTCTACGTCCTATTTCACCCAACGAATTCCAACTCTTGTAACTTGTCAAAATTTACAGCATAATGTCCCCAATTTTTACGGAGTTAAAAAGAAAAATCAATAAATGATACTCACCTGGAAATGCTGCACAAAACAAGAGGCTAGTTGTTGGACACTTGTCTTCTCTTCCACAATCCTTTTTATCATCATTCAAATAGAAAAATAAAAACTAAAACTAAAAAAATAAACACAAAATGGCACATGAATTCATTTAATAACTGCTAGTTATGTTCCCAATCTGCAATTTCAACTCTAATCCAACAATGCACAAGTCTTAAAAAAAAATGCAGAACATTGCAGCCACCAAGAAATACTGGCCAAAACAGATAGCAAGCAATGCAGCATCAAGTCAAATTTTGAAGACATACTCCTGACTGGGCAACCATCACTCTTTCCAATTAGACTTGGACACCATCATGTATTTGCGTGTCTGTGATCACGTTGGCAGAGGTAGCTTCCTACCATAAATATATGAAAATAAATGAGACACAAGAGCTTTCTTTATTAAGATTCTTGGACTTTCAGTTTCAAAGAAAATAATATAAATATCCACAAAACCATCTCCCTTCCACACTCAAGGTTCATTCAAGTGAACTAAAAAAAAAAAAACAATGTGACAACTACCTGCGAGCTGCCTCACTCCAGATTTGGCTTAGTTTTGCTGCCAGTTGTGCCATGGATATTCTGTAGGCCGGATCAGTGAGTTCAACTGTGGCTGCTTCTTGAAATGCTACCAAGAACTCTATGCGGGCTTTTGTAGGCTGAACAAGACGCCTGGCTTCACGAGCAGCGCTCATATTCACCATCTGAATAAATGGCAAAAAAATAAAATGATATTTTACTATGACAACAAATACAATGGGATAGAAGTGGGATGGTAAACACTAAAACTACTGTATCTATTGCAAGGATGCTTAAAGCAAATCTGCCCAGCATAACTACATTGCACCTGGAAAAGCTTGAAAGAAGTTTCAACAGACAATGTCAGAAAAGGACAACATAGTATTCAAGTTATGCAGAGGTGCAAGGAATCATGCACAAATTGATAAATTGAATTGTGAAACCATCTGGCACATCACACAAACAAATGTTTGCTGTGCCGATTTTCATGCTCAATCTAGAAAATGGCATGAGTTTGCATGATCGTGAATCACCTATGTTAAATGAAATTATTCGAGTATTGCCTCTATGGAAAAGGAGAAGCTTGCCTGTTGCAACCAAGGGATTAGAGATACCATAAACTTCTGATCGACGAGGTGTGGAATCAGAGTACAAAGAATCTCATCTGCCATCTCCAATGACAATCTCTCCAGGACAGGGCCAGTTCTATTCATGAGCTCAATTAGACCTCGGTCATCACCAGAACAGAGAACCTCAGCATATGCAGACTCCACATCCCCCTTGCATAGGAATTCCTTGATTCGTTTCCAAAAGCTAGCCTTACATTCTAAGTTACTTAACTTGGCACTAACATTGTGAGTTGAAGTAGGAAGAAGATCCTTACTATCTCTTGCTTGACCACTTCCTGGGAATATAGCACTCCTTCCTGAGCTCTTTTTGGTGCCTTTGGCTATTGGATTTCTCACTGCATCTACTGAGGAATCCTTCCATAACTCCACATCTTCTTTCGTTGAAATGCGGGACCTGCTGTTTGAGCATGCATTCTCTCCCCACATTTCCCTATTTCTTGCAGAAAGCAATGAAGGTTGTCTGTAATTATTATCTACAGATGGCCTAGGTGTGCAGTTAGAGAGCCGAGGGGATGATGAGACACTTTGATTTCTGGTCAGTTTAGAGCTAGCTATGCTTGGATAGTTCTCACTTGGAGTAGTCCCCTGGGCAATTTTATCTACTGCATTCTCAAGGTTATGCACCTGAAATTGCAATGCTGATAAGCTGTCCACAGAGTTCCCCATGAAGACCTGAAATAAGTAAAACTCAGAAAATTAAGATAGATGTACGTGTTTTTGCAGCCTCTGGCATTTCTTCCAACTTGCAACCATTCAAAAATTAAAATGTCCACATCTAGACATAATAAAGAATTAGAGGAAAAATAGGCAAATATGACATTGTCAAAACTGAAAAACAAAAAAGTAAATAAAAATAAATACAAAATATGACCAGGACCATAAACAGAACAAGACAGGCAACAGTAACAGGCTTGTCAAAGGTCAGAGTGAGCGGCTTTGGATTTGTATGCAAAGTTGGGCAGTATATTGTGTAATTAAAATGAGAATAATGAATCTCTTTCCAATGTTAATCTATATGGATTAACAAATAATAGGACCAATAACTTGGTGAAAAAAGTACTGGACCACTGGAAGAAAATGAATTTCATAGTTGCAGCCTTAGAGCTACTACCATAATTGTGTGACATACCTTAAAATAATTAATATTGGGAAAGACACCCAAAAAAAAGCTCTTGCAGAACTTAAGGAGTTACCAAGTATTTTTCCACAACATCATGGCTAAAGAAATATTTATTATGATAATTTAAAGGAGCTCCCAATTGTACACCTCATGGAGCCCTGGCACAACTCTTAAAAAGAATATTGTTTAAGGGACCCTTCATGTAGTCTAACTAGATACCAAGCAAAAACGATTTTTACTAGATGCTATATTTAAATTCAATAAAGTCAGGGTTAAATACCTTCAAGAGATCTAGCAAGTTTGACTGCTTCGCTTCAATTTCTAAAAGTTGTTTTTTGATGAAGGCTAATTCATTTGCTGTGTGAAGGCAGCATCCATGCATTGTCTGTGAGCAAAAATCTGTAACTGTGGAGTCCAAACTCTTGCGCTCCTGCATCATAATGCTTTCAGGATCAATCTCTTCTTTGGCTGACCTTCTATTCATTCTAACCATATTGGCTGAATCAACATCCTCAAGACAGCCATTGGTAACGGTGACATGCTTGGTCTCAAAGCTGGCATTAACAAGATCAGAGATTGAGGAACACTCAGGTTTCTCATCCGCCAAGTCATAATCATCATGCCCCTTTGGATCAATTATTCTCACCAAAGCATCTGTGTTGCAGCTTCTTTTTGGTTCCTTGTGATGATCATTGGCCAATGGCATATTATGGGTCTTTGGAAGTGTAATCTCAATATGCCAATCATCTGGCTTTATCTTTTGCTGTTTTGGCACATAATTTCCACATGCTTCTCGGGCAGTTAAAGGTGTTCTTTTCTTTGCCAAAGCAGTTGAGTTGCCACTTAGGACTGAGCCAACTTTCCTGAAAGAAGCATCTCTCCATACACCATCACTGACACTGCCAACATCAGTGAAGTCTCCAATAAAATTTTCTGTAGACAAAGACAGAAGAAAAAGTAAATGATAAGGTAAGCATTCATGAAAATACAAAAGCAAGATGATGAAAGAAGAAAGAAAACACTAACAACTACAGCTAGAAATATCCAATGAAAACATGAGAAACATTAAAAGTCAGACACTCATAGCCAAACAACTTAAGGCAGCAAGAACTGATGGCTTTTGCTAAAGTAGTATACACTAGCACGGGTTATTGTGGAAGACTTTTCAGATGCCTTACTGTCCAAGACTTACTCTTCATTTACGCCTTCACATATGGAAAATTAAACAATTGTGGACAATGATAGGATTTGCAAAATGTAGGACAAATAACAGGCCAAATTTTCTCCAAATAGAATCACATATAATCATACATGTTATGAAGTTTTGGTATAAATTTTGTACCCACGATGTGAGTTTCCAGAGAAATTGCAGTCAAACCTTTTGTTGATGATCCAGCTTCTGAAGGTTCAGGAGAATCAGCCCCTGGAAGAGTTCTCCAACACTGTATGGCATGAATTATGGCATCTCTCACTGGTTTCACCTGAAATAGAATAATAGACTAAGTGTAGGCAAATATCAATGGCTGCCAAAAGATAAGTTCAACTGTGATCTAACCTTGTCAAAACGACAACACTCAAGGGAACGCAGGCAAGAGGTCTTGAAGGGCCCCAACAATGACCCTGTACTTAAAGCAATACCTGCTAGTGCCACAGAAGCAGCTTTTCGTGTTGTCCAATCACTACTCTTGAGTGTCTCCAGAATGCCTTTCACTGCTGTGGATAAAGCATGCTCTGTGGTAGCACCTCCAGCCTATCAAGTAGAAAATGATTTGATGTGAAGGATTTTACAACAGACTGACGCATCTCAAACGCATTTTAGGATCTAACTTGTAATATCTGTTATGATTGCAATGCTTCTGTTATTAGATACTGGGTATCACACTAAATAATGACATGATGAGCTTGAAAATCAGAATGCATTACTTCAACGAAAGAAAGTTCAGTATGCATAATGATGAACTTGAACATAACAATGTCTAGAACTGTTGCCTAAATTTGACAAAAGAAGGTGACGCAAATACCAATACATGCACACTAAAAGGTGAATAATGGATTCATCAGAGACTTAAATCTCCTTTGAAACTACTGTTTTTACATTTTTGTGTTTATGTCCTCACACATTCCCAAAGAAAATTAATTCATATGGGAAGATAATTAACATCGAGGTTATGCATAATGCATGTAATGGATAATAACATTGAAATCCACAACATTCTCTCTATTGAAAGGTTGGAAATCACATAAGGAATAAAATTCACTGACAGCGGGTGAAGACAAGATGAATAAACAACGTGCTAATGGTAGATATGGCAGAAATAAGTGTGCACAGCTAGTTACTTGCGCTATAGAATATGTTAGCTAACACATGACAAGTCAGAAAATAAGAAAAAAGGAAAATGAAGTTGAAAACTAGAACAAATTAGAAGGAAAAGATCACACATGGTAAAAACAAACATGGCAACCTGAAGAATGCTTCTGATCAGCTCAATGACAGCAGGCTTGGCCATGTAGTGTGGATTCTTAAGCAACTTAACCACACGAGCCAGCATTTGTGACAACAATGCCAAAGGTGGATTGCTAGCCTCATCAATAACCCTGGCCAGGCACAAAGCAGAACCAGACTGCACATATTTGTTCTGCTCACCCAAAGCTTCAAAAAAAGGCCTTGCCAGTGCAACAAAAACAGCTCCATTACCATCTGCACAAGCAGGGCTTCTAATATTTGTGGCCAAAACCCCAACAGTCTCAATACAAGAGTCCCTTACAACAGAGTCCGCGTCCTTGAGACGCTTAACAATGCTTCCAACCATCTTACCAATATGCTGGGTCAAAAGAGACCCATGAATCCTTGCTAAGCTGCCCATGATCCTAACACATTCCTTCCGGACAGCACTCTTCTGCTCAGCGTCAGTATCCACAATGCAAGACAGGAAAGGGGCAATCCCTTCCGGGGTTAGACTCTCGGTGATCTTCTCAAGCTCCTCCACACCAATCTGGTGAGTATCCCGGTCTGCAAGCTTGTTAAGAGAGAACAACACCCTGTGCTTGAGCTCAAAAATGGTCTGCTGGCTGTTCATCACCCTGCCTCCCATTTTGTGCTTGGAGGTCAAGTGAGAGGACCTCATATCCTCCGCTAAAAACCTTCAAACACAAACAAAAGCTCAAATTTTTCCGAGTTTTTGTTCAAAAATCTTCATTTTTCTACTGGTACTCGCCTGCCAAAAGCACAGCATTTAGAAATCGATCACTATAAACATTGTGAGCAAACACAAATCACGGAGAACGAGAGAGAGAGAGAGAGAGAGAGAGAGAGATGGATACCTTGCGATTAGGTAGAGCTCGCCATCAATGATCGAAGAGGGAGAGAGAGAGGAGAGAGATCGGGGGAGGTTGTTTGGACAGAGGCAAGTGTTCCATGAGATGGGAGCGAGATGTTATTTATTATGTATTTTAATTGTCTTCTTTTTCGCGCTTCTCAATGCATGCGATTCAAATTTCGGGTTCGAATGAATGGAACCGGGCCTGGATCGATGTCAGCCACATGGTTATGGCAGCATTCGGATTTTGAACTTGCACTTTAGGGGTCGTTTGGTTCGCGTTAATGATATATTACCACGTAATGAGATTACGGTGGTAATAAGAACGGGAATGTTATATGCATAGGAATGTTGTGGTAATTTATGATAACCATGTTTGGTTGGAAACTCATATTAAATGGTAATCAACTTGGTAATGTTCTAAATTTCCCAAAATACCCTTATGTCTACCGTTTTATGCAAATTTAAATTTATTAAAGTAAAATAAAATTTTTGATAAAAAAATAAAATTTCAAAGCTAAACATATTCCCAAATTAATGTTATTTAAATTTAATTTATTTATCCAACAAATAAAATATGAAAATTATTATTTTTAAACAAAGGGTATATTTGTCCAAAAAATATTTAAGATTACCATCCACTTGGTAATCCAACATAGCCACCTATTTTGGTGGTAATGGGATTACCAAGTTTCTTGGTAATCTTCCAAAGTTGGTAATCACACAATACCATCAATATTACCACCACTATCCATCCAAACGTGGTAATCTGAAAAGATTACCACGTAACAGGCGGTAATGTTTTCACATTACCACGAACCAAACGCCCCCTTAATATTCTCGGCCAAAGTACCCACAAGTTTACAAGTCAAATAATTATTTTTTTTAATTTAATAATCAGAACAAATATTCGGGTTGTGTTCCTTAGCAATTATGAGTTTCACTTTTGTTCTTTCAGTTATTTGGTTTTTTTTTTTTCCCTTCTAAGATGAGCCGTCAAGCCATTAAAAGAAAGTTTTTTTTCCAAAACAAACAGTAAAATCGTTAAGAAAGACAATAAAACAAGTTGAGATAAATCCAGACACACATGATATTGAAATCACCTATATACAATTATTATTTATATTTTTAAAAATATGCTACCACCCATAACTTAAATTTTTATTAATTGTAAAAAAATTTGACAATGACCAAACTACTAATAGATCACTCACTCGATCATTGATTTTTTTTTTTTTTTTTTTTAAGAGAAATGAGATCTACATGACTCCTCATTTATTATACATTTCAACTTGATTCAGCAGGGGCTTTTTTAAAAAAAAAAAAAAGAAACGGTGAAAAATCATGTGGCTCTTGATGTTACTGTTTTCCTTGGAGTTTCAAAAAAAGTCAAATCAAACAAATAAAACCAATACAACAAATATAATAAAGAGATAAGGTAGTACATGCTTTTCTTTACTTTTCCTGATGGAGCGTGCCCTTGCTCGGACAAGCAAGTGTTGATTCTGAGAAAGGATTCTGTTCAGCAAAGTACCATCACACACAATAAGACAGACATGTTCCGGCAAAATGTCGTTCACCAACTTGTCATTTAAGCTTAGGATTGTTCGCTCCAGTCTCTGCTTGCTGTCAAAATTTTGCCTCCGAGATACATAATATACACTCCCTGCGTAGAGAAAAGGTTTTTATCATCGGAAACAAGAGAAGTTACTGAACAACCAGAAATGTAAATGATGGAATTTTTTTCTTTTTCCTGCATATATTTTAACCATTGAATCAGCAATATGGAAATTGTGAAATGACAAAATTGCCTTTCATACAGGTTTAGCAACTGTGTTACTTAATCTAAGCATTATAGAAGAACATGGATTCAATGCAAGAAAGGTACCCTCATTCAAAATTGGAGTTCCGGGAAGACGTTGTCCTGCACCTATCACAACTGTGAGTTGCTGAGGAATGTGACCATGCATCCAACACTTTGGAAAATTTTATTTATTCTCTGCCAAACTAGGCTTTGAACTTCCAGGAGCTTCTTTGCTTTTTCCTGCAATACTGGTCGTCTTACACTTTCACCGTGAATCTGTCACATATCAAAAGCCTCAAGCATTACTGAACCTAATAAATTGGTGGTAGAGCAGAAGATTAATAATGAGAAGAAATGTTTGGCTCTTTTAATCAAAATATCACTACATGCAGCAGCTTCATTAGACGATGCACATTTGCAGCAACAAATTAATGAATCAATCAATTTTCACTACTATGATCCTCATTAACACCTGAGGCACCATTATGCCCCCATGCTTTGTTTAACACTAATGGCCAAAACCATGCAAGACAAAAGAGGAAACATAAAAGAAAAGGACACAGCTAGAGGAACAAGGTACATGTAATGCGTACCTTAAGAAACAATCTTATTACCGCTTGAATGAATTCATAGTTGTTCATATTGGAAACCTCATGTATGAAGTAATCAAGTAACAGTGCAATAGAATGCAATTCTGGCATTTGATCTAATTTCTCCATATCTACATCATCTATAATCTGTAACATCCGGAGCTCAACATCGAGAGTCGATGGGGGCAAACCTTTAATGTAGTCTGTGAATGCTGAATCTGCGTGGGCAGTGTAAAAGCAGTAGTTTCAGCAAGACACCAGGAAAAAATTATTAGAATTAGCTGTTGAAGAAAATGAAAAAAAGCTTACAATTCTGTGTATCTGAGCAAGAATTTAGCAATCGCAGAAATGGAGAGGACAAGTCTGACTTCTGTTTACTTGTCTTTAATTCATTACTTTTTGCTTCTTTCACTTCATCAGTGACAACCACATCAGATTTAAACAATACTTCCCCTGAGAGTGAGGGAGTTGTGGGCAAGAAGAAAGGAGCCTTTTCTGGTTTCTTTGGTGGCTCAATTGGCTTATTACGTATCTGAAACAAACTGGTAAAAGTGAGTAAACATTGTGGTTTAACATTGGAAAGATAACATGACAAGCACTGTCAACAATGCTAGACTTCAAAAAACAACTCCCTCAAATGGAATCAAAATCTGGCCATTAATAAAATACTAACTAACATTTGATATAAAGTGATAAGCTAACCTTTATTATGTCTAAATTAGTCAGACTTTGCCACTGGCTCTTGGGAAGCAAGGACAATGTAACAAGATTGGGCAACCGGCTTTCAAAATGAGAAGCAGAACGTTTGTTTCTTATTTGACCTGGATCACTCGAAGTGTGAACTGATTCTGCTTCACCTCCTTTTGCGGACACAGAGGGCATTTGAACACTCCAGACATTTTCACCACTTGCGTACAAATTTCTATGGGATGAACCAGAGAACATGTCCTGATTGACCCTGATAAATTTCAAAGAAAAAAAAAATCTTAAGGTTCCCGAGAGGAAAATTTCTAAATGAATCTGGGCATCAAGACAACACTCCAATCTTAGAATTATAACATGCAAGGGGGCAAAGAAATGACAGGCAACTTCAGGAGCCCAGAGATGGAAAATAACTATTGCCTACAACAAATCTGCAATGCTTATTGCTGCGCTCCTTAATACCACTTACTAATTCTCCAAATAAAATTTTCACATTGATCAGACATCATAAACTTCAATGTGCAAGAAAATTAAGATGAGTCAATAATGACAGGCAGAAAGCTGGCTAAAGCAGATAAGGTATACTGACCAGAGGTAAACACCATTTTGATCAACATGTGAAGTTGCCAAAATATCCATAGCAGGAGATAAAGATAATGCTGTTATAGGAACATCAACACGTATTGCATCTATTTGTCTAGCCAAAATCACATCCCATATCCTAAGGCTTCCATCCATACTAGAGGATAAAAGCCACTTCCCATCCTCACTAAAGCACAGGTCAGTGATACGATCCGTATGACCTTCAAATTTGCGGACCATTCGTAGAGCCACAACATCAAACAAACGAAGAATCATATCATCAGCAACAGCAGCTAAAAGACCTGCAAATATATGTGAATCTCAAAACTTGTCCAATGCCCCCCAAACAAAAAGAAAATAAATGTCTTACCATTAGTTCGGTGAAATACAAACTTATTAACACAATGGCCAATTTCCCATCTGGATTTAAGTTCACGCCCTTTAAAATCCCACACCTTCATGCAGAACACAACAAGGTTAATGTGATACAGACCATCTTGAACCGTTACACAAGCTACAAAGAAAATCATGACAATATACTGGCATAATATCCTTTTACAAAATTCATATAACAAAAGCTTTTTGCAAAATAAATGCATGAAATTAGTAATTTCAGACATGAAACGGATATCTATTACAAAGTGCAAAGAAAAAACAAGAAGCAAGAACCTTGATGTCCCCATGGTAACCTCCACTTATCAAAACATTATTTGTAGCATCACAAGCAACTCCAACCACTTCTGCTTGATGTGCTTTATTTTTTCCTTCCGAACTGTCAACATAACACCCACGGCTCAAACCTGACTGGAGGTTAAATCTTTCAATCCAACCATCCTCAGTGCCCAAAATGGCAAAGTTACCACATGCACTGATTGCACACACCTGAAATACATTATTGTTATGTTGACTTCATCACACATATTATAATGACATTATGAGCAAATATTGTCATTATTTTCATAACCAAAACAGAAATTTAGCTACTCTGGACAAATATAACCAAAAACATCATTAATGAACAGTTCTTTCTCGTTTTATAGAAGGAAGTGCAAAAAAGCTCATTATAAAAGGAAACAAGTGAAAGCTGATTCTAAAAAAATATCGAAGAGCACCTTGACTGGGGTTTGATTGTCAGCCGATGGTGTGAGTATGTGTTCACCAAGAACATAATTTTGCAGTCTCCATACATAGGCCATTGTAGTGTCCATGTGACACGTGACAACATTGCACCAATCACGCTCACGGATCTCAGCTAATATCAATTGTTTGATCATCAGATTGTTGCAAAAATGATAAAACCATACAGTTGAACTTAACGACGCAGGCTATAACAATAAGTTTGAACAAACAGCAAAAAGAGCATAAATAAAATTAACCATGCATACAGCAGAGGTGCAATCCAGACCGATGAAATTTACAAGCATATAAAACCAGTGGCGCAGAGATTAAAAAGCTATTCAATAATCTATCCACCATGTAATTTGGAGAACACAACCACCTACTTGAATGTCTTACAGGATAGTTGCAATTGGAGAAAAGAATCTTGGCACTAAAATCTCATCAATCATAGACTAGATTGATTTCCATGATCATCAAGTACTATTTATGATTATTATTACAAATGATTACCTCAATTAGATATTATTTCTTCATCGTTAGTTAGAATATGATCTAGATTTTATATTAATTTGATTTATCTTTTATATTTTGTTGAGACTTATAGAATAACACTCTCTTCCTTTTTATTTTTTTAGGATTGATTTTTATTTTCTATCTCTCTTTAAATTTCATCAATCATAATTTTCACTAAAAAAGTTTAGAAACTTGAGATTTCCCTTGAAAGGAATAGACAGTAGACAGCCAGTTGAGATCGAAACAAGTGAAAAAAATGGGACCAAAAAAAAAGTAAAACCACCTACCAAAATCAAATGCAATCACAGGCTTCAGCTTGATTTCTTCTTCCTGAAATACAGGGGAGAGTGAGTCATGAATAGGAAGCCCCAAAAGCTTGACTCCCACAAGACGAAAGATAAGAAACATTAAATGTAATCATGGTAGATTAAGGGAAAAATTAAGGGAAAAAAAAAGAGGAATAAATAATCAGAGTTATTAATACCTTCGCACCAAGTATTTTGGCCCTTTTAGTTATATGCCGCTGAGAAAGCTCTCTGCTTTGTTGATCCTGCTCAATAATTATTAACTTTTACAGCCATAAACATAACAAATAAACTTGAAAATTTTCAGTCTCATGGGATCCAGCCAAGATAGAACCTAGTCTATATATCATCTAAAACAGAAGGATTGAACAATAAAAATACAGACATATGCAATAGGCTAACAATAAAATATTAATGACCTTAGATTTCTATATATACATACATACATATATATATATATATATATATATATATCATATTTCAGAGCAAAATAATAGTTCCTACTCAATGACAAGAAAGTCCAATCTATATGATCACTTATGCAACAAGTCTATTAAATCCAATCAGTTAATTTTTGGCACTTGTTAACAAGAATGCCAAACAAATCCATGTTTAGCAACAATGTGAGAATAGGCAACTTGTTCCTATCAAAATGTGCATTATAAAGTTGCCGCCAACTTAGGTATCACCGTATCAGTGTTGGCAATAAACAAAAGAAAACCATGTATCTAAAATATTTCAGGCATATATCTACTTCAAGATATGCATAGTGTTGTATAACCACATTACTTTTATGAGCAGATACTTGATATATGTCAACTGGTAGTTTGACTTCAAAATGATATAAATTTGAACAAGTTGGCAAGCCAAAATAGCCTATCTTCGTGGTTTAACATATGCATGCCTGACACTTTTGCATTCACATCAAAACCCCACCAAAATTGACATGACATACTAGCAACTTCAACTTCAAATGGGACTTAAAAACAGGTAACAAGCTGAACTACGATTCCAAAACCAGGGTACAGATTTGAACGGGCAGCCAAAACAATAAAACTGAGGAGCAAACCTTAATTACAGAGAAAAGGCGGAAGGCACGGTCCTGTCCAGCAGATAAAATATGTCTTCCCTTCCCATAGAACCTACCATTCACAGCAAATGCAATTAATCAGAATCACAACTACTAGCAAATCGAAGAAGATAACTAGATTTAAAAGACAATCAACAAAATTTTGGCATGGACACCGGGGAACAGATAAATTTAATGAAAAGACACTTGGTAATTGATTACAGCCAATCTGAAACACAGTTTAGCATACAAAAAGAAATGCAAATCAAGTAAACAAATCCATGAAGCACTTGGTCAAGAAAAGACAATCAAGTGTTGGCATAATTGAATTTGTGTATGAAGGCAAGAAAGCCCTTGCAGGCATACCTAACAGAAATATAATAAAGAGAAATTTTCCTTAACTATTCTCAATTATTCAAACTGTTTTTTATTGTATCCAACTTTCTTCTGGGCATGCAGGGTTGTACTCTTTGGAGCCAACTATTTCTCAACCAGAAATATTTTGCCAAAAAATAATATAAACATCATATATAAGCATGTACCAGAGACAAACTAAGAACAAAAACAGAATGAAAAAGGAAGTGATTCCCCTTCCATAGTTAGCTTGCCTTATACACAACGGAGGAGCACTATGACCACTTCGAAACCGCAAAAGACGAGCATCTCCATCCGTGGTATCAAAAATCCACATCTGTCAAAAAAAGGAAAAATAGAAACATATAATCCAGCTAAAATAACTATAAATCACCTAGGACTAAAAGATTATCACAAATTTGAAACAAGTCGTAAAATACTAAAACAGCTTAAAGAATAAAAGTTTGCCATGCAGGAAGAGGTTTGAAGCTCCAAAAGAAATTAGGTTGGTTAAATTGCTTTGGTATGTGATGTCTGCAACTAAAAGTAGTACCTAGGAGTGATCACACCTATAAAACTAACAAATTGGGTATTCCTCATTGGCTGGCGGTGTACATCTAATATGTCGTGACATAGTTAGAAATGAAGCAATGATGTGCAGCCTAGTGAAATCATTATTTATCAGGACCAAAAATGAAGAGGGATTTTGTTTACAAGATTTCTATCTCTTGTGTGTATTTCTTTAAGCGATATTGCATATAAAGTTGTTTCACCCCAGTTTATCTACCAACTATAAAACACTAGCAGCCTGCAACGGAACATGCAATTCATTAGCTACCAGTAAGCTGAAGTAGTTATGAATGTTTGCATTATATACAAGGTAAACGGAGTTAGACAATATAAGTTTCATAATGCATCAAATCATGTGATATAATCAAGTATACAACACCCAAGAACAAGTAGAAAAAATTAAATAGAGCTTGCCTTTATTGAATTATCTGCTGCAGAGCTTATAAGAACAGGTTCATTGACAAAGAAATGAAGTGAGATTATCGAATTATCATGAGCATCCCTTATGACAGACTGAAGCCTTCTCTTCTCGAGATTCCAAATGCTTATAATGCCAGAAGAACCTCCAGAGGCAAGAAGTGGCTGACCATCTTATGCAATTAAAAAAAAAAATGAGTGAGGCAAAAATGGGATAGCTCAAAATTAGAAAAAAGATAGAGAGCATTTTAATTTTTTCACTTGGATTAAAATGGTTTCAACCAAGGTTTTATCAACAGCACATCACAGATTGCAAACAAAAACCATAGTATCATAAATTTCATGATGTGTGTATATAGTTAGTACTTCATCAAACAAATGCAGCAGTTTCATGTAATTGGTCAAATTCTCGATCAATCATTGACTTTACAATAATATTTCCTCACATAAGAATTGCACCATGTGGTGTATTATAACCATTGAAACAAATAAGAACCAAGGTGATAAAAATAGGTTTGGACATGAATATATATTGATGTTCAGCAAATCATACCAGATACAATGTTCAGTCAGGTGATTTAGCAGTAATCCACAATCCTGAATATTCATTACGGTCTGTGAATTACCTCACATCAACAAAGGTTGTCCATGGGGAATGAAGTGGTGAACCAAATAGGTCTCAAACGGAAGAAGGCTCAATGAGATAGTCTAACTTTAATAGCCATATTGTGCTTGCACACAAATGCATTAGTCAAATAACATTAGGTAAAGACTATATCAGACTGCTAATGGAAAATAAAGTTTCCACATTTAGCCCTGCTTCTACACAGAATAAGAGGAAAAAGATCAAAGCTGGCTAATTGTTGGTGTTCGCACCAGGAAAGAAACACATTTTAAAGGTTATGGATATATAGGAGAAGCATTGCTAGGTTAACAATAAATTAAAAGACATTATTATTATGGCATGACTTGCTCAATGAGATATTTGAGAAAACCTTATAGATAGATTAAGTTCAGAAGTCAGTGAATTAACTAAATTCTGAAAACATACAAGTTACAGCAGAAAAACTTTAGATTTATACCTCAAAAATAAGTTCGCACCTTTATTTACATATAACTCTATTAGAATACAAGAAATTACATCAGGTGCATACCAGTTCTGAACGACAAGGCAGTCACAGCACCACGAGAGGAATGTGTGAATGAAACTAACTCTTCATCATAACGGACATTGTGCACATGGATCGTGCCATCAGAACAACCCACAGCAATCACATCCAGTGCAGGTGAGGCAACACAACTGTGAACAGGGGAATCCCAACCCTTAAATTCATAAAGCTTCTTCTTTGTGCTGATGTTCCACAGTTGTAATGAACCTTCTTGACTACCAATGATAACCTGAAGTAAGTATGCATTCAGCTGTCATTAACACTGGAAAACATGGCATGTAATAACTGAAATTCAAAATCACAGCTTCAAATAGAACAAGAAAAAAGCTCAGAAATCTACCTTGTTTAAATATGTATCTGGATGCATTATGCAACTAGGAGAAAACTTCTCTTCAAGCTGGATGTGCCCAACCGGCACAAGACTATCTTCAGTGCCTTTAAAGGGCCATATGAAAACATTACCTTTTACATCCAAACTCAAAACATGTTCTCCAAAAAAGAGCAAAAAATTAACTTTCTCTTCATGTCTGCTCCAAGTGGCTACCTAATAAATTTACACATCATGACTGTCAAAAATCCATATTTTAACAAACATAGAATGACTTGAAAAGTAAAAAAGGCCTTCATCATTGAAGTGTGCAGTGTAAGCATACATATAAATTCATTTAGTGAGAGGAACTATCAACTGCTTCGATTCTGATTCATTGTTTTTTTTTTATTATTTTATTTTACCAATGAGCATTTGATAAGCCAGAATCAAATCTTAATGCAGACGCAAACAATTATTTAAACTAAGAGGATTTTTTATTTTTAGGCTCAAGCACCACACTCATTCTTCTTGATGAGAAAAACTCAGAACTTTCAATAAAACCAAACCAGCATCATCATTGATACTATCAACTTTTCTATAGTATCGTGATGCCTGTAAATTAGGAAATCACCCAATAAGTCGCCACATAACCAATTATGATCAATAGTTGGGCATCATATAATCCAAACAAGATGATAACCTGATGGGCACGCTTAAAAACGCCAATGTCCGTTCCAAACGCAGCAAAAGTATACTCCCGGTGGGATGCAAGAGCCCGGATCTTCTTCGGCAATTGAGGTCCTTGAAAGGAATTACAATGCGTTAATCATAAATCCAACACAAAATTAAGCCAAAACAAAAAAAACAAAGATCAAAAACAAATAATGGAAGTGAAACAAGGTAGGGAAAATCATACCGGCAAGCACCAGATTCAACTTGGCACACTGAAAAACAAACATAAAGAGAAATTAATATAAAAGACGTGAACTGGATTGGATGGTAAGAAGAAGGCTCACGTTGTAGATCTGCCAGGCTTTGCCGACGCTGACGGTGACGAAGGTCTCAGTGCCGAGTCTCTGAACGGAGAAAGGGATGCCACTGGTGATATAGCCGATGGCTCGGTAGGGTTCGAAGATCCCCATTGCTCGTCACTTGGAAGGGAATCCTCTGCTGAGATTGAATAAGCGGCGTCGAAGGTGGAGGCGGGGAGGGAAAGAGGGAGAAGACGGCGAGGTTTTGCGAGGGTTTGGAGCTGAGTGCGTTGGGCGTGATAAACATCGACCCAATCACGAACCGAACCCAATTGAACCGAACCGAACCGACCCGACGTGACCCGGGAAGCTTGTGTCGAGTTGGACCGCTTAATAGTTAGGCAAATAAAATTTTCGTATCAATAAGGCTGACTCGGCTCGAGTTAAGCTTGCTTTGAGTGAGTTGGACTGGTTATTTAACAAGTCCGAGTCCTCTTATCTCGTAGTTGATTTAGACTGTCTAATCAAGTCAACCATTGGATAGCTCAATGGTAGGGTAAATTTTTTAGTAGGTTACTAAACTTTGGTTCATTTTACTTTGATCACCAAACTTCAATTTGTATCAATTTGGTTATTCAACTTTAATTTGATTTCATTGAGTACTAAATCAAAAGATTTGGTTCTTTCAAATGAATGATGAAGCTTAATTTTGATGACATGAACACCTCCAATAGACTTAATAATGTGTCATGAGGAGAACTGACTTGGATTTTTAGACAGTCATGTAATTAATTGAGGTTTAAAATCTTTGATTTATTACCAGATGAAATTTAATTAAAATTGAGTGATCAAATTGATGCAAATTGAAGTTTAGTGATCAAAATGAAAATGAGTCAAAGTTTAGTGACCTAGTAAAAAATTTACCCATCAATGGTATGACACCAAAGTGTAAAATGGGGAGATCATGGGTTCAAATCCTTCCTCCGACAGTACTGTTCCCTATATTATTCACACACTATTCACTTGGGTATACAGTGGCAGGGATTTGGATTCGGTCATGGGATAATTTTCAAAGTAATATTATTAAAATAAACAATTATTAATATAGCTTTCTTGTAATATATATATTTTTTAAAAGAGTGGATAAACCACTTTAATTAAAGAAAAGAGAAACATACTCCCACAAAGACAAGCATAACACTAGTTGTTGTGGTGCAATTACTCCAACAAAATGATAACTCATTCACTGTGTTGACATATAACATCAATTATTTATTTATTTATTGCATATTAATCCTTTTTTTTATAAAAATACATGAACCATGATTTATTAAATAATAAAATCAGATGGATAAAAAAAATAGTTAGATAAAACATAGAGAATGGCTTTAATCCTCAAGAGTAAGAGTTAAAGTGTCCACAAAAACCTTGCCTAATTTATAAGGTGATTTCCTCAAGTTTAGCTTTTTAGACCTCTAGAGCTACAAGAATCTAAAGGAGTAGCACATGATCAATTTTAAGAATAATTGATGAGTCAGATATGAGCTTTTAAAAACACGATTGTTGTGCTCAAACCAAATATGCTAATAAATGACTCAAACTAACATATTTACAAGAATTCATAGTTGGAATTCCGTCTTCTTTCTCTAGGATGACCAAACCTTTTATTTTAATTAGATTAAGATCAGTTTATTTTTTGTAAATTTGAAGACATGCAAATATTTTGCAGTGATGAAAGTTTAGCTTGTTAATTTATGCATTGTGTTGGTTTTGCATGGTAACATATATTTTATATTAATATAATCATATTTCTTAATAATGTTTTTTTCTTGTGAAAAAAATTTATGACAATCAAAATTTGGGACGGATTTCTATAAAAATTATGAAAATCAAAATGTTTTGAATTTTAGCTTTGTTAGTGCAAATGCACTTTAATAATTGGCATAATTTGACACCTAGTCAAGATGACGTGGCAAGCATAATGACGTGGCATGGATGAAGACATGGAATGAAGGATGACATGGCAAATACACTTGGCTAGGTGGAAAATATCATGAGAGATCTTGGAGAAGTTATTTTTGGCAAGAAATTGCAACTCTCATGAAGATTAAATGAAGATCTTGTTGAAGTTATTTTAGGCAAGAAGATCAAGCAAGCATCAAGTTGAAGACAAGATCCCAATCAAGACCATATTTAGAAGATTGATTGAAGACTAAACATGGGTGAAGCTAAATGAAGAGAATCCTATCAATGGAATGATTCTTGAAGACTATTGAAGGCAAGATTTGAAGATTCTTGTTGAAGATTTGAAGAACCATAATAGAGAAGATATGAAGTCTATTATGGGTATGTTTGAAGATGCGCCTATTGATGGCAAGATTTGGATGATGGATTGAAGATCCTTGAAGACCAAACTTGGGTGAAGTGAAGACTAAGTTTGGCAAGTTCCATGAAGACGCACATAGGACGTGCGCCCCTTGCGAGGGGGATGTGTGGTGAGGAGCTGAAGAGGGAGGTTAGTTGCTGGTAGGTTCGGATCAGGTGATCGAGCTACATCGACTCAGATAGGGTGTCTTGAGGTCGCTAGGCAATGGAGCCAGAATTCAGCCAAGCCAACAGCCAGGGCCAATGTCGCAACAAATGTTACAACATATGTTACGACATCTAATTTCGGAAGGTTCCAAAGTTAGAAGCCGCGGAGATTCTAAAAAGGGTATGTGCTATATTTGGGACGTTGAGGCGTCTATATATACAACCTTGGTCTAGGATTGGGTACGACTCTTGAAAGAGGGAGTAGGGAGGTACCGGATAATCTAGAGAGGGTAGTATTCCTTGTATGTGAGAGAGTGACAAGTGTGTTTTGTACTCTTCTATCTTTTACCCCTTTTTAGTGGATTGTTGATCTCCGGGCATGGCCCCCCAGATGTAGGCAAGTGGATGCCGAACTGGGTTACCAACGTCTTGTGTCTCCTCTTTGTGGTTTGTGTTTATTTTTCTTGAGTGCTTAAGTGAGTGAGTGTTCCTCTTATTTCACAAACCCTAACCGGCGGAACTAACAAGTGGTATCAGAGCTTAGGTCGTCGTGTTAACTTTGTTTTCAAGGTCGACGAGATCCTATCTAGTTCATTTGATGGCCGGAAGAGAAGGTGCCTCCGTCACACGTCCTCCTTTGCTCAACGGCTCCAACTACCCATATTGGAAGGCTCGTATGAAGGCTTTCATCAAGTCCATTGATGAGAGTGCGTGGATGGCTGTTGAAGATGGATGGACTCCTCCAACTCAAGTTGATGAAGACAAGAACGAGATTGTGAAGAAGAAGATCAACTGGAGTGCTGAAGATATGAAGAAAGCTAATGCAAATGGTAAAGCTCTAAATGCAATCTTTGGAGGTGTGGATGAAGATCAATTCAAGTATGTGGCTACGTGTGAAAGTGCCAAACAAGCTTGGGAGATTCTTCAAACGATTCATGAAGGCACAAACCTGGTAAAAATCTCTAAACTTCAAATGTTGAACACCATGTTTGAGAATCTCAGGATGGGTGAAGAAGAGACAATAGCCACCTTCAATGCAAAGCTTATGGACATTGCCAATCAAGCCTATCAACTCGGCAAGAAGTTCTCGGACAAGAAACTGGTTCATAAGACTCTTAGATCTCTTCCAAGAAGATTTGAAGCAAAAGTTGCTGCAATAGAAGAAGCAAGGGACATCACTACCTTGAGACTTGATGAGTTAATGGGATCTCTACAAGTCTATGAGATGAATCTGAAACCAGGAAGAAGAGAAGAAGATATAACCCTGAAAGCTGAAGCAATAAGATCGACAGTAACAGAAGGCAAAGCAGAAGACATAATCAACCATAATGTGTCCTTACCAGTTGTGATGAATAGAAGTGAAGTTCTCAGAAATTTCAATGTTGTTGCAAGTCCTGTTACAACATCAGTTGCAACATCCACAGAAAAAGATTGTGAAGTGGTTACTGAAAAAGATCTTCTTCATGGGTATGAATTTATGTTAAAAGCTTTCGATCAGGTGGTCAAAGAAAATAAACATCTTGTACAAAAGTTGGCAGAATGTCAAGAAAAGTTGGATGAAGCACTATCAAAATCTCAAAAATCCAAAAAGGTGAAGGAAGACATGAAGAATGGGAGAACAAAGAAGTGGATTCCAACATGTCACTATTGTGGGGTCAAAGGGCACATTCGTCCAAGATGTTGGAAAATGAAGAAAGACTTGAATAAGGGCAGACATATGAAGAAGCCATCATCTACCAGAGAAAAGAAGAAAGAAACTAAGAAGACGTGGGTTAGAAAGGAAGACTTAGTGGGATACTCTTCAATGAAAAAATCCAAAAAGGACAATTGGTATTTTGATAGTGGCTGCTCAAAACATATGACAGGTGACAAAGATTTTCTGATGAATTACAAAGAATGTCAAATTGGACATGTGACTTTTGGTGATGGTAAGAAAGGTCAAGTAGTTGGAAAAGGAACATTGATGGTTCCGGGATATCCAAGATTGAAAAACATTCTGCATGTAGAAGGACTCAAGGCAAATCTTCTGAGTATAAGTCAATTATGTGATCGAAATCTGGTGGTAAAATTCACTCAGGACAAATGTGTGGTATATGATGAAGCTGGCCAATGTGTTCTAACCGGTTCAAGATCTTCAGACAATTGCTATTTGCTGGAAAAATTGGAAGTATGTTATAACACTTCTTGCAACATCACTAAAATCTGGCATCAAAAGCTTGGACACTTGAACTTCAGAAACCTAATGAAGATAACTGAAATGGGAGCTGTTAAGGGAGTGCCAAAGCTTACAAAAAGGGAAGATGGTGTTTGCGGACCTTGTCAATTGGGAAAGCAAAGTCGTGCTACTCACAAAGTGCTACGAGACATTGTTACAACAAGAGTGCTAGAACTTTTACACATGGATCTTATTGGACCTACACAAACAGAAAGCTTGTCAGGTAAAAGATATGTATTTGTTTGTGTTGATGACTACTCCAGGTACACTTGGGTGGATTTCCTCAAGGAGAAATCAGATGCTTTTGAAGCTTTCAAGAAACTATGCATGCAACTTCAAAATGAGAAAGAGTGCCAAATTGGGAAGATTGTTAGAATCAGAAGTGATCATGGAAGAGAGTTTGAAAATGCTCAGTTTGCAGAATTGTGTAGAGAACATGGGATTCGTCATGAATTTTCAGCTCCAAAGACTCCTCAACAAAACGGAGTTGTTGAACGCAAGAATCGCACTCTTCAAGAGATGGCTAGAGTTATGTTGAATTCAAAGAATCTCCCTACAAGGTTTTGGGCCGAAGCAATCAATACAGCATGTTACATCATCAATAGAGTGTATATTCGACCTTCAACCATCATGACACCATATGAAATTTGGAAAGGGAAAAAGCCAAACCTTAAATACTTTCATATCTTTGGAAGCAAATGTTACATTTTGAATGATAGAGATCAGCTGGGAAAGTTTGACAAGAAAAGTGATGAAGGAGTGTTCATGGGATATTCAACCACAAGTAGAGCATATCGGGTGTTCAATTCAAGAACCAAGAAGATGATGGAGACCATTAATGTTGTTATTGATGACTTCTCTGAAATGGAGACTCAAGATTCTTCAAGCAAGCCAAAGAAACTTATCACACTGAATTGTGAACCAGCTGATGAAGAGTTGCAGGCAGAACAACAAGTTACACTTCCAACTGCAACAACAGAAACTAGTCAGGAAACAGACAGACAGCAGATTATAACTGATGTTGCAACCGATGTTATAACAAAAGTTACAACAGGCGGAATTATTTCAGAATCAGATGAAGAAGATGAAGACATCAGCCTTGAACCATCCTCCAGAATAAAGAAGAATCATCCTATACAGAATGTGATTGGTAATGTGACTGAAGGAAGAAAAACTAGAAGCACTCAAAGAATTGATTATCGAGAATTGGCCGGATACACATGTTACATCTCTCTTATTGAACCAAAGAATGTCAAGGAGGCCTTAGTTGATGAATACTGGATGGAAGCAATGCAAGAAGAATTAAATCAGTTTGTTCGAAATGATGTGTGGACATTGGTCCCAAGACCGAAGGATATGAATGTTATTGGAACAAAGTGGATCTTCAAGAACAAGACAGATGACAAAGGCAACATCACAAGAAATAAAGCAAGACTAGTGGCTCAAGGGTATACACAAGTAGAAGGAATTGACTTTGATGAAACATTTGCGCCAGTTGCACGTCTAGAATCCATCAGATTACTGTTAGCAGTTGCATGTTGCATGGGGTTCAAGCTACATCAAATGGATGTCAAGAGTGCTTTTCTAAATGGAGTCATAAATGAAGAAGTGTTTATGGAGCAACCAAAAGGGTTTGAAGATCATCAACATCCAGATCATGTGTATAAATTGAAAAAGGCTCTCTATGGCTTGAAGCAAGCTCCTAGGGCTTGGTATGAAAGACTCACAAAGTTTTTACTTGAGAAGGGCTACCAAAGAGGGGGAGTAGACAAAACCCTATTCATCAAGAAGTCCAAGTCAGATCTCATGGTGGCACAAATCTATGTTGATGATATTATATTTGGTTCAACATCTCAGAAGCAAGTGGATGAGTTTGTTCTTCTAATGCAAGAAGAGTTTGAGATGAGCATGGTAGGTGAACTAAGCTACTTCTTGGGTTTTCAAGTCAAACAAAGCAATGAAGGAATTTTCATTTCTCAAACCAAATATGCAAAGAACTTGGTAAAAAGGTTTGGTTTGGAGAATGCCAGACACATGAGGACACCTATGAGTGTAAATGAGAAGTTGATGAAAGATGAGCATGGAAAAGATGTGGATCCAAGTCTCTATAGAAGTATGATTGGAAGCTTGCTTTATCTCACAGCTAGTAGGCCAGATATCTCTTTCAGTGTTGGAGTTTGTGCTAGATATCAAGCAACACCAAAGGAATCTCATTTGAAGGCTGTTAAACGCATTATTCGATATGTCAATGGCACTGCTGAATATGGAATTTGGTATTCGAAAGACTCCAACTCACATCTTGCCGGGTATAGTGATGCAGATTGGGCAGGAAACATTGATGATAGAAAGAGCACCTCAGGAGGATGTTTCTATCTTGGTAACAACTTGGTTACATGGTACAGCAAGAAGCAAAGCTCTATCTCACTCTCCACAGCAGAGGCTGAATACATAGCGGCAGGAAGTTGTTGCACACAATTGCTATGGATGAAGCAAATGCTTGAAGATTATGGCTTACAACAAGGATTGTTGACTATATTTTGTGACAACAAAAGTGCAATTGATATCTCCAAGAATCCTGTCCAACATTCTCGTACCAAACATATTGATCTTCGACACCATTTTATACGAGATTTGGTTGAAAACAAAACAGTTGTTATGGATTATGTTGCAACAGAAAAACAATTGGCGGATATCTTCACCAAACCCCTTGATGCTACAAGATATGAAAAGTTGAGGGGTGAGATTGGTCTTTGCCAACTTTAATCCCTATTGGGGACTGCAAACGACCTGCATCTGCTACAGTTATCAATGTCGTTTGCAGCAGCAAGAAGAAGTTCTGAAGATAGGGGGAGCTAATGATCAAGAATCCTGAAGATAGGCGGAGTTGCAGAAAAAGTTATAACATATCTTGCAACAACCAGTGAAGACTTTGGCACATTATGACACAAAGGGGGAGAAATTGAAGAGTTGAAGAGCTCCAGACTGAATTGTCCAGTTGTCTTACTTTTGTATTTTTTACATTTATGCTGAATTTGTAAATCACTAGTTGTAGTATCTTGTAAGCAACTAGTTGATATGTTAGTCTGTAAAGTCTGTGTCCCAGTTAAATGTTGTAACAGGGTGTTGTAACAGTGGTCAGTCTGGGAGCAGAAGAAGTTGTGTCAAATTATGCCAAAGGGGGAGATTGTTAGTGCAAATGCACTTTAATAATTGGCATAATTTGACACCTAGTCAAGATGACGTGGCAAGCATAATGACGTGGCATGGATGAAGACATGGAATGAAGGATGACATGGCAAATACACTTGGCTAGGTGGAAAATATCATGAGAGATCTTGGAGAAGTTATTTTTGGCAAGAAATTGCAACTCTCATGAAGATTAAATGAAGATCTTGTTGAAGTTATTTTAGGCAAGAAGATCAAGCAAGCATCAAGTTGAAGACAAGATCCCAATCAAGACCATATTTAGAAGATTGATTGAAGACTAAACATGGGTGAAGCTAAATGAAGAGAATCCTATCAATGGAATGATTCTTGAAGACTATTGAAGGCAAGATTTGAAGATTCTTGTTGAAGATTTGAAGAACCATAATAGAGAAGATATGAAGTCTATTATGGGTATGTTTGAAGATGCGCCTATTGATGGCAAGATTTGGATGATGGATTGAAGATCCTTGAAGACCAAACTTGGGTGAAGTGAAGACTAAGTTTGGCAAGTTCCATGAAGACGCACATAGGACGTGCGCCCCTTGCGAGGGGGATGTGTGGTGAGGAGCTGAAGAGGGAGGTTAGTTGCTGGTAGGTTCGGATCAGGTGATCGAGCTACATCGACTCAGATAGGGTATCTTGAGGTCGCTAGGCAATGGAGCCAGAATTCAGCCAAGCCAACAGCCAGGGCCAATGTCGCAACAAATGTTACAACATATGTTACGACATCTAATTTCGGAAGGTTCCAAAGTTAGAAGCCGCGGAGATTCTAAAAAGGGTATGTGCTATATTTGGGACGTTGAGGCGTCTATATATACAACCTTGGTCTAGGATTGGGTACGACTCTTGAAAGAGGGAGTAGGGAGGTACCGGATAATCTAGAGAGGGTAGTATTCCTTGTATGTGAGAGAGTGACAAGTGTGTTTTGTACTCTTCTATCTTTTACCCCTTTTTAGTGGATTGTTGATCTCCGGGCATGGCCCCCCAGATGTAGGCAAGTGGATGCCGAACTGGGTTACCAACGTCTTGTGTCTCCTCTTTGTGGTTTGTGTTTATTTTTCTTGAGTGCTTAAGTGAGTGAGTGTTCCTCTTATTTCACAAACCCTAACCGGCGGAACTAACAAGTGGTATCAGAGCTTAGGTCGTCGTGTTAACTTTGTTTTCAAGGTCGACGAGATCCTATCTAGTTCATTTGATGGCCGGAAGAGAAGGTGCCTCCGTCACACGTCCTCCTTTGCTCAACGGCTCCAACTACCCATATTGGAAGGCTCGTATGAAGGCTTTCATCAAGTCCATTGATGAGAGTGCGTGGATGGCTGTTGAAGATGGATGGACTCCTCCAACTCAAGTTGATGAAGACAAGAACGAGATTGTGAAGAAGAAGATCAACTGGAGTGCTGAAGATATGAAGAAAGCTAATGCAAATGGTAAAGCTCTAAATGCAATCTTTGGAGGTGTGGATGAAGATCAATTCAAGTATGTGGCTACGTGTGAAAGTGCCAAACAAGCTTGGGAGATTCTTCAAACGATTCATGAAGGCACAAACCTGGTAAAAATCTCTAAACTTCAAATGTTGAACACCATGTTTGAGAATCTCAGGATGGGTGAAGAAGAGACAATAGCCACCTTCAATGCAAAGCTTATGGACATTGCCAATCAAGCCTATCAACTCGGCAAGAAGTTCTCGGACAAGAAACTGGTTCATAAGACTCTTAGATCTCTTCCAAGAAGATTTGAAGCAAAAGTTGCTGCAATAGAAGAAGCAAGGGACATCACTACCTTGAGACTTGATGAGTTAATGGGATCTCTACAAGTCTATGAGATGAATCTGAAACCAGGAAGAAGAGAAGAAGATATAACCCTGAAAGCTGAAGCAATAAGATCGACAGTAACAGAAGGCAAAGCAGAAGACATAATCAACCATAATGTGTCCTTACCAGTTGTGATGAATAGAAGTGAAGTTCTCAGAAATTTCAATGTTGTTGCAAGTCCTGTTACAACATCAGTTGCAACATCCACAGAAAAAGATTGTGAAGTGGTTACTGAAAAAGATCTTCTTCATGGGTATGAATTTATGTTAAAAGCTTTCGATCAGGTGGTCAAAGAAAATAAACATCTTGTACAAAAGTTGGCAGAATGTCAAGAAAAGTTGGATGAAGCACTATCAAAATCTCAAAAATCCAAAAAGGTGAAGGAAGACATGAAGAATGGGAGAACAAAGAAGTGGATTCCAACATGTCACTATTGTGGGGTCAAAGGGCACATTCGTCCAAGATGTTGGAAAATGAAGAAAGACTTGAATAAGGGCAGACATATGAAGAAGCCATCATCTACCAGAGAAAAGAAGAAAGAAACTAAGAAGACGTGGGTTAGAAAGGAAGACTTAGTGGGATACTCTTCAATGAAAAAATCCAAAAAGGACAATTGGTATTTTGATAGTGGCTGCTCAAAACATATGACAGGTGACAAAGATTTTCTGATGAATTACAAAGAATGTCAAATTGGACATGTGACTTTTGGTGATGGTAAGAAAGGTCAAGTAGTTGGAAAAGGAACATTGATGGTTCCGGGATATCCAAGATTGAAAAACATTCTGCATGTAGAAGGACTCAAGGCAAATCTTCTGAGTATAAGTCAATTATGTGATCGAAATCTGGTGGTAAAATTCACTCAGGACAAATGTGTGGTATATGATGAAGCTGGCCAATGTGTTCTAACCGGTTCAAGATCTTCAGACAATTGCTATTTGCTGGAAAAATTGGAAGTATGTTATAACACTTCTTGCAACATCACTGAAATCTGGCATCAAAAGCTTGGACACTTGAACTTCAGAAACCTAATGAAGATAACTGAAATGGGAGCTGTTAAGGGAGTGCCAAAGCTTACAAAAAGGGAAGATGGTGTTTGCGGACCTTGTCAATTGGGAAAGCAAAGTCGTGCTACTCACAAAGTGCTACGAGACATTGTTACAACAAGAGTGCTAGAACTTTTACACATGGATCTTATTGGACCTACACAAACAGAAAGCTTGTCAGGTAAAAGATATGTATTTGTTTGTGTTGATGACTACTCCAGGTACACTTGGGTGGATTTCCTCAAGGAGAAATCAGATGCTTTTGAAGCTTTCAAGAAACTATGCATGCAACTTCAAAATGAGAAAGAGTGCCAAATTGGGAAGATTGTTAGAATCAGAAGTGATCATGGAAGAGAGTTTGAAAATGCTCAGTTTGCAGAATTGTGTAGAGAACATGGGATTCGTCATGAATTTTCAGCTCCAAAGACTCCTCAACAAAACGGAGTTGTTGAACGCAAGAATCGCACTCTTCAAGAGATGGCTAGAGTTATGTTGAATTCAAAGAATCTCCCTACAAGGTTTTGGGCCGAAGCAATCAATACAGCATGTTACATCATCAATAGAGTGTATATTCGACCTTCAACCATCATGACACCATATGAAATTTGGAAAGGGAAAAAGCCAAACCTTAAATACTTTCATATCTTTGGAAGCAAATGTTACATTTTGAATGATAGAGATCAGCTGGGAAAGTTTGACAAGAAAAGTGATGAAGGAGTGTTCATGGGATATTCAACCACAAGTAGAGCATATCGGGTGTTCAATTCAAGAACCAAGAAGATGATGGAGACCATTAATGTTGTTATTGATGACTTCTCTGAAATGGAGACTCAAGATTCTTCAAGCAAGCCAAAGAAACTTATCACACTGAATTGTGAACCAGCTGATGAAGAGTTGCAGGCAGAACAACAAGTTACACTTCCAACTGCAACAACAGAAACTAGTCAGGAAACAGACAGACAGCAGATTATAACTGATGTTGCAACCGATGTTATAACAAAAGTTACAACAGGCGGAATTATTTCAGAATCAGATGAAGAAGATGAAGACATCAGCCTTGAACCATCCTCCAGAATAAAGAAGAATCATCCTATACAGAATGTGATTGGTAATGTGACTGAAGGAAGAAAAACTAGAAGCACTCAAAGAATTGATTATCGAGAATTGGCCGGATACACATGTTACATCTCTCTTATTGAACCAAAGAATGTCAAGGAGGCCTTAGTTGATGAATACTGGATGGAAGCAATGCAAGAAGAATTAAATCAGTTTGTTCGAAATGATGTGTGGACATTGGTCCCAAGACCGAAGGATATGAATGTTATTGGAACAAAGTGGATCTTCAAGAACAAGACAGATGACAAAGGCAACATCACAAGAAATAAAGCAAGACTAGTGGCTCAAGGGTATACACAAGTAGAAGGAATTGACTTTGATGAAACATTTGCGCCAGTTGCACGTCTAGAATCCATCAGATTACTGTTAGCAGTTGCATGTTGCATGGGGTTCAAGCTACATCAAATGGATGTCAAGAGTGCTTTTCTAAATGGAGTCATAAATGAAGAAGTGTTTATGGAGCAACCAAAAGGGTTTGAAGATCATCAACATCCAGATCATGTGTATAAATTGAAAAAGGCTCTCTATGGCTTGAAGCAAGCTCCTAGGGCTTGGTATGAAAGACTCACAAAGTTTTTACTTGAGAAGGGCTACCAAAGAGGGGGAGTAGACAAAACCCTATTCATCAAGAAGTCCAAGTCAGATCTCATGGTGGCACAAATCTATGTTGATGATATTATATTTGGTTCAACATCTCAGAAGCAAGTGGATGAGTTTGTTCTTCTAATGCAAGAAGAGTTTGAGATGAGCATGGTAGGTGAACTAAGCTACTTCTTGGGTTTTCAAGTCAAACAAAGCAATGAAGGAATTTTCATTTCTCAAACCAAATATGCAAAGAACTTGGTAAAAAGGTTTGGTTTGGAGAATGCCAGACACATGAGGACACCTATGAGTGTAAATGAGAAGTTGATGAAAGATGAGCATGGAAAAGATGTGGATCCAAGTCTCTATAGAAGTATGATTGGAAGCTTGCTTTATCTCACAGCTAGTAGGCCAGATATCTCTTTCAGTGTTGGAGTTTGTGCTAGATATCAAGCAACACCAAAGGAATCTCATTTGAAGGCTGTTAAACGCATTATTCGATATGTCAATGGCACTGCTGAATATGGAATTTGGTATTCGAAAGACTCCAACTCACATCTTGCCGGGTATAGTGATGCAGATTGGGCAGGAAACATTGATGATAGAAAGAGCACCTCAGGAGGATGTTTCTATCTTGGTAACAACTTGGTTACATGGTACAGCAAGAAGCAAAGCTCTATCTCACTCTCCACAGCAGAGGCTGAATACATAGCGGCAGGAAGTTGTTGCACACAATTGCTATGGATGAAGCAAATGCTTGAAGATTATGGCTTACAACAAGGATTGTTGACTATATTTTGTGACAACAAAAGTGCAATTGATATCTCCAAGAATCCTGTCCAACATTCTCGTACCAAACATATTGATCTTCGACACCATTTTATACGAGATTTGGTTGAAAACAAAACAGTTGTTATGGATTATGTTGCAACAGAAAAACAATTGGCGGATATCTTCACCAAACCCCTTGATGCTACAAGATATGAAAAGTTGAGGGGTGAGATTGGTCTTTGCCAACTTTAATCCCTATTGGGGACTGCAAACGACCTGCATCTGCTACAGTTATCAATGTCGTTTGCAGCAGCAAGAAGAAGTTCTGAAGATAGGGGGAGCTAATGATCAAGAATCCTGAAGATAGGCGGAGTTGCAGAAAAAGTTATAACATATCTTGCAACAACCAGTGAAGACTTTGGCACATTATGACACAAAGGGGGAGAAATTGAAGAGTTGAAGAGCTCCAGACTGAATTGTCCAGTTGTCTTACTTTTGTATTTTTTACATTTATGCTGAATTTGTAAATCACTAGTTGTAGTATCTTGTAAGCAACTAGTTGATATGTTAGTCTGTAAAGTCTGTGTCCCAGTTAAATGTTGTAACAGGGTGTTGTAACAGTGGTCAGTCTGGGAGCAGAAGAAGTTGTGTCAAATTATGCCAAAGGGGGAGATTGTTAGTGCAAATGCACTTTAATAATTGGCATAATTTGACACCTAGTCAAGATGACGTGGCAAGCATAATGACGTGGCATGGATGAAGACATGGAATGAAGGATGACATGGCAAATACACTTGGCTAGGTGGAAAATATCATGAGAGATCTTGGAGAAGTTATTTTTGGCAAGAAATTGCAACTCTCATGAAGATTAAATGAAGATCTTGTTGAAGTTATTTTAGGCAAGAAGATCAAGCAAGCATCAAGTTGAAGACAAGATCCCAATCAAGACCATATTTAGAAGATTGATTGAAGACTAAACATGGGTGAAGCTAAATGAAGAGAATCCTATCAATGGAATGATTCTTGAAGACTATTGAAGGCAAGATTTGAAGATTCTTGTTGAAGATTTGAAGAACCATAATAGAGAAGATATGAAGTCTATTATGGGTATGTTTGAAGATGCGCCTATTGATGGCAAGATTTGGATGATGGATTGAAGATCCTTGAAGACCAAACTTGGGTGAAGTGAAGACTAAGTTTGGCAAGTTCCATGAAGACGCACATAGGACGTGCGCCCCTTGCGAGGGGGATGTGTGGTGAGGAGCTGAAGAGGGAGGTTAGTTGCTGGTAGGTTCGGATCAGGTGATCGAGCTACATCGACTCAGATAGGGTATCTTGAGGTCGCTAGGCAATGGAGCCAGAATTCAGCCAAGCCAACAGCCAGGGCCAATGTCGCAACAAATGTTACAACATATGTTACGACATCTAATTTCGGAAGGTTCCAAAGTTAGAAGCCGCGGAGATTCTAAAAAGGGTATGTGCTATATTTGGGACGTTGAGGCGTCTATATATACAACCTTGGTCTAGGATTGGGTACGACTCTTGAAAGAGGGAGTAGGGAGGTACCGGATAATCTAGAGAGGGTAGTATTCCTTGTATGTGAGAGAGTGACAAGTGTGTTTTGTACTCTTCTATCTTTTACCCCTTTTTAGTGGATTGTTGATCTCCGGGCATGGCCCCCCAGATGTAGGCAAGTGGATGCTGAACTGGGTTACCAACGTCTTGTGTCTCCTCTTTGTGGTTTGTGTTTATTTTTCTTGAGTGCTTAAGTGAGTAAGTGTTCCTCTTATTTCACAAACCCTAACCGGCGGAACTAACAAGCTTATTCAAAAATCAATAAGATTCGTAAAATTAATGTTATATTTGATTGAACTTGCAAAATATACGAATTTAATAAGCCTTAAATAAAAACTAAATAAATAGCATTCAATGTGATTGGGATTGGGAGAATAAGATATAAAATTAAAAACGACATTATATTAAAAAAAATTTAATGGCAAATATAATTAAAGAGACAAGGGTTAATATATATTAGATAAAGACAAACAAAGAATGATAAGAAAATTTGGGTTATATGTGCTGAATTAGCGACGTTAAAATTTTAGTGGAATTTTTATCAAAAAAAAAAAATTTAGTGGAAGGTTATTTTAATAAAGTTATTTTTTTTTTTAAATACCTCTGAGTAAAATTTTACATTTGTTTTATTAAAATCAAATTTATGATATCGTATGCATGTATGTATGCATGCATGCATCTATTTTAATAAATTAAAATTTGTTATCAACATTCCATTTTATTTAAAACTTTCAAAAAATTTATATCTGTATATATTGTGGCTATTGGATAGTTTATTAAAGACAAGATGGCAGCATATATATATTAGTCAGGATAAACTTTGTTTGACAAGCTACAGACAGGCTTAATTAAACCACTTGGTTCATAAATTTGAATGCAGAGGTCCCTTTAAATCACACTAGCATCAATTATAAACGCATAACCTATATATTATTTGATAATTTTCTCACCAGACATGCACATAGGACGCAAGCAAGACAACAGAAACACAAATTTTTAGCTATGAGATTGACTCAAACAATGAAGCAGTCCTACCCTTTGCCACACATTAATTTAAACAAGCAGGCCTGTTAATTCCAAAACATAACCATGCATGCATCAATCAGGACAATAAAGATATATATATCCCAGCTGTGAAATTTTCTGGAGATTGATTGGAGAGTTAAATATTGATCATTTTTGTTTGATTATTTTGGACTAATCTAGCTGGATCAACCACCAAAAATAAATTTAGAAAAGCCAATTAATTAACCAAGAAAAGCAAAGGACAAACAGAGAAGATGACCTGGCCAATCGACCGGCCTTCATGAATCTCTCTGGCACCAACAGAACAAGCAACTCAAAGCCATGCATGCATGGACGGACATTGGACTCTGTCAACCAAACCACCCTCTCCTTCTCACCAACCCATATATTCCTTCATTCATTCATTTATACCTCCTATTGTCTCTATTCTTAGCCAGCATTCATCTTCTCCTTCCACCATATTTCCATACTTGCCAGCCACAAGGTAACCAAGAAGACCATGGCCGGAGAGGGCTCACCGAGCCTTCTTCGGCTCCAGACAGCCACATCACTCATCTTCCTCGTAGCAGCAACAACATTATTCCCGGTAACTCTCTCGTCCGACAACGACGTCCTTCTTCAGTTCAAGGCCACGTTATCAGGTGCAAACCAAGCCTTACCTGACTGGCTTCCAGGCTCAGCCCCATGCATTGAAAGCCGGTCAAACTGGACCGGTGTCATATGCGAAGGTGGCAACGTGTACGGGTTACAACTAGAGAACATGAAGCTATCTGGGACATTGGATCTTGACCCTCTCGGCGCATTGGGTGGGTTGCGGACCTTGAGCTTTGCGGACAATGATTTGGCTGGGTTGATGCCGAGTTTGGATAAAGTGGGCGCGTTGAAGGCGTTGTATTTAACGAGGAACAAGTTGTCTGGTGTGATCCCTGATCGGGCTTTCTCGTCGACCATGTCGCTGAAGAAGGTGCACTTGTCCGAGAACCGTTTCTCGGGGCCTATCCCGAGCTCGTTGGCGGACGTGCCCAAGTTGCTTGAAGTCGTGTTGGATGGGAATGAATTTAGCGGTGCCATACCGGATCTCCGACAACCAGAACTCAAGTTGTTCAATGTGTCTGACAACAACCTTGAGGGTCCTATTCCTCTATCTCTCAGCCAGATGGACGCCTCCTTCTTTGCAGGTCCTCCATTTCCCTACCTTAATTATACTCTTTTTTTTTTTCTACTTTATAAAAATATTTCTTAAAAAAAACAATAAATATTTAATGTAGTGGTATATTATAAAGATGGTGAGTAAACAGATCCATAATTAAATTCATGAGTCGATAGTGATGTTACAGTAATATGTATTCATTATAGCACAAAAAATAATATTGTAGCAGTATTGTATTATTTACTGTGAATCTCTTATGGAAGAATGTTATTTGTTTTTCTTTCAGGGTTGCATGGCAAGAGATTTATTAACTTGGTTTTTTATTTCTGAAATATGTTCTAAACATACATATGATAGTACTCTAATCATCTCATATAACCTGACTGAGTTAATAAATTTATAAGGACTTTAACTGGTGTAATATAGTATCTATTTGTCCCACTTCTTGTTGAGCGGCGTTTATCGCCTTTGTAAAAAAAAAAACCCCTTTTTTTTTTTTTTAACTTACTTATTATAAAGATTTTAAGATATATATAAGCATATAATTAATGGCCTGAAAACCATGAGTAATTAACCATTTTGTTGAATATTGAGCAGGTAATAAGGGTCTTTGTGGAGCCCCACTCAACGATCCATGCAGCACCACTGACCTTACACCGGCAGAAGCATCGCACAAGTCGAAAAAAGTCTCTACTTCTCTAGTGGTAGCCATTGTAGTAATTGCCATCATTGTGGCTTTAGCTCTTATAGTCATCCTTTGCATCAAACGTCGTCACCGAGCAGTGTCTTCCAAACAACTCCACCGAGTAGAGCCCACAGACGCAGACAAACTAGAACAAGGAGTTTCCCAGCACAGTTCAGTTGCCATGAAGTCTCCAAAGGATGCTGAGCATGGGAAGTTGGTGTTTGTCAGGGAAGGTGGAGTTAGGTTCCAACTGCAGGATCTACTCAAGGCTTCAGCTGAAGTGCTAGGGAGTGGGAACTTTGGCTCATCTTACAAGGCTGTTCTTGTGAACAACAATGCTGTGGTTGTCAAGAGGTTTAGGGAGATGAATGGTGTTGGGAGGGAGGATTTCCAAGAGCACATGAGAAGACTGGGGAGGTTATCTCACCCTAATTTACTCCCTCTCTTATCTTACTATTACAGGAGAGAAGAAAAACTTTTGGTCACTGATTACTTCCCCAATGGTAGCTTGGCTCATTTGCTCCACCATGGTACTAGCTAACTAGTACTACCACCATGCATATATCTTAAAAATGTATTTGCTTTATTTAGTTACTAACAAGTAATTAATTGATTGTTTGAACAGGTATGCATGGTTCAAACGTTACATCATTGGATTGGATGACACGGTTGAAGATAGTCAAGGGAGTAGGAAGAGGACTTGCTTATCTCTATGATGAACTTCCAATGATAGATATACCACATGGTCACTTGAAGTCATCTAATGTGTTGCTGGATGAGAACTATGAACCTGTTCTCACTGATTATGCTCTTGTGCCAGTGATGAACAAGTCTCATGCTTCACAGGTCATGGTGGCATTCAAGTCTCCGGAGTTCACAGAGTATGGCAAAACTTCAAGGAAAAGTGATGTTTGGAGCTTTGGGATTCTGATATTGGAGATACTGACAGGAAAATTCCCTGCAAATTATCTACGACCAGATAAGTCTGGAGCTGATTTGGCAAGTTGGGTGAACTCTGTTGTAAGGGAAGAATGGACAGGGGAAGTGTTTGATCCAGAGATGAAAGGTACTGAGCATTGTGAAGGTGAGATGCTGAAGTTGTTGAAGATTGGACTGGATTGTTGTGAGAGAGATGTGGAGAAAAGATTGGAGTTGAAACAGGTGTTGGCCAAGATTGAGGAACTGAGGGCGATGGAGGGTGATGAGGAGGTTGGTTCTTATGTCAGTGAGGAGGGGGTGTCCTCCAAAACTGTCACTGAGGATGAGTTCTCATTCTCCAGAACCCATTGATTTATAAATTAATAATTAATTATAGGGGATTGGACTGTATTTGACTAAGCCTTTTTTTTTTCTTTCTTTCTTTTTTTAATGTTTCTAAGATTGCATTTTAGTGTGTAATAGAAAAGTAGTTAAAGTCATAAGATTGCACATTTCAGGCATTTTCTTTCTTTTTTATGCATGAAATCTTTTAGTTCGTTATTCTAAATTATTAAAATAAAATAAAAACAATCACTATGACATATTTAAAGTATAAATAATGAGTTATCCACTATATATATATATATATATATATTTACTTTTTTTTTTAAAGTAAAGTACTATCATTCAATTACCATCAAAACATAAGACAAATAGCTAAGCAGAGCATTCTTCCAACAATTCAGACTATACATTGAACATGCCACCTTTGCCATGGCATCAGCGGCATGTTTCGCTGATTGTCTAATGGAGACACAGCTTACATTACTCAAAGTTTGAATAAGTAAATGACAGTCTAGAATAACAAGGTCCATATCTGATTGTAGAACTTTGGAACTATTAATGGATTGAACTACAGTCTCTGCTTCTGCCTCTACAATCACATTAGATATATTATGGTTCTTCAATCATGAGAGGGCCTAACGAATCGACAATGCTTCGGCAAGTGGAACATCAATTATACCTGCTATAGACATACAAACTGCAGCTATCATGGTACTAGATGACATTGTAGAATCCATGCCAAACCTGTCTTGTTAGTATGTTTGTTAACTGCAACATCCATAGTCATTTCGAGAGTGCCCGGAAGTGGAGGAGACCAAGTGGCGGCAATCGAACAAAGTGGTGGTGAGGAGTTATCACTAACAGAAAAGAGTCTAATAAGGAAAAATAAACGAAAAAGGCATTATGAATTTATTAATTAGGGTATTTATTATTGTCACCAAGCTCCTTATTCCCCTGAAATTTTTTATTTTCACACTTGATGAATTTTTTATATGTAGGCCCGCATGCATCCTCCAGATGATCAAGAACAGAAAAAACCAAACAGTATATGAACACAGCTACATTTACACATGGGTATTCATATATAGAGAGATCTCAGTAGCATCTCTTCCCAAAACTTGCCAAGTTACCTTAAGTGGAGATTACATAACAAGTAACAACTTCCCACCAAAGTTCAACTGGTATTTCAACCTACTTTTCTTCCATTTTCTTTCCCCAAGAGAGCACCATTACAATGAGGCAGATTAGCAGAGGCATTAAGCCTTCAAAAGTATACTACTTTTGACTCCAGAGGAGGGCTCCCTGGCTGCTTTGGTCCAATTATCTTGATCCTAGGCCTATTACATTCAGAACTGCCACCACATGCCTGCTCAGGTGATGGCTTGGCTACTTCTATGTTTTTCTTCATCGGTGATGATGATTCGGTCGGAGTAGTATAACCTCCCTCATGCTCATTATCTGGCACTAACAAGCCCACTCCACTGGACTGCAGATGTTCGTGTTCAGGTGGACTGCCTGATGCTCGTTTAGATGGCAGCTTGCTCATTGTCTTCTTTTTCTTCGAAGGTGATGGTTCAACAGGAAGGGAGCAAGCTGGATGCTCATTGTGTCCTGGGCTATCAATCTGTGGATCAGTGCATGAAGCTGATAACCTTGTGCCACCAGACTCCAGATTCTTGCTTGCTGGTGAGTTGCCCAATACTTGTTTAGCCGGTCGCTTGCTTGTTGCTTTTTTCTTTTTCTTGAAGGGCAATGATTCAATAAGAGGGGCATTATCTGCGGGCTCTTTGTCATCAGTCTGGAGGTCTGAGGTTGTAGGTGGGCTAGCAAATGATCGTTTGCGTGGAGGCTTGGCTGCTGCTTTCTTCTTTCTTTTGGGTGTTGGTGACTCCATGGATGGAGGATGGTCAGGATGTCCATTGATGATAGCCAATGACCTTGATCTTCCAGTCTGCATATCTGGGCAAATAGGTGGAGCCTCCCAAGATAGAGGGTTCACTGATTACAGATGCATAAAGCTTAATCAGAATGTCATGTGCTCCATGAGCAGCTTCACAAGGAATATTAAGAAGAAAGAGTTTATAACAAGATTTCACACGATTGGAATCATAATCTATAAGAATTCAGTCTCTGCTAATTTTGGCTTCCTTACCTTCTTCAGGTTCCAGGGGCCTTGGCAATCCTAAACCACCTTTATGAGGATTGGGCGGACGTGGACGTTTCCTAACATAGTTCTCTTGCAAAGGTCTTGGAATTTGAAATGAGAACTGAGACATAGTTACCCCATCTCTGATATACTCTGGGTGTTCAAGCAAGTATCTGCAGCATACTAGCCAGCATTATAAGAATGGTTTCTCAACAAATCTTTTTTCAACTCGATATCAATGATAAACCGTAATAATCTAAGCACACAAAAAGGCAAAAAACAAAATCTCAAATGTGATGTTAAGGTTTCCTTGTCCTGACATCTCTGACATGATTTTGACCAAATTAGCGAGCAAAGGAATCACAGCCTAAATTAGTGCAAACATATAGAAGATATGGGCATACCTCTCGATTTCCACCATTGAACGCAGTCTCTTTCCAGAAGGAGCAGCATAATATCTGAAGAAAACAGAAATTCTATTTAAAAACAGATCAATCGTGTGACGCCATGTGTTTCAAATATGCCCTCGTTTCCTGTATGCCTGTACTGATAACAGGCTCTAATCTATATGGATTTCTAAAAAATAACATATGGAGTCAAGCATAAATAGAATTACCTAACATGGTGCCTGCAAATGAATTTGCAACATATTTTAGAGCTTAAAATGAAGAAACAATTGTGCTCATATATTTCACAAATCCAATAAGGTATTATAGGTTAAACCCACACAGAACATCATATACGAAGTATGTTCAATTGCTCTCTCCTTGCAACAGTTCTCTAGTATAAAGTTGCTTGATATTATGATTCCCATGCGGCTTAGTTGTGAAAAGAAAATAGCATGGATATCACATGGCCTTATTTGATTTTGCAAAGAACTCAGCTTCATCATAAAATACTATGAGAAACAAAACTTTAAAAGGAAAACACACATACATATCTGCGAATCGGGTGCTTCCTTCTCCTCTGATCCTAAGCAATCTTTCCCATCCAGGAGGTGGTTGTGCAATGTTAGGCTTGTCAATTGCCCAAAGTCTGCTGCCATCTTGAGATATGTCTTCTGGATCATCACAAGTTATGTCAGGGCGCCACTCCCGAGCCCTGTCACACAAAAATGGCTCTTGCAAGATAGTTTCACGTATCTCTTCATATTTCTCTTTAGTTGGAATGAGTCTCCATTTAAAACAAGCAGCGCATTGTACTGTGAATGCCCCTACAGATGGCAAAACTCGGCTAGAAGGCGTTGGCACGCATGAGCTTTCAGAGGTTAGACTAAAATCATCAGTTGGTTCAACAGCAACAAGAGCATCCTGGCTTGTACCACTTCCACTATGGTCATAAAGCACCAATTGGTTTGGAGTACTTTCAAAGGATCGGTCAACGGTATCCTCGAGAACAACTGAGGCAGTGTCCGATTGCTTCTCTGGAGTATTAATCACATTTTGTGGAGATGCACTATGTTCTTGCTCCACCTCAGTTGCAGTCTTTTCTGAATGTGACTGCATCAGGACAACTGTCCAGTGGCCTGTGATTGCCAAAGGTTTGCAAAGTTACCAAAACAAGCAAAGAACCTACTTCTTAAGTCTCATTTACACAAGATGGTGTTTTCATTTGCTAAGCAAGTGAAAATAAGCCAAGAAAAGCCTGTATGATGATATAACTTAAATTCTCAGTATACTTTTGCTAATGTACCATGAAGCTTGGGGGCATTATCTATAGATCTAACCAACTAGATTAACCTAAAAAGCGGGTTGATAAGACCTTTGGCTCATTTACCCAAGGCCCGCCCAGGCTTAGATCCTAGAAGGGAAGGAACGTGATTATCTATAGATTAACTGGGCAAGTAATTTCTTAAAACTCTACTGGAATTTAAACTACATTACAATGCCAATATTTATAGAATTGGCTCAAAAGGTACAGAATCTCCCAAGAGATAAACATCCACATCCACTTTTAATACTTCAAATATTGGAAAAATAACATGAGTTATGGCAAACAGTTAAATTTATTATCAAATGGGAATCTAAACCTAACTGACAATCCCATTTTTGGCAATTCTACTAGAGATTCAACTTACTATAATCTATGCAGATGCAAGGCAATAAGATGTACAAAGACTTCCATCATCCTGCATACCCTATCCCTACTAAACCACAATACCATGAGAAATAGCCTATATCATGCATTTAATATTCAAATCAAACACAAATTCCCAGTTTTTACAGCAATGTGCAAGAGTTTAGTAAATCAAAAACCAAGTTTCCATAAGAAAAAAATAATAATAATAGAAAAAATTATAGGAATTCACCTCTCACGTGCAGATGATATCAGATTATCCTTCAGTCCGAGGAGACGTTCATCGCTTCACCCATTCTTGGTACACCATCAATCTAAACATACCCAACAAGAAACACAAAATGGAAATCTTCAAACTTTCAACAATGGATGAACGAATAAATCAACATCAAGATCAACAAAAAAAAAAAGACTCTGCTTTCTCCCAAAGAAACAAGTAAACGAATCAAAAGAGGCTAGCATAAACGAAATCCTCAATGAGCACAGAAAGACGACAACCAAACAAATAACAAAATGGAGATATTTCCAAGCACAGCCAGTGATCAACGACCACAAAAAAAGCAAGAAAGCAGCTAGATCCACAGGGACCATCACCAAAAGCACCGGCAAGAAAAAAAAAAGGCAAAAAAAAAAAAAAATCGCAAATTTCGTAACCAATTCGAAAAAGGAATAGACGAGAGAGCGGAGAAAGGAACCAGCGATCAGAGGAGATCGTCGATCGGAGATCTGAGAAGGCGATGGGCTGGTCTCTGAGCCTTGGTTTCTCCTCAGCTGCTGCGAGATGATCGAGGAAAGGGAAGGCATAGGAAATCTTATTTGTTTGTTTTTATCTTGTTATTTTTACCAAGTTTATAATTATAATTTATAAATATATATTAGCGTAAAACAGGGGACAAGCGCCCGCGAGATGGCGAGGAAAGGGCAGCGAGTTCATTAAAAGCAACGAAGCTGATCCCCTGTGTTTCCTCAAACAGCAACGTCTTTTCCACGTCCAATCCTACCCGTCCATCTATGCATGTCTCAATTTTCTCAATTGTCATTATATTTGTTAGCAAAATTCTTGGAACTATAATAACTATTATTATATAATAATTATTTTTAGCCAATGAATTATGAGATTTATCAGAAATATTATTAAAATATTCAAATTGTGAAAATTTAATAAAATTGTGATTTATAATTTTTTTAAATATCAATAATTAATAATTAATTTGATTTTAGCTTTGAGCTGTTGCTAGCGCTACTTATTGTTTGACTTTAAAATTAATTTATCTAGATCCTAAAATCTCTTTTTGCTATTTACAAAAATGAACATAAAAAATAATTAAGTACTAAGATATCAATTATAATGGTATTAACACTCGGATGTAATAATGTTCGTTTTTATTTTACTAGGTTGTTTTTGTCTATTCATCATTCTAAAAGTCGGAACAGATAAACTCTTCTTTATTGAGTATTACGAATAAAAATATTCATATACATTAGTTTCAGAAATATATAATTCTTCTATTCAAATACCATTGGCTATCGATGTTTTTTTCTAATTTAAAAATTAAGCTAAATAAATTAATAATAATAAATCATAGTCTTTGTTTTGGTATACTTACTTGTTTTACTTAATACTCGCGCTGGACGGGCCGTGGGCTGGGCCTAATTGGGCCAAGTAACGGAAAAGCGCGCCAGAAAGCTAGGGTTTTACGGGGGGTTTAGTATCGTTGCGAAAAATCATCGTCCCTGTCCTTGTTCCCTGAGATGATCCAGAAGCCATGCCAGTGACCTCCCTCGCATTCGCTTCAACACCACCAATCCCTCCGCCCTTCTCCCCTTCAATCAACCGCTTGCCTCCCTCCAATGCCGCTTGCGGTTGCCGTCTCCCCATCAAGTTCCGCTCCGGCTGCGCTGCCCTCTCTCTGCGCCTCACGCCAATCCGTGCCTCCGCAGGCGGTGATCACGGCCCTGATCCCTACGCTCTGGATGGAGAGGTGGAAATCGGAGAAGCCCGTGCTGCTGTCGCGGAGTTGTTGCTGGAATCCGGAGCTTCTGAGGAGGATGCGTTCCAGATAGCGGTGAAGGCCCCCAAGTATGTGGGTATGCTTGTAGATAGTGTGCGGGAGCTGGATGAGCATTCTCTGTGGAGTTCCTGGGCTGATGATTTGGAACAAGGAGAATTGTTGGATTCTGGGCGAGTTGGTTTCAGGAAAAAGGTTTATTTAATAGCGAAGAAGAAAGGGAATGGTGGAGTTGTTCCTCTTCTTGAGAGTATAGGTTTGAAAGAGTCATCTTCCTTGCTTATTGCGCGGTACCTGGACTCGCAGAGGCTTCCGGCGCTGATTGGGAAGGTGTAAACCTGTTATTCAGTGTTTTCTGATTCGTTGGGAATTTGAGTGTGTTAGGATTTAATTTCATATGTTTTTGTTGGCATTCCATTTGCAGGTAAAGTTTGTGAAGGAGATGTTGTTCTCATGTCGTGGTCAAGAGGCAGTTGTTGGCCGAAATGCTCGTCGCATGATGATGCACTTATCGATCTTTATAGATGATGATATACAGCGGACTTTATCATTTTATGAAAAAGTAACCATCTTGCTCTTATCCATATCATTATTTATCAATTGAATTGAGTATTTGCACATCTTAATTGTGAATGCTTCTTCAATGTTATATAGATGGAGGCTAGACATGGGGGTCTTGACATGCTGGGTTATGAAAGTACCTTTCCTTGCATTATAGAGTCATTCCCAAGCCTGCTTTCCCAGTTGACAGAGGATCACTTCAAAATGTTGGCTGAATTTCTCGAGACACTTGGGATTCCTCAATCAAGCATTGGAATTATACTGTTGTTATTTCCTCCTGTTATATTCTATAATATGGAGGAAGAGATGAAGCCAAGAATACATGCACTGGGGGAGGTACTTGAGCTCACAATTTGCACTATTGTTCATTTACAGGAGTTGTTTTCAGATTTTTAACTGATACACACACCACACATTAAAAATGAGAAAAGAAAAGAATGGGTGCAGTACAAGACTTCAACAAGTTGAGTGTCACGGCACTCAGGTTTCTGACTTGATCGATGAATAACATTTAGAATGTATATATTTACTTCTTAAACACTTTTATTATTCAGTCAGTAGGAAGAAAGCTACGATGTTAATTTACAAATGACAAAGAAGCATAATCTGCTTATTTTTAAATGGAATTCCTGGTCTGACTTTTTAGAGCTGATGATTGTATTGATGTTAAGGTTCTAGTTGTTTTTTGGAAGATATGAATTATCTGATTTAATATTATTGTCCCAGTAACAACATTGATTGCAAAAGTTTAATCTTTGATGAACTTAGAAAGAAAAACAAAAAATTGCTCTGTTGAAAGAATAACTTCTGTGCTATGATCCAAGTATTTTTCTACATTGCTTGTTGATTTAAATGATTGTTGACTCCTGAATTTGAATTTGATGGCAGACTATAGTATATTTATAGTGTATCATTTTAACTTGGTTGAAGCATATTTTTACGTCATACTTTTCTAGGCAGGTGTGAAAGACGATGATATTGGCAGAGTGTTGTTGAAGTATCCATGGATCCTTTCAACAAGCATTCTAAACAACTATAAGAAGATACTCGCTTTCTTCAAGTCAGAAAAGGTATTTTCCAAACCATCACAAATATATTGTATTTTATTCTGTGATAAGATATGATTAGAAATCCATGAAAATAAAAATGTAAAACAAGGCCTTTTGACCTTGATAAAATGAGGCATAAACTAAGTGTAAAATCTAATCCTCAAGAGCTTTCAGATATATCAGGTAAAAGCTGATATATTTTCATGAATATTTCATAATCTATGTAAAAATGAAAATTGAAAGTAAGTAAAGCAATTATTGGGAGCAGTTACAGCATAAAATTACAAGGGTGAGATTTTCCTACAATTTGGAAGAGATTGTGGGTATTGTCATGGGAGTACTTGACCAAATTTTCAAACCAAATTTTGTGAAGGCACTAAGTCTTCAACACTTAGCCTCAGCCATATTACACTATTTTCTCTTAAAGGAGAACAACACACCAACAATAAAAGTTGCTAATTCTTCACCAATCGGATCAGTTTTGTTTTCTGCTGACTTTTGTCCGCTTGAATGGACTGGGGTAAAGCAAGCAACACTTTTCTGTTACAGGTTGCAAAATCAACTGTTGATCTTGCAATTAAAAGTTGGCCCCATATATTAGGATGCTCAACTCTCAAGATGAAATCAGTTGTGGAGCGATTTGGTGAATTGGGAGTTAGTAAGAAGATGATGGCTCCGGTTATTACTGCCAGTCCTCAGCTGCTTTTGAGAAAGCCTACTGAATTTCATGAGGTTTGTAACCCCATTTTGCCCCTTTATTTTCTTCTGCCCTAAATTTCTTGTATGTTACTATTTATGCAAAATTGTCAGCGTCATGACAGCATGACAGAATGTGTGTTTTGCATCACCTAAAGCATGTTTGTACTGAAAAATGTCATGAACTGGTTCAGGATCTAGTGCTGACGCTTTACTAAAGCCATCTCTTTTTTTTATTATTTTTTATTCGTATATCAGGAGTCATTGTTTGTTTTCTGTGAGCTTTTGCAACCTCAGTGTTTATGATGGGTTTGAAAGTTTGAATCTTGGCTAGAATTGATTCGTGGTGGGAGTAAATGGCCTTCCATCTCTCTTGGGGCTAGGAGCATCTCTTTGTGATCCATCTTTGAATTGCACAATTTTGTTCTAACCATTGATGTTTTTTGCAGCCTACTGATATATACATGGTTGTGATAATTGATGCCTCCTGGGTTCAAAATTAGAACTTATTTCGTTATAACAAATTAGGAAATCAACCATTGATCATTGTTATTTGTGAATTTGAATTCAGCTGTGTTCTAAAATAAGTATGCCCTCTTTCTTTGATTTTTGCAGTAAGTCCTGGGGAAAGCTCTGCAATTTGATCATATAGACATTTATGCATGTCAATTTTTGGCCAATGGCATTAGAATTGGATAAATGTCTATATATGGTTACATTTCTGTTGCTTGGCATTATCCTAAAATTCTTTTTGCTCTCATAGGTGGTATCTTTAATGGAGGAAATTGGTCTGGGTGGTAAAACCACTGGGAGGATTTTATGTCGTTGCCCCGAGATATTTGCTGCTAATGTTGACAACACTCTCAGGATGAAACTTGATTTCCTCATTGATTTTGGAATCCCAAGGGACCATCTTCCCCGTGTTATCAGAAAATATCCTGAGCTTCTTGGTTTAGATGCCCAAAAAACATTACTGCCCAGGTATGTCACCATATTTTGCCATACGGGTAAAATTTGAGAACTGATTTTGGATTGTTGAAAAGATTGCCTGTCAGGGCCTTCCTGTAATGAAAGTATTGAATAAAAGTTCTAGTCGGATAGGGAAGCCATTTTTGGACTTGACTTGGTTCTTTCTTATTTGAAATTCATTAAATGCAGAAATTTTACTCGGGCTTAAGAAAAGCTCTTGAGGTTTGTGTACTGTTTAGTTTTAATTTTGCTGGTAGTGAACTTCAAATCTGTGAAAACTTAGATTGTTCTTTCCGGGTTTGGCCAAAGGAGATTGACATAGGAAGTGTTCTTTTTCTCCTTCCATTTACAAGATCCTGAGTCTCCAATCTTCCCCTCCTTTCTGGTGCTGCAGGAGCTCTGCTCTGGGCTTGCCCGGGGTTGTTGTCTTGATGAATTCTCCATTGAAGAGGTCTGCCTTTTTTATGTCTTGTTTGGGGCTGCTATCCACTTAGCTTTCTTTTTTCATAGGAATGTAGGAATTTGACATGAGGAATTGGTCCAACTGCTTAATCTGCTGCCATAATGCCTTCGTTTATACTTTAGCATGAACTCCTTGCCTATCTTTTTTTCTCTTGCTGCCTCATCTTTATAGAATACTGGATTCCTTCATGAAGATCTGGAATCTATCCACAGTAACATCTACTTATATAGAGAGTTTGGCTTCTGTCCAAATTTTGCCTGGATGAGCTGAGCCAGACCTTAATTTCGGGCAAACTAAACTCTAGTTGAAACCGAACTGGGTCTTGGATTTTTTAGTCAAGATTGAGCAGTTATATTAATCTGGTTACTGATTAAGTCATTAGCAATCTTAACATGCGTGGATATATATATTCTGCACGTGAGCTAATATTGAGGTCTCAAAATACCATTCATTGGGTTCTCTTTACCCTGTCTAATTACTGCTTATGGCAGCTTTAACATTTTCTAAATCTTCTTATTCATTTATTTTTATGGATCATGTCTCTGTATGCAGAATGAGGTATCTGATGGAAATTGGGCTATCCAAGCGGGAAGTTTGCTCCATGATTGTCCGGTTTTCTCCACTGCTGGGCTATAGCATTGAGGTTGTTTTGAAACCAAAGCTTGAGTTTCTCTTGAGCACCATGCAGAGGCCACTGAAGGAAGTTGTGGACTACCCAAGGTACTTCAGCTATTCACTGGAGAAAAAGATAAAACCCAGGCACTTTGTACTCAAGAGCAGAAAGATCGAATGCAGTTTGAAAGAAATGCTCGGGAAAAACAATGAAGTATTCGCAGCGGTATACATGGGCATCGGGAGGATGCTTGTTGCACCTTCATCCCCGTCTGACGGTAGTTAATATTCAGAAAAGATTGAGCTTTCTGCCATCAAATGTGGTACATGAATTCTTCTGGTATCATCCGAAGCCACCCAGAGGTTGGTATAGGCGTCCAGTGCAGAGGTGGTCTATCGATACAATGTTGAAACAGAGTACCCTGACTTAATTATGGTAAATGATATAAGAGATGAAGAGGGGGGTTTTGAGCACTTTTATACGTGTGTTAATATTATTTTGTTTAATATTGCAGTAATTTATAGCGAAGTTTGGGATTCCATCTTCCTAGTAAAAGCCTCACAACTAATATAGTGTCATTGTATCAGTTTATGTTTACTCTCTGCCCCTTCCAGAGGTAGTAAGTGGCATTGTATTTTATTTATTGATTATAGCAGTGGCTGATCCAAGAATTTTTTATCGTGGGGTACATATATAATATATATTTACTATATAAAAAAAAAAAAATGTTTGCATTGCAAGTTTGGTGATGACAAAAGGATCTATCGGAAGTATTATACATTTAACAATGAAAAAAAAGAAAAATTAAAATCAAAATATTACTCTCCACACACTATCATAATTTAATGTTTAGATTTTCCTATATGAAATAAGGTTTAATTTCACTTTTAGATTTTCCTATATGAAATAAGGTTTAATTTCACTTTTAGAATAAAATACACTGAATTAATAATTATAATCATCTAGATATGAGTAAAAATTTAATTATATTTAAATCCAATAGATATTATAGTAATAAATAACCAAACAAAATACACAAAATAGTGAATAAATACATAAAATATAATCTAATTTAAGTTAATAGATGCAAATCATCTTATAAATGAGTGAAAATCACCCGTCTAAAAGCTTATGGCCAGATTACTGCTTATGTATCAGAATAAAAGCAAAATAATTTGATTGAATAGTGGGAAAGATCATCACATGGAGCCCCTCTAAAAAAACCTAGGGCAAAAGTTAAATTTGGGAGATGGGAAAAAAATATTGGACTTTCTCATTAATATATTTAATTAATTTAAAAGGCTATGGACTCATGAGCCTGCTCTTTTATCATCAATGTGAGAGACAAGCTCATCTCAGTGAGACCCAAAATATAACTCATCACAAGTCATGTATTGTTTTGCTTAGTCGCGCATTAATTCGCACTTCTCGGAATCAAACCCGCGACCTAAGTCATTTGTCTCACTTAAAGTGAGCACCCCTGGCTTGTGATTAGTTCTAATCTGGATCTCACTGAGATGGCCTGGTCTCTCACAATAAACTTATTTAAAAAAAAAAAAAAACATAAGTCCACTTTATTTAATAATTAAGTTATGGTCGGATCTCACAATGGGATACATGTTCCATCAAGAATGGGTCCATCCTCTCTCTCTCTCTCTCTCTCTCTCTCTCTATATATATATATATATATATATATATGGAGTATATAATACTTAATACAATTTTTTTTGAAAAAAAATTGTGGTTCTTAATTAGACCCCTTCAATACAAATGGATCATGGATTCTAGAATCTAAAATGTTGAAATATCTAGCTTTGCAAATGAGATTAATTGTTTGGTTTAATCTGTTATTAAGTTCCCAACTATATATCAGTGTTCCCACCTTGGCGCCATCTGGGTGCTAATAAATGTGAGTTAGTGGGACGAAGCTGTATTTGGTCTCATTAATCATTTCATGTTTTTTATAAGTAGTACAATAATTCCTAATGATCTATGGTTCCCAAAAAAAATAAAATATACACTGAATAAATTGTAGATTGCAATCCCAAAATTAAATACTCCCAGGATAACAGAGATAAACTCTCAATCAATGTACATAGATACCATTTATTAGGGACAATAACTGCCTAGTTGCACCCAATTAAGTGTACGTATAAATTAAATCTAAAACTAAAATTTTTTGAAGGACCAACTGTGGCCTTTTCAGCAAAATTAAAAATAATCAAGCCCCACTAATTAATACCAAATTACTATACATATATCCATCCATTTACCAACTGTGAATTGAATGTGATTTCCTGGACCATTGATCTTGGATATCTGTCCCCATAATTATCAACAAATGTTACACTATATATAAATATTGGCAGTGTCTAAGACCATGCACAGTTATACTGTTGTTACATTGCATGCTCTTCTTATGGCTCGGAAGAAGGTGAAGTTGGCCTGGATTAGCAATGAATCAGCAAGGAAAGCAACGTTCAAGAAAAGAAGGAAAGGTCTAATGAAGAAGGTGAGAGAGCTGAGTGTTCTGTGTGACGTGAAGGTCTGTGCATTAGTGTATGCACCCAATGAGTCTCAACCAGTGGATGTTTGGCCATCTGAGCCAGAAGCCATGCGTCTTGTTCAGAGGTTCAAGAGCATACCTGAGATGGAGAAGAGCAAGAAGATGATGAACCAAGAGAGTTTCCTTAGACAGCGTATCACCAAGCTACAAGAACAACTCCAGAAGCAGGAGAAGGATAACAGAGAGATGGAAACCAGTGTGTTTTTGTACAGAGCTTTGGCTGCAGGTGGGAGTGTTTTACAGTGCATGAATGTTCAGGATGTCACGTCCCTTGCATGGCTTGTTGAGATGAAGATTAAGGTTGTGCAGGAGAGGCTTGACCTTCTGCTTACCAAGGCTAGAATGCCACTCAAGGTGGAGCAGCAGGAGGTGGAGAAGGTTGTAATCACTGGGACTACAACAGCAGCATCAGCACCGGCACCGGCACTGGCAATGGGTTTGAACCTGGAGGAGTTCCAAGCACAAGATTGGTTCATGAGAGCTATGATGGGCAACCAATACCATCCTCCTCCTCCTCCTCCTGTCAATGCTCCTCCTCCTCCTCCTCCTCCTCATCCTCATCGTCAGGATCAAGGGAATGTTAACATGGCTTCTAGTTTCATGGGAGACCTGGGTCTTAATCTCATGCAGATGCAACAGCCTTATGTTAATGACCATTATGGAGACTCTTTCCTTGACTCTCTCTTCTCCCACTAAAATATAAAGAGAAAACACTGTTTATTTTCTTTTCTTTTTATTTGAGTTTGATTTCTTTTCAATAAAAATAAATGAATAAAATTTGCAATTGTGCTTCCTAGCTTCATTTTTGTTGATGTGTGGATTATGGTTACTGTAAGTTTTCTTCTTGTAATGATTTCCAAACAATGAAGTCAATTTCTTTCACTGATCGATGATATTTCAGAATCAACTTGAAATTTACAAATAAAAAAAAAATTACTACATGTGAATAAGCAAGCTCTTATTTTACTGCATTCAGTGCCTTGTGTTTTTTTTTTTTTTTTTTTTAAGCAAGAGAAACCGACACCCCGTAAGTCCTGCTAGACTACCAAGGACGTGCACAGGCTTTGGCGGAGCAAGTGGGGGTGGGACGCGCACACACGTGGGTGTTGGGACCACCCGCGCACAACCACCACTCACAATTCCCAGAAATATGCCCTCATCCGAGAATTGAACTCTCACCACTCGATGATCGATGAAGAGCTCTATCGGGACCTATATACCAATAGACCGATTGACCATTGAGTGCCTTGTTATCTCTAACATCTTCTATGTATCTTTTATTGTCAGAACTTCCATCAATTGTTGTTCTCTTACATTTGGCCTGTTCCATTCTTATGTCTTTCTGAATTACAGCCTTATTTGTTGTGAAAGTGCCTCAAAACTTTCTTCTGAAATTACAAAGGTAAGTTTTCTTAAGAATAGAACCAAACTGAACCAAGACAAGAAAAACAGAAAAACAAGCACATTCCAGTGCATGCAAACCATATCTACATGCGGCATGCTGTCTTCTCTCAAGATTCTCCCTAAACTTAGAAAGGCTTTCTTCAACTCAATATAAATCTTAGAACTCTTCACAGCCGAAAGCTATACTTTGAACAAATGAAGCATGTCTTCAGGGGATTCTCCTTCAAGAGCAGAAACGAAGAGAAAAGCTTAATGATGCCAGAAAAAGTGGTGCCCAAGGGTTCTTCGCAGTGTTTGTTGGAGAAAGCATGCGGAGGTTTGTAATACCAACGAGATATCTTTAGCTTCCTGTGTTCATTGTTCTTTTGGAGAAGACTGCTGAAAAGCATGGCGCTTCTACCAGGTGGGTGGCCTCAAGATCCCTTGCAATGAAGATGCCTTTGAGGACATCCTGATGACAATGGACATGGATAACCATTGTCCAAGAAGAAGAAGTAGAAGAAGAAGAAGACAAGGCAATCATAAAATACATGCACACATACATATATACATATATATAGATTGATAACTGTAGTAGAGCAGTAGTAGCTTATTTTTAATGAACTTTTGATGACTGACTTTATATATATATATATATATATAACCCACGTTCACATGATTCATAAATATAATGCACTCACCTGCATTTTAGGATCTCTAATCACATGAGTTAAAATACTCAATAATTTGTCCTCACTCATGTTCTCTGTTTTATGTCCTCTGTTTTAACATCTCATATACTTCAACAGTGTTTTTCATTGATGAAGAACACAATTTATCACATTGAAATACAAACAAGTGATAATACAAAAGGAAATATATATCTATAGGCTGCTTTGATTCATAATCCTTCAATGAAAAACAAAAGATCATTTCAACGGCCTTCCTCTTCCAATTACTAACTAGTTATACAAAAGCTCACTCACATTATTAATGAAACCTCAACCTCTAAGCTAATGGCCGGATGTGTGTAGAAACAATCTTAGGAAAGAGAAAAAGAGATGTATATATTTGTAACATTTATATATTGATATATTATCTGTATATTGGTTTGGGAGAGTGGTTGGCATTAGCCAACTCTGCCTCAAGAGAACAGCAGCAAAAGCCTTTCTTGTTCTTCTCCACCACCTTAAGAATGGTTTCAAAAAAGGTAACCTCACATGGTATTCTCAGCACACCTTCTTGCTGGAAACCAAACTCCTCCTCAGCCTCTCTGAGCAACAACTCAAATGCTCTGTGACTCAAGTACTCAGTTGGGATCACAAACCTCCTCATTTCCTCTCCCACACACACTGCAAGGAACCCTTTAGGCACATGATCATGACCACCAGACATCTCTGAAGAGGCACTACTAGTGTCTGAGAAGGACAGTGTCTTCTTCAGGAACTTGATACTCTTCTTGCTGTTGCTTTTTGGTGCAACTGCAAGCTTCTTCCACTTCTTCAGCATTTGCTGCAGCCTCACTATCTCTGTGATCTTGTTGCTGATAGTCTTGTTCTTACCAGCTGAATGATCCATTGAGCTTTTTCTGATCAAGCTGGTTAGCTGGTTAGCTGCTGCTGCTGCTGTTGCAAGTTGCAAAGGGTTGGGTGAGGAGGTTGGAGATAGAGATGGTCAGAATTTAAAGAGGATTGGGTGCATTTGATTAATGACTAGTACTGTCACCATTATTTGTTTAATGACTTTGATTAATCATTCAATTCACTTGTTGGGCTTCTGCTGCAACAACTTTGGGAATCTCAAACTGTTAATCAAGTGTTTCTCATTTCTTTTATAGTGACTTTCATTAAGGACTGAGATTCTATTAAGTAGCTACCCTTTCTCTTTCTCAAGTCTCAAACTTCATCCTGAACTCTGCCTTTTCGAGATGTATGCATCTCATTAATTTTTTTTTAATTTTTTTTCAATGGTACATATTGTAATATGTTAGATTAGTGCCGCGGTGCACCCTCCAGTTTTCCCCTCTAATTTTTGTTGAATGCACATATTTGTTTTAGTCTTATGTTTTATTTCTGGTGACCTCCACATTATTATTATAATTTTTTTTTTGAGAAAGTGAATAAACCACAAGATACATTAAAAAAGCAGAAAGTCACAGTATAAATACAAACATCAGAAGAAAAAGTCCACATCTCCACATCTTCTCTATTGTTTGAAAGTTTTTTTTTTTTGACTTTATTGTATTTTACAATAAATCAATAATTTATCTATTTTTTTTCAAAAAAAAAAATTATGCAAGAAAAAAATAATTCATCTACCCGTGAAACTGAAATAAAATTATTCTCATAAAGTTTGGTATACAAAATATTTTAAGCCTAATATAAAATCTCATGTACAATGGACTATAAACTATAATAAAAAATTTATTGATATAATAAATAGTGAAATAAACCAACTCTGTCAATGCATGTCTCAAGTCTGAATTTTTTTTTTTTTTAAAAAGTCATCATATTATGTAATTGATAACCCGCAGTTAAATATTTATTAGATAGAACACAAATGATATACAATAAAACGAAACTCTGGATCATATTCACACTATGAAATTAATGTTTGAGTTTTGTGGTATCAAATATCAATTGTTCTGTGTGATTGTTCTTTCCCTTTTATTGATGCCATTTTGTAGATTCTATTCAAACAGGATGAACATGGTTGTAGGGACAACATGAGCATCAGTTAGGCTTCATGTAGGACCAGATGAACCCTAACTAAATCCACACAATAAGCCTGAAAATAAATCTCATGTCTATGTTCTGCTGCACAAGATCTGTTCATCAATCTTACAATGTGTTTAATTATTCATCCAACTATTTATTTTCATGCTACAGTATTTACATTTGGATTCTGTTGTTAACTTGAAGACCATCATATCACACCACATCACACTGCATATTCTCAGGTCATTAGAGACCAGACTTGACTGCATCTTAATGCATGTGAACTGCATTTATATTCTATGCCCATCAAATGCGTTATTTATTCATAAAAAAATTCACATTAATGTTCATTGGTTTGTTCCAAACTCTCTAATCATTTGAGTTCTGTTAAGCCTATGTTCATACTCAAGAATCTTAAGTTAGATCCATCTTATGTTTACATAAGTTTTATCTCCAAACACACAATGATAAAAAAAAAAAACAATATTACCTGCTTGGAGGAACCATATATATATATATATATGATTGAAGGTACTCAAGTGGGAGATTTATAATAAGAGAGAGTCATGTGAGAAGTTTAATTTGGTTATATAATATATGTATATATAAAAGGGAGTCTTACCATAAGGTACAACAGAGGACAGTGGGGACTTCAAAAGTTATCATTCTTGAAGCTCTAAAACATCATGTGAATTTCTTAAAGATGATCATTTTATAAGGCCAGTGTTAGACCAAGTAGCATGGTTAGTTATTATAGTTGGGAAAAGTTATTCAAATCTTTTAATTTTATCTTCTGATCTTCTGATCTGATTTGACTGAATTGATTGGAAGTGGTGAGAGCCTAAGAAAGATTATTTACTTTGTAAGTAATCTTTTTAATGCTTCAAGGCAATGCACATGCTCTCTGATTCCACTTGCAAATTTATATATACACGTATGTGCAAAATGTGGGAACTAGAGGCATGTTGTGAGTGTACTTGAGCACATGCATGGGCACATGAGTTTATAGACAGTAACCAATGTAATGAATGGCACATTCATGTATTCTTAAGCATGTTTATCATATCTTTCTCCAAATCTTCATCACTGCCATCTTGTTCTTTTTTTAATTTTCTTCCGATATTAATTGTTCTTCTTTTGTGAATAATGTTTACTTTTCTTAGTAAATGGTAAATAGAATAGTTAGATATAAAGGACTGTTGTTTTTTTAATGTAAAGATAGACCATTTCATGACTTATTTTTTAAAACGAATATATATTTTTTTAAAGTAAACAACATTCATTAAAAGAAACCAATTACACAAAAACAAAAGAATACAATATTGCATAGAAGCATTGAGATGTCAGGGATAAAAAAAAAATATAAAAAATCATAAGAAGTAATATGGAATCTTTTAGCTATCGTCAATATTGGTAAACTGATTAAGTACTGGGTCAGGGACAAGAGAATACATGAAGTTGAAGCTCCACTTGATAACTAATATGGATTCCTCCTCTTTAGCACGTTTGGCTATAGGGGCTTCTGTAAGAGGATTATTGAACACTATATCATGAAGCTCCTCTGATCTTTTTATATAGGTTATGTTTAATTTATAATAATAATTGATCTATTAATTTTTTTTTTCAATAAATAAAATAAGTAAAAAGGAAGAAACATATTCATCAGGGTAGATTCATCATGTTAAAACTTTAAGATAGTACTAAACATCTTCTCTATTAATGCATTAATGTCCCATTCCTATATAATGTAAAGCATCATTTATCATTGAGACACAAAATGTCTGGCTTTCAACAATGCCGTAACTCAACTACATACTGTGAAAATATAGGGAACTCCATTTGTGTAAGTCCATCTTATTTATAGCTGCCTGTTTGTCCTTATAGCCTCACAGATATAACCCAATTAATTAATTTCTGAATAAGATTATCATCTTGTTATCAATTTATTAAATATATTATACCACTCTTGTTAATTGTTAATGCAGAGCCACTAGTACCAAACTCAGCAACTTGCATGGTTGCACAGGCCACCATGAATGATTATCATATATATATATATATATATCAATATATGGATATGTTATATTATATGAGATACCATAAACAGTAAAGTCATCAAATTTGGTATATATCATTGTCAAATCTCACATCAGTTCCTAATTTTAGTTTCCACAGGAATCAGAAAAATCATAATAATGTCATTTAAGGTTGAATCCTTGTTGACATTATGACATTATATAAACACACACACACACACACACACACATATATATATATATATATAATAAAGATCATTTATTACAAACAACCCATTCATTCATTCATTACTTACCCACCAAAACCACTAGCCCATATAAAGGTCAAAACTATCATAACACCGAATCATAAGCTCCACTAATTAATCACCCTCTTCAGGCACCTTACGGCAAGAGAATTAAGCCCATAAAACTTCCTTTCATAACAAATAAGTGGAGTATGATTATTCCAAGAATATCCATTGACCTCCCTTTTTTTTTCTAATTTTTAAAAGAAAGCATGGATGATCCACCTAAAACATTTAGAAAAGTGAGTACAAATACAAAGATAATGACCAGATAAAAATCATCATAGTAAAACTGGAATACACTTAAACCATAAAACAATGATGAGACATTTCTACAAAAGAAAGTGGGTCAAGATTTAGAGAATGTGAGTGTGACAATATGATTTCCAGGAGGAGATTACTTCCATAAAAGATGATTAAGCCATGGTTATTCTCTTAGATCAAGTTTCCGGTCGGTATCATCCCCTAATCCACTATTGATCTTCCTATATAATTTTTAATTTAAATTAAATAAATATATTTTTACTTGTGTTTTTTATTTTTGGTAATGGTTATTTATTTCAGTGTGTGCATGTACTTTTCTTTTAATGCTACTGTTGGATGTTTATTTTTATTTGTTTATTTAATAAATCAGTGATTTATATATTTTTATTAAAATAAATAAATAAATAAATAACTCCTCTCGATCAGAAGAGTCACCTATTATTTTAAATTTTAAATTTTTTATAAAAATAAATAATTCATAGTTTATTGAAAAAAAAAAAAACATTACACCTTAAAAAATCTTGAGATGGCCAAACAATAAAATACATTAATAAGGTGGTGTGTGTGTGTATATAAATGTACGATGGGCATGCATCTCTATCAGAATGCAACGTGGCTTGCATATGCAATTATGCAACGCATGATAAACAGTTATAACGCACTGAAAGACCTGTGTAACGTTTTGTGCAACGAAGTGGGGCCAAAGAGTGTTCCCTGAACACAGCATTATTCCATGTACCAATTTAAATGCACATGTTCATGATGCATCACATACCAGAACATAAACAAACCGAGTCAGATCAGGACTTGAGATCAATATATATTATTTATTATTAGTTAAAATGGGACTTGATTAATTAATTAATTAATTGAGCATGCACTAGCTAGCTAACCTGATGATGTGAACCTCACTAAATAGACCAAACTTTTCATTGTCTTCTTTGCCCGAGTCCAACATCCTCAAAAGAAAGTTGGAAAGTCCACACCATGGAACTGGCCGACAACTGTGCTCATCCTAGTAACCTTTAATTTCTTATTGGAAACCCCATTTCAACACTTAACTTTGATTAATTTCATCCAAATATATCTCCTCGTTCATTGATATTAACAAACATTACAACAATAAAAAACAAATAACCAAAAGAGTTAAACAAGAGAGTGAATAATTAATACATAGGGTAGTGAACAGATACATAAAGAGTGGCGATCTGCATAGCAAGGGAGTTAGGATAAAATGAGAAACAAAGAGAGTGCCGATAAGAGGAAGACTTGAATGACAAGCAAAAATTTCACTTCGTACTAGATAATTGGTAGAGAGTGAACCCTAGTACTGGATACTATGTAAACATTGTAAAATTTTTGTATTAGTATTATTTACCAATTATTTATTAAGTTTTCTGTAAGAAGTCGAATTCTTCGCTCCTCAAAAATTACAAAACAAAAAAAATTTATCATTATCAGATCATAGTTCCTAATAAACGATCATGAACTCACAAGATATATAAGTCCTATATATATATTATCCACTCCACATAATAAATTTTTAGAAATCATTAAGTTACTGTAACTGATGTGCAATTATGTTTATATGTCATTTCGATAACTATTTTATGAACCGAACTTGTCGTCTTTATTATAAAATATTTGTCCTCCAATTTTACAAACTAAATGTCACTGCATGCACATAATAGTAAAATTTTTATTTTATTCACTTATCGTCAGCTAGTAAACTTCAGCAGCTATAAATTAGTTTCATCAACTATCAATGGAATATAAATTATACTGAGACGGATAAGAAATTGAAGTGGGATGATTTATCTTGAGGTTATGCATGGGACCTACCATTTTCATAAATTGCATGGTGAGTTGCCTCGTCAGAATCACACTATCCATCATTTCCAACAAAACCGTCAAGTACCTCTCCAAGCACAAACAAACACAAACATGCACACAATCCACACACTAAAAGAAGACTACTTTATATATTTCAAAGGCGTTTTCTTGCAAAAGCTAACAATTAATAATATATGTATACGTATATATATATATATATATGGTAAGCAACAATAAATTATCATAATATTTGCATGCTAATAATATCTTATATCTTGTGCTGCTTGACACCTTTGCTTGTAGCTCTGAAAGACTGAAACACGTCCCTTCCCAATTACACACTCTATAAATAGGCCTGAACTGATTGTGTTAATTTGTGTGTTGAGGTAGTGTACATCTTTCTCTTCTATCTATATACTCTACAGAGAAAGAAAGAAACAAAGAAGATGGAATGGAGAAAGAGTTACTTAGATTTAACACTGGTTCCATTGGGTATTCTGTTCTCCCTCTTGTACCATGCATGGCTCTGGCACAAGGTCAGATCACAACCACTTGATACAATCATTGGTATTAATTCTGCTGGAAGACGTCTCTGGGTCCTTGCAATGTTCAAGGTAATTAATTTTCTTTTCATTCATATCTTCTTAATTGATCATGCATGCTTAATGAACAAAACTTCATCTCTCTCAGTTTCATGCTAATGAAAAAACAATAAAAAAAGAAGAGTAAAGTGCATGATGAATTTAAGGCATTCTGTTACAGGAACGGTTTCCATTCAAGAAGAAGAAAGGCTGTGAATGATATAAACATATAACTGTTTTTTTCTATTAATGATATCATGAGTTCCACATTTTAAAACTATTTTTTTAAGTCCCAAGAGTCCAAGATAGTGCATGTGTTTATAATAATATAAGCAAAAAATTCCATTAAAGCATTTGTATCCTCCTATAATATATTACCAAAACCTTCTTTCCATTTCATTGGTTACCTACCTACAAAACTATATATTAATTATAATGCATCAGTGGCTAATCCACTTTCAAATTTTCTAAAACAACACAAAGAAAAAGGAAAAACAGTGCCATAAAAAGTAAGCATGTCTTAATATTGCAATCTATATCAGCTTCCATAAAGCAAAGGTGGATCTGTACATCTAATTAGCTTTCTTTATATATATATATATATACGTGTTCTTTCTTTCTTTATTCGTTTGACTTTAAAATTTAAAATATTAATTTTGATCATTAAGTCTTCAAATTTTTTTTTAAAAGAGTTTGTAGACTAAAATGGTTTGTGTTCATTGATGAAGGATAATGAGAAGAAGAACATCCTGGCGGTGCAAACAATACGGAACGCCATAATGGGTTCAACGTTAATGGCGACAACATCCATCCTGCTGAGCTCCGGGCTGGCGGCCATCATCAGCAGCACGTACAGTGTGAAGCAGCCTATCGGAGACTCGGTATACGGTGCACACGGCGAGGTGGTGGTGGCTATGAAATACGTTGTACTGCTGCTCTTCTTCCTCTTGGCCTTTCTCTGCTACTCTCTTTCCATTAGGTTCATGAATCAGGTTAACTTTTTGATCAACGTGCCACTTGGTGACATGTGTCCAGTGAGCACTGAGTACGTTACAGAGCTGCTGGAGAGAGGGTTCATGCTGAACACCATGGGAAACAGGCTCTTCTATGCTGCAATGCCTCTTCTTCTTTGGATTTTTGGGCCTGTTTTGGTCTTTCTATCTTCTGCAACCATGGTTCCTATTTTGTATAATCTTGATGTTGTGTATGGGAAGGGAAAGGGAAAGGGAAAGGGAGAGGGAAAGGGAAGTATGGTGGGGGATGGACATGGCTTCATGCAAGCCTAACAAAGTCATGGTCATGGAGGTTACTTGTAAGTGGTGGTGGTGGTGGTGGATGTCATTAGATTATAAATGTCTAGCTGGTTAATGCTGATGCTGTTTTTGTTATATGAAAAACTTGAGTTGTTGCTTCTTGACATGGAATATATATAAAGATCCCTTTGAAGCTTGAACTAGTTGTGGTGATTGGAGTAGTGTGGTTGTGGATTCATATATATAGCTAGTTTTAATTAAGGTGATTGCATGTGCCCTTTGTTCATAGGCAAAATCCAATTAATTATTTTCCAAGTGAGCGCCTCTTCTTCTTTGGATTTTTGGGCCTGTTTTGGTCTTTCTATCTTCTGCAACCATGGTTCCTATTTTGTATAATCTTGATGTTGTGTATGGGAAGGGAAAGGGAAAGGGAGAGGGAAAGGGAAGTATGGTGGGGGATGGACATGGCTTCATGCAAGCCTAACAAAGTCATGGTCATGGAGGTTACTTGTAAGTGGTGGTGGTGGTGGTGGATGTCATTAGATTATAAATGTCTAGCTGGTTAATGCTGATGCTGTTTTTGTTATATGAAAAACTTGAGTTGCTGCTTCTTGACATGGAATATATATAAAGATCCCTTTGAAGCTTGAACTAGTTGTGGTGATTGGAGTAGTGTGGTTGTGGATTCATATATATAGCTAGTTTTAATTAAGGTGATTGCATGTGCCCTTTGTTCATAGGCAAAATCCAATTAATTATTTTCCAAGTGAGCTCACACATTTACGGTTTAAATCATAGACAGGAATAGATATGGAGCACACTCGCAAACTCAATAACATCTTACTCTTGCTTTGTATAAATTTCAATTTCAGGATCTCTTCGAAAAGAAAACCTTATGCAAAAGATCCGATACCAACACCAAGCAGCCATTGCTACTTGAAAGTATACATATATTGTTCAGCTCCATTGTGCCTGCCACTGTTAAAGTGCTCATTGTGGCTCAAATCACACTTTTTTGTACCTTAGATTGGGCCTAGCAGTTTTCTGTGGCCCAGCTCTTACGAGTTTCTTTATCATATATATATATATATATATACTTCCCAAATTCTTAATTCATTTCCATTTCCTTATACCTTTCTCTTTGATATTAACATTCCCCTTATCCGGGGCTCTAAATTAAGCATGGTCCACTATGAGTCATGGCATTGCAACTTGGATGTCTCATTGGATTCATAGAATATCTGAAGAGTAAATGGATTGATCTCTCCACCAAGTGGGGGCAGTGGAGCCAAGAGAATATGGGATGAAAAAGTTATTTCATTCATTGTTGTGTTTTCAATACACAAGATTATAAGTTTATTTATAAATAATTATTTTAAAATTATAATTAACGGCATATCAGTTATATTAGAAAATTACACTTAAGAAGAATATTTCGTAAGGCAATTATAATTTAAAAATATGTAATCAATTTTTTTAAAAAATAAAAATAAATTATTTTAGAATATTATTTTGTGATATCATCCCTCGCCAACCTCATGGGTGAAACAACTATAAACTTGTCACAAAGCCATCAAAAGAATGTGGCAACCAAAGCTTTGGTCATGACATCAACAATTTATATGGAAGTAGAGTTGTGTAACGGACAAAGCTTTCATAGTGACTAGATGACAAACAAAAAATGTAGTGATTTCCATGTGCTTCATTTAAACATGTGAAAAATGAGATTTACAGTTAGAAAAGTAACATCAGGATCATTACACCATAAAGTAAGTCTAATATTGGATAAACCAATTTTACCAAGTACTGAAATCATCCAACAAAATTCAGTAACAACAAAGGCAATGCTCCTATATTCAGCTTTGTGTTAGAATAAGTAACAAATGATTGTTTCTTGGCACTCCACGAAATAGGGCTAAAGTTAAACAAAATATAATAGGCAGCTAAGCGATAATCATTGTGGCAGTTAACCCAGTTATCATCAAATATGCAAGGTTAAATGCATGCCATGAGCGGGTGTAGATTGTGAGTATGATAAAATCCATTTAATGATAGTCTAGTGAGAATGTTGATAGCGCAATGATGGAATTGTGATATTTTGTTTATGGCAAGTTGTATGTCAGGGCAAGCAAGATATAGGTATTGAAGAGCACCAATATTGATGCTATGGTATTCAACATGATTAGAGAAAGAGGAATTACATGATTTTTAGATTGCAATAGGATTGAGATAATAGGTGTAGACATCAGTTAATGTACATACATGTCAAGGTGTGTACAAGAAAGAGGGTTGACAATATACTTGGTATGCACGAGGAGTAGTCCAAGAGTTGTCGTCGTAGCCTTAATGACAAAGAAGTAATGAATAAGATCAAGTCTTGTAAGGTGTCCAATCCTTGTTTGAAGCTCCTGAACATATGTATAACTCAAAATTAAGTTGTGCATGAATTACTGTAGCAATCATGTGGGTCACATGCAATCCGCATAAGGTTTCCCGAAAGCAGCTACATGAAGTAGTATTGCAGCAAGTGATACTATAGCAGCCGGAAGAGACCAACAAGATGCCCGTATAGAGTTTAGGAAAAATATCATATGGACAGCATACGGCCCACATGGAACCTATATGGGTACTGTAGCAGCACGAAAGATTACTTAACTCTATTTTCTCTTCGATCTACAGTGCATTCGTAGAGATTTTGAGAGAGGATAGAAAGGAAAGAAGGTTTGTGGGCTAGATCTTCAAAATCCATCAAAGGGGAATGTTTGGAGACATTCTAGAGATTCGGATCTGAGCTTGAGAGCTCTAAAAAGAAGAGAAGGTACATTTGTGCTCTTCTTCTTCATTCTTGTAAATTAACCTAAGGTAGGGCTTGCTGGAATGTAGGAAGTGTTAGTGTTTAAGCAATGGAAACAGAAGAAGGTTTTTGTGGATAGTTGTACTGAAGCCTTCTACTACTTGGCTTGACATTCAAAATAACAATGTGCTGAATATAAAGATACAAGATAATAAATGCATGCCGACATGGCAGCAACAAAAGCAAAGAGATAAACGGCGTTGAAAAGTAAACATCCAATCGCAGACAAGTTCTGTGTTGTTCCATCTAATCACGCGTGACTTCTTCATGCTGCGTGAATAGCTACGACCACTGAGGTCCACCCTCATAGCCTCTGAGTACATACATCAACAGCCTCCCTTACTCAGAGTTTCTTCAACCCCAGTGCTCCTCGAAAATATTCATGCTTGTAATTCGGTAGCGCCTTTGTGAATACATCTGTCAGCTGCTCATTAGTATTGCAATGTAGTATCTTTATGATCCCATCACTCACAAGGTCTCGTATAATCAAATGGAAGCGAGTATCGATATGCTTTGTACGCCCGTGCATGGTTGGGTTACAAGCAATGGAGATTGCCAACATATTGTTACAGTAAATGACACTGGGGTTCACTTGTTTTTCACCTAGTTCCTCAAGAAGACGACGAATCCACACACCTTCACATGCAGCTGATGTTACCGAAACATACTCTGCTTCTGTACTTGATAAAGTTGTAATTTGCTGCTTCTTCGAGCACCATGCCACAGCTGCAGAGCCAAGAAAGAATACCCATCCTGTAGTACTCCGTCTATCATCCGTTGAACCTCCCCAGTCGCTGTCCGAAAACCCAACAAGGTTGAATTGTTCATTTCGAACGTAGTGTAATCCATATTCTGTCGTGCAGGCCAAGTAATGCAATATTCTCTTAACCGCACCGAGATGATGCATCGTGGGAGAGTGCATAAATCGTGAGACTACCCCCACAGCATACATCAAGTCTGGTCTTGTTCGAGTGAGAAACAACAGCCCACCAACAAGCTTCCTATATCTTGTTTGATCTGCATTTCCGGAGCTGTCCATCTGATGTAGTTTTTCATTGATGTTCATTAGGCTAGCAATTGATTTGCAATTAATCATCCCTGCTCGTCTTAACAGGTCCTCCACATACTTTTGTTGAGTCACAAACAGGGATCCTTTGCTTTGTTTTACTTCCAAACCCAGAAAATACTTTAGTTGCCCCATATCTGACATTTGAACTCAACTAGCATTTCATCTGAAGAACTCATATAAATAATGTCGTCTACGTACAAGCAAAGCATAAGAACATCATAACTTCCTTGATGCTTTACGTAGACTGTTGGTTCGTTAAGACTGCGCTTGAACCCAATTTGATGGAAGTGATGATCAATACGACTGTACCATGCCCTTGGCGCTTGTCGAAGACCGTACAATGCCTTCCGAAGTCTGTATACATGCTTCTCTTTTCCATTAATGATGAAACCTTCGGGTTGTGATACGTACACTTCCTCTTTCAGTTCACCATTCAAGAAGGCCGTTTTTACTTCGAGTTGATAAATACACCATTCTTTCTGAGCTCCAATAGCAAAGAATAGTCTGATAGTTTCTATTCTAGCCACCGGAGAGTAGACTTCATCGACGTCGATCCCTTCTATCTGCGAGTATCCCTTCGCTACTAATCTTGCCTTCTTTCTCAATAACGACCAATCTGGGTTAAATTTAGATTTATATATCCATTTTAACCCGATGATATGCTTTTCTTCTGGTGGTTGAGTGAGTTCCCAAGTATCATTCTTTTGTATATATGGCCATTAATTCTTCCTTCATCGCTGTAACCCAGCTGCTGTCCTTCATTGCATCTTTGTATTGAACAGTATCTGCAGTGACTAATGCAAATGAGCAGTCATTGTAAATGTCACTTAAATCTCTATACCTTACTGGACTTTCAGCTTCTTCTGTTGCTTCGTTCTGCATGCTTGGAGAGAATGAATTAATAAGTTGGTCGTGATCCAACCATTCATCCAAAGGATCTGAAGGTTCACAATTGTTAGTTTATATATCATCTGATTCCCTTTCCAAGTCAGCAGTGGGCGTGCAATTTTGAGCATCCGAGTCACTAGTCTTCTCCCAATCCCAGCGCCGATTTTCAAAAAAAATGGACATCTCGGCTGACGAGTACTTTCTTCGTGTCAAGGTCAAGTATTTTTTAAGCCTTCGACTCCTCACAGTAACCAATGAAGACTCCCCTTTGCGATCTCGCGTCAAGCTTCTTCCTTGCTTGAGGATCAATGATAGCACAAACCAAACACCCAAAAACCTTGAAATGGTCCACCCGTGGCTTCATCTTGGTCAATGCTTCATAGGGTGTTAACTTCTCCAGAGCACTCGTCGGTGATCGATTTAAGATGTAGACAGCGGTGGCAACCGCTTCCGCCCATAGTTCCTTCGGAGTCTTGAGTTCCTGCAGCATTGTATGGGCCATCTCCATCACCGTTCTATTCTTCCGTTCGGCGACGCCATTTTGTTGAGGTGAGTACAATGCAGTGAATTGTTGCTTAATTCCGGTGAGGTTGCAGAAGTTCTTGAACTCCCGTGAGGTGAACTCTCCACCATGGTCTGTTAGAAGGGACTTTAGTGACGTTGACAGTTGCTTCTCAGTTTGAAGCTTGAAGGTCTTAAAGTGTTGCAAAGCTTCAGACTTTCTTTGAAGAAAGAATACCCAACTGTGCCGTGAATAATCGTCAGTCAACAAAAGAAAATACAAGTTACCTCCAAGAGACAATGTTTGCATTGGTCCCACAATGTCACCATGGACGAGTTCCAATGGTGCTGATACTCTTCATGCTTGTCCTTCGGGGTACATCAACCTTGTTTGCTTTCCCAAAGAGCAGCTTTCACATGGTTCTAGTGTTGTGATGGTGGGAATTCCATGTACTAGCTGGTTCTGAGATAAATTCTGCAAACACCTCAGATTTAGGTGCCCATACCTCTTGTGCCAGAGGTCCGCGATGTCTTCTTCTCCTTGTACTATATGAGCACAGCCAATATCTCCTGCACCAAGAGGAAAGAGTCGGTGTGGTGTCATATCTACTCTCACCAGTTGAATGTTTGATTGACCATCTTTAATCACGCAGCCACTGTTTGAGAATTCAACTTTGTAACCAGCTGACATTAGTTGTCCCACGCTTAATAAGTTGTGTGCTAGATCAGGAACAAACTGAACATTTGTTAGTAGATTTGTCTTCCCTGATCCTGTCTGAAGTGCAACTGACCCTATTCCGGCAACCTGAAAAGCTTTCCCATCTCCTTACCTGATATATTGAGGAGGTGTTTCTTCTATGTTTACAAATAAACTTCTATTCCCCGACATGTGGTTGGAACAACCACTGTCGATGAGCCACGTACCTCCACACTCCTTCTTAGATTCAGAGCTGGACATGAAGAGCAGCCCTTCTCCTTCACCTTCTTTAATTTCTTCTGTTACATTTGCCTCCTTTGCCTTGTACCAACACTGAGCTTTTACATGGCCGAATTTCTTGCATACATAACAATGCACACCTCTTCGTTGTTGGCAATCCTCATTGGGATTGCTCGTTTCCATGTTCCTCCCACGTCCGCGACCCTGTCCTCTGCCTCTGATGAAGCCGCGACAGTGTCCTCGACCTCCTCGGTGGCTTTGCACTCCTGAGGGTGTGCTTCTTACATGGAGAGCTCTCTCTTCATCTTGCTCACCTGTGATGTTTACGATGGACTCATGGCTTTTCAAGGATCCACTAAGCTGATCAACAGTAAGTGTGGCAAGATTTTTTGCTTCTATTATCGAGTGTACCACCTATGAGAATCTCGGAGACAAGCTTCTTAGAATCTTGGTCACCACTGCCTTCTGTGGGAGCTCCTCTCCCATCATCCAGATCCGATAAACCACATCTAGGACCCTGCTAACAAAGTCATGAACATTCTCACCTGACTTCATTTTTACCGCATCGAACTCCCGGTGAAGAGAGTGCAACTTGACAGTGTTTGTGTCTGAATCTCCTTGGAACTCTGTCTTGATAATGTCCCAAGCCTCCTTGGATGTCTTGGCCTCTGAGATCCTTATGAGAACTCGTGGATCAAGGGCCTGTTGAATAAGGAAGAGAGCTTTCGCATCCTTCTTTACACTCTCATTAATTCGAGTTCCATCTCCCTCCTCACTGAAACCCTTTTCAACAAGGTTCCATAAGTCCTTTGATCGAAACATCGTCTTCATCATCAAGCTCCATAGGTTATAGTTTTCTCCAGCGAAAAATGGTACATTAGCCTCTCTTACGGATGAAGAAGAACTTGCCATTTCCTATTCTCTGATACCACTGTTAGTGTTTAAGCAATGGAAACAGAAGAAGGTTTTTGTGCATAGTTGTACTGAAGCCTTCTACTACTTGGCTTGACATTCAAAATAACAACGTGCTGAATATAAAGATAAAAGATAATAAATGCATGCCGACATGGCAGCAACAAAAGCAAAGAGATAAACGGCGTTGAAAAGTAAACATCCAATCGCAGACAAGTTCTATGTTGTTCCATCTAATCACGCGTGACTTCTTCATGCTGCGTGAATAGCTACGACCACTAAGGTCCACCCTCATAGCCTCTGAGTACATACATCAACAGGAAGTTGGGCAGGGCAAATTGTTTTTGTTCTTGTTGTAAGTTTTTCATTGCTCAAAGAAGGCATGCTGTGGATTGTATGTTTCAATTTGCTAGATTAAGCTAGTTTGTAGCTTAAGGGTGAAGAAGAACATTGTAGCTACTTCTCATACAACTTGAATACTCTAGGTCCTTGTGGTTTTTCTCTTTATAGTCCCACAAGAACTTTTGTTCCCGAAAATGTGCATTGGTGTTTGAATGCAAATCTTGATAATTTGATTATGATCCTTAGGTCGAATAGTGTTGACTGCCAGGAATTATCCATTGTTACCCCAGCTCCTCAACAAGTCTTAATTTTATAGAAAAAGTGGTATTAATTAAGGTCATATATAAAAAATAAAATGAAGACAAATGAAGAATTAATAGCAAGAATGTGATCCACGTAAACCAAGATAAAGATAATATGAAATACAGTGAATTGCATGACGAATGAAATATCAGCTTTGGAAAAAGCAAAGTTGAGATTCTCACGTTTTTCACTCATGCGTGCAATAAAACTAAGCATTGGAGGCTTGCTTTAGGCCATGAAATGTTTTGGGAAGATGTCAGAACATGAAAATTGGTTCTTGAACATTTTCGTTAAAAAAAAGGTATAAACTGGATGATGAGAATCATTAAAACCATGAACATTTTCGTTAAAAGCAAACATGCATGATATGGACGGTACGTGGTGGGTTGGACAACAACATTGAATGAATCAGTGTAGTATATATATATATATATATATTTTGAAAAATCCATTATATCCAATAATATTCGCATTGGGTGGTGGACGTGGAGTAATGAAAAGGTTTGATTTCGATGAACAAAGTGAGTTACAAGGGAAAGCATGATAGTCATTCAGATAATTAAGAAATCAAATCTTGATTAATTGAATGATCTAAATTCACCTATCCAGAGATAACCATGCTATATATGTGTAATGCACTGGTGAGTGCCTAAATTCCCTTGTCATAATCCAGCAGAAAGTGAAATATGAATGAGGTCCATATATATGGAAAAATTTGATGCTCCGGTGGCTTAGCCAGAGTGGTCAGATAAAACTTAAAGCCAGAAGATGGCGAACCTTGCAAGGCATATATGCATATGATAATACACCTGCTTTCTATTAATTCATAAATCCTGAAACAGTTTATATGCATGCATGATCATTATATATATATATAAACCACCTCTTTCTTTCTTTCTTTGTTTCTGTTTAGGAATGTTAATTAAAGAAAAGCAATTAACAAAAAGAAAGAAAGAAAGAAAGAAAAGGTTTTATGGTGCAGTTCTAAGTGTTGAGAGGAGAGAAAAAACAAGAAAAGAGTGAAAAAGATGTGCGGTGAGGGTGTACCGTGGGCGGTGGAGTGTTACCGAATAACGACAAAATAAAATACATAAATACAATAGTCCGTTACTTTCATGGGTTATCGCTTTCACATGCAGCGTCATCATCCTCTCCTCCTCCTCCGCCCTTCTTTTTTGTTTTTTTTTTACTCACAAATAATGTGTGCGAATCCGAATCAGACCTCCATATGCCCTCTCCCACATTCCCATAACACCCTCCCTTTCCCTCCCTTATTACCTTACCAAGCCACTTTTAAGATGTTTTATTTTATTTATTTATTTATAAAATAAATAAATCTCGTTTCATTGAGAAATAATATATATATATATATATATATATATATATATATATATATATATATATATAACCTTCCTAACTCATTTCTTTTATAAAAAAAAAATTAAGAGTTTGACTCCTTAGATAACAATAGTTGAGAATTATATTTAACTTATATTTATAAAAAAACAAAATAGATAAGTGAGAATAAAAAAATATCATTATTTGTATTTAATAATATTCAATTTTTTAAAATAGAATTTTCTGATTATTATTCATTAATATTATTTTATGGGTACTAAAATTATTTTTATTATTTTAATAAAATGTGGTTCATTTATGCCAGGATCACACATAAACATAGAGTTAATCTTGTAATATACATGTACGTTTACTTTCCATTGAATGGAACCATGTGGAGGTTCAAATCCATCTTAATAGTTTAGGCATGAACACATCTGCAATAATAAATTTACTAAAAAAAAATAAAAAGAAAAACATTTATTAAATCAACATAATTGGAAGTGGAGTGCCTTGTCAGTGGCATTCATGTAAAAAAGATTGAAAGGAAGGGGCCTTAAAAGGAAAGCCCATCACTTTCTGCCACCTGCTTCGCTTTGTTCTTTTCCCAGTCGCTTTTGGACGGGAGAAAATTAATCGAGAGATGCGAGATCGGAGGAACTCCAGTTCCGCCGACGAAGCATCGCGGAAACCTTCTCCAGAATCGCTAACGACGCCATGAAGAGGAACGGCTCTGAGTGGGATCTAGAGGACCTCTTTCGCCAGGACGACGGCGCAGGCGCCGGAGTTTATTTTGAGGACGACTTCTCCACTGCCGCCGATTTGAGCTTCCCCTCCGTTCGGGTGAGTTATTTGCTGTTAATCTATTGATATTGTATCAGCATCATCATCATCATCACCAACTCGTCCGCTTTTGAAAGTGATGATTTTTAGGGTGGAATACTGGAAAAAGTTGTGATCTTTATGTTTATGAGTGGCAACTTGATCTGATGGTTTATTTGGTTGTTTGTAGGTGGACAATATGAGCAGCAAGACAGTGGGGATTGGTGATTCTATGGCAGGAAGTCAGATGTTGTCTCAGCCCCTCAAGACTTTCAAGCAAGCCAAATTATCTCCGACTATGGAAACCCAATCATCCGTGTGTGGTATGCGTGTCTCCTTTTTCTTTCTCTTTAATCAGGTTGACCTTTGTTTCGTGTTGTCTTTCTTTGTGAGTTATGATTTTGAAGCACTGAGAACATTTGGATACTTTGTTGGGTAAAATAAGCTGAAAGGATTTATCACTGTATGTTTTCATTCATGCGGTAGGGGAAAACTGGCTTATGTTAATTTTATAAGAAAAAAAAAGCTTGAAATTTTGACAAAAATCCATTAAAAAATCTTGACTACTTATGTTCATAATAGAAGAAAAAAATGAATGGACTAATATGAGTGATGATTCTTATCCCTCTAGGAGTTGTTGATGACAAAATGATTATGGGACAGTAAAACAGAAATTAATGCAAATTCTTGTTAAGAAGAATAGGATATTATGTGTAATTGTGAACATCGCTGAAGTGGTGGACAGTAGTCATCATGCATGCTTATCTAATCAGTATCCTCTTTATGGATGATTGTGTTGAGAATAGTTGCAAAAAAGTAAGGCAAATGACAAAGCAAACAAGTAAGACAAATTATGAAGTTCAGAGTCGGAACTATTCTCTTAATCTGGCAAGATGTTAGTTGACTAATATTCTGCCCAAAGCATAAATTCAATTGCTTGAATGCTATTAACTCAAGTATTTCTGAAATCTGAGCAAATTAATTGTCTTTGACTGCATAAATATGCTCTTCATTTGCAACATCTGCCTTGCTGTGAGTACTGACACAGGGACATCTTGGATTCATGGAATTTGTTACAGCTAGCAGCCCAACGAGCTCATTAAAGCCTAAAGGTCATGACTATCAGGCCCTTGGAGGTACAAGTGGTTCAGAGCAGTCAGATGATGAATCACAGGAAATGGAACAGAGTACAAACAAGAGTGACATAAAACGAATGAGAAGGTAATTTTTATATGCTTCTAGTTGCTGTAAATGCTGAAAGACACAAACAACAAGATGCACCTAGAGCAAAGGATATTTCTTTTACTTATGAACACCCCTTTATCGTATTTAACAGAGTTTGAAATATTATTTATGAGCCTACTATGTGAAGAAACTTTCTCTTGACGATAAGTGTTCCCATCTAACTGAAACTTTATAAGATCCAAGCAAGTGAAAAAAAAAACAAAAGAAGAGATATCAGATGCATTAAGGTGGATTACTGGATTACAGAGCACACATAGACCGTAATAGGTATTAGACTTCTTTTGGAAATCCCACCAGTCCTTTTCTAATCATGGATGCTTATGAATCCTCAAAAACAACATGACCACTTATATGCGTCGCCAGTACTTTTCAATTACATGGCATTTGAATGCTAAAGGGTTGCTTGAGTATCTCATGCTCATATGTGTCTGCACGTGTGTGTTGATCACCATCTAAAAGCCAATATTCATTTCCTTTTCATTGTTATTACTTATAAGGATGGTGTCCAACCGAGAATCTGCTAGAAGATCAAGGAAGAGAAAGCAGGCCCACTTGGCAGATCTTGAGCTACAGGTAATTATATATATAATGATTAATCCAAGCAATAGTGTATTGATGTTGTTATTTACTCATCTGCTGAATCAACCAGGTTGATCAACTAAGAGAAGAGAATTCCTCTTTGTATAAGCAACTAACAGACGCCAATCAACAATTTGGGGAAGCTGTGACAGATCACCGTGTGCTCAAGTCTGACGTGGAAGCACTGCGGGTAAAGGTATGTAATTTTTTGTGTATGTTAATTCCTGTTCCCTCCATTCCTACCAGATTGATGACCACATTTAATTATCAATTGTGGACATTCCTTTCAAAATGTTGTTACTGTGGATTCTTTGTTGTTTTCTCATCACTGCACGTCGGCAAGCATAACCTCATGAGCATAAGTTTTCAAGAAACAGATGAATGTCGGAAGTTGTCTAAGTGCTTTTGGATTACGGTTTGGTTGCAGGTCAAGATGGCTGAAGATATGGTAGCTCGAGGTTCCTTGCCATGCAGCATGGACCATCTCCTGCAAAACCAACTGGGATTGGTTCAGATGTTAAACACAAGGCAGCCATGCCGAGCAGCAGAAGTGCTGCCAACAATGCTAGTTCCTGGAGACGATGTTTTCAATAACATTGGCATCCCAGCAGATGGTCAGGTCCAGAACATGGGAATGCAAAACCGAGAAGCCAAGGATGGACTGAATCAGAGCATTACTGGCTTGGATGACCTGCAGAGCAGGATCTCCGGCGGCGAAGTAACAAGCTGTGTGACGGATGTTTGGCCATGGGACTCTCACACACTCTCCATTTCCAAACAAATCTAGTGAAGGAAATAGTCTAAGAAATCATTGCCATGGCATACGGGTTATGAGCATGCTTATTGTAGTTTGTTGTTTGATTATTATGTGGTTTTGTTTCCTCTTTTCAGCACTTAACATGAAATAAACACCTACCAAAGTACTGGTGTGTGCTTCGTCTTTGTTTAGTATGTGTTGTTGTGGTAGCGGCATTTTGCTTTATTAGTGACCAGGGTTAATTTATTCATGTTCCCCACCTGTCACTCGTGATGAGTGGTGATTCCACGGATTTGGTTCCGTGGGATTCTCTGTGGAACCGAGAGTGGGATGGTAAGAACCGAGAGTGGGATTACCACCACCGCATGATTTGTAAAATATTAAATTATTTATTTATATTTTAAAATATAAGACTCGGTTTCGTGGGCTTCTTGGCGAAACTGTGGGATCACCACCACCCTATGATTTGTAAAAATATTAAATCTTTATTTATATTTTAAAATATAAGTTAGGGCAATTAAGTAAAGGGGCGTTTGGTTGGATGTAATTCTAAATGCAGTGAATTTTCAGTTACAATGTAACTGGAAATACTTGGTTTTCAAAATACAGTGCAGTCAAATCTTGTGTTTGGTTGAGTGTAACTGAAATTACTATATTATAAGATTTTATGTTTGTTTGGAAGGATTTGTAAACCTGGAATTGAAAAACACATGTGTATATACGCGTATATATATATGAGTATATGTGTATATGTGTGTGTATATATACATACATGTATATGTGTATATGTATGTGTTTGTATATATGCATATATGCATATGTATATGTATAGGTATAGGTATACACATGTAAAAATACCTATGTATGTTTATAAATATACATACAAACATACATACATATATGAGTGTATGTATATGTATATATGTGTGTATAAGTATATGCATGTGTGTATGTGTATGTGTATATATTTTTTATACGTATAAATATATGTATGTATGTTTTTTGTGTATATGTATGTATATGTATATGCATGTGTGTATGTGTATGTGTATATATTTTTTATACGTATAAATATATGTATGTATGTTTTTTTGTGTATATGTATGTATATGTATATGCATATACATTATATGTGTATGTATATATACATCACCTAAGAATTTTCAACTTTCAGGATTTCGACTTACGCCCAATTTGGACGTAAGTCCAAATACATCCATTGGAGTAATTGGTTTTACATTGGTATTTTAAAATCCCTCAAACCAAACAAAAGATTTTATGGATGTGGTATTTGAAGTTACAATGTAACTTCAAATACCTCAAAACAAACACTACCTAAATTGGTTCCTCTTGCTTTCCCCTTTTTCGTTAACATCTTTTTCATTTGTTTCTTGTTTTTCTTTTTTCTCATCCCTTGTTTTTCTTTTTTTTCATCCGAACACCTCTCCTTGTTGTCTATTGAAACAGCCGAGAAACAGAAGGCTAGGGAAGAGACTGAGGAGTTGGAAGAGGAGAACTGAGGTGGATCTTTTGAGTTAATGAGATTATAGGCAAGCAAATTGCTTCTAAATTAGAAGTCTTCAGCTTGGCTTCAAATCTCACCTCAAGGTATGTGTGTTCATTAGTGATACTTAATATGAAGAAATTAATGAATGTTTTTTTGCATTTAAAGATGTATGTTTTTCTGTTTTTGTTTGATTTCAAAGTTTGATGAGAAGATGTGGATATGAAAAGAAATAATTATCTTATCAAAGATTTAAAATTGGTAATAAAATTTGTTTTTTGTTTTCACTCTGAGACTAATTAATGAAATGTTTAGTTTATTTTTCTTTTATTTTAAATGTTGTTTAGATTGGATTTTTTTTTTTGTCTGTTTTATTGTTTCTTATTTTTATGCATTTTTAAATTTAATTATTTCTCCATATTTTCTCTATTTTCCCTTGTTTTAAGATCTCTATAAAGAGATAATTTTAAAAGAACAAATTCTGTAAATTGGGATTTTTTTCATAGGAATGTGAATAACCTAGGATTTTTTTATTATAAAATGTTATATAAAAAATGGATAGAATGCTTACATGGACAATCACAGTCTCAACTCGGGTCTCCAAGCTCACGACCCGGGCATCCAAGCTCGCTCGCAACGCGTAGTGAAATGATCACCCTAGTTCACAGTTTAAACGACGTGAGAGGAGATACATTTGATGAGAATTGAGTTGCAAACTATGCAAACCATTAGTCATCGTCTCTAGGAAAACATGGCTATGACTAATGGTTTGCACCATTTGCACGTCAGTTCTCATCAAATGTATATCTCCTCTCACGTCATTCACGCTGCAAACTAGGGTGATAATTTCACTCCGCAAGTCATTTAGTAATAACGAAGGATCCATAACCTACAAAATAATTTCTTTCTTCAATTAACTTTTTACAATTTTAAAAAGCAAAAAAAGAGCAATCCTCCTATTAATGAAGCCTTGCAAAACATCAATATTTTATATGTCAAACACTCAACATAAACAGCAGGATTAACATCAAACAAAGCTTTTGAAAGAGATCTTATCACCTTCATTCACCATCAAGTGCAACAACAAACAAAACCATGTAAGAAGGACAGCAGTGGCAGTTTGTATATATTCAATATGGAGGGCAAGGAATAAAGAGGGTTCCATTAACATTCAAGAAGCCTTGCTCAAAGGTGAGAAACCCTATGAGAAACCATTAACATCAACATCAAAGAATGAAGAACAAGAAAAATAAAGAGGTTGCCATGGATCAGAAGACTCACCAAAACTAGATCGCTAGCAGCCACCGAGAAGCCTTGCTCAAACCTGAGAAACCCGAGAATCCATTAACATCAACATCAAAGAATGAAGAACGAGAAAAATAAAGAGGTTACCATGGATCAGAGGATTCACCAAAACCAGATTGCCAGCGGCCACCTGGAAGCCTTTCTCAAATTTGAGAAACCCTACAAGAAACCATTAACATCAGCATCAAAGAATGAAGAACGTGAAAAATAAAGAGGTTGCCATGGAGGAAATGCCCGAATTTCGAGAGTCTGTCAACAATCACAAAAATGACGGAGAAACCCTTAGATAATGGTAGTGTTGTGATGAAATCAATGGAAAGATCCTCCCAAATTTGTTGTGGAATAGGGAGTGGTTGAAAGAGTCCCCCAAGGTAAGTGTGATCGGACTTAGCCTGTTGGCATACAAAGCAGGATTTCACAAATTCTCCAATATCCTTGCGCATGCCTTTCCAAAAAAAATTGATGAGCCATTCTAGCAAAAGTTCTCAATGACTCGACATAGCCTCCTAACGGAGTGGAATGAAATTCCTTCAGTATTGTTTGTTTGAGTTGGTGATCATCAAGAATCAGTAATTTGCCATGCCTCCATAACAGATTATTTTTCCAAGCAAATTCTCCAGTAGTATTATTTGATGATTGAATGGCTTCAATAATGCTCTGGCAATGTGAATCTTGCTGTTGTAAATACTGAATTTGATCAATGAAGGAACATTGAGATGAAGGCAGTTGCAATGTGAAGCATCTTGATAAGGCATCAGCAACCACATTATCTTTGCCAGGCTTATACTCAACGTGAAAATCATACCCCAGTAGTTTAGGCAACCATCTCTTTTGCTCAGGAGTCTGAATTGTCTGTTGGTATAAGTGCTTCAAAGATTCTTGATCAGTTCTGATAACAAACTTATGGCCAAAAAGATAGTGTCTGAATTTGCTGACAGCTTCATTCACTGCATACAACTCCCATATATAAGCAGATTGTTTCTACATGTGCATAGTTAGATTTTTGGAAAAATAAGCTATGGGGTGTTGATTTTGGCTTAAAACAACTCCTATACCCAATCCTGATGTGTCAGTTTCCAAGATGAAGGGTTAAGAAAGGTCTGGCAATTTCAATATGGGTGCAGAAATAATTGTGTTTTTGAGAGCATCAAATGCAGATTGAGCTCCTGCTGTCCATTGAAATGAGTCTTTCTATAATATTTCAGTCAATGGATGAGCAGTTGTTGCATATGCTTTTATAAACCTTCTATAGTAGCCACTGAGGCCCAAAAATCCCCTCAATTACCTGACATTGATCAGTGTTAGCCATTTCAAAATAGCTTCAATTTTAGATATATCCATGTGAACCCCTGTTGCTGAAACCATATGGCCTAAGTACTCAATTTGAATCAAACCAAAACAACATTTGGAGTATTTGGCATGCAGTTTGTGTTCTTGTAAAGTAATGAGGACTTGATAGAAATGAAGTAAGTGGCTCCCTTGATCCTTACTTTAGACCTAGATGTCATAAAAAAATATGAGAACATATTTGCATATAGCAAAAGCAAAAAATACCATTCATTAAAGCTTGAAAGGTTGTTGGTGAGTTAGATAGACCAGAGGGCATAACCAGCCATTGAAAGTGATCATTGTGGGTCCTAAACGATGTTTTATATCTATCCTCATGATGAACCAACACCTGATGGTAACAAGATCTGAGATCTAGTTTTGAAAAAAAATTAAGCTCTACTCAATTCATCTAGTAATTTGTCAATTGTGGGAATTGGAAACCCATCTTTTATGTTAATGATATTAAGAGCCCAGTAATCAGTACAGAAGCACCAAGTAACATCTTTTTTTTTCACAAGTAGCACTGGGAAGGAAAAAGGACTAGTGCTTGGTTCAATCGGGTTATCTTTAAGCATCTGTGAAACCATTGCTTCAATCTCCGATTTTTGGCTATGTGGGTACCGATAGGGTCTTACTTTGACTAGTGCTGCATAAGCTTGTAGTGGAATATAATGATCATAAGCTCTTTGTGGAGGAAGCCCAGTAGGAATAGAGAACACACTTTGGTACTTGAACAACAATTGTTTCAATAATTCAGGCATCTCAACAGGGAAATCCAAGGAATAATTAGGCATAAAGATTGACAAATTGTCATGTATATGATTCTGTGTGTTATCAAAGGAATCCTAAACAAAAAGACTTTAACATTCCACAATAGCCTTAGAGGTACAAAACCTGTTAAGTCGATGCAGTGAAGCTGAAATTGGAACCTTATCCAAATTCCCATGGAATGTAATAAAATGAGTACCATCAAAGAACTGAATTGTTCTGGTTTTATAATCAACCATGTGTGGCCCTAAAGTAGCCAGCTATGCTGCCCCAAGTATGACCTCAACACCCTCAATAGGCAATAAGTATATTGGTATTTTTAACATATAATTCTGAATTTTGAGTGGCAATTCCTCAATTAAACACTCCACTTGCAAGGAGTGACCATCACCGACTAAGACCTTGAAGGAAATAGATGGTTACACTTCCAGCTTCAAGAATTTGGCAAGCCGGGCTTGTATAAAGCTGTCGTCACTGCCACCATCTTGTAAAGCAGTAACTTCATAACCATTAATTGACCCATTGAACCTCATAGTACTAGAAACTAGAGCACTATTCATTTCATTTAAAGAATGTTTAGGAGAGTCTTCCACACTGTCTGTTGATGCATCAATTGCCACCACATAGTCGGTTTCCACATTAGCTTCAGTAGAATCTTCCTCTTCCCACTGTAATAATAACAATCTCCTGTTTGGGCACCTATGAGATGGGGTATATTTTTCATCACAGTTGAAGCATAAACCCTTAGCCTTACGCACTTGCATCTCATTAAATGTCATTCTTCAGAAAGATGATTGACCATCTGAAGACCCAAGTATAGATGTAGAAGATGGATGAGCTGATACCCCAGAAGATAAAGTCTTGGGAGGAAAATTGGGAGCAGTAGCCTATCTTTGGTGACCAAAATTTGTATGAATATCTGGAGGAAAAGTATGCTTCTTAAGAATTCCCTTAAGAATAGGAAAATACTTCTCCTCATATAACTTGGCCAAAGTAAAAGCAGTAGTGATTGAATATGGCTTCCGGGGAATAACATCTCTCCGAATCTCCTTCTTTAATCCACTTATGAAACATTAGAGTAGAGTTGTATTGGAGAGACCATCTACCCTATTTGCCAGTGCTGTAAAATAAGAATAGTAACCAAAGACTGAGTCATCTTGGGTGAGCTTTAACAATGCATAACTGGGATCTTCATAAGCCGAAGGACCATATACTGTCTCCATAGCATATATCAGTTAAGACCAAATAGAAATAATTCCGTTCTTATGCAACATATGGAACCAGGGAACAACCAAACCATCCAAATGAATAGTAGCAATCTTTAACCAGCATGCATCAAGAATGTCATAATAATCAAAGAACTTCTCTGCCTGAAAAATCAACTGAAGAACATTTAATTGCTTTCATCTGAGCTAAAAGAAATGCCCGAGAATCCTGTACCCCAATGAATTGTATATTTGATAACACCGGTAATTCCTTGAGGTTTGCTCTGAAGTCGGTGAACTTCCAGACTCTGAGACAGACGGGAGACGAATTCTTCTAAGAGCTTAACTTACTCCTCTCTTTGATCCATCAAAGCTAGGAGTCTTTCCTCGCTATTCCATAATAGCAATCAAGGTATCCATCTTGGAAGCAAGGTCATTCAAACAAGTGTTCTTTGCCATGAGCTTGGTGATAATATGTACTGGTGATCAATAAAAGCATCAAATATGTTATGAATTAAGCTTTAAAACTCAATCAAAGACACAGATTCATTTAGTCAACAAAATCCACACTACCAATCAATTTTTCCACAGATTTAATAGAAATCAGACATATATCACAAAATCCAAACAAGAAAACATAATCTCAACAAAATAAGCTGATGATGTTGTAGATCCAAAGAAAATAATACAAAAATGCGTTATCCTGAGTTCGCCACCAAAGCTTCACCAGAACACCAAGCCTCTTCTTCTTCTTTCTAATTGCCTGCCCTTAAGCTTCTCTCTCCCCTTCGTTTATACCTCTCCACCTAGGCATAACAAACCCACTCAATGGTTGTCCTTTCCCTTGCAGTCATTTGCCACGCTGGCTTCCATAACAAACTACTCAAAATGTGAGTTCTTTCTTATGACACGGGTTTGTTATGCCTACGTTGAGAGATATAAATGAGGGGGGAGGTTGTTTATATAGAAGAACCAATTACTAAAATACCCTTAGGTTTCACAAACTTAAGGGGCTTTTTTGGTAATTTGAATGAATTGATTTGCAAATATCCCCTTCATGTAATTGGTAATCAAGATGTAGATGGACGTGACACAGACGAGAGTTCAAAGAATTAACAAGTCTCCCTCACCATCTTGATCAACTGCTTGGACCCATCTCTGTACTTGAGTTGCTGCAATTAAAAAATACACTCGATTTCTGAAAGTGATTGTTTTCTTTTCTCTTTATATATATATATATATATATATATATGTTTATGTTGATGTTTTACCTACATAAATATATTTATTTTGATCCATTAACTACACAAACATATGCATTTAGATTTTCTTTTATATGTAAAATGTTTGATTCAGTACAAAATTAAGAAAAGAAACTTTTCAATTATCCATGAAATATATTAAAAAAAAAATAGTTTTGATCTAAATTTAAATATATTAATTTAAACATATTTTTAATCCTTGAACCAAAATGAATAAATTTGTCTTTGTAGGAACAAAACAAATTTTAAAGTATATAACTCATGAATCAAAAAAGTAGTTATACTAAAATTAAAATATAATAATGCATTAAACAGACAATCCACAAATGAGCATCGTTAATCTCACAGCTTTATGAGTGGCCTGGGTCTTCAACTCCAGGCCACCTGGCCCAATTTGAAACCCACGCGAAGAAAGTATTGACATTTCCTTATCTTTTAAGTTGCATAAATTGATCTAATAATTCATAATAGTTCACACAATAACTAATAAAAAATTACCCATCTTATGACCTTAACACATATACACACAGTCTATTTTTGATCTTTATAAAACTATTTATTCTTTTTTTTTTCAACACGCATAATCACCGCCAAAATAGAATAAAAGAGAGGCTTACATGGTGTGAAACTCCGAGTCAATATTTGCGGCTGGCAAAAGAGTATAACAAAAACTATATATATAATGGATGCTTTTGGCCATTAATTACCTTTTTTTTCTTCCTGAATAACACCGGTTCACAATTAAATTTAGGTAAAATACCCTAATTGATCCCCGTATTATTTGAAATGTGTCCCTTTAGTCCCTTTCGTTTAATTTACCTTTGCGAGATCCCTTTATTATTCAAATGAGTAAAATTAAATCCTTGGCCTGACGGTCGTTTAATCTTCCGTCCATAGTAGGCTTACGTGGCATTTAAAAACATATTATATTACTAAAAAAACTATTTTCCACCAATAAAAAGCTAAATTATTGGAAGATCCAGAGCAACGTTTTGGTGGTGCTGGTGAACCTCTCACTAGAGCTGAGATTGCTGGTGGTGTGGTCTGGAGCCGTACCGGCTTTGGTGGAAGTGCTTCGAAGTGGGCATGACAAGGCACAGGACCGCGCAGCGGGTGTCATCTTCAGTCAATCGTTGGAAAACGACAACAAGGCCGCCATCAGTGTGCTCGGCGTTGTGCCCCTTTTGCTCCACCTCTTCGTGAGGCCATCAGAGACGATTTACCATCTCTACACAATAGGAATGAATAGAGAAAGGGTAGTGAAAGGGGTTGGTGGTTGGAACCCATTGTTGAGAAGTTTCGGAAAATGAGTTCATTAGAGGAAGATCAATGTGTGGAAGTATTAGCAGGATGAACAAAGGGGGTTGAGGTTTGTGGCGATCGCGAGGGTGGCTACGGCATGGAGGTGGTGGCGAAGATGGCTGAGAGTAGGCTGCTGGCGAGGCAGTGATGGAGATGGCGAGAAGGACGGCGATGGTGATACAGCCACGAGAGGGAGGGTTTAGAGAGTGCGTTGTCTAATGCTAGGGTTTCGTGGAAAGAAATACTTTTTAATAATATAATATGTTTTAAATGCCACGTAAGCCTTTCACAGACAGAAAATAAAATCTCCGTTACGTCAGGGATTTGATTTTACGCATTTGAATAATAAAGGGATTTTGCAAGGGCAAATAAAATGAGAGGGACTAAAAAAGCACATTTCAAATAATACAAGGATCAATTAGAGTATTCTACCTTAATTTTATGTACCAATATATGTGCTTTTGTATCTTTCTAGACAATGCTCTTCTAATTTGGTTTTAAGTTAAGATCCCAGCAATTCTTGATATATATCTACTTTCCAAGCTAGTGTAATGAAAGGAGTGGTGGGCAAACAGTTGAAGCCAAGAGGAAATCAAAGGATGGTTAATCACGTGCAAGGGAAGGTGAGAGTTGAATTGAATTGTTGATCTATTGTTCGGGTGTTCTGTGAAACTGTTATCACTGTTCAATTCGTTGAATTGGTATCTGGTGAATCCTGTGAATTATCAATTCACAACAGCTAGAGTGTGAAAGATGGGGGCCATGCATTTGAAAATGGAGACAGATGGGAACCAATTCAATGCTTGTATATATATATAGAACAAAGAAAAGAAGCAAGTGGGTAAGATCCAAATGAAGCCCCACACATGTTCTCAATAATAAATACTATATTAAATGTTACTAGCACCAACTTCACCTTCATTCAATGACATTCTAGATTGCATATATATCATTTAAAAATTAACACAGTGCAGGTGCACACCATTTGAAGTGTAGATGATCATATTGATTCAAAATATTAACAATAGGGAGGTAGGGAAGTTCGCTAGCTATACTATCTCCACTAGCAGCATAGAATGCCAAATGTCAAAAAAGCTAGTTTTAAGTTGTGTGAACTTAAAGCGAAGTTGCAGACGTGTAAAGTTATATATATATATAAAAAAAAAAAGCTAGTGATCATCTCAGAGTTTCTCTCTTAATGAAGTGGCCAAACAAAGAATAGAATGATTAATTGATAAGCATATATATGTACATCAGATCAAGGAATTCCCACCACCACCACCACCCTCCTTCCATCTAAGCAACTGTGCATTGGGATAGAGCCGGGATATGTACTAAAGCAATTAATTTTTACAACGTTACAATAAAAGGAGGGAGGAGGAAAATCAAACCCAAGTAATTAATTAATTAGTTGCACTACACCAAGCCAACAAAAACTCCATCCCCCATGATTATATGAGTCTGGCCATGATGAAAAACCGCTTTAAAAACAAATCAAACACTAACACAGAACAAAACAAAGCAGCAGCTCAAAAACATCACTCCTTGTGATATACAACACTTGCATGCAAGCATCTGGTCTTCTTTCTCGTCTTTCATACTATATATATGACTAGAAGAGACAGAAAGAAACCATGCACCAGTTACCAGTTAAGGATATGAAGATATCATGCACATATACATATAAAACTTCACATATACTTGATCTCTTCAACCATTATATTATACATATCTATGTATGTATATATAGTAGTTTTAATTAGGTTAGGTTCCGGGCTTGATCTTGTTGATGAGAGCAAGGGCGTTGCTAGTGACATGGGCAACATCAAGCACCTTCTTTCTAATGGAAGCACGCACTCTGCTACTTCTTCTACCGTCCTCAGCCAAGCCATCCATGCAAGTGCTCTGGTCGGTCAACGCAGCGCTCACCCAAGTTTGCAAGTTGCTCAGGTGCCACTCAAACCCTCTCTTGTCATTGGACTTGGACATCTTCCCCATCTCCTTCATTGACTTTCTCAGCTGGTCAAGGCTGTCCGACATGGTCTCAAAGCAGTCTCGGATGGCACCGGCTTCTCGTGACCGTGTTGGTCCGGACCCGTGTGACGCCGAGATCCGCGACACAAAGGTTGACGCGGCGCTCGCACGGTCCACGCTGACCGAAAGGGCTGCATGAGCCAGTTGACGTGGGTTCCGGTGCAGCGCCGGTGCGTAGGCTGACAAGCACTCGACGCACAGCTCTGGGTATGTCGTGGAACGGCATGAGCTTTTGATGAAGTCCGTTGCAGGGGTGTCCGCTGGGGTATGTCTACCGGCGGAGATGCAGACTAGCAGTGCTGCTACCACTAGTGTTATGATGCTGCTCCTCATCTTCACCGTCTCCCCCCTCTCTCTCTCTCTCTCTCTCTCTCTCCGTCTGGGGTTATGAAAGGTCATTGATATATAAGGGTGGAACTAAAGAATGGAGAGATGGGTCACGTGAGAAGGGGGTGGTGGTGGTGGTGGTTTTTTTTATAATATAATCATATATAGAGTATTGACTATTAGTTTAATTAGTGATTAACCCTTACTTAGTTTTTAATATTAATATCTTGCATTTGGGAGTAAGTGACAAAGCTGACAAGCTGTCACGTGATTGGGCTGGCACTTCTTTCGAGGCTTTAATTTCCAGTAGCGGTCCTCATAGCTATTACTAGTTTGTACACAAAATTATTGGTGATAGTATATGGAAAAATTAATTATATAAGTGTGTGTGAATTGAATCAGTGAGTGCACATACATGAGAGTGAGAATGAAGTTAGGCTGGAGCTGGGGAGAGATGGGCCAGCTCTCTGGCCGACATTCAAACGGCAGCAAAGCTTGAAAAGTGGGTTCCCACGTGCTGATATTGTTACTCGTAATAATTATTAATTAGAACCGGATCATCAACTACTCAAGTAGGTGAAGTAATACAACTCACTCGTATAAATCATAGATGATCAATACCAAAGACTGAAATTAAAACAATACGAAATCTAACGTGTACAGCACAATGCATAATTATAAAAGCTTTTATTTTGGTTTTCAGTGCATTAATTACTTTCTATATGATTTCTAATATTAACTCAGGCCTACATGCTAATAAAAAAACCCTCACTTTTTTTTTTTTTTTTTTATGCAATCCAACTAAATGTGGATGGCAGATTAAACTATGCATGACAGAAAGAGAGAAAACATACCATGTATTACAAAGAGGACCCAGTGGCTGCCAATCAAGAGCACAACTACTCCCAAGATTTGAACAAGTGATTTCCTCTCTTTGAGGCTTTTTATCGAGCACATGATGTGCAAAAATGCAGTAATATGTATATGAAACAAAAAAAAAATAAAAGATTTCTCAAGTCATATGTAAAAAATCAATCCAAGCCATAACGTTAGTTCTAGTCCAATCTCAGCATCAAAACGAGTCGAATCACAGGATCAAATCGAGCCAACTTAGTTGCGCAAGGCGACCAACTCAGCATGCAGGGGCGTACTGCAATTCAACAAAAATATTTTAACTATATTTTTTTTATTATAAAATGCTATATAAAAAAAATTGAATAGAATGCTTACATGGTTTAATGAATTGTGGTTCATCCATTTAAAAAAAAAAAAAAAAAAAAAATTTGCTTACATGGGTGATCACAGTCTCAACTCGGGCATCCAAGCTCGCTCGCGACCCAGAGTGAAATGATCACCCATACATTTAATAAGAACTGATGTGCAAACGGTACAAACCATTAGTCATCGTCTCCAAGAAAACATGGCTATGACTGATGGTTTGCACTGTTTGCACCTCATTTCTCAGTTCATTTATAGTAATAACGAAGGATCCATAACCTGCAAAATAATTTCTTTCTTCAATTAACTTTTAACAATTATAAAAAGCAAAAAAGAACAATCCTCCTGTTAATGAAGCCTTGCAAAACATTAATAATTTAGATGTCAAACACTCATCATAAGCAGCAGGATTAACATCAAACAAAGCATCTGAAAGAATCTTATCACCTTCATTCACCATCAAGTGCAACAACAAACAAAACCATGTAAGAACAGCAATGGCAGCTAGTATATATTTAATATGGAGGGACAACGGCTTGGCGAGCTCCTGGCAATCACCCTTGGCAAGTCTATAGAGTGGTAATCCAGCAGGGCAGCCTGTTGGTCTCTCCCACTCAAACTCTTGCCTCATAGTTTGCTTGAGACTCTCAAAATGATCTTCATTTCTTACAAGGAAATACAATCCCCGTGGCAATCCAGCCAGCCACCCTATGCACAAAAAACACTGCATGCACCTCAGCATCCCAAGTCAAGACCCTGAACGGCAATGCAAATTGCTTCCCCTGCTTCTCCTCTGGCCCGAGCTCTCCAGAGGGAAGACAATGCAACAAAATCTGGTAGAAAGTATCCCTTTCCATCACATGAACCCCGTCCATATCCACAGCACTCCTCCGCTTCCTGATCACATCCCAAACAGTGAAATCCTTATACAAAGCCTTGGATATCAGCCCGAAAGGATTGATGGAGAATCCATCGGAGGGCGTGTAAGGCTTCTTGACGGCCTCCGCAGTCTTGTAGATAAGATCCCAGCAAACATGGTCCTTGCTGAGGGGAGCCGGCTTGCCAAGCCACTCAAGATCCGAAAGCCTCGAGATAGCACCCCGGAGAGAGTAGTAGTAGTCAATAGAAACCTCCGAACCAAAAGGAAAGAGAGCGAGGACGCAGTCGGGATGCTGGGCCTCGATCCAAGGGAACCGTCCGCGGACGGCAGGGTCAGGGAGCTGAGGAGGAGGAGGCGGGTAGGTAGCCTTGATGGCGAGGAGGGAATCGAGGTCGGAGTGGGAGAGAGCGTCCGATTTATTTAATAAAAACAAATTTTTATTTAATTTTATAACAAATGTTTATATGAGATGTTAATCTTAATGGCTACTAGAATTAGTTATCACTCAAATAGATTTCCCTATATTTTAAATCTACCAGAAGAAAATTTTTAAAAATAAAAATAAAATATATCAATATAATAAATTTATTTTTAAAAATTAAAAATTATTAATTATATGGGAAACAGAAGAAGTGCCATATGTTTGAAATAAATAATTAAAAGGATAAGAAAAAAAAACATTAATTAAGAGAAAACATAGAATTTATTAAAAATTACATTAAAAGATTATGATATTTTAATTATATTAATATATTAATTTTATAATAATTTATTATAACAAATAATTATTTAGAGATCGCCCGAGCGCCGACTCGGATAGCACGGGCTCTAATAAATAAGCCAGCCAAAGCAGGAAGTGGCCGGCAACCACTGGATGTGGAAAAGTTAAAAATGCTGACGAAGACGTGGCTGACGAAGCGGGCCCGTGCCAAACGTGGGCCCAGGCCCAGGAGGAAGAAGAAAGAAGTAGCATTGGAGGCGGAGAAGGAGCTGAAGGCTTGGATGACGAAAGAGTGCCTCGAGATGATCAAGACGATGGGCAAAGTACGCGGCGGCAAGTGGTTCATGTCCCCTGCTGTGCACCACTACCGCATCAAGTTGGGCCTCCCAAACTATAAGCCCATGGATCTTGGCAGGGTGAGGAGCAATCTGAGACGGGGGGCCTTATACGATAAGACTCCGACCAAGTTCGCCGCAGATGTCAAGCTCGTCTTCGACAACGCCCAGCTCTTCAAACCCAAGGGACACAAGATTCATGATTTGGCTGGCAAGATTTGGGCCAAGTTTGAGAAAGTTTATTTTCCGTTTTACCAAGAGTATAATCAGCGCCGGAGAGGGCTGATGGGGGATGAAGAGAAGAATGCGGTGAGGGAGTGGATGAAGGGGTGGTTGGTGGCGACGATGGCAAAGGTGGAAGTGGTGTCCATGTTGAAGGAGCACAACCCAGACATGATCTTGAGTGAGGAACCGCTGGTGCTTGATTGGGGTCTTCTGGACCGTGGGACGCTGATGGAGTTGGATCGCTTGCTCCCAGATAGGCAGCCGCACTAGGTAGGTAGGCAGGCAGGTTGACAAAACAAGAAACAAGAATTTCCATCCCTTTTGGTAATTATGTATATAATACATATATGTCATTTAGATGAATCAACATGGCCAACCTCAATTGTAGATGTAGTTACACATGAATCTTTCTGACAAATATTATCAATTTTTTAATCATTTCTGACTCTGTTTTTATAAAATAAATGTTTATAATAATAACAAATAATAAGATATCTAACTTGTTACTTATTTTATAAATTAAACACTCAATTAATATAAATGAATGGTGGTATAAGCTTAGTTTTTGAGAATAAATAATGTCATTATATATATAGAGGGATAAGCAAAATAGCAAATACCAACAATAACAATAATTTAAAAGAAATGCATAGAATTGTATTAGATTTCGTAAAAATCTTAAGATAAAAACGTGTTATCTCGTTTATGTAATAAACCTGATTATAAAATTAATAAATTAATTTCAACATAATAATAAATAGTTATAATTGTAGAATTAGTGTTTATTTTTTAATTATTTCCTTATAATAACAGTTGATGTTTATCATATTAAAAACATTAATAATAATAATATACATATTTCAAATTTATTTAAATCTAATCTGGATAAGTTATAATTAGCAAGTAAAATTCTCTAACTAAAAAAAATCTACTATACATACAGACCAATTTTCTTCACTTTTTATTATCAATTCTATTCTCAAACTTGATCGTAACACTATACGGAAGTCTTTCAAAGATTTTCTAATTTCACCTATTTCTAAAATTTTGTCATAATTAACTAAACTCAAAGGTGAGGGTTATTAGTTAGCTAATGAGTTTCTCATTATTTCAAGTCTAATTCTAATAGCAAACCAAACAGTCGTACAAGAGACTTTAAATTTTACTTGAGCTGGTCAGCCTTAACCACCAATCTTTAAAGGAATAAAATATAGTTTAGTATAATCTAATCAATTTTCACGCTCCATAAAAATTGTTCATGAATTTGAATTTTAATAAAAGTCAATTATAGGTGAGATCTCTATCCAAATAAAGCCTTTTAATAATAATAATAATAAAGGCCTTTGTTTAGTCAGCGTTTATATCTAATTACCATATTATTATTACTCCCAAAATTAATTCATAATAAAATAAATAATTCTAGAAGTTATCAGACCATTTTCAACATATATATATATATATATATATATATATAAAGAAAGAAAGAAAGAGTTATAACACCTTTTGGTCTTGGAATTGTTTAGCCACAAAACGCACGCGCTCTTTCTGGTTCGCCCAAACATCGTTTGCATCGGAGTCCGTGATGGTTTCACACCTCGAGGACACCAAGTCGTATGCGGAGCAAAACCCTAGACCCAATACCCCTCTTCTCGCCGCCGGCAACAGCAACGGTGACGGCGAGGGCGAGGGCGAGGGCGAGGACGAGGGCGATGGGATTCAACCTACGAAGAAGAACTTGATTCCCAGCGATGGCGGTGCAGAGGAGGAAAATCTGATTCAAAGAAGCGGCGCCGGCGAATCAAAGCGTCATCGGGATCCTGATAGGTATTACACCATTAACATCTCGAGTTCCACGAAAAGGGAACTGCACGAGCACAAGACGAGGCTTGCCTGGGAACTCGAGCAGGTTCGGAACATGATAAGATGGGTCGGTGGCTCGTCGGCCGGAAACCAGACGAGATTGCCGGCCAAGAAGAAAGCCAAGAAAGCGGAAGACCTGCGATCGGAGTCGGAGAAGGGATTTGCCGCCATGATGAGGAAGTGTCTTGAGATTGTGAACAAAATCATGAAACAGAGAGGCGCGAGTTGGTTCAACGCTCCCGTGGACGTGCTTGGATTAGGGCTTTACGATTACCATCAAATCATCAAGATCCCGATGGATTTGGGCACCGTGAAGGCGAATTTGAGCAAAGGGTTGTACCAGTGCCCGACGGAATTCGCCGCCGACGTGAAGCTGACCTTTGATAACGCGATGTTGTACAATCCCCCAGAGCACGTCGTCCACGGGTTCGCCAAACAACTCATGGTGAAGTTCGAGAAGATGTATTATCCGGCGTACGAGGTTTACAAGAAGCGGATAGGATTGGGAGAGGTGTGGAAGAGGAGGGTGATGACGGTGGAGGAGAAGGATAGTCTGAGAGCGAGGTTGGAGGGGTTGGGGATGGAGGAGATGGCGGAGGTGATCGAGATGCTGAGGAAGCGAGACGTGAAGATGAGGGCGAACGGGGATGAGATCGAGCTCCAATTTGAGGATTTGGATAATGATACGCTCTGGGCATTGGATCTATTTCTTCTTAACAAGCGCGGACAGACGAAACCCATACCCACTAATGATAATATTATTATTAATATCGAGAAAAATATTAATGACGCTCAAAATAAAAATAAAAATAATGATAATAATAACAGTGATAAGGTAATTATGGAGGTTGGGTAGCAGTTATTTTTGGATAATATAATTTTTTTATTTTGTGAATAAATTGAATGTGATTTTGTGTGGGTTTTGGGCAGTTGGAAGTGGTGGTGGAGAAGAAGGGGGAAGAAGGTGTGGAGAGTGAGAAGGAGAGCAGTGGGAGTGGCAGCAGTAGCAGTGGGAGCAGCAGCAGCAGTAGCTCTGGAAGCTCATCATCGTCTTCTTCTTCTTCATCAAGTGGTTGGTACTATTTCATTTCATATGATTGTTGGAATCTTTGTTCTTTAATGTGTTGTCTGTCGTTTATATACATTGATTTGACTCATTGTTGCAGATTCAGAATCAGAATCAGGGAGGTCTTTAGTTAGTGATCCTGTGCAGCAGACAATGCGTTCCCAGGTTTGAATCCTGGTGGTTTTAAATGGGATTCATGTAACATGAGAGTAGAGGTGTGTTAGAGGAGCGTCTGATATAACAATAGGGACATTTCATTTGTACAGTTGAAGTTGTTCAAAGATGGAGTTGATAGAGACATTCATTACTTTATTTTAACTTATTTATAATGTTTTCTGTTTTTATGTCGACTTTTTATTTTTTATTTTTTTCCTTCAGCATTCTTAAAATGTAGGAATAATAATAATAGAAGAGAACTTGTGTCCAAGGAATGGGAAACATGGCTTTATGATAAGACAGGGCAGTACAGGACCTGATGGCCATTCCAATAACTTTGTCACAAACAGACCTGGACACGCAAGGATGTGTATAGACATGAGGTTCTATTTTATGATTCTCTAAAAAGATGCTGTAAATAATCTTGTAGTCTGAACCATAACATAACATTAACCTGAATTTGAATAAAATGCTATCATGCGCAAACATGGACATCAAACAATATAAGGGCACATTATAAAACCAATCTGATCATACACTCCATGTAAGGTATCATCAGCACCTCTGAGCAAGCACCTAATCTAAATTTTTGTATGCTAAATTCTGCATAATACATCACATCACTTAACAAACTAATGCAGGAACACAAACAATATTTTCTACTAGGCTATTCTGAAACTCACAAGATTTACCAAGGATGAATTAACCTGTACAAGTATAAAGCAGTTACCTTCTGAAGCTCGTTTACCAGCAATGACTTATGAGCAAGTTTTTATGCTTCGTCATCATCACCCGCATCCTCCTGGTCAAATTGTTCAGGTCTCCCACCACGCTAGACCAATAAATACAGTAGAGCCGCAGGTCATGGGGCGCGGCCTTTCATCTGCATATCTCAAGAATTGAGATCTTGACCTTCTGCACAAAGAATCAAAGAATGAAAATAATGGAGAAAATCTTAAACTGACGGCAAGCTGAAATATACATCATCTGAAATCGAGTTTTGCTCATACAAGAAGACATGATATCTGAGTAATATTTGGTAAATTGTGGCTGGCCTTGGAGACTCATATAGTTTCTGTTTCCCCTGCTGAGGTTAGTAACTAATCAGTAAATGCAATTGGCAAAGTCTAGTTGGTATACGGGATTCTGATAATCAAACAGTAACTATGTACAATGCTCGAGCAACATACAGTGAGATAAGTTCATCACCCATTTATGAAAGCAAAGGTTGCATGTAAACTTCAGGTAGTTGTACTGTAGTAGGAGGTGGCTCAGAGAAAAACAGTATTACCTTCACCAAGCCACTGCTCCACCCGAGCAACAATGTGTTTCCCGTAAGTGTACTTCTTCAAAGCTTGTACATGAAGTTTTATGCGGTTAAGCAAAATTTCACGCTGTTTATCAGAACATGTTACAAGAATCTTCTGAACCACATAATTTGCAAATCGATCCTTCATCATTATCTGGAAGATGAAACATGATAATTTTATCACAAAACAAGGTGGTAATTCATCCAAATGCCAATCATGGAAACCTAGAGGCTAATATTCTAAAATGCAAAATCCAATAAGCGTAGGTAAGTACTCACACCAAGCGCAGTTCAGGAAAACGCTAATAGTTCACAGATCAAGCACGCCACAACAGTTTTGGACACTAATTGAGGCTACAATAAGGTAAGGATGCTAGAGATTCAAGCAAATGTCAATTTATAGGTGGAAGTACACCTGTGCACCATAGTTGGAACAGTTGTAAATGAAGCAAATTAAAGCTATGACATGGGCCATCATCAAGAGAAAGAACGCGCTTACCAGTTCAACACCACATTATAGTGAATAAGATGAACAATAGGCCACAACCAACAAAAATTTATGTAAACTAGATTCTGAAATAGGTCAAGTATCATCAAGAATGCAACGCATGAATCAAATGAAGCCAGTTACAACCTCATATTGGCCGTAGGCAAGTCAGTGGTCCTAAAACAACTAATGAAGGGAAGGTACGTCATGTCCACAAAACAATAAGTAGACCCCAGGTCATAAAGAAACTAACAAAGTAAGACATCCAGAAGAAAAATCTTCTCCTAACAGCAGCAATCAGAAGACTGGATAAAAATAGAAGTTGTTGGAAAATGAAACAAAATTATCAAATAATAGTTACCCTTGTCTCAAATATCAAGCAACTAATTGACACAATTTCTCATCCTTAAAAAGGATGAAGAAGAAAAGAAATCAAAAGTGAAACAGGAAGGACTCGAAAGGAAACTGACTGCTTACCAGTAAATTATCATTTCCTTCAGTTTGTCCCAGTATTTCTTCAATCAATACCTCTTTCTCGGTAGTATCACCATGCTCCAAACATTTTTCAATAACATTAGACGCAAACTTATTTTGACTCATCTGCACTATTTTCCCAGCTAATGTACAAATTATCTGGCTCCTTTCATGGGGCTTTCCCCTCTCCAGAACATGCTGCAAAGATTAAAGCTGTCAGACTTTGCATGTCAGAAGAAGTGCTTTCCTTTTCCATCACTTAAGTTAGCACAAAACAAAAGTGCAATAGTAGAAAGTAGCATAATGCAAGGCAAATGGTGAAAACTGCACACAGGAACTGGAAGTATGTCTCTCTGATTTTTTTTTTTTTAATAAAGTGGATAAGTATATATCTCTGATTAATAGAGCATGTGACATACAGACTGTTTCACTTTTGTCCGTGGTTTTATTATTTGTCAAGACTTTTGATAGCATGCCATGGATCTCTTATGCTTAAAGCGTGTTGTCAAACTAAATAGTACCTGGGATTCAAGAATTTTCACATTCACCTATTTTCTGTTACTGACTGAATTCAATCATTTTTGAACCATAAATTCACCACAGCAATAAAAAAACAATTATTCAGTTCACCTTTGCTATAATAAACAATCCGACATAATCCATTGTCACATTATACATACTCTGCAAAGATTCCAAGAAAGCACAGAGTACCCTTTACAAGTAATGTCACCTAAAAAAGCAGAGTAAAAGCGATTGACAAAGGAAATGATAATATAAGTTATCACGTTGAAGAGAAATAGAGAATTAGCCTCATTACACAAAGGCAAAAACAGACGACATGCAGGTTTCATTGATGTAACCTTATCAAAGATGTGAAAACTTCAAAGGAAAACAACACGGTATTAAGCTCGGAATCTAGTGGAAGATGCTAATTAATTCTTATTCATGAAATGTAATAGAAAAAAATAAAATAAAATAAATAGTTTGTAGGCCAACATTGCCAGAAATAATTTGTGGTTGTAGCGAGATAAAGTGGAACAAGCAGTACCTGGGTGACATAATTGCCATATTGATCTTGAGCAAGAAGACAAGCAGATTGCAGAATCTCATCCATAATACAACTGGTTTGCATGTCATTAGTACAATGCTCCAGCAGTCTCTAAATAAATCATCAAAATAAGTTGATTTCAGAAGTTCAAAGAAAATAATAGGTTAACAAGTCACAGTAGCACTTCATTTGACCTGGATAACCCGGCAACCATATGGATGGGTTGAAAGTGTCGCAACTTGACCACAGAATGCTGAAATAATGAAACTGATTCTTTCTGTTGGCACACACTCAATGCACTTCTGAATTACATGGTTTCCATTTTGGTCACGTACACATTGCAACACATTTCCATCAAGTTCAAGGACAAGTCTTGCTTTCTGATCAAGCTCAATGACCTCAAGCGCCTACACATTTGGAAAGAAACTACTTACATAAAAAAAAGTTCACAACCTTGGAAGACTCATTTTTTCTGAAGTTTGAACAACCTTTAGAGATTCAAGCAGTAAAATAGGCATTTTCATAAGTACTGACAAACAGTTATATGTCATAGGTCCTGAGGAACAGAAACAAAAACAATAAATTCAATACATGTTGTCCCTGAAGTTCCCAATTGTTAGGACGAATCTCTATTCGAGAAAGCACTACATTTAATCATGAACAAATGAAGACCCTCAAAAATGTCCAAAACTGTGACGGAATGAACCATGTAAAATTCCAGCAGAGAATTCCAGATACACGAATTTAATAGTGGTCAGTTCCTTCCTGAAGCAGCTATAGTAAGTATGAGTTTATAACTTAGAGATAATGAACAAGTTCATCATTATCAGAACAGGCCTCTGATGAAAACACAACTGAGTTAGAAGCCAGGATAAGTCAAGTGTATCCATGGAGGTCTTAAAGACTGATAGATTCATATCATCTATTAATGGTTAATCGCATAGAATTTGTCCATATAAAGAGATCCAACTTTTATCAGATTTACCAAACCCATAAGACAACGGCAATTCAATATAACCTCCTCCCAAGTGAGAAGTTGCAGGTTCAACTCCCACTCACAACAATGGTTGAAAAAATTGATGTAAGCTAAAATGCAAGTTTGCAAGAGTACCTTTTGAATTACGCGACAACCGTACATCTGGAGAGTCAGCGGCAATACATGGCCTACAAGCTGATCTGCAAGTCGCTTCCTTTGCTCAGGGCTTCCATGCTCAAAGAACTACAGGTGAAGGAAGTACATTGAGCTTAACATATGAAGAAACCCAATAAAAATCTTAGGCAACATGCGAAAAGAAAAGTAAAGAATACATATGTAAGATATGATTTTGCAAAAGGGATGAAAGAAGATAAAATATAATTACCAATTCAATACCTTTTGCATAACATAGTTCCCAAACGCATCAATCATTAGTGTATAAGTATGAGGGAGAACTTCTTCAAGCACAGAGTCCTTCTCTTCAACGCTGCAGGTTTCTAATTTCTGCTGAATAAATCGACTCCCATGTTGGTCACCGCTGAAGTCAACAGTTATAAACAATCAGTTTCAGAATCATATCGTTTACCTGGTGGAAATACAAAAAGGAAGTTATGGAAACTTGCCTGAATTCAACGATGTGTCCAACAATTTCAGATAACTCAAATTTATGACCTTTACTAGATTTCATCTCTTGTAGGAAACAATGTGATTCCATATTGCCAACCTTCTCATGGACTCTTTGTCCTTGCCAACAAGAAGTGGCTGACTTTTTCCCAGGTAACCTCATGTTCTGGCTTTTCCTTCCTGAAAAACATCCACCAGGAACAGGTGATTGCTGAAACACAGGACAAGCAAGCGGAGATGTTGGATATTGCATCGCAACACCAATATTGGGTGGCGCTCCATAGTAAGTTGGACTTGCAATAGGATCTCTACTAGGACTTGGATTGCCAGCACCTGTTGCACTCAAGTTAAGCCTTGGATCAGGTGAATATACAGCTGGAATCAGCCCTTTCTGTGGACCATAAGAATCAGCCATGCTTCCAATTGCAGATCCCCTTGAAGCCATAGAACCATAATGATTTGTATATGAATATGAACCCACAGGACATTGAAAATACGGCATGCACACAGGATCTACAAAAGGTGGCATAGTGACCCTCAGCTGTCCATGCAAATTATAGAAATGCTGCAAATCAACTCCAAGAGTAATATTTCCACCGCTGGAAACTCCACAATTCCTAGGGCTAATGTAAGGGCTGACAGGATTATCTAAAGAAAAAGGGAGGGCACTATGAGGAGTATATTCAGTTACAAATGGTGGCATAACTGAGGCAGGCAAAGCATATGCCCTTATGTTGCATGGAGGAGTGAATAGGCCAGATGGATGCAAATTAGGGTAGTAAGTGGCTCCATGAGCGCCAATTCCATGTGACTGTAGATTAATGCCACTAGTGTGCAGTCCTCGTCCAGCTTCAGTTGAAGTCATCTTTGTCTGTATGTGAGGAAAATGAATGACAGGGTTGTTCGAGAACTGAACTCCTTGTGTAGCAATCTGAGGCTGACGAGACATCGAGGTTCCTTGATGTGAACCATTTAGTTGAGGATGTTGCCAGGAATAATTAATTAAATGCTTGCCATTTGATGTCCCTGCACTGTTTGTACTAGATTTGGTATCCCAAATACTTGAGTCAGAAACACCGCAAACGTTGACACCACTGGCTAGTTTAGCATTCTCAGCAGTCAACTCTTTATTTAGAGGTGAATGGGGGCTTGCACTTCTGTTGGGAGATGATGAGCATGAAGCTGATACTGACAAATCATATACTGATGAATCATCGCAACTTAGTATAGAACATGTTGAACTAGGACATAGAATAGGTGACCTGGAGCAAACATCAACTGTGGCTTTCAGCTCTGAAATTTTAACCATTTCAGCAGAAGAAGATTTGACACTGGCATCAAAATCAGCAACTTCTGTTGCGACATGGTTCGTCATCTGAGATTGATTATAATACACAAAGGATTGGGTGTGGGAAAAATCCTCCTAAACATGCAAAAGAGGTAGGCATAAGAAAACTTCACACAGTTTGCTGAGTAATAGGAAATGATGAGATGTTTGAATTTAATCATATCCATCCTATAAGCAGTAACAATTTAGTAAAAGGCAAAAGTTATAGAACAAACATATCTTGTAATGCATCAAAGCAATCATCCACGTACCATGGTCAAATAGATGAAAGGTTATCTACAATCATTTAAAGCAATCATTGGCAGTCATACTTCATTTTTAGGATTAATCTAAATTTAGATAAAAGTGCACAGGAAAAAAATTAGATGAACTTATAATACCTGAATCAAATCCACTAGACTTTTGCGATATTGATGAACTTTTGATGCAGTCCTAAATCCTGCAGATGCAAATTCAGAGTTCCTACGATCATCAGATTCTTGTTTGGGTGAACTATTGTCATCAGGTTCCTCTTTATGAGCAGCACGCATAGAGTTTGAAGTAGACAAGGATTCTTTGTCACTAACATAAAATAAGGGCAGACTCCAATTATCCTCCAAGCCACCAATGAGATCCACCGCCAATTGAGCTTCCTGCGAAATGGAAGATGAAGCAAGGCCAAGATTCAGAGTTGCTTTTGAGCAATGGTACATATAGCTGGCTGAATCAGTAAGAAGTTTTGCTTCTGATTCACAGCTCTCAATTGTATTGCTCAAGTTTCCCAAGTTCCCATCCCCAGCGAAGTCCTGTTCACCCATTAGGCTCCTTAGCGAAGCTAAAGAACCACACATGCTAGGTGGTGCACTTCCACTTCGATTAGGAAGTGAGTTTTTCTCTTTTCCTTGGAACCCGCTCCCCTTTAAAGGTATCCCCAGCTCTTGAGCAGCAGCATCACTCTTGGGTGAGGTGAAGCTTGAAGAACGCTTATTCACCGCCCAATTTCCACCTCCACTGTTTCCGGGTAGTCTAATTGGATTCTTTGTCACCATCCTATGTTTTGAGGTTTTATTACTTACAAAAGTCACAGTTTGGATAGCATCAAACTTTGCAAGTTTCCTGGAAGCAAAATATTCATATCATCAACTTGTTCATCAGTATAAAATCCATTCACAGCATCAACTAGAACAAGGATCTCATGGCCATAGAAGAAATTCATAAATGAGCATGCATGAACCCACAAGGGCTGAGCACATATACCTCTGCGCATGGAGAGGTGCATAAAAAAAAAAAACCATTAGCACAAACATCTACTTGAAGCACAGCTGACGATCACATTAGCTATTATTGGGTGGCCGAAAGGAGTTAATGCTCAAAGTTTACCTCATATAACACACTTCATCAGGTACACCAAAAAAAAAACAATGTAACGACAATTCTTATTTATAAATACATGCCATTACAAACTTTAGAAGGAAAAAAAAAACTCATCTAAATAGAAGCTCATTTCAATCAAATATAGAAGAATGAGATAGAAGAACCTGGCCAATGAATAATTCAACTGCACAAAAGACTTACATTTCAGGGAATGTTGAATTTGATGCCCCAACCAAAAAAAAAGTCTAGCTAAAGAAATGAATGCTTCCTGGACAGCAGTAGGCTACTTGAAGATTTAAAAAAGAATAAGGACACAGACTAAAGAGAGAAAATTTCAATAAATGCAAGAGAACAACAAACACAGCACAATAAACTACCTGTAATATGTTCAAAAAGGTACCGTTCTCCCAATCCATTCATTCACATCCCTTCATAAACCTCTGAAAAGAGGTTTAAATTAAAACAAAAAAATTCCTAAATTCTATCTGAAAAAAAAAATCTCAAGGAGAAAACTCTGTAATATGTTACACCGAATATTAGACTATCATCGGATGACCATCTCTATACAGTCTAGACGAAATTTACATAAAAAAAATCTATTTGGCTTCAAAAACATTGCAAATAAATACAAAAAACCACAAATTTCAAAGACTCCTAGAAAAACTTCACCCAGTACGAGACATAGAAAAGAACATAGAAAAAAAAAACCAACAAAACAGAGAGAAATACGCACCGAAGTTGTATCCCTCAAACAAAAAACAAGCTTCTCGAGTCCACCCCACGAAATCAACAAAGACTTGTTCTTCTCGCCAATTCACGGAGAACAGATGAACCATAGAAGTTGTCAGAAGTCTTCTCGGCTCGAAAGCCAAAGACGCTAAAACCTCGGTTCGCAGGGCTTTGACAAAACATCTCCGATTAATATTTCGTATTTCCCAAACTACCTCTCCATGTGCCTTAAAATCCCCGCCACCTCGCCAACGGTACACCTGACCGCAGCGGTAGCTCACCCATCTATCACCGCCCATCCACTGGGCCCCGTCAGATGATGCTGATAACAAACGGCAGGGATTCCTCTCTTTTTGCAAACAAACGAAGCTCCATATGCCACAAGAAGGGTAATTTTGACGAAATTCCAAGCATTTATGTCATTTCGTAAATTTAATAGCATTATTTATTAATTACCACGCCAGCTCTCACACGTGTTCTGTGAAACATAAGAACGTTGACATGATCAACGGTTCTTGCTTTGATGAGTATTGGATGCTTTTGGCAGGTCAGTCAATGACAGGGATAGGATCATCAGATTCGTCATAACTGATAATAGAAAACAGACGACAGTTATCATGATTCACATTATACTTATCACAATAGAATATATGTGCATTATATCTCTTGTAAAAGACCATATATATGATTTGGCCTTATTTGCCACCCACTGTTAAAAGCAAGAAAGATGGGGACTAAAGTCAATCAAATTGGATGAAAAGTAAACATTGCAATGAATTTAATTAAGCTGCTAAAGATGGAAAAGAGGTATAAACTTTATCTTTCAAAAGCTAATTTACCCAAATAAATACATGCAATGTCTTTGATAGGAAAGACAACAGGTATGGCCTCAAAAGAAAAAACAAACCTTTTAAAAACAAAAAAACCCAAAATTACTTAGATGAACAAGATCTATACCCATAAAAGACTCATTAATGACCGTAGGCATGAGTGCACACTTTAAGATGACTAGCAGCCAGACGCACATCCTTAATTAATACAATAAAAAAGTAGTCAAGTTGTCACATAAAAATTTCCAGTAAAATGAATGGATCATAAGATAAACGAAAAAAAGTAATACTGTGACTTAAAATAGTGTAATCATAGAGATGCATGTTACCATCCCATACAGGTAAAAAAACTCCTGCCCAAACTCTGAAAATGTTCTGGACATCTTATTTGTAGCCAACCTGCACTTGGTTAGAAACAACCGGTAAAAACTTTGATAGTAGTTAGAAGTAACAGCTAGAGTAAAAGAGAACCACTGAGCACTCCATGATAACTAACCTTTCAAAATTTTTGGAATTCATAACCAGGAAGAACTCCATGATATGGACCACATTTGAACAGAGGAAGCTGTATAAAGGAAAAGAAAAATAACTAGCCTCTGTCTGCCCTTACATTTGTAGGTCTGTAGTATATTAGATGCCTGTTGGACAAAGGAAGTTAGACAATAGCACAATTTAAATATTTTTCGATAATCTTGTCAAAAGGCAACGACATGTAGACACACTGATTATCTTATTGTTCTGTCAAGAGAACAATAAGATTTCATTGCCTTGGGTGACTTAAAGTAAAGGTTCAATATACACATATGTATGACATATAAACCAATCATGACAGAAAACATTTTAAGCTTTATTTTTTGTGCTTCTTGCTTTGTACTCCTGTTATATATATATATATAATGTGATGTATCCACCTTTTCAGGAAAATTATAAACAGTTTTAGCCTCAATGAGAATACATAAACATTACTGAACAAAAAACAATCCTAATTAATTCAAGCTTTTACTTCTGAATTATCCACTTCTCCTGAGTAATGACAAGATTTAATAGATACACTATATTTCTCTGGATGTCTTGTATATTCTAGTGATCCTCTCAGTTTCTTAATTTCAACGGGTCTTGGGATCCATATATATTATACAGTATAAAATCAAAAGAAACCTAGGAATTAGAAGAGTTGACCTTCCATTGTTTTCTTTGGATTAATCAAAATCCATACAGATTATATGGCAGTGGATGAACAATTTTTCAATTAATTTATTAAACTATTGTGAAATTCAAGGAGATCAAAACATCATCCACCAAGCATTGTCACCAAAACACAAACCTTGAAAACACCATGGCAGCATTGATCAAGATTACTCAAAAAAAAAAAAAAAACACCAGAGCCATGTAATCTAAATAATTCAAAAACTTCTAATTATTAATGGAACCATACAATGATGAAAAAGAACGAAAATTCAACTAACAAATGCACGATTATCAAAAGAATGGTATGATCGACATAGAATATTCAAAAAAGGAGAGAAAAGACATACATCGAAAGGGAGATGAAGAAGGGCATCGGTGAAATTGGAATGGGGGTAAAGTAGGAGACAACCCTTGAGATCATCATGCAAGCAGTGGCGAGACCTCCCTTCTAGCACTCCTCACCGTCTTCTTCTCCCCCCTCTTCCTCTTGGAAGTTAGAACCAGATATAAGAAATGGAGGAACACTGGAATTTCAAATGGCTTGCACTCTGATGAGTCTGAGATAATTAAAAAATAATGTCACCCCGCTCGTCTTTCCCGCGCTTTCTTTTCTTTGCTATTTTTATTGTAAAAAAATGTTAAGATTATTATAAATAATTCTAAAATAATGTCAAGTGTTGTTAAGATAACTCAATTGTACGACACAAACGTGCAATTAGAATACAAGAGTTTAAAATTTTCCCTTAACAGTACTATTTATGTATTGTACATTTATTTTGTAATTTGGTTTAATATTATTTTTGTAATTTTATAGACATAGGTGTGAGTTCCTATGAGAGAAACATAAGTTTCATCATTCTAGAGTTGCATGACATTAGAATTTTCTTGTAAGGTTTATAAGTCACTGGGTGCACCTCTGTACATATCTATCATTTTGACAATTCTTTCAACGGGAGCATCACCTATTAGTAAAATAATAATAATATCAAAATTTTTGAAACAATTAATCTTAATGATGATAATAATATAAACCGTCGTCTGTTTAAAAGAATTTTCATTTATTTTAGCCTGTGATGGTTAGTTTTATTTTTTAATTTTTTTTTTTATTTAATGGTTGCTTTTATTCTTTTTCATCTTCTTGTAAAACTCAATAAAATAAAGACATGATGGAGAAAAAAAAAATCCGTTTAAAATGCCATTTAGGATGAACAAATCACAACTGAGTTTTATCAGTGACACCATACAAGCTGTGTCATCATTTATTTTTATCACACCAGCTCTCATTTCTCATGGGTTTTTAGCATTATTTTGCTTTATTTTTATTTTTTTGCACTGTTGATTTACTTTTTTTGTATTTTTTTTATAAATATATAATCTATTCAATTTATTTAAAATTTTGATTGGATGAACGGTAATGTGGTAATGTATGTTGCTGTTCTTTTTTTTTAATTAAAAGTTGAATAAGTGATACTATTGGAGTTTCTGGCTGGTGCTTCCTAGATTTGTCTGTTTAAAAAAATTGTTGATAAATCATAATATATACCAAAAGTATAAAATAAACATTGGATGAAAAATCTTGGCATAATAATTTTTCTTATGACAACCCACTTCTGAGCAGTGGCATCTGCATTGAGATCATCGACACCAATATTTCAATTTGTAATTTTTTTTAAATATCATGTGCTTTTTTTAATATCTAATATATATATATATATAATAAAATTGACAAATTCACATTAGTTGTTAGACTGGGAAATATAAAATAAAACCAAGGCACAATGGGCAACCATCCCAATAATAATGAGGAAGAAGAACAACAACGTGTATTGCTAATATGCTTTGATATTTATTTATTTATTTTTATAAAGATGACAAGTATGTTCCGATATCAAGATATAAGCCGATACAAAAAAATGCATCCGTTACAATAATTTCACATCTACAACCTAAAACTATGTATTTTGCGCTTCAGTATTAAAAACACAACTTTTAGTGAAAATTCTCTAATCATCCTCTATATTTTTTAACTATGCATTTATATATTCTTCTCATTTCACAATTTATATATCTATATTGTCAACAAATTTAATTATCTTTAGGTTATATTTGTTTTGAAGTATTTAAAATTACAATGTAATTTCAAATACCATATCTAAAAATCCTTTATTGGGTTTGAGAGATTTTAAAATACCAAAATAAAACTAATTACTCTAATGAATATATTTGGACTTACGTTTAAATTGGGCGTAAGTTGAAATTCTTGGAGTTGAAAATCCTCAGGTGATGTATATATATGTGTATACATACACATGCATACAAATATAATATATACGCATACATATACACACATATATGTACAAAAATATATACATATACACATACACATAGGCACACATACATACATATGTGTATAGAAATATATACATACACACACATATGCATAATACACGCATGTATACATATACATTTATATATTTATATAAACATACATAGGTATTTTTACATATATATACATATATATACATATACATATGCATAAATGCATACATACACACACATGTATATATATACACACACACAAATATACATTACATTAATTACTTAATAAAAACATAACATACAAACAAGTTTTCATTAATTTTAATAAATATATATTTCTCATATTATTTTCTTTATAATTTATTTTTTAATTAATTAAAAATTATAAACTTAAATTATAAGTTATTAATTTAATAAAAATATAAAATATAATTTTTATAAAAATAATAAATAGAAAAAAGCAAAATTAATTAAAAAAGAAATCAAAACAAAAAAATAATAATAAAATAACCTTGCTACTATAGCATATTTTAGATTTGGCACCAAATTGACACAAAAACTTCAAATGTAATATGGGGTATGAGATGGCTTAAGGTAACTAGAGGCTTAAGGCGAAATTTTAAAATAAACCCTTTAATTTATTCAATACGAATTAAATTTTATTTATATTTTATTTTAATAAATACGTGTTTGTTTGTCTTTCTCATGATGAAAACATGTTACTAACCTTGTGATGAAGAGATACAAAACTCCATAAAAATAAAAATATAATAATATAAAAACTACGAAAACTCTTTTTCTCAATAAAAAAAAATATATATATATATATATAAATATATAAATACATGAGAAAAGCCATTATAGATTATCAAAATAGAATTTTGAAAAGTTTGTTAGTAAAGATATAGGATTGTTTAAACATCAAAATAAAAATATTTAATGCCTCATTGCGTTATTTAAAAATTTAAAAGTTAGATAAGATTATATAACATTAACTAAATATTAAATTAAATTTTTTTGTATTACGAGAGTCCTTGAAAATTTTAAAAATTTAAAATTATTATTAAAAAAATTTTGAAGATAAAGTCTTAAATTAAAAAATATTGGGCGCTAAAACAATTGCTTTATTGGTGTTACCTTTGAAACAGTCTTGCGTGAGGTCAAAGATGACATAAATTAATTCTCATGCTATATAATTCTTAAAAAAGAATAACGCACAACTCCTATATAAGACCATAGTCCTATTCTCCCTTAATTTTTATATATTGTGTTTGCGCTCTATTTACATTACACAATGAATCTTACATTCTATAACTCTTAAAAAAAATAATGCACAACTCATACAAGGACCATAGTCTTGTTCTCCCTTGATTTTTATATACTGTGTTTGCGCTCTATTTACATTACATGGTGAATCTTACTTCTTTTGGTAAAATCTTAAACTCCCTCCCATAACCTATATATGTACCAACAATTTAAAATATTTATATAAACAATCAAAAAGAAGACACATTGTTGATGACATGTGATAAATTCCACGGAGATAGCATTAATTCCCATATATATATATTTCCAATGCATACGGATATGTTAAATTTAATGAAATATAAAAATTAGCAAAAGGCCAGCAAGATGACTGAAAACACTCGCACATGATGCAGAAGCTGTATGGACTATGGACATAAATGGTTGTGTTTGGAGTTTGTGCATGAACATTTCGAGCATCCAGATGCGTCTAACGACTATTTAACAATATATATTTATTTGAGGAAACTATTAAACAGTGTATCAAATTTTCTTCCCGCTGGACTATTTCTTTGATAGAAAAATATTTATTTTATATAAAAAAATCTGGGACATTGGGGTAGTGGTTTTTAAGATTAAAATATATATATATATATATATTAAAAAAATTACACTATCATTCAGGAAGTCCGTTGGTATTTCATTACTTACTCAAAATTCAAGAATTTGATCCTCTAATTTATTTATTTATTTATTTTTTTTAAAAGGTTCCTCTAATTTATTTATATTTATAAAAAATAAATTCATCATATTTTAAATAATTATGCATTTTCTATATTATGTAGACAAACACAACATATATATTTTATTTATTTTTTTCAATAAACGGGAGAATGAAAGGTATTTTTCACATAAAATTTTCACATATTACTTACTCAAAATTCAAGAATTTGATCCTCTAATTTATTTATTTATTTATTTTTTTTAAAAGGTTCCTCTAATTTATTTATATTTATAAAAAATAAATTCATCATATTTTAAATAATTATGCATTTTCTATATTATGTAGACAAACACCACATATATATATATATATTTTTTTTTTCAATAGACTGGAGAATGAAAGGTATTTTTCACATAAAATTTTCACGAAAATTCATAATATGAAATATAAAGTACAATTAATCACCATAGGATTAGTTTACGGTTCTTTATTTTATTTACTATTCAATCATATATTAAAGGGTCCAACTTTTATCCTACACATCTACACTATAATTAAATGTCTAAATCTTTCCCAATGTGACACTTAACGCTAGAAATTAATAAGCTAACAGCACATTGATTATTTTAAAAATACCTCATTTAAACATTTCTCTATATATTTATATTAACAATTAAAGTCCCTACCTACCCGTTCCCGGATCCGAAGTCGGATCTTGAAAATCCGAACCGATGGTGCTTGTTATTAGTCTTACCAAACCCCAAAAACCAACCCAATCGAGTGCGATTCATTTTCAGCCGGCCACGATCCCGCCATAAAAGATCTCGGCCATTTATCAACGCTTCAGATCCCGCCACGTGTCACTACGACATCATTGCTGGGAATTTTCCAAGCTCTACGAACCCCCTTCTCTTTGTTCCCTCGCCGGAGTCCTCTCTCTCTCTCTCTCTTTCTCTCGCCCAAGAAAGGGATTCAGGCTGGTATGGCGGCGCGGAAGCTATTCTTCTTCTCTATCGCTGTCCTTGCTTTCGCGATCGTTGGAGTTCATGCGGAATTTGGCTTTGATGTCGAGGATAAGGAAGCCGATGGGGTGGTTGACGATGTTGAGTCGCCATTTAAGCTGGAGATTGAACGGCTCAAGCCTCAGATCCAGGCTTTAGGTTTGTTTGTTTTATTCGATCTCTTTATCCTAGAACTCATGAGCTATGTTTTCTTTTTTGGGACTGTTTGATCGATTTGTGTTCTTGGTTATCGCCCTTGCGGTTCATGTTGTTTATCTTTTAGGGTTTCTTCTTGTCAGGATCCTTTGTTTTAGTGTTTCAGGATTTATTCATACTTTGTTTTTTTGTTGTGTTCGCCTGATTCGTGGAAAAAGATATCTCAAGCAACATGTTTTTTGTTTGTTTGGTTTATTTGTTATCCTTTTTCAGAAAAAAAGGCTGTTTTTTAAGGGTTGGTTATTGCTGATTATTACTACGTTAATTTGCTAGTTATTGCTGAAATTTCGAAACGTTTATGTGATTCTTTTTCTTTATTCCTCTTGATGGAGGAAAATGTTCGTCGGTCTATGATACATTCTAATTTTAATTTTAATTTTTTTCTTGGGCCCTTTTTCAGAATCTAGTATAAATGATAAAGCACGGGAAGTGAAAAGCAAGAATGAAATTATTGAGAAATTAGAGAAAACTGTTGAAGAGAAATCAGCAAGCATTGCTTCTTTGCAAACTGAGATTGAACTGCTTCAGGTTAGTGTTTTTCAGTGAAAGAGACCTCATGTTTGGTTCTTGTCTAAATTCTTCATTGACATATGCCTATTGGTTTCCTCCCTTGGCAGAAAAAAGGAGTTGTGGATGCGGAGGAGCTGGTTGGGAAAGCTCATGTGCGAGCTCGTGAATTTGAGAAGCAGGTCAGAAAATTACAATGAACTCTGTCTGCTAGCCTCTCATATTGTAGTTGCTGTTGTTCATGCTAGTCTTAAAACTCTTGCAGGCAGAAAAACTTAAAAGTGAGATAGAAGCCCTGAGCAGGATTAGAAATGCTCTAGAGGATCAGTTGAGTGAAGCAGAGAGGAAGTTCCAGGAACTTAGTCTGAAATTAGAGAATGTAAGTGCATCTATACTAATATGATATCTCGTAAGTCCATCAACTGTTGTTCCCAAGCTAGCATTTTGTTTGATGAACACATGCTTGACAGTTGACAATACATGCTATAGCGTCTTCAAATCCACACTCCCACTGCGATCAATCATTCTTGCAGCATTGTTTAGATCTGCCTTTCTTCATGTATGCTGGTCCACGGTTCCTGGAGTACAGAATGCAAAATAAGTCTGTGCTAAAACTTTATCTTTCTAAAACAGGCAATCAAAATCATGGTTTTTGGATCATTTTTAATTCAATAATGGTTTTTGCACTCATTCCAACAGATTCTATGTCTTCTTTTCCAATGAATGTACCTATATCTCAACCTGGGTTCTATTCAAGGCTTCATAACTTGCTGAGACCCAATTATATAATGTTGAAGATTATGGTGTTAACCAATTTTGCCATATATGATGTTTGGTTTGATTGATATATTGATGCCTTTACATTTTTATGTGATCAGATCTGAGGAAAAAGATCACTAATTGCCAGATAGTCAAAATTTGACTATGTTATTCTGATATCAATGTCTCTTCCTTTCTGCAGCAACATAAGTTGAATGATGAATTGAAGCACAAACTTCAGAAGACAGAACGAGCTCTTAAAGTGGCTGAGGTTTGTTGCATAACATCCTGATTGTGGTATTTGGCCTTCCTCTTATATATTTAGTAAATTCTTTTGTGCTGTCCAGGAGGAGTTAATGAGAGTACAGTTAGAGGCAACATCAAAGTCAAAAGAATTGACAGAGGTGAGAATATGAAAGAGAATTTCTTCCATACTTTTAACTTTTATAAATTTCTTTCATCCTTTTAACTTTTTCTACAAGTATCATGTAGTCTCAAGAATTGATGAATGTGAAAGTATAAAACAAAATTTCTCCTATCACTAAAGACTTGAAGCTGAAAGATTTTGCCAGGGTTGCTAAATTTAATTTTTGGATTAGCTCATCTTGTTCGAGGTACTTACTATGTGGTTATGAATAGGCTAAATTTAAAAGGTTTAACCTGATGCATTCATCGTAAAATATATTGATTTATTTATTGCTTTCTGCCTCTTTGTCGCTAATATGTGTTGGTTGGAATGGTGGCTTGTGAATGTAGTGGCTCTGGCTCTTACTTTCAAGATAGACTGGTGAGAAGTAACTTTAACGGCTAACCTGAGAATTTTTGTTCATTATTTGTTATCAAGCATTCATCTTAGATCAACTTTAGAAATTGTGTTTGATCTGATGAGAGCTGACAGGTTCAACATTTTGTTCTGTTTTTGTGAAAATCTTCATTGACCAGTTTGAAGTAAACCTTTCTCTTGAATCGTAAATATGGCCTTTCCTATGTACTCTAAAAGGGCTTGATTGCATTGAAACTCACCATTCAATTGTTTGATGCCAGATTCATGGAGCTTGGTTTCCACATTGGCTTGCAATTCGCATTGGTCATTGTCAGGTAAAGTCAGATGCATTGCTCCTTTAGCCATGTGTGTAAGTGTTTTTGGTGCTGTCTTTTGTCTTCATGATGACTTTGACTTAATCACTAGCAGCATCTTGTGGTAGCTCATTGGAATGAGCATGGAAAACCTGCCATGAATCTTTTATTGCATAAGGTACTCATAGTTCCTTTTGTTCAAGATTTTGCACGCAAGTAGTTTTTCTTTCGGCACCATAACTGCATGATTTGATTTTGGATTTCAAAATGTTTCAGGCCTCGGAGAAATCAGCTCAGGCACATAAATGGGCTGAGCCTCACCTAGAAGTGGCTAAAACTGTAAGCAATGTAGCATGGAAAATTAAAAGTCACTTGGGGATGATGATATGTTTATAGAATTGCTAGATTTTGCCTTCATTTCATCTTTATGTATTATGTATGCCCTTGATTGAAAGAAAGAAGTTAGTTTATGCCCTCTAACCTTGTGTCCTATTGTGGGAAGAAATGGATTCCTGCGGCGAAGGAGCAGTGGGTAACCTTCACAACTCATGTTGAACCCTATGTGCAAAAGGCTTCTACTAAAACCATCCAGATTTATGAAGTATCCAAGAGCACTGTTAGCCCACATATTGCCAAAGCGCAAGAACTGGCAGATCCTTATGTCAAGGTATTCTTAAACAGCTTTACTTGATTGGTTGATGGAGGGAGTAATGCATTTTCATTTATCATTGTGTATAATATATTCATCATCACCTTATGAATTAATTATGTCTGGTTCCAGAAAGCAAGGGAGGTCTCTAGGCCCTATATTGAACAAGTTGCCATCATCACTAAACCCCATGTTGAGAAATTGCATGTCGTTATGAAGCCTTATACTACACATGCGGTTTATGCTTATGGTGAATTTCTTAAAACGGCAACAAAATATCATGATCAGGTATGCCTCCTTTTCCTTGTGCCTTGCTGGTAGGTACCTTTTAAAAAATCCCCAATATTTTTGCTATAAGTTAAATAGAACTAGGTATGCTTATTTTCAGAAATATCAGAATAAACAAGATTCCAAGTTGTTGAAGTTGCAACAAAATATGATCTGATCTTAATGGAAGTATGAACATGATTTGTGCACTAATTCTTTTAGCTTCTCTCTTCAGCCAGAATAGGGATTGGAATCTCTCATTTTTCCTATTTCCACTCTTTGCTTGTAAGGCTTTCCAAGTGGAACTTCATTGACCATCCTATTGTTTTCATAGAGATATCCTCAATGGAAGTCTTGTTCATTTTTGTCAAACAGCCAACTTATGCTAATTTTGTTTTTGTTAGATGCTTTGTTTTAGTCTACTTTTCTTTTGATAATATGATTGTCTTCAAATAAAATTTGGAGTTGTTTATGAACATAATTATCATATATTGAAAATCAATTTTTATTCAACACTTTTGATATAAAGTAGGCAGGAATTTTACTTTATTCTATAATTTTGGTTTTGTTATAGGTTCAAGCTTCTGTCCAGGAGAAACTAAAGAATCATGACCTGACAAAACATCTTGCAACCAAGGAGTTTGTGTGGTTTGTGGTACATAACACTCCATTTATCTGAACCTTGTTTGTGTTTTTCATAAATCTGGTTCATGAACATTTTATGCGGTATTGACTTCATATCATACCCTGATAGGCTTCTGCTTTGCTGGCTCTACCAGTGCTATTTCTGCTCAAATTTCTCTCAATAATTTTCTGGTTGGTTGTTTTCCACTTGTAAACTGTTTATGGGATTCATTCCCCTGGATTTGCTCTTGCATCTTTCTTGTGCTGTAGTTTTTCTAACAACCCTCCTGCTTTATGCATGGCAGCAAAAAGACAATAAAACCCACTGCAAATGGCCATCGCAGCCACACAAGTCGCAGGCCTAAGCGCAGGCATGCTGAAAATTAGAGTATAGTATGAAGCCTAGATGCTTATTTTGTGCTGTTTATGCTGAAGGTATGATTCTTTGTGCCAGTGTTTCTGCTCATTATAGAGTAACATCCTTGCTATATGCTGGCCAATTTTCCTAATCATTTTCTCTAGTTCTTCCATTGTGTTGGAATTATTTTCTTCATAAAAATGATTTAAGCTAACAGTACATGTAGGTGTGGTGTGGTGTGGTCACTGTGGTGTGGGTGTTCGACTTGCTTATGAAACTCAAGGCCCGAGTGATTTTCACAGAAGAACAGACAGACGTAGGTTTATGAGGAACACTTTTTGCAAAATATTTGGACAACCACATACAAACAATGGTATACTTGTTTTGTTCCAAAGCTACTGTAGTACTCGCATTGGACAGCCCTCAATTACATATTCACTAGATGTATTTACTTTATGTTATATTTAATTTCATAGAATTGATTCTTGTGTTGGTTCTGAGCAAATGATGACTTATGAGCTACGATGAAGAATTATTGAGATACTGATGTTGTTAGATTGATATAAGATGAATGTGGTTGATACTGTTTGCTATCCTGGTTTTGTATTTCTATCCTTCAACTTATGCTCAAATGGTGATGACTATTTGATGAATATCTTAGTTTTCAAGCAAGGATGACATTCTTCTGTTCCTTAATGATTAATTGGTGTGCCCCTCCCATATGCATACTCTTTGAAAATTAATCAATGTTTTTATGCAAATAATTCTTCAGAAAGCTCAGCATGCACGCCATGCTAATAATGTCCACGGTCGTGAAAAATCTTTTTTATTTTATTTATTTTTGAATCAGACCACTGTTTTTTGTCCTGTATTAGTGAGCCTTCTTACAATTATATGCAAGTCAAAACTGATTAGAATATGACAAGACAAATATTCATCTTTGGTATTTATTTGAATACAAGTCATGTAAGGGTATATAGCCTTTTTGCAGTAATGGGCCACAAGGCATCCGTCACCGGTTACCATCATTTTGCCAAAAAAAGATACGAGAAATCACGTTTCATGGTGTCATTGTGTCCCATCTAATGAAATAAACCAACTTTTCTTAGATTGGAGAAAAAACTAATTACGTAAATTATCATGTTGTATATTAAAATTTAAATAAACGAATTTTAAGATGGATAAAATTTATTTCTCAAAACAGTAATTCCAATAATATTATAACAGAATATTCTCAAGAATATACTGGTTTCTTAAAGTAGTTAGTGATGATGGGCTCGGCCCATCATGGCCTTTCATCACTGTAAAATGTTCACTCAGAAACGAGGCCAAAATGGGAAGATAAAAGTAAATCGATGAATGAAGGCATGATATATCCAAGTCCGTGGCGCCCAGAGAGCTCGCCCTCTCCTTCTTCCCCCCTTCATCCCTTTTGATCCCAGATCTCGTCCTCAATAAACCCCGTTTCCTCCTTTTGATCCCGATCCTTGGGAAACCCTGATCACTGATATCTGGAATTAGGTTTCCGATCCATTTCTCCCTCTGTTTTCATTTTGGTCGGTGGTGATGGCTTACGGAGATCGGCTCACCACGTTCGAGGACTCTGAGAAGGAGAGCGAGTATGGTTATGTCCGCAAGGTATCATTCTTCGTGCTATCTTTTTGAACTGATTGTTTTTTCTTTTAATTTGGATATGTCCGCAAGGTATCATTCTTCGTGCTATCTTTTTGAACTTGTTTTAGTTTTCTCTTCGATTTGATCCATGACTTGGTTTTTTTTGGTGTAGAGATATGTGGGTTAGTGTTTGCTTTTGAAGTACTACAGTTAGCGGATGAAAAAAAGCGATTTTTGTTGTTAATTAGAATTTCCGTGCGAAATAAATCAATTTTTTACGGTCTGAGAAGGAGCTTGGAGCGGGTTTTAGTTGTTTCTATTGTATGGTAAAACTAGTCTCGTTCCCTTATTTCTAGCTATAAAGAGTTAAAGACAACCATTTTGTTTTGCAGAAAGTGTAATTTTGAAATGTAAATCTTATTAACAGTGATTGACCGATTTATTCAATTGCAGTTTAGGCTGATCAGGACAATATGTCTAATTTGGTGCCCCATTCCTCGTTTCTCTGAGAAAAACAAAATATCTGATTTCAATTTATTGGTTTAAGAGGGAAGAACCATTTTTTCTCATGTTAGAAAAAAAAAACCCTTCATGCTTCCTTTATTTAGCTTCAACGGTCCAAACTAATAAGTTTGACTAAGTGACAATGGTTAGATTGAATGCAGTTTATTGATGTTTCAGCGTCCATTAGCAGCTCATTGAATTTAGTTTATTCAACCATGCTGATGGAAGAACATTCACATTTTTTTAGTTATTATGGTGATATTTGATCCAGCTTGCATGTGATTTTACAGGTCTCTGGGCCAGTCGTTGTGGCAGATGGAATGGGCGGAGCTGCCATGTATGAGTTGGTCCGAGTGGGCCATGACAATCTTATCGGGGAGATTATTAGATTGGAGGGAGATTCTGCCACTATTCAAGGTATTTAGCTTTTGTTCACTGGTCCATTTCTAGCATTGATTTGTTCGATTGCTATTCTCCCTTTGATTCTACAGTATTAAACTACGGTGTATAATGTTGTTATTGCTATTGTTGTTCTTTTCCTATGGACTTCAGTTTATGAAGAAACTGCTGGATTGATGGTAAATGATCCAGTTTTGCGAACTCGAAAGGTACATAGGCATCTCTTTATGCCAATTTCTGTCTTACGATGATTTTTGCTCATGCATATTATGCTCGCTATTATTGTTACAGCCTCTCTCAGTTGAGCTTGGACCTGGAATATTGGGGAACATTTTTGATGGAATTCAGGTATGGTTGAGATCTTATATCCAGGCTAAATACAAAAGGTTGAGTATAGAATACAGATTATTTAATTTGATCATAATTGCCACTGGATTTTCATGTTGTATTATATCAGTCCCAGTAGTTTTTAACTAGCCTTCATTTTTCACCTATGCCCAAATGATTCTGCTTTTATTTTCATATTTTGCTTAAAAAATTTGTGCTTGAAAAGATTAATATTTCCTCTTTTACTTCATATATTTATCAAAATGGTCTGAATGACAATTAGTATACTTGAGACCATGGTTTTCTGTGTTCTGTTGCTTTTTAATTCCTTTTATATTATCAAATGTTAAGTTGTTTTATTTTATACTTCTTTTCCACCACAGCGGCCACTAAAAACTATTGCTATAAAGTCTGGTGATGTGTATATTCCCCGTGGTGTTTCTGTTCCTGCCCTTGACAAAGATATATTGTGGGATTTTGAGCCTAAGAAGTTAGGTAAGCAAATTAAATCTTTAGTTCTTTCTGTTCAAAATATTCACCCTGATTGAAATACAACAATTTGACCTTTTCTTGCACTTCTGCCAGGCGAGGGGGATCTCCTTACTGGTGGGGATTTATATGCTGTAAGTTATGCATTCTTGAGCTTCTCTTGAAGTTGTTCTAATGCTTGTTTTTGCTAACGGTGGTAGAAATTTGAAAAATTTCTCATGTAGAACTTTCTGTGCAGACCGTCTTTGAGAATACTTTGATGCAACACCATGTTGCCCTTCCCCCTGGATCCATGGGTAAAGTTACCTACATCGCACCAGCTGGCCAGTACAGCTTGAAGGTTAGCAATCAGCATTTTCCTTTCATTTTAGATTGTTTTCTTGATTAATTTCAATATTTATTTTCCTGTAATTTGGTTCATTATTTAATGACAGGATACAGTACTTGAGCTGGAGTTTCAGGGTGTAAAGAAGCAATTCACTATGCTTCAGGTCAAATTCTAGCCAGCTATGTTTAAAAAAATGATCTGTTTAAAAGTTTACTGTAGTTTACTAAGATTTGTCTTACAGAAAATCTGTGCTTTTGCTTTGGCAGACATGGCCTGTTCGTACACCAAGACCTGTTGCATCAAAACTTGCTGCTGATACTCCTCTGTTAACAGGCCAAGTATTTACTGAAGAAAAATAATCTTAAATTATGTTATATCTGATACATCAATGATTGTACTAATGAGAGTTTGTTATTTATGGTTTGTTTTGAACTTTATGCAGCGTGTTTTAGATGCCCTTTTCCCCTCTGTTCTTGGAGGAACTTGTGCTATACCTGGTGCTTTTGGATGTGGAAAAACTGTCATTAGTCAAGCTCTTTCCAAGGTAATCTCATATATATATCTGGACATCACTGGTCACGTTTAACTTTTTAATATTATTTTCCTACATAGTGAACTTACACTTGTGTTTATTCAGTACTCCAACTCAGACACTGTGGTTTATGTGGGTTGTGGAGAAAGAGGAAATGAAATGGCTGAGGTATGTGGTTAAATCTAGTTTACTTCTTGGTGTTCATTTGTTTGAGTTCTTATCTAGCTTGGCATTTCAGGTGCTAATGGATTTTCCTCAACTAACAATGACGCTACCTGATGGCCGTGAAGAGTCTGTCATGAAACGTACTACGCTAGTGGCTAACACTTCTAATATGCCTGTTGCTGCTCGTGAGGCTTCTATTTATACAGGTAACATAGTCTGCCTTAACCTGCTATATGAATATTATGAAGTATCAGATAAATTATGAATTACATGTGCACAATGTGAGTGGAACTGTTGGTGTACACTTAAGACTGATTTTTTATGGGAAGTGTTTAATGAGTCTCATTTCCAAATGACATGTTGCAACATTAGAACGGTCCCTTTTGGTCCCTGATTTTTTTTTTAATATTAGTTATGCATGCTGGTTGCATTGGTGGAATTTTAATAAATGGTCGTTGCATATTGAAATCTCTCTTTGTCTGAGTTTGTCCTACAATTCATTATATTCGGACAATAAATTATAAGATACATTCCAGCCCAACTGTTGTCGGTAACCATCTGACAATCTTCTAGGCAAAGATACACAAATAAAGGAAATAAAATAAACAAAAGGAAAAGGCGAACAAACAAGAAGAAAGAAAGAACCCAAATTGTGTTTCATTTTCTTTCTTCATTTTTAGTCTGTTAATGTCATTTTCAACTCAATTCACTGTCATATTGGTTTGTGCATGTTCAGTCTATTATTTGGTGCAGTCAAGTTGCTGTATCATGATATATGATTGTATTTTTTGTATTTTTGTGACCGGTCCTTTTTTCTTGAGCTAATTTTCCATATGTACTAGATATATTTACTGCTTATTCTTTGCTTTATCATCGCCCCAGGCATCACAATTGCTGAGTATTTCAGAGATATGGGTTACAATGTTAGCATGATGGCAGACTCTACCTCTCGATGGGCAGAAGCTTTGCGTGAAATATCTGGCAGACTGGTAATTACTATTTTCATTTGTTGTATTTGGATGAGGATGACTCTAAAGGTTTGTAGGTGCTAATTGCATCTGATTTGCTTGGATTGCTGGAATTTATTGACAGTGTAATTAAGACATCCCAAAGTAAATGAGCTTCTTCCAGTAAACATTTGATTCTGAATTGGTTCTGTGACTAAACTTATCAATGAAAAATTGTTGCTGAATGTTATTCCTGTGTATTTCTTTCCTATCCTGACTTTAGAATCTGGTGTAATACATCCCAAGTTATGAATATAATTTTGTTTCAGGCTGAAATGCCAGCAGATAGTGGTTATCCTGCATATCTTGCAGCACGTTTGGCATCCTTCTATGAACGTGCTGGTAAAGTGAAATGTCTTGGTGGCCCAGATCGTACTGGCAGTGTGACCATTGTTGGTGCTGTTTCTCCTCCTGGAGGTGATTTCTCTGACCCAGTTACATCTGCTACCCTAGGTATTGTTCAGGTAAGGGAACTATCACTTTCTCAGGAAGAAGTTTTCGGTTAAATGATATTGAATTGGTGAATAATTTGGATAGCTTGTACTTATTCAATAGGTATTTTGGGGGCTAGATAAGAAGCTTGCTCAGAGGAAGCATTTTCCATCAGTGAATTGGCTTATTTCATATTCCAAGTATTCAAAGGTTAATTCTTATCCCACATTGCAAACTTAGTGCTATGATTGAGATGAAACTAGAGGAAGTTTTGCGTGCTAGTAAAATTCCTCTTCTTTGGTAGCACACCCATAAAGATCTGGGTTGACAGCTCTACAAGTTGGACACAACCTCGTAGGGAATAACCTGTGCTTTGATTTGAAGTGGTTTACTGCCTGACTTAATATAAATTTAGTTTTCTATTCTTGTTCCAATTTTATTTTTTCTGTTGTTATGTGCTGCAGGCTTTAGAATCTTTTATGAGAAATTTGATCCAGATTTTATTGATATAAGAACAAAAGCTCGTGAGGTGCTGCAGAGAGAGGATGATCTGAATGAAATTGTACAGGTATATGTTCATTTCAGCCTATCTTAGACTGCATAGTCATTGGTTATTTTGGAATTGCCATTCTTTATTTGAAAGGAACGCTTGGCACTATAACTTTTCAGATGGTGTTATGATGTTATCGGTAAAGATTATGGTATTTGGGATTGAGTACTTGCAGATAATTGAGGCATTCTGTAAAATATGACAACTTCTTTCTATCCCTATCAGCAAATGAATGTGTTGTATAGAACATGATCAATGACCTGTGCCCATCTAGCTAATTAATAAGCAGTTGAACTATTTTTGAAGAGAACTCTTAGATAGGAGGAAGTGGGTATGTGATTATTTATTTATTTTGCTATTTATGATGTTGGTGGTTTTTGGCTATTCATCTTTTCTTCAAGGCTATTGCATTATTTTAAACATTTTTGTGTATGTAATATAATATCATACTAGCCTTGTGAATCTCAAAATCTTGATGATCTATTTCATGCATAGTGTTAGGAAACCTTTGGGAAGTTGCATGAGAATATTCAAGTATCAACCATATGTGTGGTTTTTATTATAATCTTCTGCATAATATTGCAGCTTGTTGGTAAGGATGCCCTAGCAGAAACTGACAAGATCACTTTAGAAACAGCTAAACTTCTAAGAGAGGACTATCTTGCTCAGAATGCATTTACTCCGTAAGTCCTGTTAACTTATCTGTCACAGTTTGAATCTTTAATATCTCCATTGTTTCTTGCTTACCGTATCCTTTTCAAGTCTTATGCTATTGTTTGATGAGATTGCTCCTGATATATTTATAGGTATGACAAATTCTGCCCCTTCTACAAGTCAGTGTGGATGATGCGGAACATCATTCATTTCAATACTTTGGCGAATCAGGTCAATATTGTCTTTACTGTCATCCTTTGATTTTGTTTTCCCTTGCTGCATGATTAGTTGCAACATTCTTTTCTGATCTTTCTCCTGTGCTATAAGTTGTCAGTGACAAAGTAAGTATTTGGCTGACAATTTAGTTTGAAATAGAGCTGACCAAATATTGATTATAGGGTTGTAACAAAATCTTTTCATCAATTGCTCCACTCTGGACACGGTTTCAGAGAATTCTGGTCCATAGCTGAGTGCTTAAATTAGAACAAGGTTCAGTTCTATTCATACTATAAACTGCTCAGCTAACTGGGGGTACTTTGAATTTTTGGATGGTTGGTCTCGTTGCATCTGGGACTCTAGATTTATCTATTTGTCCAATTCAGATAGCAAACTCTGGTTGTGTTTTGTTTTGTTTTGAAATGATTGTCATTTGCATTAAAACTCTTGTTTTAGTCAATATGATTTTGTAATGTGGGCATTGTTTTAATTTGTTCAGTTATCTTTAGAACGATCTGATTTCTTTATCATCTTGTGGCCTTCCAGGCAGTGGAACGAGGTGCAGGTTCAGATGGACAGAAGATAACATACAGTGTTATCAAGCATCGGTTGGGTGATCTCTTCTACCGTTTAGTGTGAGTATTACAATTAAATGGCATTGTCTCCTTAGTAAATTTGTACCTTTCTTCTTTATTCAAAAATTTGCTGCATCATTGGTCATATTCCAGCACTGTAGGATTGCTTGTTTTATTAATTCTCTATTTTCTAAAACTTAGAGGCATATAAAGAACTTTGATTAGGGACACTGATTATAATTAACCAAACTTTTCACCATGTAGAGGATGGATAAACTCGTCATTGATATGATCATGATCAACCTGTTTGCATCTTCATATTCTGAACTGATTACTGTGTTTATCTTTTGGTTATTCATACTAATTAGTAACCATTGGCTTGGCTTCTTTTGAATATTTGAGATGCCTAACCATGGGACAATTTAACTTCATTTTCTTTTTTTTTTTTATAATTTAGGTCCCAAAAATTTGAAGATCCTGCAGAAGGGGAGGAAGCCCTTGTGGCAAAATTCAAGAAACTGAATGAAGACCTTACGGTTGGATTCCGCATTCTCGAAGATGAGGCACGTTGATTCACCGTCACTGGGACTGGGTTATATATATAAAGTAGCAGTGTGTAACCAATGTATGAATATTTGTCGGAGGCTGTTAGACTTTGGATAATTTATGAAGAGCCAAGTCTTTTGTGATCTTTGTAGCGTTGCCCCCGGTTCCTGCTCCTCGCGTGCGTTTTGGTCTCAAATTTTTTTTTTTCTGGTTTTGCAAATAAAGTGGAGGCTGATTATTTCATGTGTAGAAAGTACAACAGTATAATATTTAAGACTTTTAATTGTATTGCTGGTCGTTGTTTGTATTTCATATTATTTTGGCTTTTGTAAGAAATTCTCCTTGCTCTCATCTGTTGCCTGTTGCTGTTTTTTTTTTTTTTTCATATTATAAATGCGAGAAGCAGTCAGTTTCGTGAGCACACGCTGAGAATGTGATTGCCCAACCTTTTGTATTTTTTTGTATTACAAATGCGAAAAAAGCAGTTTGTGATGTGTGCACATGTTAAGAATTTGATCGTACACACTTTCAATTGGGAGTTTGTTATCACCAGAAGGATTTGAACAGAAATTTTTTAATTTTTTCGCATTTTCACATCGGGGCTAGTGTTATTGGGTTATGAACCTCTTAGCATTTTTTTTCTTAAAATTTCTCTCTTTATATTAATCAAGATTTCTAAACAAGGTTTAAACTTGAATTTGTTCAACGAAGGGATGGAGTATCAATTAAGCCCTTGCAAACAAATGATAATAATAAATAATTATGTATATAAATTATTTTTAATTGAGAGAAGTCTATGTGTCATAATGTAATTATTCACCTTTGTTAATAAATAATTACATGTGTATAAATTATTTTTAACCATGAGAAACTTATGCGACATAATGTAATTAATTATTCACCCTTTTAAAAATTTACAGTCTTTTTAATTTTTAACGAACTCTTAAAATTCCTCCCCAAACTCTAAAGAATAAAGATTAGTAACCATGATTTAATTATTGATTAACAAAAAAAATTTATTAAATAATCACCGATATTCATTAGTGAATTTATTTCCATGTAGAAGATTGATTATCTGAATTTTTTTTAAAAGCACAGTTGAGTTTTTAATGGGTGTATAAATAAAAAAGGATATACTTTTGAAAGGCTTTCTAATTTAGTAATTTCTAAATCTATATATATAAAAAAACAATTTTTCCTCTTCAATTTTGATCCTCTTCCTGGTGAATGCTGTTGTTCTCGGTCTTCAAACCCTAGTTCCGTCCCAACAGGCAGAGGCAGGGCCGCATCTTGCTTCCTTTCGGAGAAGAAGCTCAGGATGGAAATTTCATGCACCAGCAAGAGCCCACCTCCTTTTTCAGGCATCTTTTCACCAAATATTTATTATTTTTATTATTTAGCACGATTATTATTATTCAGTTTCTATTCACCATAAACACCTTCAGGTCCTCACAATTTCCCTTTTTTCTTGCTTTTTTTTTGTTTTTTGTTTTTTTGGTCTTTCTAATTTTCATTTTGCAGCCAAAATATCCAAATACTCAGGTCAGGCAGTGGTATGGCATTTTCTATATATCTAGAGGACCTAATAATTCTTTCCATGTGATAAATGTTGTGGATATATATAGATATATGTTCATGTATGACATTGTCTGAAGTTTTTTTTTGGTATATTTATGTGTTTGTTCAGAGAGCTCTCCCTTTGCGTATACTAACAGTGGGCAAGAAGAGGTCTCCAGGGATCCAACTTGTTGTTGAAGAGTTTAATGAGAAGCTCAGTCACTATTGCAACATCCATGATATTCATATCAAATCTAATCCGAGGAATACCAGGTTTGCACTTTTATTTTTCTTCTGTTTTTTTTTGGAAAGCTTTCATAATTATTATGTGTTATAAGTGCAGAGATGTGAAACTGAGCGGTAAAAAACATATTTTGATTACCACAGAATAGGTACACAGTATAGCAATGTAGAAATAACAAATAAATTTACCCGCTTTCCATTTTACATAACTTTGTAATTTGGTCGGATTTCATTTTCTTTATATTTTTTTTTGTTACCATAATCCAGATATATTATATTTGGAAATACCTGATTATTGCTTTTAATAAGTTCATTGAATTGATGCTTGATGTTGGTATTGCATTGCTGGTGGAATGAATGAGTTTTTCTTTGTTCATCTGCTTTGGCAGTGGCAGGCACCACAAATATCTTTTGTTATTTCAATTGATCCACTTCAACTTTGGAGTGGTTCCTTTATTATACCATATGTAAACAACTCATTTTACAGTAGGTATCTGAAATAGATAGCATCATGTTTATTTATATGATTGTGCTGATTTTCAATATCTTCCTAAATTTGCTTTTAGATATGTTTTTGTTCTAAATATCATGGTGCAAGTGATAATGTACCTGTTGTGCTGTGGTGTCTTTGCATATATACAAGAGGGAATTTAACTTGCTGTATTGTTTCAAGCAGCAATGTTAATGCCCAGATAGAAGCAGAAGACATGAACATGATGCAGCAAATCAGGCCTGAAGATTGGGTGTGTCTTCAACCCTTTTCATCCATCTATTCATACATTATATACTTCCATTTTGCATCTACTTTCAGTATTTCTGTCACCTCGTCTCTATGCCACTAAGTTGTTGGTTATGCTATATGTGAAATTTTTTGACAGAATCGAACATTGAATTTTTGACACCTTTTTGGTGGTATAGGTTATTATTTTGTTTTTAGATCTTTTCCTTCAGGTTGTTGTGTTGGATGAGCATGGAGTGGATATTGGTTCTGAGCAAATGGCTGATCTTATTGGAGATGCTGGTATAACAGTATGTAAATGGCTTGAATTACTTGATACCTTTAAAAGGATGTGCTTGATATGCTTGAATTAAAATTGTTTGAACATTAGCCGCTGATGTTTTTATTTTTAGTTACTCAGAGGTTTTCTTTGAGGATGCCACTCTCTGAGCAATTGAAGTGCAAATTGTGCATGTTTGGAAAGCTTCAGGCTTTGCAAAGTGGCCTTGAAATGTTTTAGATTTACATTAGAAATTAAGCATTCTCATGTCAAGATAAAAGAACTGCTATTTTTACTGTTGTCAACCGTATTTTCTGCATTACGACAAATCTTATGCACAAGTGCTATTTTTGTCGTATTACAACAAATCTTATGTGCTAGTGAATTTTTGTCATATCACGACAAAATGCATACCTTTGGCGACAAAATTCCCATGCAGCATGCTGTTCATTTGTGTTGAGTTTATTTGTAGGGATCAGCAAGGCTTTCATTTTGCATTGGCGGTCCATATGGTCATGGTCCTCAAGTTCGTGAGCGTGCCGACGTAACTATTAGATTATCTTCCATGGTTTTGAATCACCAAATTGCATTGATAGTGCTGTTAGAGCAACTTTATAGGTGAGCTTTACATTCCTTTTATGATTTTTTTTTCACTTGAGTTTACATCATTATAAGATTGAAAGAACTGCTGCACAAGTCACGGAATTGAAAGATTCTGAGAAATTTTTAAGGAAACTAAAGTTTCATATGAAGCTTTATGGTCTGTATAAACAGAGGATTCAAACGCTTAGTTTTTAATTCTTATGATTGTAGAAACCTATCTTCCATCCATAATTTTGATACAAAATTTTATTGGTTTTTACGTGTGTCAGCAAGAATGCTCGAAAGTGCATTGATTTTATCCTTAGTTATGTAGCTGTGTTTCTATGATGTGATTTATAAACCATCCTAACTGGACTGAACTGGCTTTCAGGGCATGGACAATTATTAAGGGGCAAAAGTACCATCACTAGCCTTGATATCAAAACAATGGCAACCCATTAAATTCCAAGACAGCTTACAGCCCTTGATACCATTATTTATTATACAGCTCACCTTCAACTTAAATTGCAGGTGAGTAATGTTCTGCTTTCACCCTGTCTAATTTTCTTTTCCTTCCCTACTTACATCATTGAGGTTGTCTGTTGCATGTGATACACATTCGTCGTTTATTTCCTTTAATTTGACCGGTTATCATATGTATGTTTGTTTGTGCACGGTTGGTACGCAGATGCTCTCCAAATCACACGTCTTTATTTGATGTAGATATAAAGATTTCAACTTTCAAGTCAGAGATCTTCATACAAGTATGTATGTATTTGCGAAATGACACTCATCACTATATAAAAAATAGGAATTCGAATCTTGATAATATCTTGTTGAAATACTGTATCAAAAGCTGGAAAAAAGCAGAGAATTAAGATGATATGCATTTGGGACTAGGAAAGGGGACATGCTTTATTTGATATATTTGATTGTTAAGTTAATGATAGAACTCTCATCCTTAGTTATTGGAATTATTATATATCACTGTTGCATTCCCAACATTATTACAATTAGAACAACATGTTCATTCAGCACCAAGCTCTCTACAAAGTTGACCATATGATATTTACATTTAAACCGAGAAAAAAACATGGACAAGAAGAAAGAAACTAACAAAAAAAACTTGACAGGCTGTATTGGCTACATATTTGCCAACACATTGTTGATATTGATATGCACATCTGAAACTCAAGAACAAAATTTAAGTCTCATGGTGCTTTGTATTTCAAGAACAGAGCATCTCGAGACACAGGGTTGGTTGAGCGAACTGGTGGAGAACCAGAGAAGTATGGTGGTGTAGCCTGCACAAAGAGAGAGAGGATTTGGTGATGATTAACACCTAATAATTGAATTGAAAACATGAAACTTTATTTGTGTGTGTGTGTGTATTATTTTCACAAACCTTGCTGGCAAGGATGTCTGAAAGATCACCTGCAACTTTGATGTCAGTGTGATCACCATAAGACCTGGATTTTTCCAACTAAATAAATAGTAAAAAAACATTAAGAAATACTGAAAAGAATTGAACACAAGTTCTTCAGTTTTCTCATCACCGCCTTCCTGGCAGCCTCTAAGAAAGAGAAGAAGAGATAATGGTTAGGATCAGACCTGAAATTGAGTCTCCTTGGTTTGGGACAGACAACAACAACTGGTTGTTGTTGTTGTTCATTCATGTTGATGCTTGAACATAGTTTCCCAAGTTCCTTCATTTCCTCAACCAAGTTGGTTCCTTGAACTTTGGATGCTGGTACCCCTCAAATCAGTCATTTAAACATCAAACATGCAAATAAGAAGCTAAAAAGAGAGATGTGCAACTTATTTTTCACCTGGAAAATCCTTTATCATGCTCAGTGCATAATCCATTCTGCAACAATTGCAAGGAAAAACATCAGAATAAATTATATTAAATAAAAGAAGAGAGAGAGAGAGAGAAGTAAGAAGATCATATTACCAAAAAAAAGAGAGAAAATGTGGATGGGATGATGGAGCTGTTCTCTTTTATTCAGCAGAGAGAGCAAAAGGGGATGCAAATCTTGCCATTTATAGTAAGTATATATGTAGCTGTGGTGCGTTACCTGGAAAGACGAAAATGCCCATTTTTTTTGTGAGGATGAGGTGTGAGGCAGAGACCGGTGGGCTGGTTTGATAACGTCTGTCAAAAAGAGGTCAGATATAACCATTTACTTTGCTTCTTTTTGGTATTACTCTCTCACTCTCGTGGATATGGAGAGTAAGAGAGAGAAACTATTGAAATATTATACTTTATTTATTTATTTTTTTATCAGTTGATGATAAATTAGAGATGCTTATGGAATATGTTGTTTGTTTATTATTTTATTTCTGGCTCATTTATCGAATTGTCCACGTTGTGTGTAGATATCATCATTAATATTATTGTTATTATTTAAATAATAGTATGAGAACATAGCTTTGATTGCACCAGTGTTCACAACAGTGAGGATGAATTATTAACACTTTTACATTTTGTAATATATATAAGCTATTTTATGTATGTTTTTAGTTTATTTGTAATGTAAAATCACTCCCCTTTCTCTTATAAGTTATAAGTCAAAGGCTTAGTATCAGTTACTTGTAGACATTTTCATACAAGAAGAAAAAATTAATGTGGGTGTTTCAATCATTTTTTTATAATAAAAATTGTAAAACATGAGAAGAAGTTGGGAGTTTCAAATGATTGTCAGTGTTTTTGGTTTTTTAAAAAAGAAAAACTCTGAGCTTTTGAAAGGAAATTTCCATTCATTATTTCTAAGCAGGTTCCAGTGAGCAGCTTCACTGAACTTCACTGGTTTATTTCTATTACATGTTTATGTTGCCAATTTCCAGGCTTGCGTCTGATTTTCATTCCTCATGCTCAGGATTCTCCCCTGCAAATAAACCACCCAATGATTTAAATACAAAACAAAACAAAAAAACCATAAATTCCAATATGTAAATTTTCGGTGATTGTATTGCCATTTTCTCAGTTTTTTTTTCCTGTAATCATGATTGAAGTTGCAATGATGATCTAGTCACTGTTCTATACAGCTAACAAGAGAAACAATACCTTCCCCAGGATCCTCATTTCTGGCATCAGGTTCCGCAGCAGGCCACAAATACAGGGGAGGATCCCAATTTAGTACAACCCACGGAAAAGGGCGAATAACTCCGGCACGAGAACTGCATCAAAAGGAACTTTGAAAACAAATACAAAAAATTAAAAGAAAAATAAAATGTGAGCAAACGCTTACAGAAGCAGGAGGAGGCCAAGTACAAAGATGGTAATGATCCTTCCCCTTGCATCTTGTTGACTGAGGAATATTGTTAACAGAATAATTCTCACATTGTTTGCAAGCCTATCGAGAAACACTTGCCGGCGCCTCCTGAAAACTATGGCTCTTGGTATCACCGGGACCTGCTGCGGAACTTCCCTCCTAAAGAACAATGCAAATTAAACATTAATTATAAGCATCACCAGATTATGTTTCAAAAGATACTGAGAAAACCAACAAAAATTTTGATGATCAAACTTCAAATATCATCCATCATTCCCAATGAAGTCTAGGAAACCATTTTTAGACTTTCCATGAGTTCTTAACTATGCCCAGTTCTAGTGTAGAATAACAAAATATAGAGATGCATTCTTTAGGAAAGAAAAACCGAAGACCAATTCTTGTAAAAATTGCTTGTTATCGCATGAGACATGCAGTAAAGCACATTCTAATTCAGCATTTTTACTGAAGAATTCTATGTGCAACAGAAATAATAATAATAGTGGGAGGAAAAGCAAAGAGAATGTTTCCCACAAATGGATAGAGTTGCACAGCATAAAGTTCATGGCTATGATTATATTGCTGTAAATTTTATTGAAGAGCCACCAACCTTGGTAGGAGGAAGATGATGAAGTCCCCAAACAGTCGGAAAAACATGAGTAAAGAGGCCCAAAAGCCACGGTCATCCTGAACCCACATGTATATCAGAAATTTTTAGCGAACAAAAAATAAGAACTAAAAATGATGATGGCTAACAAATAAATTCAATCCAAAACATGATACAGAGGGAAGTTAACATTTAGAACACATGTCGTAAACCCTGTCCTAAACTAAGAAAAGGAAAGATTTACTTGGTAGGTTTCAGACTATAAATTTAACCATCATGCTTTCTTGAACACACTTCTATAAGCTAGTGCTTGTTCATTTATATTCTGATACTTCTGGCAAGAATACTAAAATGTTAGTTTCATTGTATGCGATTATAATCATAAAGCAAGATATAACCATCAGCTCGAACCCTTTTTGAACTAATGATCATCGGAAGACGACAAAAACAAATAGATATCGACGAAAGTTCAACAATCACACAATAACACTACAAAATTTGCACATTTATATATCATGCACCAATTACGATACTTTTTTTAGAATATGGTAGCATTTCTTAATTCACGACGCGTGTTTATGGTCCTAGATTACGACAAATTCATCAACTCGAAGTCTTTTTAAGCCAATGATCAACCGAATCGGACAAATACCCAAAACGACAGGCCGCAGATTCACAATTATCACGCAAGACTAAAACAGAATGATTATTCAACTGTTCTAAATTTGATGGGGCAAACAAATGCAGGATAACATTTTTTTTTTAATAAAATGGATAAACCACGATTTTATTGAAAAAAAAAAACAGGACAAAGCGGTACAAACTCAAAGAAACAGGATAACATTTTTCATCTTCTCTGGACATAATTAGACTCATATTTAGCCCATTGTTGATCCATATCAACTTATCTCACAACATAATGTAAAACGCATGATGCTTTGATAAAAAAAAATAAATAAATAAATAAATAATAAAAATCATGATGCAGCTCCAACCACATTCCTTAAGCAGCAAGTTCTCTTTTTCCAATTTATTTTCCAAAAAAAAAGAGCAAATTCTCATAGCTACATTCAGCCATATAATAACACATCAAAGATCCAACACGTTAGAAAGAGAAAACTGGAAAAATACTTCTAAAAAGCTCATCACCGAAATACAAATTCTACTCTAAAACAACAAGATTCAAAGCCTGAAAACAGGGGAAGAACCAATACAAACACCCATATGAGTAAAATGCACGTCCCATGTAAACATGCAACAGATAAAAACATTAAAACTCAACCATTGAAGACATAATCAAACTAAAAAAAGAGAAACAAAACAACAACTGATCAAAAACACAAGGAAAAAAAAGGCCACAGATCTCATAAACACCAGGCACCCCACCAGCAGAGATAAAATGGAGAACAAAGAGTTAGAATATAAGAAAACACATATACCCCAGGGTTCTGTCCGGCCCTATTGGGCCTTCCAACAGGGCGTTCACCACGGCTTCCAGGCATGAGAGAGCACCTTGACCACCTTGCTCTCACTCTGATAAGAGAAAGAGAAGGAGAAGGAAAAAGAGAAAGAGGAGTGACGTTATATAAGATAAAGAAGAGATGATCACCACGTGTGGGGCCCAAGAGGAGTTTGACTCTTATGTTGAACTCGTTGGATGAGGCTTCAGGGTCCTTCCCGTTACGTCACTGCTTTGCCGGAACCCCAAGTGATAGAGACACCTGTATAGCATAGTCACAAACTCACAATCACAATAACAATAACAATCATAGTAGAGTACTAATACTAATCTCTTAAGCAATCAAATACTACATAAATAAACATAGAGACGGCTCAAGGCTAAAGAGAGTAAAACAACTTAATTAGGCCCTCATACTAGCTTTAACTTTGAATTTTTTTTAAAGTTATAATCTAAGAAATTGATATTTAAAAATTTTAATTTAATAGCTATTGGACGTCTAAAAGTTTTTAAAGCCTTATTAGTGTAATATAATAATAATTATTTCTTGTAATATATTAAAATTTAAAAGTTTTAATTTAATATTTAATTAATTATATACTTTTTATCAACTAAAACCCCATGCCAGTTAGCATCGTAAGGATGTAAATAATTAACAAGAATTTTTATAAGTATTTATTACAAAAATTAATTTTTATTAAATAATTAAGAGTCCCATTCTAAAATTTGGTTTTAGACTTCATATTCCCTTAAGAGGCCCTTGAATAAACATTAAACTCAGCTGTATAAAGTTGAGAGAACCTGTGTAGGATTTGGAAGACTTACCACCCATGCCAACTTGGATTGAGAATTTGCAAGTCCTCCTCGGGACTGTTGTTGTTGTTGTTGTTGATGATGATGCATATTGTTTCTGCATTATTAAGATTGGTGAGCTACCAACACCAAAGACTGCAGTAATGAGATAAATGATGTTGTATTATTGCATCCGAAGAATTTTTGAACTTCTTGCCAAAAAAGAGTGATCTAGTTATAGATTTTGTTTTCACTGATGTGCAAGATATGGTGACAATTGCTAAGTCAGATTAGTGTTAGGATTAAAAATAAAGGAACTAGTGATAATTTGAGTCTGCAAGACACATTCTGATATTTCTCTGCAAGCATAAGTAGGTAAGATACTATATTCATGGTGCATACTTACACATTTCTGCAATACATTCTGCAAGACAGCTTCAATGCTCAATATATCTGAAAAATTGAATTCTTAAGATCTTGATATGGCAAAAACTATTGCAGAAATATCAGGAGGGAAATGTATAACATACTACGGTCATTCGAAATTTGTGAAGGATAATTCCTTCGAGGAAGCCCATTAGATAAACCAAATAGAAACATCTAAAGAAAGCAAGAAATTTAGTCTACAGATCACATATGTATTAATCTCAGGATCAGAACAATATGCCAGAACACGAACTCAATTTAAGTAAATATTTTGACCTATGTTCTTCCCAAATTCTAGATCTCAGTGCAAGAAAAAGAGGAGGTCAGAAGCATAATGACCCTGTTTTCCAATTAATACACAAACATCAACAGATTCAATACTCTATACTAAAATAACAAGCTAGAATGTTCTGATTGATAACCGAATATGCCCAGGCTGGATGATAATTATTCACAAGGCTCTTGGACAAAAGCCAATAAGACCATAGATTGATACAAACAGAGGATGATTACAATTTATTTTCCTCAGTCATTGATGGAGATAAATCCTAAATGCGCTGCTAGCGCAAGATATCAAAAGGGTAAACATAAATTGTTACGGATTAATTACACGATGAAAACAAGAAAACATTTATATAATATAAAAGTAAAGCAAGGGAAATTAACCTTCAATCAGTCTATATAGGTGAGATTTGATAGAATCTTGTAAGAGGTCTTCGGCGGCCATACCAATATAAATCTCTGCAGCAGATATTGGCCAAAACTCGAATATAAATCAAAGGAGGAAAATGCGACAAAAGCAAATCAAAGGAGGTAAATGCGACAAAAACTGTAGTACCAATGACCTTGGTCCACAAGGACAGTAGAAGACCGCTTCACACACGACAAAAAGAATGCGTTAAAAAAGTTGAACATCATCGTCAACAGGTTGGGCGTCACTTACCATAAAAAGTACAACTTCAAAGACAAGAATAGGACTGAATGAGATTTATGGAAAAAGGTCAATTCTTAAATCACAATGACAACTAGGTCATATATAGAATCAATAGCACAATATCTAACCTGTGCTTGAGCTGAAAGTGGTTGTCATTGCCTGGTAGCTGACACACTTGCAATCTGAAACAAAGATAAACCACGATAGGATTTGAGATCCATACATACCCTTTGACCAAGCAATTCCTTAAAAGAAAAGAAAAGAAAAGGACTTTAACAATTTGCTGTGGCTACAAAGAAAAAAGAAATGATGACTTTGTGATGACTTTTAGTAAGAACTCAAATGAACATATTTCCTCAAAACAAAGACATGCAATTCAGTTCTCAATGCCCAACTTCTGTTCGCATGTGCAACAGAAAGTTGTTCTAAGTACAAATATGCAAAAGAAAAACGCCAAACCATTTAATAATTTGCTGATGTTTAAGCAACATTGAACAAAGCAACACTGGTAGTCCCAGTAAATTAGCTCAAGTGGTCCTTTTCTTTGATCTGATTTTGATCATTTGCTGAATGTGTACAGATTATAATTGTATTCTGGAACTGTGGCTATGAAAAAGGCTGAGAAAACGGCATCTGATGTTGACTTATAACTAGGAAAGAAATTACTTGCATCATAATATTCAAATATATTAACCACATCTTTTACAAAGAGCTCCTATAAGTTTTCTCCATGACAGACACAAGCAATAACAGGAGGATATGTATAAGCAAAGGAGGGGAGGCTCCCCACAGGAAGCTCATTTTAATTTTTCTCCATGGCAGACAAAACCAATGACCGGAGAACATGTATAAGCATAGGAGAAAAGGCTCCACACACGGTGGTTGAGACATAGTGCTCAGGCAGAAAATAAAAAAAATTTAGTTATGGATCAAGATTTTCAACAATCTATATAGAAAGTTTTTCTAAAAGAGGATCATGCCATCAATGATGTAATCTCTACAACTAATGAAAGCCTGAAATGGAGATGATTCCTAACTACTAAATCATGTAATAAGCATCAGCAATCTCATATTGCCAACATGTTATGGAAAGCACACAAAACTTATAGCCACCAAATTAAAGCCTAAAGAAACTGGAATCAAATGGAAAGCACTTCCATAACATTTCAATCAAGTTCAGGCAAACCAAGGCCACATTCTTCAGGTACCCCACCAATACTTTTGAAACTTCCATCATGTCTCCCACATTGTTGAAATGTTCCATGTTTACCATAGAAAAATTACCCAATAAACCTTGCCAACCAAACATAACTCCCCTTCAAATTTCAGTGGAAGCGAAATTTATCAATGGGATACCTCAAGAACAACTTGGGACTATTCTACTGGAAACTAAATTCATTCAACAGTACAAGTTAGAGATGTAAAAACAAAATTTTTCCAAAGTGTGCTGGAGAAATGCAAGGGCTGGGAGTTCATGAAGACACTAACTAGACCAATATATTCAATTTTGCCATGATTAATAGAAGCAGAGGACCTTAACTACAAGTACAAGCAAAACAATTAAACAGAACAAAACAACAAGAAATTTTCGCAGAATGATGAACAAGAACTAATATCGGTAATCAATGGATAATCAATTAAAACTGATGAGATACCAAAACACAGCGACGATTCTGGGGAGAGAGAGAGAGGTCCACAGGACCGCAGGGATGACGAAGATGATCTTGTAGAGGCCCAGCTTCCGAGTCTTCACTGCCTCCAAGTTCAGTTGTTGCGCCGATTCGGGAGAGACATAGAAAGCTCCACCGGAGCTCCGCCGGCCACCTCCATGAACAAGAGGAACGAGAACTTAAGCAAAACTTAGGAAACTAACAATGAGCGTTTAAAGTGTTCCGGAGAGACAACGTAAGTTATCATGTTCACCACCTTCATTAATCAATCATCATTGACGTGAATCTCAAAGAAATCGATAATTATGTTTTATTAAACATCTTAAAAGCGAATTTATTAATTAAGGCTCCAACAATGTTCTGTCAATTAAAAAGATCAAATGAAGATTGATGATGTTCTTTTTGATAGCAAATGTTTTTGAAAAGAATAATGAATAAAATGAATTAGTCTTCCTGGATCAATCAAGAGCATCTCTCAACAATACAACGAATCATACAAAGAGAAGCTTTAACAAGAACTCACCTACACTTGAAGCCAACAATGAATATTGCTTCTCTCAAATACATACATGAGAAGAAGAACAACCAAAAACTAAAATAACAAAAAAATGAAAATGAATAATTAAATCAGACTAGAATGCCCATGTTGAGGAGCAGGTTGCCCGAAGCCAACCAATGGATCGCCGAAGGGATTTGCAACGCCTATCTGCGAAGGAGGATTATAATGTGGTTGGTAAGTGTGAGGAACCATCATCATCTGCTGGTGCTGGTGCTGCTGCTGCTGATAGTAATACTGCTGTTGCTGCTGAGCCATTATAGCCATCTGCACATTCGGTGGAGGTGCGATGCTGTTGGACATGGCAAATGGGTCCTGAGCTTGGAAAGGATTGGCAACTGCTATCTGCTGCCTCCTGGTAGCGTCTTCATACAGGCTATCGAGCAAGAGCTTATCAAATCCACCAGCCTGTTGAGCAAAATGCAGTTTATCACGGAGTAAGCAATGAATTATGGAAATAGAAATGTTGGTAGATTTATTGCATTCAAATATGTATACCAGTTTGCTTTCAACTACATGGCTGGTATTGCTGCTTGGAGCAGTCACTAGTGCTAATTCCCATCCTGAGGAATTAGTTTCACTCCCAAACAAGCCACCAGTCCTGGTTGAGCTTGGTTCATCCCCTGCACAGGTCCAAATCCCAGAAATTGAATTTGCATTTCACATTAATGTCTATGCATGTATTACATATATGTATATAAATGTATTCAGACAATGATGGAAATAAAAAAGGATTGGTTATCAATAAATAAATACCAGGCTGGATGATTGCTAAAGCCAAGGCATTGCTTTGTTCCAGTTCAGCAGCCATGGGGTTTATTTCATCCAAACCCTGCATGATATACACAACACAGGGAATCAATATATAGGTATTGGATAATAAATCTACCTGCAATGACAATGACAAAGAAATATGAACAATACCAATAGATCTCCGATAGTCTCTGGTTGAGGAGCAGCCTCTATGATTGGTTCTGGTGGTTCTTCAGTTTCCACAGGTGGGTCCTCTTCAACAGGTTTTGGGCTCTCCGGTGGAGGAGCTGCTTCTTCTTCTTTGTAGGTTAAAAGGTTTGTCTCTTGATATTCCTGATGAGATATCAGGGAATCAATATAAGACAATTTGTCCAGGATTCCTATGGTCTTACAGCACAAAGCTAATAATATATAAGAGAGTCAATTGTCATATGAATAATTCACAACAATTGTTGAACCATTGGTTAATTCTGAGGAAATCATGGGGATTCATCACTGAAGGAACCCTCTAGGGATAAGTTTTTTCTCTACACTAGATTGCCAATTCATTTGGCATATAACATAAACATAACATGAATTTTCATGGCCAAATACTGCAAATATTATTCTGAATGTAGAGAACTCAGCTATACTCACCAACGCTTTACTTGAACCAGATCCAAACCGAGGTGCTTCTCTAACATACTCCTCCATAGTAGCAAGAAAAGAGGGTGGTGGCTGTAGAACAATAAAGGGCCAAAATGACAAACCAAATGAGAGGGAAAAGTATTCAGAAATACAAGAAGCTGATTAATATCAACACAAATCCCTGAGCAGGGAAACAGAACCTGTCTAAGAGTTGGAAACTGGAAGTTTCGAGCAAGCTCTAGCCCTTTGCAGAACTCATAAAAATCAGAAAGGTTTTCAGCCTGTGGGACAACAAAAGAGAAGCTCAACAACTACTTATTCCATATCACAAGTATGATAACCAAAAATGCTCTCTCAGACATTATCCCTTCTCACAAAGGAAACCAAATGTTAATTGAAAAAACTGTCACCTGCTGACCAGCCCGCTTATAGATGTCAAGGGCTTTAATAGCATCATATCTTGACATCTCAAAGAACTGCAAACAATTGAAAACAAATTGAATTAGAAGAAACAGAACCAGAATAGGACTGCTAATGAGAATATTAAGTAAAGTGCTAATGTTAAAAAAGCACAGTACCATGTCTACAAGGTTAATGATCCCGTCATTGATGGCACAGTAGATTTTGAAGCTCTCTTTCAGAACCTAAAAGAAAAATAGGCAATGTCAAAAATGCTGTTTTGATGATTTTAATAAAAGAAGAAATTTCTACATAACATGAGCACAGTAAAAAATTCATCTGTCAGCTTTAATATAAATAATCATTCAAGACTGAAAACTCAGTTCTCACTGACGGAAGTGTTAAAGTGTTATAGAAAGAGGATAAAATAAGCATACCAGTGCTAATGCATACTGTATAAGGTAGTTGCCAAATGCTCCTCCTTCAGGCTAGTCATAAAATAGAAAATGCAAATTTTACAAGGATGATTGCAGTAAAGAACAAAAATAGCTAAGAATCGCTTGAGCAGAATTCAGTCATAGCTTCTTGAAAGGCCCTACAACTGCACCAACAGTTCCTGATAAATACCTGGCAACCCAGAAGTCGGAATAGCAGCTGCTGTAAAGCTGGTAGATGTTCTAGCAGATCCGGACAACCTAAAGTCCTTGTCCTACTGTGTCCCTGCAAATGAACAGAACTCAGCAGTTAATGATCAAAGGAGAAACAACAATCTCAATTTCATAAAAGTAAAAGGCAGCTGCAAGAAAATTTAAATCACTGAACTTGCCTTAGCACCAGATTGTGAGGGCCTCACCAACCGTTCCGTTTCAATATCGTATTTCAAGACTCTAAAGCACTCGAGCCGTTCTTCTAAGAAGAGAGCATAAGTCCGGACCCATGCAGAACAATCCCAAGCTGGAAGAAGAAAGTCTACCCATCAGCGATGAGTCAATAGGGGAATTTCCATCTACTAAATGGGAGGTCTCCAGCCACATTGTATGATTCAGTTTATTAATGACATGTGCACAAGCATATACAGAACTTACCAAGGGGGCTTGAATCATCTTTGAAATTAGATATTTGTAGAACATGTCCTCTATGTGAGTAATTCAAAAGCTCTTCTCTGAACGTGGGGTCACCCTCTCTCAATATTCTGTGAATAACTATCAATGTTTTCAATGCGACCTGTGGGATACCACAGACTAATGATGTTAATCTCCTAGTTGAAAGGAGGGACTTAAGTATTAAAATATAACAATTATTCATTTCAGAAACAGAAAAAGAAAGAGCTGTCACTTCTTTTGCAGGAGCAACTTACCTACAAATGCAAGAATATAAGTATGACTTAAGGTTGCAGAACAGACCACGTTCTTCAAATTCAATAATACAACCAAATGTGCCATAAAAGATAATAACAATGATAAATAATGAGCAACAAAAACAAGCATACCGTCCAATTCCTTGTCTTCCCAAGCCTCCTTGAGAGAGCATATATGCAATAAGCCACATCAGCCCTTGGCCGAACAATCGATGTAGCTGCAAATATTTCTAACAAAAGCAAAAAAAAGAGACACTTTTACTATTAATGGAATCCAAATCACCAAACAAAAGAACTAAAACACCACGAAGGCCAGAATGAAATTTCCACATTTTTATCAAAAAAAAAAAAAAAAAAAAAATTCCACATTGCCAACAAATCACCCTGGAAATGGAAACACCAATCTCAACCCCAAGAGATCTGTTAAAGTACTAATAAAATCATATTAAATTACATAAAAATGCAGAAATGCAGGCAATGCCATGGAGTTCCCGCAAAATTTTCAATTGAATCAGAGTAAATTTTATAAAATGACAAATGAAACCAATGCAGTCATCATCGATTCATCGTCCTCCAAACATAGACGAAATTCCAACCAGAAAACGCGCAGGAAAAAAATGAACCAAAGTCCAATCGAGAATCAATCCACTCACTTCTCACATGCCGTTCCTTTGGCGGGCATTCAACATGGTTCGTGGCCTTGACAATCGCTATATCCAAATCCTTCCACCAATGAGAAGCGCATCAGAAACCACCATTCAAATAAACCCACTATAAGAATTCAAACCCAAAAAAAATTGCAAACTAAAAGCTCCAACCTTGAATTCGCTATTGACCTTGGCGAGGCCGACCTTTGTGGAATCCTTGAGCGCCCCATACGCCTTCCTCCATGTCCCCATCCCTCGCCGGAACCCTAACCCCAACCCAAATTTCCGGCCGCCGGGGGCCAAGCAAAGACGAAGGATGATGATCAGAAGGAGAGGAAGAGATAGAAAAGCGCGAGCCTTTTAATGCGAGCAAAACGAAACGAAATATAACGTTCGCGGTTGATTGCCCCGGGAAGGACGTTAGCTGACCTCACAGTCATCCACGTGTCACCTTCCTATTCGTGAAGGATCTGTCGTGCGGTCCTGTCCTCCTACGACCACTCTGTTTAACTGCCACGTGTCTTCTTCCTTATCTATTTATTTACTTATATATTTTTAGAAAAAAATAAATATAAAAAAGAAAAAGAAGATGCTTGTGATGAGTTTTTAATTTTTTTTATATATAAAGTTATAAACTATATATAAATATATTTATAAACTTGACATGTTTGATCTTGTTGGAAGATTCTTTTGCCAACCAAGATCTAATTGCTACATGGCCAAACCTTCTAATTCCCATGTCTGCTCCAAACCCTTTTTATTTTATTTTATTATTATTTAAAAAAATTATAAATACAATAAACATTGTCATGGGTGTCCCAATGAACTCAAAATTGAATATTTAATAAGTTTTGAATTCAAAACCTTTTGAATGAATCTTGTTAATATTTTTCATAGTGAATTAACATATGAGATTTAATTTTTTACTTTATTTAAAAAATAATATTGAGAGAGATGATGAACATTATCCCAAAAAAACCAAAAAAAAATGAAAAGGAGATGATGACGAAAAAACAGAAGGAAAAGCAGCTTTTTATTTTGGTATTTTATTTTTGTGAATGAAATATATATGAGATATATCTTGTTTAAAAGGTGTCATGATAAAAAGAAGCTTGTTCTTTTCCTACTACAATTTTCCTCTTTTGAATTTTTTTCTTTTCTATTTGTCTGTACTCACTCCTCGTTGAAGATTCATGATAATGTTCTGTTTTTATTTTAATATTTAATAATGTGATAAAACCAACACAATTTATTTACCCCTCAATCATACATTAGATGACCTCTTATATTAAAATCAAATATTTTAATTACTCGATCTTTGCCAAGGTGGTTGATAATGTTAATTCAATATAATATATTTTTTTAATAAGGTAGATAGATCACCGATTTATTAAACGAAAAGAAATAAAATAAACATCCCAGGAAACAGAAAAAAACTGAAGCAGAAAAAAAAAATACTATAAACTATACGAGAGATAGAAAACGGTCACCATCTATATCCGAGGTCTACACAAGTTGAAGGGTGAAAATGGATCACTCCTGAGCAATAGATGGGGTTATTGCGCCGGTGTAATCTTTTGGTCTAGAGCGCCTTAGAGTTATACTGGAAAACAAATGAATGGTTTGTGTGAACAAAGATTACATAATTGAGCAGAGTCAGTAGCTTACCAAAGGTCCCACTTTTTCAAGGTGGATGACAGAGGATAAATGGTTGGTAGTATATATTCCTTTTAAACCAGTTCATGACTTTGTGAGCTCAGAGATGCACATAATTCCTAAGCAATCAAGAATCACAATTCAATCTTAAATAAAAAAAAAGGCAACTCATTTGATCTTATTTTATTGTTATTTAGTTGATTGAATTGCCAGTTTCTTTTATCTGTCAATAACTTCCAGTACTGAAGTTACATGAATGCAGTGAGTTACAGCAAATGATTAGCATATTTGGGAAGAAGAGCTGAAGAGGCTGTTGTTGCAGCAAATTGATTAAAAATTAGATGGTTGGGTTTGTTGGTACAATGATTAGTCACCATGAAACAAAAACAATTTTGCATGCATCTCCTTAATTAAAATGAAGTGGATGAAGCACAACTTCCAAATTCATTAAATAAGTTCAGATAGTACTCTAAGAATTTAAGCAGTGGTTTTTTACAGCAGCAAAAAAAGTTCATTTGCTGCAGTTTAGATTAACTTCATCTCTTGCTTTGCATGTCTGGTTTTATAAGTTCAGAAACAATTCAATGGCTGATGAAAGGACTTGTATTCTTAGTTGGTAGTAATAAGAAAATCATACTTTAATAAACTGTAAAGTAAACTCAAAGTATATAATCCATCATTCATTAGCCACCAACCATGAATGCTTGTCAAACTTACAGTAATGATTTACCTCCAAATCACTATAACAAGTTGCATGATTTTTTTATTTTTATTTTGATTTTTTTAATATAATAGAAAAGCTGAATTCTCTGAATAAAAGCAAAACCAAAATGCAGTCATTATATTGGATTAGAAAATGGGATCCAGTTTTTCATTGTAATGCATCAACATTCTCATTAAATGCAGTAGGTTGAGAACTTGTCAGTCATATGCACTGCTCTCACACAGGTTATATGAAGCATGAGAACAGAAAGAATAGTGATTATAATAAACAAACAGAAATAGTATGAATATTAATATATATATACTATTTTATTAATTTTTATAGGATCTTTTTATGGGTTCAATGTCACAAGTCACTTGAGTATGTTTTTCTGAATTTACTAGTTGTCCTCTCTTTAATTAGGATTGGATTTTAACTACTTGCTCCACCTAAGTAGGACTTTAACTTAAAAAACAAAAATTAGAATCATAACTAAGTTTATTTATTTATAATTAAAGCAGAAAAAGACCAAAACTCAACAGCAACAACAACATATAAAGGCTTAAAAGAGAACCATGAATCTTGAATATATCATCTAATAGTGATTTAGGAATTTGGCTTTTGCTAACCACCAAATCCTTCATTCATTAATAGACCAATGTTGGATTTTGGTGGAAAATAAAACAAATAAGATATGTATAATTTTTATTTTAATAATAATAATAATAATAATAAACTTAGAAACAAAGGCATTACATACTGTATAACTGGTCCCATTAGTCCCAACTATGAGTGCATGGCATTGATAAAACCAGCAACATGAAACCACCTTCAATAGATGCTTGTTAGCCCCCACACCCAAATCTAGCCAATGTGAATGAGACATAACACCCAAATTAATCCCCTAATAACATATAGATTAAAAAAGAAAAAACAGTATAATAGTTTTATAGATTCTAAAGCATGAAGTGACATGAACATGTAATTATATAATATGTGAAGGGTATCTTGGTCACAGGAAGCAGTAAATTCAGAGAGGTGGAGGCTTTCCAAATTCTAATTAAACTTAAGCCACAAATATTTTAAAAAGTTGCCATGAAATATCATTAAATCTCCATAAATGTATTGTCTATTTTGATAAAAATCAAAGTGTAAAATTTATACATATGTAAAGAAAAAGACAACAAACTGCAAAACCAGTAGTAAAAAGGTAAAACAATACAAACAGACAGTGGCTTTCCAATTTTCAAGCAAACAAGCCCTAGAAGAAAAGGAAAAAAATTTCAAACCCTAGGGGCATTATAGTCATTTCATGTTCAATATCAGTAAATAGCAAGGAAGGGGGCATGAAATAATGGGATTTGTTCTCACATTTTCTTGCTCCTTTTTATTCTCTCTCTCTCTCTCTCCAAGCTTTGTTTCTCTCTGGAGTCTCACCGAATAGTGCTACAAAGGTGCTCCCTTTAGCTCCATCATTGCCTAAAGCTTGCAACTTGGGACGAGATAGGGTTCCTCTGGATCTCTTCACCACTGAGTGCTCTGAGGTAGTGGAAAAGCTCGTTTGTTTCTGTGATTTCTTTGCTATGTTTTTCATCTTCCATGGAGGTTTTGGATCTCATGGTTCCTGAGGTTTTTCTAATCTAGTTTTTCGAATCTTGTGTTTTACGTTTTGGAAATGTGAGCTTGCTTTCTATCGGAGGTTTGGGATCTGGGTTTTGGGAAAAGGTTGGGGTTTTCCTCTTTTTGGTAACTTTGGTGCATCATAGATCTGTTTTTAGGAGTTGTTTTTTATGCAATGAAAATGTGAGTTTATTTTCCTAATTAATCTTGGATCTGGGTTTTGATTTTTGTGGTCATGCTGCTGGTTTTTTTTTTTTTTTAAAAAAATCTCCTTTTTATGTCGGAACGAGCTATAATTTCTGGTTTAGTGTGCAAAGTTTGTTTTGTTCAAATCTCTTGATATGAGATCGCTGTTCTGAGAAATCAAAGTCTGTTCTTCTCCTATTCTTTTCTTTTCTCTCTTTTTTTTTGGGTACTATTAGGATGATTATAGCAACATTCACTTTCGTGGATCTGGGTTTCATCACTGGAGCAGGAGTTCAAGAAACAGCATGAGATTCTGCAAATTTGATACAATTTTGTGGTGATTTGGATGTCTCATTCTAATCTCTTATTTTTGTTATTGCTCAAGATTTAGTTGTGTGGTCCCATAGTATGTTAGATGGCTTCTGTTTTCATAGATCTGTAGGCGAGGATATAACAGCTCGTGAGATCTTTAATTATCTTATCCATTTTTCTCTGGGAATAATCACTGTTGTTCCTTCTTTAGTGTGCTTGAATATGATTTTGATCTGATGTTATGTTTAATACAGCTTGTATGTTTTGAACTCTGGTCCTTGAGTATTGCTGCCTTGTAACATTGCTCTGCTTTGTTTTGACTTTTTATTTGCTGACAATGCATGGCTGCTTTGTTTAACTGCTTTATATTGGTGGGATTCGACATGGGTATTAGACATGAAAAGTTTATCTAGGTTTGCTTTTCCTCATGACTTGATGTGGACCTCTTTTGCTGGAAAGATTGGACAATCTGGCAGATTAGCTTACCTTTTCGGGTTTTCAATCTCAATCCTGTTATTAGCTTTAGCACCGATGTATGTCTACTGGATTTCTAGAAGAAGTTGATTGATATTGGTGATTTGATCAAGCAACCTTCAGCTGATACAATCTAAAGTAGGTTATGTACTGGATGAGCATGCCTTTGATTCATTGTGCTCTTTATGCTTGATAACTATTTATTCCAATGAGGTTTTCTGCTTTTTTAGAAATGGCAATAGAATATTATGGACACTCTTGAAACAGAATATTCACAGGGTAGATCTGCTCTAACCCAATCCTTAGTTTCTTATTCATTCACAAATTTGTAAGGTTAGTCTCTTGTGCTGATTTATTGCATTATATTTTCAAGAGAAATGCTGTGTTGAGAGAGATTTCTGCATGTATGTTAACATGGGAGTGAGGACAAGCAACATGCTCAATTGGGAGCATAGTCTTGATTGGTGTGTGACATTACAAATAGGATCCTTGTATCTAAGAAGGGCAGCCATAAGCTTGATTTTTGAATTTTGAGACATGAATTGTAGCCTTTATAAGTGGATTTTTCTTTCTCCTCTTATCCAGACTTTGTTTTATAGTTATGTTACAGAAGTCAGAAATAGAAGATGCTATAATGTTTCTGAAATTTTATCTCCCCCAAATGTTCTCCAATGATCATTTGTTTTATCTATTGGATTTTATTACTATCGACCGAAACGGACAAACATTGTCGTGAATTGTCGTGGTTATAATAGCTATTTTGTCGTTAACGGTCGTGGTAATAGCTATTTTGTCGTAAACGGTCGTGGTAATATCTATTTTGTCGTGAACGGTCGTGGTAATAATATCTATTTTATCGTGAGCTGTCGTGGTAATAATATCTATTTTCAAATTTATGTTCTTGTTGCTTGGATTGTATCTGGGGTTAGTTTTTACACTTTGTTTTTGGACTTTGTATTGTTTATTTGTAAAAACTTATTTGAGTTTCAATGAAATTCTTAGTGATATATTCATAGTCTTGCTAATTATAGTTTGTTTCTTTCTCTGCAATCTGCATTGATCACTGGTACATTTTTTTTTTATAAATTTACATGGGAACAAATCCAATTGGTGCTATATTTGGGAAGCCCTGGTATATGTCTTTGAATTTTCACGCAAGTACTTTTAATAGGCCAAGTTTAGTACAAACCTGCATTTGTATCCCCGACTCTGTGAAATTGTATATTACAGTTTCCATGTACATCATGAATTTCTTTTCTGGTTGTATGGCAGGACATTGGGCTGTGAGTACAGCACTTCTTCCATAATGATGTGATTCTGGAAGACATTGGAATTCAGCTTTGAACATTTTGGTGTGGCCATCATTAGGAAATACTTTTGCTGTTTGATCTGAGTCTGCCCTAAGCCTGATGGGTTCCAGATTCCCATCACATCAGCTCAGCAATGGCCTGTATGTCTCAGGCCGGCCTGAGCAGCCAAAGGAGAAGCCTATGACAATGAGCTCCACAGCCATGCCCTATACAGGAGGAGATATAAAAAAATCTGGAGAGCTCGGAAAGATGTTTGACATTCATGTGGAGAAGTCCAGGAAATCTGGGCCCCTTAATGTTTCTTCGAGGAATGCATCATTTGGGGGTGCTGCTTCACATTCAGGACCTATTCCTCCTAATACTGCTGGCCGATCAAGCTATTCATCTGGTAACGTTCCTTCTGCAGCGATTCCAGGTTCCACATCAGGACTTGTCACCGGAGGTTCAAATAGACAGAAATCCAATTCTGGACCCCTGAGACATGGGGATTCTGTTAAGAAGTCATCCGGCCCTCAATCTGGAGGTGTCACCCCGATGGCACGCCAAAATTCTGGCCCCCTTCCACCTGTGCTCCCTGCTACAGGGCTCATTACATCTGGGCCAATATCATCAGGGCCCCTTAACTCATCTGGTGCCCCTCGCAAAGTTTCTGGTCCTCTGGATTCTACTGGATCGATCAAACTGCATAGTGCTGTTGCTCATAACCAAGCTGTCACTACCCTAAGCTTAGAGGATGAGTATTCGTTCAGACGAAGTTTACCCAAAACAATACTGTGGGCTGTGATTCTTCTATTTATGATGGGTTTTATTGCTGGAGGGTTTATTCTTGGTGCTGTTCGTAATCCCATCCTTCTCATTGTCGTTGTCATCATATTTGGTGTTGTTGTAGCACTTTTTATGTGGAATTCTTGCTGGGGACGGCGCGCCATAGTAGGATATATCACTCGCTATCCTGATGCTGAGCTTAGGACTGCAAAAAATGGGCAATATGTGAAGGTGTCCGGGGTAAGCATCCTATTGCTCCTGATTACTATGATTTATCTGATAACTGACCATGTGCCAAACGTTTTGAAGAAGAAATGTCAGGCTCAATTAAATTTTCTTTTGAAAATCAGAAAAATCTGACTCTTGCTGTCAGGGTTATTAAGCACTACTTGTGATGTTTTGAGATTTCTTCAACAACTTTTTAGGTCTTACAATACAAATTTGTTTTGGTTTTCCAAACATCTCATTTGGGAACAGGCACTAATACCTATCCTGTTATTTTATTTCATTGGTGACTCTGGAATGTAATTTAATTCTCCTATTTTGTGAAAACTTGGAAATATGTTGCTATACTCAGAACATCTTCTCTTTCCACATCTTATGAAATGCTTTTACCTCTCAGTGCAGAATTTCATTTGATTTGGATATCCTGCCCGATATAATTTGGGACTCTCAAACTTATTGCAGGTTGTTACTTGTGGCAATGTTCCCCTTGAGTCATCATTTCGAAAGGTTCCCAGATGTGTATACACATCTACTTGTTTATATGAATACAGGGGTTGGGATTCCAAGGCTGCTAATCCACAACATCGGCGCTTTTCATGGGGCCTCCGATCTTCGGAGGTGAGCATTTTTCTTATGTCCTTGTTATTTTTTGAGTATGGCCTGTTTAAATATCAGTTTTAGATGGTGGCATTAGACTTCCAATTTGTTCTTACCAGACTGAATGTTAAACCTGAATTTCAGCATACTTGTTTACCTTGTTTTGTCATTGAATTGCGGTAAGATTGGTTTTTTGGTTTACTGAATCGGCCCTTCCTAACATCATTATGATATTTTGGCAGCGACATGTGGTTGACTTTTACATATCTGATTTCCAATCTGGGTTACGAGCCTTGGTCAAAACGGGATATGGGGCAAGAGTGACTCCATATGTTGACAATTCTCTTGTTATTGACATAAACCCAAACAACAAAGATCTGTCTCCAGAATTTCTCAGCTGGTTGGGTCATCAGAACCTCTCAAGTGATGATCGTGTGATGCGCTTGAAAGAAGGGTAACTCCAACCGCCTATTAGCACCATTTTGTAAACCTATGCCAACTTTGGTCATGCTTCTTGGAAGACAATTTTTACTGGCAGCTCAAACTAAGTTAAACCAAGTTGCGCCCTTTCCTCTTGCAGGTACATCAAAGAAGGCAGCACTGTGAGTGTAATGGGAGTTGTCCAGAGGAATGAAAATGTGCTTATGATAGTTCCTCCATCAGAACCATTCTCCACCGGATGCCAATGGGCCAAGTGTATCCTTCCTGCAAGCCTAGATGGAATAGTTTTGAGATGCGAGGACTCTTCAAAGATCGATGTGATACCGGTGTAGTACATATTATGCCTCTATACCAGGATCTTTTTCCTTCTTTTTGAAAATCAAGTTCATGTCTGTAATTAAGACATCCAATCTGGAATGGCTTGTAGTTGGAGTTGCTGCTTTTTACAATGACTTGGGGCTTGGATGTATAGCTTCTTTTTGTTTTTTTTTTGTTTTCCTTTTTGTTTGATAGGCGTGAGAGCTCATGTAACAAGGTTTGCTTCCTCAGTAAAGTGGTCTTTGCTGTGTCTTCAAGGGGAAGAAGAACCCTGTCATGTATTGAGTTCATGTCTAGAAAATATTCTTAAGGTATTTCATAAATTTGTTTTATCAGCTCTGTCTTCCTCTCTCGTATGATAACGGGTTTATTCTATTTGAGAAGTATATTATTAATGCCGAAGCTCATCGTTACTGCAAAGACGAGAGCCGTGTCAATCAAATCCTGCATCCAGAAAAGTATTATTTGCTTAAAAAGCTGGCTACACAATGGGACTAAATGCTTACAGGGCGTATCTAATCTCATTCTAACAGTTTTCTCTTGCTCATTCATAACAAGTATTTCTACAACAGTTCAACAGTTCAAATTGAGAGGCAAAATTTATACTGGCTTTCTACAGCTGAAGAACAAGCTTTACATGATACAGTTCCCCGTCAAACCTCAGCCCATACGCCTCTGCAGGATGAACAACCCCATCCACCATCCCACCAAAGATGAAAACATTACGACCAGATCGATCTGTGCATGCTCCGTGGAATGACCTGTAACTCGGGCAGTGACCTTCAAGTCTCAACTTCTTCCATATCTTTGCTGGTCTTTTTAGACCCATTGCCTGAAATCTTGAAAGTGAACCAACGTCTAATATCCAAAAATCATTTTTTCGGTGCCTCTGTGAATCTTCGCCGCCATAGATGAGGACCTGACCGCCTATTATAAGTGTCGCAGAGTGTCCAACCCGTGGGAGTGGCATCTCACTTGGGATATTAGAGTTGTCATATTTTAGCTCCATCCATTCAGGTAGTTCTCTTCCAATGTCTAGGAGCCAAACATCATTTAGAACATCATAGCCAGAGCCCCGGCCACCATAGAGAACCATGTGGCATCCACCGATCCATGTCAATGAATGACCTGAACGAGCCGGAGGTGACAATCGAGCATTTGTTATCGGATACCATCTGGCAGAGATAAGATCATCAGTAAGGTCCAGGACCCATGTGTCATCAAGTCGCAGTCCGTTAAATCCAATGCCTCCATGGATCACCATTTTCTGTTCCCCGGTGCAGCATGCAGCATGCGCTCCTCGAGGTGCAGGTGCAACTGGGCCAACATCTAATGGCCTCCATGATATCTTGATATCAAGAGGACCCTCACGGATTAGCCGGCCAATCCAGGTATCATTATGGCGGACTCCACTATCATTGATGCCGCCAAAGAGAACAAGCGAGTCAGCGATGACGATGCAACTATGCCCAAATCGGCCATTTGGGATGCTTGAATCAACCTGCTGCCAACTTATAACCCTGTTAAATCCATTTCCAATATATGCCACCCACGTATCGTCCAAATGGCGCCCTGAATAAGAGAAAACTGTTAAGTCTCAATTTCTACACAGACAAGAGAAACTAACATCATATGTTTGCTGTGAGACTAGGATGTGCATTTCCACTATCCTTGCAAACAACAAAGAGCAATATGCATTTTAATTCTCAAGCAATGTGTGTTATTATAAGTCAGCATACACCAATGATATTGATTGATCACACCACAGTAAAATCAAGACCACAGTAAGCCCTCAATTTTCATTTCATAACCAGATCAACAGCAGCAGGAAGTAGCAAGGTGCAGTATTAGTGATTTCAAGAGGTAGGGCGCACCACAGAGAAAATAAGATAATGATCATCAAGGATATGATAGATCAAATGAATATGGGATACACATTAGAAAAAATAACTCTGTATGATCGACACCACGGCACCGTACACAAAAACATTAGGAAGTTCTACATAGCATCATTTGGTATGCTGTGGTTATAAATGCTATTGAAGATAAAAGTAAAACTTGAAAACAAATCAGAGTGCTGCTTGCAGTTGAATATAAGAAATGCCTCAATAATGAACTGATTATCTTTGCTCAACATTCTACAGAAAATAAGTTGAAAAAGAAATAATTTTGAACTATATAATCCTATCATGACTATTAGAGCAGGCAACTCACTAAGTAATTTGATAACAAAAAATTTTATCCTAGGATGATCCTGAGTCCAACAAATTGCAAGTGAAGCTCACCTTGGAAGTGTAAGTCTAAAATTGTTTTCTTATGGGAGGCAGAGACCTTTATAACCTACTCAAACAATTAAAATTGAAATAATTTAAGCAAACTAGATCAGAAGGTACAGAGATCATTAATCAACTTCTAAACAGGAAGAAGACCTTAAAAACAATTTGTACGTAATTATCACAATCCTCTGGAGTTGTACTGTCAGTTTTCCTTGGCAATTTATTTTTTACAGAGAGATCGAATGCTATCCTAAAGCCATTACCATCAACCCATAGCCTGACTAGAAATAGTTGGCTGTATCAACCTTGAGTAATGGATTGCCAGGCCAATTCAGGTGCTTGTAATCCTTTTTGTTACCAATTGTGTGATTGGGGTTGGTAATGGCCTAAAAGGCCATGTTTATGGCAAAACAAAGGCAATAAGGCATTCACTAACTTATAATGAATGCCATTCATAACAAAATGTGCAGAAAATTGTCAGATAGCAGCGCCACCGCACCTCCACTATGGGAATATAACAAGCATGTAATAAGAAAGAACCTTCCTGACAAAAGGGGTTACAAAAAAAAAATATGCAGAAACACAGGGTTATAAAAAATTGCTACATAAGTTGCAAATTCTGAAATGAGTAAAGAAGTTCAGGAAGCATAGATGTTCACAATAGGGAACAGTATCATCTCAATAAATATGCAGTTTAGTGTCATTAATCTTAGATGAAGCTTGTTAACCTGTTCTTCTTTGATGTAGAGCACCCACAACTATTTGTCAAGGAATTCAACAGCAGCTGACAAATATTCAATACCTTATGATGGCACTTCCATCTTATTCTTTTTGAATATTTCATCTTTTGACAACCAAAATGATCGGAATGATTGTTCAAAAGAGGAAAAGCAGGATATATAAGTAGCCAGTGGCAATCAGACACAACCACCAGCATATAACATCTGCTACAACTTAAATAGCAATCCATCCCATATATATATATATATGCAAACTCATGTGCATACCACGTAAGAAACACAATCATTGGTCTCAATTCAAGCAACGAATCCAATTCCATATAGTCTCAAAAGACAGCAACCAGAATCCACAAACCAAATAAAAAAGAATATGACAATAAAAGGCTAAGACTGACCTCCTTCACAGCCCCCACCAAAGAGAACAAGGCAATCAGAAACATAATTCAGGGAGTGAGAAGCCCTGGGTCTAGGAAAAATCCCATCTTTGCTCACCAATCTGCGACAAGAAACGGAACTCAACTGAGAAACCTGCTGGTAAAGCCTCTTCCAAGACATCTCCCTCCTCTCAACCGAGGAAAAGGACGAAACCAGAGCATCCACAGAACTACTTCCCCAGTCCCTCCTGCAAACAAACTCCCAGAGAGACTCAGAAGAAGCCAAAGATCTGAACTTTCTGCAAGTCATGGAAAAACAGAGGATTGAGTCCAAAGGGAGAAGGTGAAGGATGGAGATGATATGGTCATAGTCCATAGTTGTGATGCTTGGAGTGCAGTAAGAAGCAGTAGTAACAGAAGACGAAGGCAAAGACGAAGAAGGAGAAAGAGAAGTAGCAGGAGGAGGAAGGGATGGTGTGGTATCGGGATTGGAGTTTGGGGCAGAGGCCATGAAAAAAGCTTGCTTCTTGGTTTTGCTGGAGGCGAGGCGGAGAAGAGGGAGATGGTGATGCTCTGCTGCGTCTGGATTCATGAGAGAGAGTGTGGAGCGTGGTGGGATTGGGCGTGAGGGAGGGGCACTTTGGGGACTTTGTCACTTGGTAAAGCTTCGTTTTTGGCAGACTTTGATGCGAAGTTGACGAACCTAGTATGCCTGGAGTAAGCAGGGATGGATGAATGGATGGTAAAACCATAGAAATTCAAAACAAATGTTTTTTTTCTCTCTCTCTATAATAATAATAATAATAATAATAATAATAATAATAATAATAATAATAATAATGATCTCAATTGCATATAGAAAATTAGAAATACTCGTTTGAAAAATAAATAAATAAATAAATAAATAAATAAAAAATATATACAGAGAAATGTATTATGTGGGGACCAAATGATGGTGATGATGATGTTGGATAGCTAACAGGTGAAATAGAAGGACAAAGAGAGGGGGGGCACAGTATGGGCACACTGGTGAATGATTAGTGGGGAAAGGGTGGCCCTATTTGGCTCACCAACAAAAATGGCGCATGTTTGTTTGTTTTATTTTATGCATGGAAAATTAAAAAATAAAATTATTGAGAGGTAAGAAAAAAAAATTATTATAAATAAAAAACTAAAAAGAGCTACAAATAAATTAAAAATTTTAGAGGGGGTAATAAGTAAAGAAGGGAGTGAAGAAGACTATTGATAACGAATAGATATTGCCGGGAAGAACAGAGAAACACAGCATCATCCAATGGCCGCGCTGGGCGTCGTGTCCGTGAGCTCCATCCTCGGCGCTGGCCGGAGAGCAAGCTCTAGTAACTCCAAGGGCTTAAGGATATCGTGCATCGGATGGGTTTGTCTCGTCCCCTTCACTTTGTTTATTCAGTTCTTCTGTATATCCATTGGTTCTTGATTGCAATCGTCTCTGATTTCAGGATCCGGAGGGCATACTTGGCCCGCCGAAGGGCGGGCATATCGCCCGTCTTGAATTCAAGAAGAGGCTTGAGAAGGACGCGGATGCTAGGGAGTCTTTCAACCGCCAGGTCCGGGAGGAGCGGGAGCGGCGTCGGGCACGCCGGGAGGTGTCTCTATTTCTTTTAGGCATTTATTCATACAGCTGATGGGTGTCTTTGCTGAGTTGTAATTGACTGTGAGATTGGGGGTTTTTTTTTTTCATCAGGAAAGAGTGGTGCCCGAAACTAATGAAGGGCTGGTGGAGTACTTTCTTGACACTGAAGCTCGGGAGCTCGAGTTTGAAATCGCGAAGTTGAGGCCTCGGTGAGCTTCTTCTGATTCTTAGTTGTAGTCGTTATGTAGATTGTTTAGCTGTGATTATATTGCTTATCAATGCTTCTTACTACTTTCAGGGATGAGAGAATTTAGATTAAAGTCGTTACCTTTGAGAAAGAAAGTAGTAAGTATGATATGATGAGAAATCCTCAAGAGAGGAATAGACGGCCATTTGTTATTATTTAAGTAGTAATACTAAAAACTAATTTATATTCATTCATGGTAGGTGCGTCAGTGTACTATAAACTTTTGTTGAGGAAATGAGAGCCAACTTCTTTCATTCTTTAGTTTGTCTTTGTCACCAAATTAGTTAAGGCTGTAACACTCTTAGCATGCAACGAAGATATAGAGCTGAACTGTTAAAATGCACGAGGGTGTTATTGTTTCTAGAACATTATTGTCATTATATTTGTCTAAGATTAGGTGACAACCTTTTGTACAGAGGGCAACATGGTCTTAGTGAGGATCTTCATATTACAGGACTCAACCTTTTCCTCTGTTGTTGAGTCCTTGAATTGATTCTATCTTGCTTTGTTGTGAGATGTAATTGCAATGATCACATTCGACAAAATGAACCATTACACGAGATAGTTTGTCCCCAAAACATCTCTTTTTTTTTGGGGAAGCTTCTCTTATATTGCATCTCTGAGCAAGGATTTCATATTTATCTCCGATTGATTAGTCTGTTGTCTTTCTGTCCCTTTTACCCTGTTAGCAACGCTTTTCAAAATATTTCAAGGAGATCTTATCTGTATGTCAAACCATAAGCATATATGGAGTAATCTGATTCAGGAATGACATGTATGCAGATTAAATGAAGAATTTTTTGATCATCTGCGACTTGAGCTTGGGCAAATACGCTTTGCGGTGTCTAGAACAAAGGTTTTCTCTGGTCATGATGCACTTGTACTCTAAATATAGATTGTAAAGTACTGTGCATCTTGTAGTTGTCCTTAATGCTATTCTTGCAGGAGATGGAAGACAGACTGATTGAGTTGGAAGCAATGCAAAAGGTTTTATTGGAGGGAACAGGTTTGTTACTGCTTATTACATCCAGAAACCTTGCCTGAGTTTCTATCTGATTTTATAACTTATTTTGTTGCAGAAGCATACGACAAAATGCAGGAAGACCTTGTATTAGTGAAGGGACGACTCATGAAAATATTGCAGTCCAAGGATAGGAAATCAACTGTATGATTTTTCTACTCTTTTATATTATTTTTTAGCATCATCGATGGTTCTTGTTGTCTAGCTTGGGTTAATTTAAATGGTGTGGCCGATATAAATTGTATAAGCAGTTATTGGAGATGGTTGAGCGGAATGAGCTGAATAGATCAGTACTGGCTCTTCTTGATGAAAACATAGCAAGTGCAGCTAAAACCAATCAGGTTAGATCAACTGCTTTCACATACTCATCATGTTAATACAGAAGATTAGCGATTAATCAACGACGAATTGTCTTCTTAACTGTCACAGCAAGAAGCAGTAGCTTTCATGGAGAGTGTCCGTGCTTCAATTCTGAAATATATCACAATATAATGTAAGCTCACTATTCCTTTGGTGCTTTTTATATGATGATGCTCTCAAAATTCCATTCTTTCATCCTACTATGCATGAGTGGTTGTGTGATAAGCCTAGTTCTTTTTCATCAGTGGAATTTTCAAGAACCTTAATGTTACCAACTTACCAAGAAGATTGTAAACATTAACTTGAAGTACTTTCTAAAACCATCTGCATGAAGCTGGTTGTAGCAGTGGTGAATTTTAGATTAAGTCTTATTGATATAAGCTTTTAGGATCAACATATACACACCTTATCGAAGAAATTGTTGCAAGACAATTCTCCATTACAGCATGCAATTAATTGAAACAAAATAGTAAATAAGACTACGAACTTCCAAGCCTGGGATTAGATACATAGTCCTAAGACTGATTTCATCTCTTCCATAAAAGATTTCCCGCTTCCGTCCAGTTGTTAGAGTACAACTAACCAAGGTATGGAATTTCCCTGGCTAGCATGTCTCAGCATGCAACTATTGACCCAAGTATGCAAGAAGAGAATGGGAGATGAGAGAAATAGAGGAGCTTGTGGCCGCTAGCGTTTTCCAAAAAAAAAAAAAAGAAGAGCTGATGTTATCCTTTAATTTGATCCAATAAAACCAGTATATACATACATACATATATATGCACGGGGAGAGGTCATTTTGGACCGGATTCATTGGGATAATATATCTAGCGAGTATAAAATTAGCTGTTTGGAGATAAGCAATGGCAAAGCAGCAAAACTTTTAAGTTAAGAAAAATAAAGGCCATGTGGTATGTGTGTGCAGTATCGAAAATTACTGCAAGTATGTGTCTTAAAGACTTGTTCAAGAGAGCAAGACTAAATAACATATATTTATATGTATATAAGTGTGTGAAGTCTTCACTTATTATCTGATGTGGGATTACTTTTGCGAGGGAAGGTTTTTTAACTTGGGGTTCCTTATAATTGAGTCTGGGTCAAGCCCAGCTTTAGTTGTGCGCCTGGGCTGGGCTAGTTTTAACAAAAATCAATTATTTTTCTTGGAGAGTTTGGTCTTTAAAGCTATTTTCTGTTGTCTCCGGGCAACAAGCTAGTCCTTGGTAGATTGCAAGAGTGTTAATGGTTCCAAAACAATTTTTGAGAGGAAGCATGATAATATTAGTCTATTATAAAATCATCTCTTCATAATAAACCAGAAGAATTGAGCAAACAGTGCTCTTTTCCATAAACTCATTCCATTCCAGCCATTTACTGAAACTATACTTTTGCAATTGGAGATTCCCCAATTGTAAATTAATATTAAGTAACTGAAACCTCAGTTTGAGCAAATTAACTACCTCTGTACTGCAGTTTACCTTGTAGTTAAATAAGTTATCACATCAGTGGCCATGTGAAAATTATGATATACTTCTCAGGGATAATTAGTAGTATGACTTCTTTAATTGTTTCAATTTATTTAAATTTATGCAATTTCCCAAATTATTACATTCTAGTATCATAACACACTGTTTGTCGATGTTGAAATTGTGCTAGGTTTTGATAATCCAAGCAACCCCAGTGGCTCAGGAGGCGGAATTAATGAAAGAAAATGACAGTTTGAATGAAAGATGAGGGAAAGTGGATATCAAGTAGCATTAATTATATGGTCTTCTAACACTGTGAGACAAAATAAAATTATTATTATTATTTATTATTATTATTTTGCATGTACCTTTTATCTCTAAAATTCAATTACAAGTTCCTTTGACTAAGATTTTGTTTTGTGTTTTCTCAAAATTGGTAAATGGGAGGAGCGTTGAGATTCTTAATTTTATAATATAATAATAGTTATACATTGTTTAGATTAAGGCGGTCTTTTGGTGTAGAGGTCTTGTCATGTGGGTCCCATAAGAGCATTACGTGGCTTACGGCTCTGTCGTGGCTCTTTGGCTGACACGTATGATTTAAAGATCGTACAAGTAGCTGTTTGGTGTTCGGAGCAAAACATTGAATCTGCCATATTGTCCCATCACTGTCCTCGCTGCGACCGCCGTAACAACGACACGTCAGTCAATACACGAAAAATCTGGATCCGTGGAGACCTTGCTTCCACTGCCCCTCCGGCCTACCAGACCACCCCTCTTGGAAGCTTGTAACAACGGGCCAACATGGGTTGAAGGTTTAATGTCGGAGCTCCACGTGGAAAGGTTGGAAGAAGTTGTGCTCCTCCTCAGGCACATCATACCCGAACTTACCCAGCATGATCACATCCGGCCGTTCAAAACCCATTAACGGACTCCTCGCATCACGGCATCCGTTACCCTCGTCCGATAATAATCACCGCACGATCTGCATCGAACGGTCAGATTCGCATCTACTTGCAAAGTAAAATATAACCCGAGAGAGAAACCCTAACGATCGTTCTTCCTCTGCCGCCCTCTCTCTCTCTCTCTCTGTTTCTTTTTCTCTTCCCTAGGTGAACGGCGCTGCAAATCCGATCTTGCGATCCGATTGCCACGGAAATCGGCCGTCCGTCGTTGAAATCGAACGAGATTACTGTTGATGATCGGAAAGAGGAGTTGAGGGCGAGCTATTTGGCGTTTCTAGTAGGATTTTTGGTGGAGATTTGAGGGTGATGGGAGTATCAGGAGATGAGAAGAGGGGAGCGGGGAACTGAGCGGGCGCGGAAGGTGTGGGGAGCTACGGCTGCGGCGGAGATAGGGTCAAGGGTGTTCCCGTTGCGTGGCCCCCTGGGGCCGATGCCGTCGGTCGGTACGAGGCGTTCTACCAGGGTGTTCGTGCCCAAGGCTGTTGCCAAACCTGGAGGTTCCGGCAGGAACCTCCGCTCCGGCAAGCGCGTTGCCCTCTCTGAACACCTTGGAAAAAAGTCTGATCGGGATGCTGACGAATGGTTTGGGGTTTTTGGAGGCAACGGCGGTGAGGCGGGCTTGCGTTGGTGGAGATCGGATGAAGAGGCCGAGGACCTATCGGAAGCGGATTCGATCTCGATCGAACAAGTTGCTGATCAGTTGTCAGAATCTGCTTGTCTCGAGGCGTTGGATAACATGCCTGATCGGAAATTATTTGGGATCGTGTTCAGCCGGAAGCGGAAGAGGTCGCGGTCGGAGAAGGATTCGAGCGACAGAAAGTATGGAATCGTTTTTACGCGGAAACCGAGAATGAAAAGGCTAAAGTGGGCATCTTTGGTGGAGGAGATCTTGGAAACAAGAGAAGCAAGAATAAGTGAGCACTACGATGCTTTTAGTGGAATTGTAACTACAGATTGGGAGCTCAGGATAGGGGATTCTGCGCGGGATTTCGCGGAAAAGGTGGGCATTATTGAAGGGGATGTTGTATTTCGTTCTTGTCGTCCATTGATGCTCACCGTGCTCATAGATTCTGGTCGGAGTAGCTCATCTCACTTTGCCGCCTTCTTTTCCTTAGTGCTGAGATGGCTGGGGAGAGCTGAACAGAGATTTCAAGAATTCGTGTCCTTTCTGTTCTCCGGATCAATTGCTAATGTTTTCTCGCGTCATGGCATTCATTTCTTGCCCCTTCAGCATTTGAAATTTGTAAGCTTTCTCATTCTAATCTGATTTATACTATTTCTTTCCTTGCATGTGCTTTCATGGTGATCTCATATCTTGCTCATTCATTCAGGAGGCTTTTCCCAGGGGAAGTGGTTCTCCTCGCGGACTTTGCTTGATATACGGTTCTTTGGATTTTGTACCCCTTGTTTCTCTTGATTTTTCTGCCCTTCCTACTTATTTCAAAAGTCTGCACTTGAAGATCGCCTTCAGTTCTCTATATTTGCCTTGTTGTTTGCGGATCATTCTGAGGGCGTTGAATGGTAAGGTCCGCAATGTTGGTGGGCTTGAAGGTAATGATTCACAAGTTCCTTTTGAGTCAAGTTGTTCTGGAAATGAGTTAGGGGCTAGTGCGCTTCCTATAGTAAAGAGGGACATGGCCTCTGGTACTTTTAAGCCAATGCCAATGGTTGGACGAAATGCTCTTATTGTGCATGGTTTGAGAATGATGAAACATCAAAGAAAACGCAGTTCCCTAAGGCACTCAAGGATCTGGAATCCTTCTCCGCTAGAGTTACGTGGTGGTGCGTTGAGCTCTGATCAGAATGGTTCACGTATGAAACCTCATCAAGCCAATGGCAATGTACTCAGTTGTAGAGAAGGTATTGATGTCTCAAGTCCTCATGGTTCCAATAAGAGGTTGAGTAAGTCAGTTAAGAGGAGCACTGCTGACCGAATTAAGGAAATAAGGATGAGGGCGGCCGTTGCAAATGTGAAGGACAACATTGATTCGGAACGGTGTAATGTGAATATCCTGGTTACCACAGCTGATCGATGTTGGAGGGTGGTAGGTGCAGAAGTGATGCTGGAATTGTCTAGCACAAATACATGGTGTTTGGCAGTGAAGTCGCAGGGCTTTGTACAATACATGCATAAGCCACAGGAGTTACGACCCCCTGTTGTTAACAGGTTTACTCATGATTATATGTGGAGTGGTGAAGAAGGTTGGAAGCTTGAGTTCATCGATAGGTGGGACTGGCTTGTATTCAAAGAGCTGCATATGGAATGCCAACAACGTAATGTCGGGGATGTTCCTTCAAAAGTTATACCTGTGCCAGTTGCTCAAGAGGTTCCAGGTTATGAAGATGACACAACGGCTTTGTTTTCACGTCCTGATGCGTATATCATGATGATGGCTGATGAGGTTGAGAGAGCTATGACAAGTCAAGTTTCCTGGTATGATATGGATTCAGGGGATGAAAAGTGGCTTGAGCAGCTAAATGCGAGGTCTCTCAGTGCTGATCTTGATCTCTCATCAGATGATAACTTTGAAAAGATAATATTTTCTTTAGAAAAAGAAGCTTATAGTCATCCTGATGACAATTTAGATTTGGATAAGGCCCTGCATATTTGTCAAGGTTTAGGAAATAGGGATTTGGTGGCAGCTGTTTATGATTATTGGTTTGAAAAGAGGAAACAGAAGGGTGCAGCATTGGTTAAAGTGTTTCAGGTGCTCGTCTTGTTCTTAAGTTACTCTTATATTGTTCATATTTTTGTTCTGAGGATTAATTTATCCTGCAACAACATTTCTAAATTAACTACTCCCCTATATAATTTCATGATGGTTATTAGTGATATAATGAATTAATGATTGCCAGCATTTTATTTTTTGTAGCTTCAGTATTTGTTTCTTATGCATGCTGTGTTTGAGCAGCTGTGAATTCATTGGTTATTATTGTCATTGTTACTATCATCGCCGCCGCCATCACCATCATTTGGTACCATTCATTCTTATAGATTATATTGTATATTTGTGCATCATTTTAGTATAGATGTATTAACTGCATGGCAATGGTCCTTTAGAGTGCCGCACACAGTGTATGAGTATATTTTGCACGTCGGCCTCAATTCTGATTATTGCATATGTTGAGAAACTGGCAAATGTATTTGAAATTTACTTGTTGAATCCAAAGTTGATATTTTGGTTCATCACCAAGGTGAATGCTATTGGAAAATTTGCCTTCCGTGTTGTGGCTAGGTTGTTTTGTCTTTTAGAGCTTTAACATGTCGTGCCTGTTCTGGTCTAGAGGAACGAAGTAAAGAGATCTTCAACGTGGGGCTGCTTTATCTCTATATCTCACCATTAACTTTAGAATAATACGTCTTTGGTTGCCATGGTATGCAAAGCTGGACTTATGTTTAGCAATCATTGAAGGCCAGATTGGTTGAACTGTTAGTATTGCGGGGAGAATGTATGAGGTTTTTCATGTGTGCGCACGTGCCTTCATGCCCTTTTGAGGAATTGTACTCTGTGCATAACAATAGCAAGTGTTGCCCTGATCAAAAGATTGTACTACATACATGTATTACTGAAAATTTACATATGATGACATGTTTTTTTTTTATCCCTAAACAATATGATTATTTTGATATGTATTATTTTTCTTCACATGTTTAAACAAAGATGGTGTCTTTTTCTTTGGCTTCGAACAATGCTTCATCAAGACTCTTTGAATATTTTAGGATCAGATCCTTCTTTCTTCCATGCCTTTTTTGCCTCTATTGAATGCTCTGTATCTTTCCCTTATTTTTGAAGTTTTATAAATTATCCCATCTTTTATATCTTCATAAATTTCATTTTTTTAATTAATTTATTTTTTAAATCTTCATGATTTTTACTTGTTTTCTCCATATCATTCTAGTTTTATGGTTTTTTAAATCCTCGATCTTATAATTTTTGGTTTGAATTTTAATATAAATGTGTTCAACATTTCTATAAATTGTTCTATGCCCAATTGAATCAACACTGCGTATGCTTTTATCTTTCCATTCTTCTATAAACTAAAAAATGTGTGTGTGTGTGTGTGTGTGTGTGTGTGTGTGTTTTGTCTTGTTTTGATTATGCATTTTAAACTCATATGTCCTCCATTGGTCCAGGGGCAACCTGTAAGGAGACCAAGGCTTCTGCAGCAACATTTCCTTCGGAAGAAGAGATCTTTTAAGAGACAACGGAGCCAAGATGGAAGAGGCAGGATAGATTATTTCTTTGAAGGTTCGTTTTGTTTGTTGGGTGTTTTTCTCTTTTTCTTTTTCCTGGTTTATGGCAACAGTATACTTATAGAAGTGTTTTTAGTGCTACTCAGCAATAGTCCTGTTACTCAGATTTGTTTCTAGATGCTTGTCATGATTTATTGACTTGGTAATGCATAGGATTTGCTAATTTTTGGCAGGAATCAACTATATTTGTTCCTTGTTCTTACTCTTCCTGCACTTGCATACCACTTGCTTTGATATTTTATATTCCCTAGCAGGATGAGATGTGCATGGAAGAAAAATTATATCTTTTGCGTTTCATGTTCCTGGTTTTTTGGGGTTAAAGATTATGTTTGTTATTTTTCAACTTGGTTATTTCACAGATGAGTTAATCTGGCCTACAAGCTTATTATTCATTTGATTCATCACAACCCTTTCACCGCCATTTTACTTTGCTTGGTTAGTTTGATGACTTGTGAATTAGAATCTGTAGTTGTACAATTCTCTGCTAGGCTTGTGTTCGGATTGAGTACATTTTTAAAGTAAACATTAGAAAACATTTTATTCATTTGTTTTTTGTCTTGTTTTCTTCAGCCAACTATACAAAACAAAAACAATGTCAAGGTGTGCTAGTTTTCATCATATTCATATTTTCCCTTAACAAGTGTTGGTTGTCATATACCCAAATGATTGTGTTCTCTTTTGTTGGATTTCATGTTTGCTTTTTACAAATCACCATGTTCTAAAATTTGCTTGTATGTGTGTGTACGTGTCGATCTGTTGGAGTGCAGATGGTGCAAAACAAGAGGCACATCGCAGGGTCCAGGACGCTGAAGCTGCAGCTAAAAGAGCTGTTGATGCTGCTATCCGGTTGCGCTCTAGAGCACAATTATACATGGCTAATGCAGAACTAGCAGCCTACAAGTCTGCCATGGCTTTGAAGCTTGCAGAGGCCATCAGCGTGTCGGCTTCACCTGATCTTACATCTTCCATTCTTGAATGAACTCTATTACAAGAGGTTGGTTGATTCCTCCAGGAGCTGAAGTGAGTGGTGAAGGCATTAATGGATGTTTCTTTCTTTATTTCTTTTACTATCTTTTTGGTCGCCAGGATTTTACGTTCGGGCTGATTTTAGCCGCAGTGGCTCTTTTATTTTTTTTCCCCAAAGCCATTCTTGAGGCCAAGATGCGGAATTTATGCACATAAAAATGCTCTGTATTTTTGTATAAAGGTTAGATCCTTAGTAGTTTTGTACCTTGTATTATTGCCTAATCAATTTGTAACCTGAATCCTTGCGATTCTGCAACACTCGAGCCCTAAGGTGGAGAAAAAAAAAAAAATGAATACATGAATTTAAAGTTATCATGCTTGTGTTATGACTTGTGAAATGAATCCTGAAATCTTTTATGACTTGTATATCTTGAAGAAGCCATGAATCTTTGACCTGCGCAGGTTATCAAGTCTGTGCTTAGTTGCTAATGTAAAGAGGCATTTTGTCCGGTAGTACACTACTGACAGAAATTTTAAATGTAAATTTTCAATTTCTTTAACACTTATATATATATATATAATTTTCTGGGTCTCACGATAACGAGAGAGCAGCTAACCTATAAAAATTTCATCCCCACGGCATTTTTCGCGGGGAACCCTGAAAAGCAGTAGTAGAATTTTAGAATAGAAGCATGCTAAACAACGCCACTCACCATCTTTCTCGAATCCTTCTTCCCCAGCTCCCAAAAAAGCACCAAACAACCACCCCAATCAGAAGAAGAACCCTCACTTCCTCCTCTTCAGCATCACCACCCATGCAAACCCCTTCAACTGGACAACAACAACAACAACAACAACAGCAGCAGCATCATGACGACGATAACAACATAAAGAAAAGCATCAACTACCACACTGTAACCAAACACTCATACCCATCTTCCTACGCTCCCGGACCTCACAACCTCGATTGGTCCAATCAACCAAACCCTTTCCTCCGCTTCCTCTCCTCTCCTTCCATCTCTCTCCCCCATCCTTCTTCTTCTTCTTCTTCTTCTCCTTCTCTTCACTATCCTCTTCTCTTCTCCTCCTTTCCATCCCCACCCCTCCCCTTCTCCATCCTTTCCCTTTCTTATCTCCTCTTCCACTCCCTCTCCCTCTCCGCTTGGAAATCCACCTCTTTCTCTACCTGGTCCCTCCGCGTCAACCCCTCCAGCGGCAACCTCCATCCCACCGAATCCCACCTCATTTCCCCCTCCCTTCCCCTTCCCATCCCCCGTTCATTGCCCATTACTCCCCCAAGGATCACTCCCTCCAACTCCGCTCCTTCCTCCCTTCCCCTCTCCTCCCCAATTCCCTCCTCCTCGCCTTCTCCTCCATCCTCTGGCGCGAAGCCTGGAAGTACGGCGAGCGCGCCTTCCGCTACTGCAACCACGACGTTGGCCACGCCATCGCTGCCGCTGCCATCTCCGCCGCCTCCCTTGGCTGGGACTCTCGCCTCCTCGACGCTCTCTCCCACTCCGACCTCGATTCCCTCCTCGCTATCAAGGCTACCTACCCGCCTCCTCCTCCTCAGCTCCCTGACCGCCCCGTCCGCGGACGGTTCCCTTGGATCGAGGCCCAGCATCCTGACTGCGTCCTTGCTCTCTTTCCTTTTGGTTCGGAGGTTTCTATTGACTACTCCGCTCTCCGGGATGCTATCTCGAGGCTTTCGGATCTTGAGTGGCTTGGCAAGCCGGCTCCCCTCAGCAAGGACCATGTTTGCTGGGATCTTATCTACAAGACTGCGGAGGCCGTCAAGAAGCCTTACACGCCCTCTGATGGATTCTCCATCAATCCTTTCCGTCCCAGCGGGCTGATATCCAAGGCTTTGTATAAGGATTTCACTGTTTGGGATGTGGTCAGGAAGCGGAGGAGTGCTGTGGATATGGACGGGGTTCATGTGATGGAAAGGGATACTTTCTACCAGATTTTGTTGCATTGTCTTCCCTCTGGAGAGCTCGAGCCAGAGGAGAAGCAGGGGAAGCAATTTGCATTGCCGTTCAGGGTCTTGACTTGGGATGCTGAGGTGCATGCAGTGTTGTTTGTGCATAGGGTGGCTGGCTTGCCACGGGGATTGTATTTCCTTGTAAGAAATGAAGATCATTTTGAGAGTCTCAAGCAAGCTATGAGGCAAGAGTTTGAGTGGGAGAGACCAACTGGCTGCCCTGCTGGATTACCACTCTATAGACTTGCCAAGGGTGATTGCCAGGAGCTTGCCAAGCAGTTCTCCTGCCATCAGGTATCAAAATTGGATTTTTGGAATATAGCCTCATCTCTAGTAGCTGTCCTCTATGTTCTAATGGCTGTGCTATGCTACATGTATTTTACATTTCATTGCTATGGTTATAATCCCTTTCTTTTGGCATGCATTGCTTCTGCGATTTTGTTAATCTTCTTAGTGTGGTTATAGGGCTGTGGAAATGAAGGGTGGTAACTTATTGTCGTAGCATTGCTTGTACTGATGTTCTCTGCTTATGATTGCTTCCCTCATCTGTAAGTTGTCTTCGCCATTATAGGAAATTGCCTCTGATGGATGCTTCAGCTTAGGCATGGTAGCTCGCTTTGAATCAGTGTTGCATGAAAAGGGTGCTTGGATGTATCCTCGTTTGTTTTGGGAGTCTGGCGTCCTTGGTCAAGTTTTATACCTTGAAGCACATGCAGTTGGCATATCTGCCACTGGAATCGGTTGCTACTTCGATGATGCAGGCATGTGTTTCTTACATCTTTGTGATTTCATGTTATACATGTTGTGGCTCAAATATTACACCGCCATCCAAGCCAAGAAAGGAAAAGCAGATTTATTAATTTTCTTTTCCAGAGAACAATATTATTTTTATCTATTATTACCTAGAAGAGTATAGTTCAATGTAAATGCGTCCATAAAAGGTTATTAGATTACAGTAGGTAATGGTTACAATTTTTTCTTTCTTATAATTGGCATCCTACAAAATGGATTTTTCTTTGAATATTAGCTGCAAGCCTCTTAGGCAACAATTTATTAAATTAGGTTAAAATGTTTGATGTGAACCACATGAAACAGGGATTGGCAAGGTCATGCCATGTCATTTTCAAGCATAATCTTGAACACTTCTTTCTTATTTTAGGGCAATATAGCATTTTTACACACATAAAAAGTTTAGTATTTTTTTCATCAAGCATTAAAGAATGTTGTTCAAAGAAAGTTCTCTGATTCTCAATATATCAATGGCGGTAAGTTTGGTTGTTATTCATGGATTCACCAATGAAATTTTTTACTCATGCTCAAGACTTCTCTAGAGGATTAAACATGGAAACTTAAATGCCACCAAAGACAGAATACAAATTTATTTGTATTCATTTGTGAGATCCTAAAAACTGAAGAAACAGCATATGCCCTAGTCTTAGATTACAAAATGTCGTTTCTTGGTGATGCATTATTGGCATGTATGCTCAAAGTGATATCTATTGATTTGCTTTCTCAAACTTTTATCAATATCTCATACCAAATAGATTATGATGCCACATTCCTTTATGTCATTCTGTCACTGCTAGGCATTACTAGCTCATGAATTTCTACCATCAATGCACAGTGTATTACTACTTTGGTGAAAGAAAGAAACCTAAGAGTACTTTCTGTGGTGCGCCTGTTCACTGAGATTATGTTGCAAGTTGAAACATGCTCATTTCTTCTTTCAACCTGGCCAACTGACATTGGCAAAATTATTGTAGTTGTGTGGTTTCCAAACCAGTAATTTGAACTCTCTTTTTGTTAATGCAGTGCATCAAATTCTTGGACTGGATGGGTTAGAGTTCCAGAGCCTTTATCATTTCACCATTGGAAGCCCTGTGCTTGACAAAAGAATAATGAGTCTACCTGCATATCCAGGTCCAGATATTGATGCATAATTTTCTCAGGATACGTATGCACAAACATAGTGTCTACAGGTATGCATAAACCTACCCTTCTCTTTGGATATATCCCAAATGCTTAGCACCAGGTTGTTTTCTTCTTACTAGCGTGTAGGATGGCATATTTTTGTCATGCAGTGAGATGAAAGTTGTGCTCATGTTAATGTACAGTGACATTTCCAGAGTGCTGTTTTGTAGGTTATATCATATACTGGGTGTCATTTCTTTCTTTCTTTTTCTTGAAGAAATCTCTTCGTTGCAGTTAATATTTCTATTAATGGTTTTTGGAGTATCACCATTACACTTTCTCTTCGTGTAGCATTTGTTAGGTTTTTGCTTAATGTGTATATATCATTGATACTTTTATGGCACAAAGTTTATAACAATAAGAATGGCAAGCTGTTTGTCCCAACCATTTTGGTTCAGCTACATGAATTCTTCCCTTCCACATTGCTCTAACAAGAGTAACAAGAGCGACAAAACTAGATAAACCTAACTCAAACAAATCATTTCATAAAGTTTCTGCTAAATATTGTTTAGGTCTATCTCTTCTTTTCTATGATCCTTCAGTTGAATAGTTTCTACCTTTCTTAGGAGGATATCTACTAGTTGTTTGAGGACATATCCACACTATCTTAATTGATTCTCTTTTAACTTGTCAGTAGTAGGCACCACTCTATTTGTTTTGGATAAATCTTTTTTTAATCGGTCCTTCCTTGTAACACTTGGCATCCATCTCAACATTCTCATCTTAGCCATGTGTACCTTTTGAATATGATGTTTTTTAACCGCCTAACATGTCGGTACATATAGCTAGCGTAACAATCGTTTTGTGAAAATATCTTTTAATCTAAGAAGTATTTTACGATCGCATATAACTCCTGAAGCTCCCCTTCATTTTGTCCAGCCTGCCTCAATTCTATTTATGACACCTTTTATAAGTCCCCCGCGATCTTGAATTATAGAGCTTAGTACCGAGAACTTCTACTTGTACCAATCTCAGTATCATCCATCTTAACCCCTTTTCATTTCTGGTCATCTTGTTACTGAAATTACCTTGTTCATAAGCATAATTCCCTTGTTCTATAATTAGTCAAGGAAACATATAAGTACTTTCCAGGGGTTACAAACAAAAACATGGGTGAAATTTTGATATGTGGATCACTAAATTAACGGTCCTATGCTACTATTTGAAGGTCCTCTTTGGAAAATCAAGTCATGTCTAATGGCCGGTATGTGTGCATGAGGAAACAATGAAAGTATGCATGTGATTGATTTTCTCTTATCATATCCATAATTTTTGAAGATCAGTCCATTGAATTATGATGGCTATTAACAATCTTGTTGGAATTTTTATTTTGGTATACATTATTGTATTCTTTTGATTCTTTGCTTGAGGTTATATAATTTTTTTTTCCAAGTGTGCAAAGCTTTTTAGTACTTTCCAGGTCAAGATTGAAGTGGAATAGAATGCACTAAAATTGATGCACTTTATTATGCATTTATTGAGACTACTACTGTAAGAAAACAAAGTATTGGGTTGCCAAAAAAAAAAAAAAAAAAGGTTATTTCTGTTCAATTGAATTGATGAAAAGTTGCATAGATGTTTATGGAGTTGACATGAGCTGTGGTGTGAGCCTTTTTACAATGTCAATAGCAAGGGAGGCAAACATAACTCAGGTAGTCTTTAAGATTGCGATCTTATGCTATGCTTATTCATAGGTGTTTGAAATGGGTCGGCTCATGCCCAATACAAGATCTAGGCTGGATCTAGGTTCTTATATAGCCAAACACAAGCCGGACTTTTCCTTCATTGCAAACATAGTCCTCCATCAGGTAATAAAGTTTGTGTTCACATCCTTATATATGCTCATAGCATTGATTCCTTAAATATTCATTGGCCTGGGCTTTTCTCTACCATGGGCAAGTGTTTCATAACTTTCATTAGAAGGTGGATGGTGAACTTTCGTATGATTTCTCATATCATAGGACCTTGGGCTGGTTGTAAATCTCTGTGAAATTGGCCATTATACCTGATGCTCTGAACTGATCAGTCCATTGGTAGTAAAGCAAAAAACAAATCTCCGAAGAAAAGGAAGTAGGTTTTTAGCCCTACATGGCCCACATTACTGCAGAACAGAGGAAAGCTAGAACTTCATGCATCACTATGGATGACTGATAGTAAGGCAGCAATATATTGATTAGGTTCTTGTGAGTTCATTAACATTGTTACATCTTGACACTCAAGCTCCTGCTTATTACTTGGTTTGAACCATTCTAGAATTATCCCATGCTAGCCACTGGGAATTTGTGTTTTCATACATGTTTTAAATTTATATATTTCATGCTGTTAGAATCATGGAAGCTAGTCCGTTTTACTATGCCTCAAACAGGACAGATTGTGATGATTATCCAACATAGTGAGACTGCCGCTAGATATGTTCCTTGCTGATATGGTTATGATTATCCTTAAGTTTTATGCCCAGCCCTTGTTATCTGAAGTAAGAATTCTTCTCCTTGTTGCTCTTTCCTTTGTAAAATAAAGTATTAAGATCTCTGAATACTAGGAGTAATCGGTTTTAAAATAAAAGATCTAGTGTTATCTGCCAATCTTTAGTTAATGTTCATTTCTAGACATATAATTGCTGAAGTTGTCTTGACTATTACTGTCATGTTGGGTGTCGGGATTTTGCATGTACTTGTGAGATCAATTTGACTAATAATGTAGCATTTCTGATTTATGGTCTCCAGTATGTGCTCCGTTGCTGGATCAGGGAAAGGATAAATCTAGAATTTGGATGTTTTCCATTAGAAAACTAGCAGTCAACTATTTAATTATAATATTAGTTTTGTTTGATTCATGATTCGGCTTAAGATATCTGATCCAAGAATTTGACTTTTCTGTATAATATCTCCATATATTTTTTAGGCCCATGCTCTGGAACTTTTTATAAACAACACATGATTCCAGAGATATCTGTTAGTTACGGTTGTGCAGCAGTCTTTGTTTTCTGGGCTTCAATTTTATCTCTATCCTCCCCTTTGCAAAGCTGAAATTTACTGCTTATTTTTCACTTGTTAGGTAAGAGACTGCCAATAGAATTGATATATAGGTGACACAATTCTATTAAATAAATTCGTGCTCAATTGATCCTGAGATTAAAGCATTTCTGGGGTTGTTGAAGAAGTTAAGAGGGGAGTGGGAGTGAGTGTACCTGATTCCAATGTGGTCCAAAGGAAGATAGAAAAATCATCAAAATCAGCTGAAATTTGATGTGTGTAGGCCCTTTTATTTATTCTTTTTGTTCTACCTTTAGTAATATATATCTGATAAAATCATCAAAGGCATGCTTATGCTTGCTCTTGTGATGATGGAGGTTTCCTTTCATTTATTTTATTTATTATTTATATTTTATAATAAAATAAAGTTGGATGCAGCTTGAGTGGTTGGGCCCCTTTTCTTTATTCTCTGATCTTTACTTAATGGTCATATACTCATATAGAAGGGAAGGTAGAACCTTAAACAGGGCCACGATGATGGAACCTCAGATTACCAAATCACCGGCCAAAATTCACGTGATCATGTATGTCACTTTAATTCTTCTTCTTTTTCTTATTTTTTTTTATTCTGTCAAGTGTTTACATTGTCAAAATTTCTACATTAGCAACTCCGGCGCTCTTGCCGCATTCCATGGTGTGAAGTGTCATTTTACGTAACTTTCACATAGAAAACAATATATACACACACATATGTAACTCATCATCCAGGACATCACTACAGCATCTCTACATTTCTTTTTTTTTTTAATATATATATAAAAAGTGGATAAACCACTAATTTATTGAAAAAGAAGAAGAACTGTAAAGAAAGAATACAACCATACAGCAAAGAAAGAAAAGAAATCATCACCAAAAGTAAGGAAAATTACAAGAAAAAAAACAGCAAGAAAAAAAAGTAAATAAAGAGTCTGAATTAACGAAGACGTCCAACATGAGTCACAGGCCAGCCTGGACTGGCCTGAAGGATTGTTAATAAACATTTCTAATGTAACAGTTTAGCTATTCATATATAATAAATTTATATAATATTTATATAAATTTAGTCACTGAAGGATGATATATATTTATAATAAACCAAAATAAACGCTTTTTTATTATGCATTCTTCTGTACACACGTTAAGTTTCGTATTGTTTTAATTTCAGCCTTTGGCATTAATGATGTATGATTTATACGAGTTAGTTGTGTTACTTCACCAAACTTAGTAGTTGATAATCCGGTTCCAATTATTATGAGTAATAATATCAGCACGTGGGAACCCTGCTTTCAAGATTTGCTGCCGATTGAATGTCGGCCAGAGCTGGCCCATCTCTCCCCCACATCCAACTGCTCTTCTCTACGGCTCTACCCAGCTCCAGCCTAACTTCTTTCTCACTCTCAACTCTCATGTATGTGCGCTCACACACACACATATATAATTAATTGTTCATACATATCATATAATTTTGTGAACATGCTAATAATAAGTAAGAGCTATGAGGACAGCTTCTGGAATTTAAAGCCTCGAAAGAAGTGCCAGCCCAATCACGTGACGGTTTGTCAGCTTTGTCACTTACTCCCAAATGCAAGACATTAATATTAAAACTAACTAAGGGTTAATCACTAATTAAACAAATATATACATTTGATTATACAAAGCCACCACCACCATCCCCTTCTCACGTGACCCATCTCACCATTCTCTAGTTCCCCCCTATATATATCAATGACCTCTCATAACCCCAGAGAGACAAATTAAGAGACAGTGAAGATGAAGATGAAGATGAGGAGCAGCATCATAACACTAGTGGTAGCAGCACTGCTAGTCTGCATCTCCGCCGGTAGACATACCCCAGCGGACACCCCTGCAACGGACTTCATCAAAAGCTCATGCCGTTCCACGACATACCCAGAGCTGTGCGTCGAGTGCTTGTCAGCCTACGCACCGGCGCTGCACCGGAACCCACGTCAGCTGGCTCATGCAGCCCTTTCGGTCAGCGTGGACCGTGCGAGCGCTGCGTCAACCTTTGTGGCGCGGATCTCGGCGTCACACGGCTCCGGACCAACACGGTCACGAGAAGCCGGTGCCATCCGAGACTGCTTTGAGACCATGTCGGACAGCCTTGACCAGCTGAGAAAGTCAATGAAGGAGATGGGGAAGATGTCCAAGTCCAATGACAAGAGAGGGTTTGAGTGGCACCTGAGCAACTTGCAAACTTGGGTGAGCGCTGCGTTGACCGACCAGAGCACTTGCATGGATGGCTTGGCTGAGGACGGTAGAAGAAGTAGCAGAGTACGTGCTTCCATTAGAAAGAAGGTGCTTGATGTTGCCCATGTCACTAGCAACGCCCTTGCTCTCATCAACAAGATCAAGCCCGGAACCTAATTAATTAAACTACTATATATACATACATAGATATGTATAATATAATGGTTGAAGAGATCAAGTATATGTGAGGTTTTATATGTATATGTGCATGATATCTTCATATCCTTCACTGGTAACTGGTGTATGGTTTCTTTCTTTCTCTTTTAGTCATGGTGATATATATATATAGTATGAAAGAGAAGAAAGATCAGATGTTTGCATGCATGTAATGTAAGTGTTGTATATTATAAGGAGTGATGTTTTTGAGCTGCTTCATTCTGTTCTGTGTTCAAGTTTTTGATTTGTTTGGTTTGTTATCACAAAGAGGTTTTTCTTCATGGCCAGACTCAATAAGTACTTAATTTTTTTTAATGGTAACATTGTAAAAATTAATTGCTCCAGTACATATCCCGGCTCTATCATAATGTACAGTAGTTTAGATTGAATTTGAATGAGGGTGGTGGATCTGGTGGTGGGAATGGAATGCCTTGATCTGATGCATGTACATATATGCTTATCAAATAATTATTCTATTCTTTGCTTGGCAGATGGACACTTTATTAAGAGATAAACTCTGATGATCAGTAGCTTTGTTACTTTACATGATGTCTGCAACTTTGCTTTAAATTCACACAACTCAAAGCTAAGCTAGCTTTATTTGACATTTGACATTGTATGTTGCTGTTGCTGTTGCTGTTGCTGTTGCTGGTGGGGATATTCATATTATAGCTAGGGGGGACAAATCCTGCATGATTCGCGGATAGATCTCAACTTAGCTTTCCCTCCTTCCCTAGCTTCCTACTGTTTTTATATTTTGAATCAATATGATCATATACACTTGAAATGATGTGCATCTACATTGTGTAATTTTAAAATGATATGCAATCTAGAATGCCATTGAATGAAGGTGAAGTTGGTACTTGTTACATTTAATATTAGTATTTATTATTGAGAACGTGGGTGGGGTTTCATTTGGATCTTGCCTACTTGCTTCTTTTCTTTGGTCTATATATAACACCATTGAATTGGTTCCCATCTGTCTCCATTTTCAAATGCATGGTCCCATCTTTCACACTCTAGTTTGGAAAGTAGATATATATCAAAGAATAGCTTGGAACTTAACTTAATGTCTAGTAAGATATAAAATTGTCAACTGGTGTATTGAATTGGAAGAAAAAAGTAATTAATGGCCAAAAGCATCCATTATATATATATAGTTTTGTTATACTCTTCTGGCAGCTGCAAATACTGACTCGGAGTTTCACACCAAAAACTGTTAAGCCTTTCTTTTATTCTATTTTGGCGGTGATTATGCGTGATGAAAAAATGAATCAATACTTTTATATTGATTAAAAACAAACTGTGTGTATATGTGTTAAGGTCATACGATGGGTGATATTTTATTACTTACTGCATGAACTATGAACTATTATTTTAGTTAGCTCAATTATATATATATATATATATATATATATATATATATGATTTAAGTCATGTGTACACATACGTAGATGACTATTTACTAGAGATGTTTATATACAATCGTTTAATCATTATTCAATGGTTATGTATGATTTAAGTCATGTGTACACATACGCAGATAGATGTTTACTAGAGATATTTATATACAATCGTTTAATCATTATCCAACGGCTATTGTTTACATAAATAATGTGTAAATTTACTGTTTATAATTAAGATTATTGGTACTGTTTAATATTGTTTATGAATAAATCATAGCCATTAGATAGTAGTCCAACGAGCACTGTGGATATCTTTGAATTTAAAATCTAGACATCTTAGATGATGGGCCTTTATATATATATATATATATATATATATATATATATATAACCCAACAACTAATTCCTCATCTATGCACACCTGTGACTTGTTTATGTTTGTAAAAATAAAATAAATAAATAAAAGCAGATTATAAGTTGGGCCATTAATTGAAAATATATTTTATTGTACTTAATTTGGTATCAAATATTCCTCATGCAATGTAACAAAAGAAATGGCGCTAAATTTGAAAGGCTATTTTAATTTTTAATTTTTATTTTAATTTTTATTTTTTTAGAGAGTATTCTAGCTGCTTCTAATAATTATGATTACGAAACACATAAGAATTATTCTGAATTAATCCATGAAAAGTCATTTTAATATTTTTTAAATTTTCTTTATTAGATCAATTTAGGTAACTTAAAAGATAAGGAAATATGAATACTTTCTTCGCGTGGGTTTTAAATTGGGCCAAGTGGCTTGGAGTTGAAGACCCAGGCCTTGTCCATAGAGCTGTATGAGCCCATTAATGTGCTCATTTATGGATTGTCTGTTTAATTGGGCCAATTACTATTTGATTCATGAGTTATATACTTTAAAATTTGTTTTGGTCCAGGGAAAAATAATTATTCATTTTGGATCAAGGATTAAAAATACATTAAATTAATATATTTAAATTTAGATCAAAACTGTTAACATTTTTTTATAGTTCATGGATAAATAAATAATAATTTTTAATTCTGTATTGAATCAAACGATTTTACATATTAAAAAAGATCTAAATACATATGTTTGTGTAGTTAATAGATCAAAATAATTATATTTTATGTAGATAAAAAATCGACATCCACATAGCATATATACATGTAATGTAAAGCTCAAAATAATTTTTTTACGAGATCAAACATTTAAGTATTTTGTTAGACAAATATTAAACTTTCACATAAATTTTTTAATTACTTGTTAACAAAGAAAAAAAAAAACTAAAGACATAACAAGATAAAAACCAAAAAAGATGGAGAAGAAAACAATCGGTTTTAGAAATTGAGTCTATTTTTGAATTGTAACAACTCAACAGTACAGAGATTGGTCCAAGCACTTGATGAATAGGGTGAGGGAGGCTAATTCTTAAAACTCTCATCTATGTCACATCCATCTTCATCTTGATTTGTATAACTTGGAATCAATTTATCCTCATGTCTTGGTCACCATTTAGTACAATTGTCTTATTTATATTTCTAATTTGACTTTTTCTTTTGGAATCATATATATAACTAAACATTCATGACTAGAGTTCCAAACTTAGTTAGACCTCATTTGTTCAATATAAATATCCGTAGTTTGTGATGATGTTTAGAGTTGTAAATAATGAGATTCTAGTCATATGAAAATAGTTTTAAAATAACAAATAAGAAGTTAGATAGTTTCACAAAGACAAAACAAGAGTGTGCCAAATGGAAACATAAGAAAACAATAACCAGTTTGATATTTATAGACATGTGAAGTATTTGACCACCAATTGTTGCACACTTAGGAAATGAGCTTATCTAATTCCACACTTATAATAATAAGAAGGTTATCAGCGCCGGCTTGCCGGCCTGTATTTTTATATGTATGTATATATAAAATGTATATAATGTCTACATATGTTGTGTGTGTGTGTAAGTATATGTTTATATTTATCTTTATGAAGTGAATTTACCATAGAGATGTGATATAAATATGATTAATAAGAAAAATCACATTTTTATCTTAAATATTGAAAAGAAAAATCATTAATAAGGAACTATTATAAATGTTCAAAACAAAGAAGAAAGAAAACCTTGTTAATGATTAAATGCAATACAGATAATTTGCATAATAAATTTGACTCCGCTTTTCTTATTTTGCATGGAAAAACTTTCCTTGCAAAGTTTTAAAGAATTTCCCTATAAATTTTTTTTCTTGTAATCACTTTCTTTGTAAATATAATTACAATGTTTGTTCTACCTAATGAAAGTTATAATTAAAATATATGTAAAGTTAATTTAACTGATTGGTATGACCACATTTTTCCCATAAATTTATTCTAATTTTCAAATTTGTCATTGATAAAGGTTTTCAAATTGCATATGTTTTGCCATTTCATTTTTTTAATTTAATTTTATTAATTCTTGATGCTCAGATTTAGCATTTTTCCAACTATTATGCCCTCATAATTTTAGCATGACTTTGTCTTGAGCAAATAATACTTAATAATCTAAACAAATTAATATAAACCTCCATAAAAAAATAACAGTAAAACAATTTCTAATGCTTGTATTGTAAGAAAACTTGCAACAATTATAAAGAACGATTGCATTTTAAATAGTTTAATATGGGTACAAAATTATAATTCAATCTCAAAAACACAACAAAGTCTAAGCAAACAGCTTTCAAAATGTAGACAATGAGAATAAGGATAGAAATATGGGATGATAGCAAAAACAATCTCAAATGAAATTGAAAATGAAATAAAGAAAATAAAGTGAGAAGTGTAAAATATTGGCATCAATTGTGTAAGTCTAGAAAAAAAAAAATGATACTATGAGAATTTTGCATTTCTAAAATTTTCACACCCACCTTGCAACTAGTTTCACACTTTTATCGTTGTGAATCACTTTCTTTTGACAAGAAAAAATAATTATAAGAGAATCACTCATTTTGCATAATTCATGTAAATACCAAACATGTGGAAGTGTTTCATTTTTTTTTAATTTATGCTAAGTAATTAATTTACAGGTACCAAATGCCCCGTAATTGATGATAAAAATGAATTAATTAAATATTTAAAACTATTAAAAAAGCACAGTACCACCAAAGGGTTATGCATTAATTTAGTGTGTGAATCGGTAGCAATCACAAAAATAACAAATTATGTTGGACTGTTTCCTCAATTACACTGCATCACTGAACATAGATTAGATCACAAATCCAATGAATTTGATTTAGCCTTGATTTAATTAATTCTATTGGTCCGTTAATAACAACAATATTGATGTCTTGTGATTTCCTTCATGAAAAGAGACCAAATGAAAAAAATAAAAAAACCTTAGCTGTAAATTGATACACTGAGATTCCCACCCCATCTATTTAGATTCAATCGGCATTTCTTTTACTTCACAACAAGTACTTAAGTACAATAAAAATCGCCCATCCACTTTTTTTTTTAAAAAAAAAAAAATTCACCCATCCAAGAGTTAAAAATATTTTATCAAGCCAATATACTAATTAATTTCTAATATGTAATGCTTATCATCCAATAGATTAAATTAAACCCTGTTTAAATTAAATTAAATGATTAAACATCATGAAAACATCCTTTTAAATTTGTTTTTTTAAAAAATAAATATCTCTTTTGGTCATTTGCCCAAAAGGGCAATCAAATATTAACTCCATAAAAGAAAAAGGTCAACATGAAAAAAAAAAACAAATTTGATTAAAACAAAAAATATCACTTTAAATATAGTGATCAATATCTGTTCTTATCCAATTAACTTTCAAATAATAAATGAAACAAAACATTTTTTTTAAAAAAAAAAAAAGATTAAAAGAAAACCCAAAAAACAACAATGAAAAATTAAGAAAATCAAAATTAATAAAACAATGTAAAAGGTTCAAAAGATCCCTATTTAAACACAAACAACAACAACAGCAACAACAACAACAACAACAACAACAACAAGATCATTCAGAGCATGGGGTGGGGATCCGGCGCCGGAGGAGCCATGAAAGAAGACGAGAATGGGGAGTATCCTCTCCAACCACCGCCGGCGGGGAAGTTCCGATTGAACTCACCATTAGTCCAAGTATGTCTCATTGGATTAGTATGCTTCTGCTGCCCGGGCATGTTCAACGCCCTCTCCGGCATGGGCGGCGGTGGCCAAGTCAACCACGACGCCGCTAACAACGCCAACACCGCCCTCTACACCACCTTCGCCATCTTCGGCGTCCTTGGCGGCGGCATCTACAACGTCCTTGGCCCTCGCCTCACACTCCTCTCCGGCTGCTCCACTTACGTCCTCTACGCCGGATCTTTCCTCTATTACAACCACTACCAACACCAACTCTTCGCCATCATCGCCGGTGCCATCCTCGGCATCGGCGCAGGGCTTCTTTGGGCTGGACAAGGCGCCATCATGACATCCTACCCTCCGGCGACTCGTAAAGGCACCTACATCTCAATTTTCTGGAGCATCTTCAACATGGGCGGCGTCATCGGCGGGCTCATCCCTTTCTCTCTCAACTACAACCGCACCACCGCCGCCTCCGTCAACGATGGCACTTACATCGCCTTCATGGCGTTCATGTCGGCCGGCGCTGTTCTTTCCTTGGCCATCCTGCCACCGAGACAAGTGGTCCGTGACGACGGCTCACGGGCGACCACCGTGAAGTACTCTAGTGTGAGGAAAGAGTCAATTGAAATCCTGAAGCTGTTCACAAACTGGAAGATGCTTCTAATGGTGCCGGCGTCATGGGCCAGTAACTTCTTTTATAGCTACCAGTTCAACAACGTCAATGGATTACTGTTCAACCTCAGGACCAGTGGTCTTAACAATGTTTTCTATTGGGGTGCTCAGATGATTGGTTCTGCTTCCATTGGTTATGTCCTTGATTTCTCATTCAAGAGGAGGAGGGTCAGAGGTTTTGTTGGGATTGGTTTGGTGGCTTTGCTCTCCACTGGGATTTGGGCTGGTGGTCTTGCCAACCAGTTGAGGTACAAGGATGGTGAATGGCCGGATAAGCTTGATTTCAAGACCTCTGGTTCTAAGTATGCTGGTCCTTTTGTTCTCTACTTTTTCTATGGATTCTTGGATGCCATCTTTCAGACACTGTGTTATTGGGTCATTGGAGCACTTGCCAATGATTCTGAGACACTCAGCAGGTTGGTGATGATGGTTGATTGTGGTTGTTCTTGTTGTTGTTGTTGTTGATGTTTCACTATTATGATAAAAAAAAAAGAGATAAAATTGGTTTTTAACATGTTGGAATCATTATTATTTATTTGTTTTGGTCAGGTATAGTGGGTTTTATAAGGGTGTGCAAAGTGCTGGAGCTGCTGTGGCTTGGCAAGTGGATACGCGTAAAGTGCATCTGGTGACTCAATTGGTGGTGAATTGGTGTCTTACCACAGTGAGTTATCCTTTGTTGGTTCTGCTTGTGATTCTGGCTGTGAAGGATGAGGATACTGTTCTTGTTGCTGGGGAGGATGAAGAGAAGCAGGAGCCTGTGCCTGCTGCTAAACCATCTGGTCATGCTTGATGCTTCTTCTTTGGCTGTAGACCCTGCCAATTAACAACTTCTTTAAGCCTGTCTCTTCCCTTTAGTTATTGTTCCATTTGATCCCGAGTTAATAATCTTATATATGGAATTGCAATTATTATAAAACAATGAAATGTATTAAAAGATAAATATATATTTCTTTTTTCTGTTATTGTGTTAGGTTCTGGTGAAAATATGAAATATTCTTGACTCAAATTGAGAAAGAAACAAGGAATTGCAGTTACTACCCTATACTACCTTATCATGTGCAATGTCTTATATCTTTGGTCTTTTTGCTTGGGAATGGAGATCCTGCAAGGCACGTATTTCAAGTGATTTGGCGGATGATGATGCTTCGAGCTAAAATTAGATAACTTTATTTAATCTGATTGATATATTGTCTTATTCTTATTCTTTTTTTTTATTATTCTAATAACCTTTGATGATCACATGTGATACGGTGAGAAGTGAGAACAAAATGCATTGGAATCTCGCCAATTCTCGAAATTAGAAAACTATTTGATTAAAAAAATAATAAATATGTGGGATTTTAAATTTGGAGTTAATTTTTTATGACCTCAAATTTGGAGTCATCTATCCAAAATCTTAAATTTGGGGTAAATTTTGGGTAAATTTTGAAAATGAATTAGAGTTCAAATGATGTGGCAAGCTTCCACCGTCTTCCAAGATCTAGTTGAGTGCTGAGGAAATAGAAGAGAACAGAGGAATAGGAAAAGAAGGGATAAGAGAATTGAGAAAAAATTATAACCAAGATGTCATTTTTTTCATTACTCATTCAGTTATATAGTGGATCCCCAGAATTCATTACAATTTGTAACAACCTGACCACTCTGGCATTCTCTTGAGCACCTTCTATGTTAGAACACCTCTACCTTACATTCATTCACTTATCTTGATTAATAATAAATGCTCCTATGATAAAATCCTTAAATTTGGCCGCGTGCTTCCCTTGATTCAATCTTGAACTTCGCTTGGTGTGAGTAGCGACCTGCACGTCATCCTTGCTTGCTTTCCTTGTTACAAATGATCCTAAATTTGAGATCATGGTTGGAGATGGTCTAAGAAAATGAACCATACTTAATAAAATGGACCATACTTGAAAATTGAAATCCCCCACTCTAACTAACAACTAACGTGAATTATTTTTCAAGAAATAGACATGACTCCATTCACATTCTTTATGCCTGATTTATTTCGTCAAGTTATTCCAAAACCTTAGATTTGTTCATATTAACAAAAAAAAAAAACACAAACACACTACTAAAACGTGGACGGCAGGATTCGAACCTGCGCGGGCAGAGCCCACATGATTTCTAGTCATGCCCGATAACCACTCCGGCACGTCCACTGTTACATTAGTTTTAAATAAAATAGTAATTTATAAATATTATACATCCACAATCCCCAAATTCATCAAACAATACTTATCTTCTCTGAGTTTCAAATCAAAATTTAGTTTAGATGATATCTTTATCTTTAACAGATTTAAATAGCAATGCTTTCATTTTTTAGCTCCTTTCTAACACGTACTAACCAAAATCCTCTATAAATTCCCATGATTGATAATGCTTACACAAAACCAAACATCTTCTTTTGAGAACGAACAAGCAACGTAAATTAACAACAGCATGAAAACATCATCCATCAACCATGCGGCATGCGCTCTCTAGAATCAATCAATCGAATCATAGAACAATACTAAACAACCAATAAACAAGAGTAGTTCAATCAAAGTGATCATGATGATGAGACCGGCGAGACTCCGATCTATCATAATCACTACTGACATCCTCCTCCTCAACAAACTCAAAGTAATATCTATACAAAGAGTAGAGTATGTAGACGGAGGAGACAGCCAAGGAGACAGCAGCCCCGATCTCTGCCGGATTCGTGAAAGAGCGATTATGAACGAGATCTGACCTTGGTCCGCCGCCGGTGGTGAGCTTCTGGCGCCAACCCCTCATTAAGACATACAGGGACGTGAAGAAGAGCACTGTGAACACCTTTTGGATGAACACATTCAGTCGGCGCCGGTCAACACCCATCTCCTTCGTTCTTCTATCTCGCGTTGACTCCATCTATCAACCCTTTACTTTCATATGTAATCACTATATATATATAGTAATATATAGTAATGTATGAGTTTTATGCAAGCCATGAGTAAAATCAAGAGTTTAAATCTGCTTATTAACATACACAGACACAGTTTAAATCCTACTTATCAACTCCGAATACCCCCGTCTGTATCTGTTACAAGTATAGGTACTTTTCTTTTTTATGGGTTTTAGGTATAAATATTTTTTTTTTTTTTGTTGAAGGTCATTCCATTGGTTTCGGGTATAAATATTTTTTTTTTTAAGGTCATTCGAGTATTGTAGCATCTGGTGCTTGAACATTGGCTCGAGGCATTTCCACCATTTTTTTTTTTAATAGATATATAATTAAAAAAATTACCAATGTGATTGGTGTTGCAAGTGTTTTTCTAGGGGAAGGAATAGCTAGCCAAGCCGGCTTTTTTTTATCTCTATCTATTTATTCCATGATTGATCCCTCCCATATTATTCAAATGTTGGCCGCCAATCTTATCTGTTTTCTAGTGAACTTAAACTTGTGAAATGATCTGTTTATCATAAAGAGATCCAAATTCTTTCATCGAAACACACACACACACACACACAGATAAAAACGCAGTCTACTGGGTAAATCTTGGAATCAGATATAAGCAGGAACACATCTAAATAAAAGCTTAGAATTTATGGAAAGGTGAAATTCATACAATGGTAGACTTTGTTGCTTCTTAGTTTACAGCAACAAAAATAAATAAATGAAAAAAAAAGATGATCATCAAACAAATACAAATATTCAAGAGAACAAAAGACCGACCTTCCTAGCAAAGTCATCTTCATCCTCTTCATCATCAACGTCTTCATGAACATCTTCATCATCATCCTGAAAAGTAGTGTTCTCACCGTCATCTTCTTGTTTTGAGTCTCCAGCATCAACTGGTTCAAACTCAGACTCTTCTTCATCTCCATGTTCAGATTTCCTATGGACTTGGTTTTCCATATTATCTACAACCACACTGTCCACCACCATATCAGCAATGTCTTCTTCCTCCTCTTCTTCTTCTTCTTCTTCTCCCTACATGAATCTTGATCATTAGGCAGCTCCTCATCCTCTGCGCGTATTTGACCCTCTTCTTCTTCATCATCCAAGTCCAGAGGAATGGATTGCATGTTACTACTTAACACTGACGATGACAAGGCAGGATTAACATTATTATCACCCTCTTCATCTCTACTGATTGTCGAAGCCACTCCTCTTTTCTGCTTCAGAATGGTACTCAGAGGCTTTGGACCTTCAAATGGCAAAGAAGCTTCAGGTTCCTGGTGGCCAACTTGCTTTTTTAACACTCTGCCTTTATGCTCTCCTGAACTTAAACAGCTCTCAGCATCCTTTAAACCTTTCAGCTCTGCAAGACTCTTTGGACCAGCAAAGTTTAACTGTTCCTCATCTTCTATCTGAATCGGTTTGCCACCAGAACTCCAAATATCTGCAGACCTAACTTCATCTGGTTTCCATTTTATCCTTTCTGAGAGCCTCCCCCGATGGCTCATTGGCCTCCCTGGTGACACTCTGCCCTGGGACCTTCTCCAGTCACTTTCCCTCTCAGGCTGTATATCAGCAGGTCTATCTGGTGACAATCTCCTCGGAGCCGATATTCTCCCTTGTAGACGATTTCTTATGGAGCCTTCCTGATGGTTATCCTGTCGATCCCTTTGAGAGTCACGATGCTGATTTCTTTCTTCAGCATTGCAGTCATTCCTCCTAGAGGTTTCACCACGACGATCAGGGTGTAAACCAGAGCTTGAACCATTAAGTTTTCTTTGCTTCATTAACCGAAGACGCAAATCAGACCCATCCACCTCATCACTGCTTCTGCTTCCTAGCGGTAGTTTTCCTTCAGGAACATAACTTCTTTGACCAACAAACATTTCAGTGGAGCTCCTTTTGGCCCTGCCAAACTGGTTGGGTACCTGCTCATAACGGTCACAATCACTCAACTTGTGAGACTGATCTCTTTCAAAGTCCTGATGCCGGTAATCTAAATCATCTGTGTGGACCAAATTCCTTCTGCTTTGATGTAGTGGTCTTCCTTGATTAGCTTCATCTGCAAGAGCATCAGAACCAGAAAGGGCCCCCAACAACTGATCATCAGCTTTTCGGTAAATCTGGAGCTGTTCAGTCCCTGGCTGAGACTGGTGATTTGGAGGCCTCTGAAGATCAACACCACTGCCGAGAGGAACCTTAGTCTGCTGTGGTCTGGGGTGTGCACCTTTTGGTGGTTGATATGGCAAGTGTTTCAAACCTGCCTGACCATTATTTACAGCTGTTTCAGCTCTAGCAACACGATTTGTTGAAAGACGTAGTCCTTCAGCCGGCATATCAACATTTATATTTGATGCATTCTGCTGAGCAGTCCACTCCTTCAAGGGGGAGCCCCTGAGTGTCTGCAGTGATTGAGATGGATCGATGGTGGATGTAGAAGAAGCCTTTGCTACTTGTTGCATGGGTGAAATAGCAGTTGGTTTTGGCCCATGGGTGAAAGGGCACCAGTCCCCTTTCAGACAGAGTCCCTTTTGGAAATAATAACAAGGAACATTCTGTTTATTTACATTATATGTCGCAGTAGTGGGTGCTGGACCTTGCGTAGATGCTGCTGCACTTTGCACAGCTGGTGCAGCTGGCCCAGATGTTCCTGAATTTCCATAGAGGCCATCTAGTGGCTAAAGAAAGAAAATACAACTTCAAATTGTGCCTCCAAAGCGTAGCTGTGTAATGGTTAATAAAAGCAGATGAAGAAGAGTTTACCGGATGTCTGAAAGAACATTTAGAGTTTAAGCAGTTCCCATTCAACCAATACCAACAATCCCGAGGGTTAAGCCTGGCACCATCACTGTGGCGAAACTCACATTCTACTCCCTGAAAAGATAAATTGCTGCAATGTTACAGCCAAAAAAAAAATAGACAACACATTGGCAGAAAGATTATAACTTGTAAATGAAGCCCTGAATCTCATGTGCAAATACATGCACAAGGCAAGTGGTACTCACATGCATCAATCCAAACATTTTCTAAGAAATCAAGAAACACCAGAATTTACTGAAAGTATTCCATAAATGGACGTTTAGTTGATCAAATATGAGACATCTTCAAGTTGACTAATGTGCTGCAAGAATATTGCTAAATGATCATTTTAATAGGTTTGCGCTATACTAATAACATGACAAGAAGATATTTAAACTTCAAACATCATAGGCATTGAATTTGGTGATTAAGCAGGTGGTCACACAACTTAAAAAACATGGAAAGAATTAGAAAGCCTATGCATCCAAAATAAGATAGTAAACCATAGGAAGTTCAATCTCATACTAATACTCACTAAGAGACAAATAATTCTCGCATTCTCAACCAAATGTCAAAACACTAACCAACTAAATCCAAACTGCTTGCTCTATGAAACTGTACCATAAAAGACCAAAATGACAGACAGAATTTTGGCCATTCTAGGCACCTGAAAATTTTGAAAAAAGAACAAGAATTCAAAACTGAACCGCCCCTAATGTGGCAAAGTATTTCACCGTATCATGTACCCTTGTTTATATTCATGAATTTTAATTCACAGAAACGATCAAGTCCATGAAGATGTTACTAAATAACTTCTCAAAGATGGAAACTTGCATTCATAAAACAACACAAGCCAAACAAGTTGCAAGATTTCTTGGTTCATCTTGGTCCAAAAAAAAAAAAAAAAAAAAACCCTATTAGAACTAAGCTTTCCTTGAAATGCATTCACTAACATCACCTTGAATAAATTAAGACTCAAGAATTAGAAAGTAAAACATATAGAATGCCAACTTATAACTGCAAGCTCCAAAGATGATCTTGAATCACCAGCTACTAAAAAGCTAATATCTTGGCCCAAACTCACAGCAAATCAAGCTGATAGCGTGAGCATGCTAGAGAATTCGAGTGCCGTAACTGAAAGACCCGAACACCTGACAAATCTTACATCTAAATAGAAACTCTGAATGATCAACAACTACTATAGTAAAGCATGACGCCCAAAATTACAACCAAATCCAATAAGAATCCCATAACAGCAACTCATCAAGGCTCTTGTTTTAAAATCCAAATCCAAAGCATCAAAAACCCTAACTTTAAGCCGCCACTGTCACCCCAGAACCCAATTCCTCGCAGACAACCTCATCAATCGAAGTACATAAAACAGATCGAAGAAACCCCTCCAAGCACAAAAGAAGAAGTTGAAGGAGAAGAAGAAGAAGAAGAAAAAAGGGGAACCTTTTTGCATGTGAGCGGGGAGGCAAGGAAGTAGATGCAGTCGGTGCTTCTCCTAAGCGCCTCCTCTTCCGCGGTCAACGGCTTCCCTGCGGCGGCGGTCACGTCCATACTCCGGCGGGATCCGATACACAATCAACACCTTCCTTTCGCCGTGTGTGTGTGGCTCCACCTTGATCGGATTCAGAGATAGATCCGATCCAATCCAAGATAAAAAGAACTCTTTTATGGCCTTTTTATTAGTAATAATTTCGGATAATAATAACAATAATAATAATAAACACAAAATTGGACAATGCTGTAGCCTGGAGCGTCGTTTATCAAGGCCGCCCATGTTCTCTATATAGTCCCAGATCATGCCACCTGGATTTGTATATCAATCTCGAGGCAAAACTCTTACTACTGTTTGTTCCATAGAAAGACCAGAGGTGTTTGACTTAAAAAGATCATATATATATATAAACTCTATATATATAAATGGTATCCTCTAAAAATCTCTGTTATCAAACCCTTCTTTGGAAAGGACAATTGCCAACCTTGAACCTTCTACCGGTGGGCACTGGGCAATTCTTTGTTTTTTTTTCTTTTTCTTCCAATTTTTTTAACACTTCTTTGGAAAAGACAATTGCCAACCTTCTATTGGTGGGCAATTCTTTGTTTTTTTCTTTTTCTTCCAATTTTTTTAACACATATATCTTTAATAAATCTTATTAATTGTTTGTGTTAAGAGCTTAAGAGCGTAGAAATTAATTCTGGGAATTCTAGAGCCTCATCAGCAAGAAAGAGAAAAAGATGATAAAACGACACAAGAAAAAAGAGGAGGAAGCCTTATCAAATACGTTTTCTTTCATCTTCTTCTCTTTAAATAATTTAATGCAAAGAAGCAAGTTCTTCTCTCTATTTTATCTCAGTTCCAACCCTGCAAAACCACAGTTTGTATAAACTCATAAATTTTGACAAAATTCGCTCTTGCAAATACTTTTATTTTATATAGTTCACTTCACATCACAATTTCCACAAATAAATGGAAATAGCCCCTAGAAGTTTGTTGGAAACTGGAAAGCATACAGATCCGAGCATTCCTAAAAATCCAGGTTTTCCTCACAACATCTGGTCTGGATATAAAAACTGTTGTGTCAAGTTTCCCACTCTAAAACCATACTGCACAGCCAATCACCGGCCGCCGAATCTACTTTTTCTTTGATTTGCTCGACAGCGATTTTGAATAGGCAGTTCCCTGTGGCACAAAAACACAAAAAGGTATAGATTCATATTGATGGCTGAGCTCCCAAATCAAAAGAGAGGAAAAATTCAATCCTTCCACTCACCTGCAGCCACTCGTCCATGTCGGCATCAACGTTCCTGGTCCCTACTTCAACTTTGGTTGTTTTCTTAGTTTTCTATGCAGGGAATCAAAATTTTCAGGTAAACTGTCAGATTTATAGCTGAAAACAAGATAGCATGACAGTTTCAAACAAGAGGATGACGAATATCAGTGTCCAATTCAGTAATATTTCATCAAGCGTGATCACATTATTCAAAGATCATACCATCAACTCACCAAGACAAAATCAGCATAGATTCACTTTCAAATTCATGAAGAAAGAATTGGTAATAGTAGTTACATGAAAGATTGGTTTCTGATTGGTTATAGAGATTGTTAACAACATAAGCCTACTGCAAGAAGATTAAAGAATTGCATATGGTAATGCAGAGATAAATGTTTCACGCAGAAGACAACAAAAATAGTAATGCGGGGAGAGAGATGTTCCATATTGAAGATAATGAAAATCTGGATCAAGAAAAAGAAAGAACAAAAAAAATATATCATAAAATATGATGCATAAACATATGTTCCTAGAATACATTATTATATTTTGAAATGATACTAATGTTGCATAACAAAGATAACACACAATCATTGTATGTAGCTTATAATAACTGTAAAAGTGATACCATGTGTCCTATGTACAGTGACAAAAGAGGCTCATAGTTTCATAGGAGAAAATTGCTAGCCGGAGTTTGCTTGAGGAAAACATTGCATCTGTACTTTTCTAAAGTTCGAATGATAAATCAGAAGAAAATATATAGTAGGAATCAATAGTTGTTGAAATGATTAATTGAAATTTTGCTTCACCTGCAATATTTACACACAAATATATGTATATATACAGCTGATAGCTGAATTAAAAAAATACCTTTGAGAAGTGTTGAATTTGTCCATATGCCCACAATCCAAAAATGCCAATGAGTGCAGCTCCAAGAGTAACAAGGAAAACAGACTCAACACTAAGGAAACCCCCAGCTTCAACCACTTCTATGGAACCATTATAGAAGGTACCCTGATATAGTTGCTGGTCAATCTCATATACTATAGTACCAACTAAATCAAATGAACCGGGCTGCAGTGAGAAAGGAAAATGTCAGGTTCACATATATGATAATTATATGCTTAAAGCAAATGCAAGAGGAATAATTTATCTAAGGACAATAATAAGCTCACTAAATCAAATACCTGCAAGAATTTGCTTACAGCAAATATGTAAGGGAATGCAGCTTGAGCAGAAACTGGAACTGAAGCATTGTAAAACTCCTGTGATGACAACAATCAAACAAATTTCATTTTAGAATCCACATTTAGTGAATAGCCTTCAGAAGAAGGTTTACCAGAAACATATTAAGATCTTGCAAACATAAGACACCAATATTTAGATACCAACTACAGAAAAGGGAACCAAAATAACAAGAAACCCCAAGTTATAGAGATTCCTGAGCCCTCATAAGTCATAAAATTTTATTTCAAAGAAAAAAAAAAGTTAATTTCAAAGTGCACTTCAAGAGAAAACTTTATTATCTCCGCAAAAGGACAACAACGAATCAAGATAAATTCAAGGGCATAAAGCTTCATAAGCTAAAGTAAAAACAAGTATGTGCAAGCAAACCTGAGCAGTCAGATTTTGAACAAGCATACGATGGTCATACAGGAAATGGACAGTGGCCCTTATCCCAATAACATTCAAAGTTGCTTCACCTACATTTTATAAAAGACAAGAAATAATAACCAAAAAATCAGTCATCATTGCACAAACTGTAAATGTGCACAATAAAATAACTTCCACACCAAAAGCTACCCTCTAAAGAAAGATCACTCATGCGTGCCATACTGAAAACACCTAATAAATTATCAACAATGAATGAAAAAGTAATAAACTACTAACTGGTCAAGTTCCAACATGCCATGATACCTGCCAGGACTTAATGACTAATTTAATCTGACACTATCATTTTTCAGTTTCCTAGGTAATAGCTTAGGAAAGTAAGAGAATTGGCTACCAACTCTATGTTTCTTAATTGAAGAAACTAGAGTTAGCTGCTCGTTTGTTTACCTTTTATTTTGTGAAATTTAGGTTAAAAATCCTATAAGAATGACAAGAAACCATTGCCGACAACATTGAGAAGTAATATCACTAATTTAGATGAGAAACATAAACTATGGACGAGATGTAACAGATTTCTAAGGAGAAAAGGAAGTATGAAACGAAGAGGAGAATGTAGAGAAGTGGGCAAAAGGCACAAGAAGAAAAGGAGTAGACAAAGGTAGAAAAACAAAGTGAAATATACCTCCTGCCTCTCATCGTAAAGAAGATGTGTAAAAGTCGCAATCCACTTTAACTCAATGATGCCAATCAGATAGCAAATTCAAGCATCTTTCAATTCCTTTCCTTTTGAAAGAAATTCATGCTCATCCACAGAAGGTGAAGTAAATGGTTACAGAAGAGGCAAATATCATTCGATGGATTTGCCTAGGTCTTTAAGCATTTTAATCACATCTAATTTTCTAGGTAGTCATTCAAGCATGATCTATAGTACCCTTGAATTAAATCAATACTTCAAATAATCAAGTGACTAGAAGGCTATATAACTTTTCTATTGTGGATTAAATTGAAATACCCATACCATGAACCCTTGGGTTTGTCTATGAAAACCACCAAACCAATCCAAACAAATACTTAATTAGGTACTCCAGTTAAAAGTGCAGCTAGCATGAAACCAGCCACTTCATCTTTTATGAAACTATTTAAAAAAAGCAAAATAACATCCAGTTGGAACAAAGGCGATGCTGCATAAGTGAGGATATTTGCATATATTGTTTGCACAAATCATTGGAACAAGTCCAAATTACTCTCTGATAATGTAAATGTTCAATTGTAGACCTATATGCTTCACCATCGCTGCCTAAGAATGGTTGAGACCATAGTATGTTACAGGCAGCCACATTGACAATTCCATATGGTTGAAACATGATACTAATAAAATCATTGAATAACAAACCAAAAAGGCTACACGAACTTTACCTTCATTATGCAATCCAACCAGCAACTCAGTTTCTTCACCTGCAGGAACCACTGCAACCACAACAGCTTGGTTCTTGAATAATCTCATGGAGGAAAAACAATGAATGCAATTATTTAATTCCTTCCACTCAGGCTGTACTTACATCTTGCGGCATTTTTTGGAAACACACAAACTGTTGCTATGCCTGGGGCTGCACTAAAAGATCCATCACCAAAGTCTTGAAGATCATCACCAACTATGCCAAGGTCACCTCCTTCAGCTTCAGCAACACTGAAAGCTGCATCATCCTCACATCTAACCACTGCAGTGTACAACATGAATTTTTTTAGGTTCGGAATGCTACTGAAATGCATATCAGAGGATACTGATGACTGATGCTTGTATAATTGATTTCACCCCATCTCACCAGCTGATAATAGGGATTTAAGTAGAAGGGGCAGCAAAACACTAATGGGAGAGATATCACTTATTGATTTCTTACTAATAATGGTAAGAAAATTTTCAACTCTTAAAGCTTTCTATCAAGAACATAAACTGTTGCGTAGCTTTCTTTGTGAGAACTAAAAATTGAGTTAGCATTCAGCTGCTCTGAAGCCAAGATGGAAACACCCTTTGAAATTAATTGATACAAGAATGCGTGCCATAAGTACTCCCAAAAATGGGAAGCATGTTGCCAACGTACCATTAAACAAGAAGCAGGTCAGGCAATCACTACAAATAAACTTTGAGAACATTAGAAGATTCATCCATTTTCTTTTAAATGCCAAAAAAAGAAGCATCATAAGAATCATGACTTTCTTTTATTAATTAATAAGGTCTATCCACTTTTAGATATAAAAAAAGGATAATGTCTAATTCATTTAAATCCTAAAATCATTGGCCATATAAATGTAGGAAGTCTATGTTGCACAAAAAAAATTATAGAATCGAGTCAAATGGTTTCAAACTCCTTATTGAAGTATCAATTCTACGGCACTGCACATAAAGCATCCAAGTGATCAACAAGCTGACCATAAGAAGCATAGAAGTCCAAATTCTAGGATGGTAAATGCTTTTCTGAGAGGTCAATACCAAATGTACACTTCTCTGAAGAACCATTAAGAAAATCAGAAGCTCATACAAAGCTATAGAAATGCATTACTTATAACTATAAACCTCCTTCCTTCACACCGAAATTACACTTCCATCATGAAATCAGTAGGTGAACACCCTCTTTAAAAACTTCCATTAAGTCAATTTTCCCTCCTAGAAAGATCTCCAAAAAGCCTTGAAAACAAAAAATCGAAATTTTTAATTCCTAATCTCAGGAGACTGGTTTCTTGACATCAACTTCAAATCAAACCAAAAAGACAAAGAGGGATAATCCTCGCCACTGATTTACCTACTTTAAAGCAAATCATAACAAAGAGAAAGAAAGTAACATAGTAGCTTTCATTGATGAAGATGAATCGCAGCAAGGAAAGGAGAGACATGGGATTGGCGAACAGGATGATACCTTGGAGGACCGGGGAGGAGACGAGCAAGAGTGCAAGAAGGAGAGTGATGAAAGCCCTAATCTCCATGGGAATAGCGGACGATGGGGGCGGCCGCCAAGGGATGATGCCGCGGGAATGGAAAACCCGATCCCGTTTTAGCCAACAAGATATAAGTATAGACTTGGAGTTGGAGGCCCTCAAATGGGGCCCAATTATTCAAAGCGCCAAGATCAAACAGATGCTTTGAGATTCGTTTTACATAAAAGAGGCATTTATTTGGCTATATTTACAATCATGTGGCAAAGATAATTTCTATTTACACCATACAAAAACAATTTTTTAACAACTTATAAAAATATCATTTAAAAAAGATATAGATGATGCAGGTAAATTTCAAAATATGACATGTGAATGAATCTATAGAAGTTGTTATAAATATATAACAAAAATTTTATTAACTTATACATACAACTAATATTTTGTTTGTACAATTATGGTGGTGGAAGTTCCATTAATGTTGATTGATTAAGCTATAGGGTTTGAATCAAGTTTTAGAAGTTTTTTTTGTTTTTTTGGGTGTGCAAAGACAAAGTTAGAAAAGGCCAAAAAAAAAAAAAAAAAAAAAAAAAAAACCTACAAGATGAAAAACACTAAATAAACTAAAACTCAAACATACCATTACAATTTAAACAAATTTATATATATAAGAAATTTCATTCTGTAAAATATCAAATCCTTTTATTTAGAAAAAAAATATCAAATGGTGAATACAAATGGATGAAAGATTTTCTATATATATATAGATGCAATGTATGTATATACACACACATGCTATATCTGAAAATACATATAGATATTAACCCCAGACATTAAGCATACAATTCGCAACAATTTGACTAGAATTCAATTGCATGTCACAAAGCTAAATTCTATTCATTTTCCCTAATCCCTTGGAACATAAAACATTATCCGGTAATCTGTTACTTAATTTTACAAGGACCTAAAAGCTTCATTTGATTTGATCAATATGTATGTAAATGAAGTATGGTATACAAACAATGGCTTGCACTGGAGAGTCAGGAGATAATTATCAAATTATGAACATCATCTTGGAACATGGAGAAGAACATCTAGCCCCCAAACAACAAACTTTATCAGGGTCAACAACAAATAATCTTAAACATGTGAATTTCATTTGCCAAAAAGGCAAAAAGGAACAACAGGTGCACGCTTTCTTAATAAAACGAGGAGTTCTTCAATCCAAAATAAGGTCATGCCTGTTGCCCATTCGCTGATGTAGAAACTTCAGTGCTACAGACAGGGCATACCTGCACAGAAGAAAGAAGAAACCATAGTCAGCTGCAGCAACAAAATTAGAATACATTACAAAACCTCATTTCAACATTTCACAATATACATAAGAAAACTGGATGCATAGATAGACTTATTCTGATAAATCCTGTTTTCCTTTCAGTGCCAAATCTTTGTCTCATTCAAAAGCATATGGATAAAAATGTTTAAAAATAAAGAACTTCCACTGGAGATGAAGACTTCATACATATACTGCAAGTTAGATGCAATGCCTCTCTGATCAGGTGCGCAAGTGAAATAGAAAAAATTTCCAACTAGCTGTTCTTCATATTGTCTGCATCTATAATAGAGCATAGTCGATTGGTTTGTCCGCATGGACTTACTCGGGAGTCATGAAACCAACATAAATTTTGATTCTCCTAAAAAAATAGTTGGGAAGGTTCATGAAAAAAAATATGTAATATCAAGAGGAACTATTACATTAGGTAAATTGGATAATTGAAAGATAATTTGGAATAGTAAACAGCAACAAAATTTGGATAATTAGAAGCATTGCTCTGTCTGACCCACACCTACTCACCAATCCATTTATAATGTGTGAAATGTAGATCATGAGCTCCTGGTCAATACCTAACCACTAAAGAAACATCTCTATGCCATCTTATTTGGTGGGTCAGGTTGAGTCAGATTGATGAATTGAGTCAAAAAAAAACCTAACCCACTTGTGTGGCCTCAAAAACCAAACAATGGTACTGCTTAGCAAATAAAATAAGACACACAGCAGTGCTCACCGAATTCACACAAGTATCAATTCCACATAAGAAAGTATCAATTCTCGATAAAATTTAAAATGAAAAAAAAAAGGATGAACCAATGACGATAAAAAACAAAAAAATACCTTGTTAATTTGCAGCCACTTGTTTATGCAGTCAGAGTGATATGCATGCTTACATGAAAGCACTACCAAAGAATCACCATCCTCATAATCCATTCGGCAAATGATGCATCTGTAACATATAGTTAGCATATAATTAAGTAAGGGTTTCTTGCACAAAAAAGTTCTCTAAAAACATAAACTTACGGATCAGTATCTCCATCTCGAGCACTTCCAGCTTTGTAACCAACAGAAGGCAAAGAGGCAATTGTATCAGCAGAAAGGCCTCTGCTCTCAGTTCCAACTACTTCACCCAATGCGACAAGTTCCTGACATGATATTACCGCTTTTCTTAAGCTTAATCCAGCACAAGCATGAAAGAAACAAAATTGCTAACCTCATATGATAACTCATCTGGGTCAACATCTTGCCAAGCACCCTGAAACATATTAGACAAAGAAAAGAATAAGTAACTTATCCTTGCAACTTTAAAATTTTAGTTTCAGAATTGACCACACCACAAACAACTTTGGAAAAAAGAAGTCATATGGTAAACACTGAGGCACATATGCAATTAGTATCATTGTCAAAAGAGAATGGGGTTTTGAGGTAAGCAAAATAATACCTAAAAAGGGGATATATGACAGTTTGAGGACTGCTTGTGATTCTATTCATTACCAAACAATTTGAATCGAGTTTTCAGGGGAGTAAGTTAAGAATGATTGAATATGGTGAACTCTGAAGATCTAACATCCAAAACAACGAACTGATAACAACAGGTTCTGTGATTAAGATATTAATGATAATAATGGGATATAACCGCAAAGACCAGAAGACTTTGAGAAAGCCCCATTCACGTCAGCTTAAAGAGCAGAACCTATACTAAAAGACGAATTATCAGCAACTCATATTCAAATGAAAGTCTGACAACTGTTGCCAGTGGATGCCTACATGCAACTAAGAGTGAAAATAAGTTTAAAATAAGAGTAGCAGAAGTATGTCAAAAAAAAAAAAACAAACAAACAAACATTATGGATGGACTTGGGGTAGAAACTTGACTTAGGCAATTTAAATAGAACTATAGAATGTGTTATAAATTACCACAACTAGAAACCGTATGCTCATTAGAAGAATTACAGAATTAAGACTGATGATGACAAACTTCATGTACCATGTAAATAAAATGGGCATGCTTCTTGAATGCTATGTAGATGTAAAGGATATAAATTGCATAACTATCATGAAATGAAATTCAATAAACTTCAGAGCATTATTGATCTCAGAACAACATATAAATTGATGATCAAGAAGCCCGCACTGCAGCTTTCAAAAATTCAATTGAAAATATAAACGAATACGGCCTTTCACATTCAATGAAGGGAAATACTTAACCATGCTTCAATAGCATATGTGAAAGTCATGAATTCTATACTTAGAGAAGTCCTGAGAAGGTGCATGAAACATGTGATCCTAATACACTAATTTCCTTACCCAACTCCAGAAGTATAGTTCCACCCATAGAAAAATAAGCACCATTTCAGATTCTCAACCAAAACGAACTTTGATAACATAGGGCCCAGAAATACAACTTAGAAGGCCATCTTCTTCAGAAATATGAAGAAAAATCGCATTGTCCTTAGAAAAGGAAACCATGCAGAGAGCGATTTAAAGGATTTGACAATGCAAAAGAATTCATAGACAAGGCATATATGGACTAGAGACTGAAAGTTAGGACTTAGGAGACATCCCTCAAAATCAATAGAAGAATAAAGTGCAAAGATGGTCAGTGCCCCTTGAACCCAGCAAGTAACGATGGCTATAACATGCTTCAAAATAATATCAACTTTACTACCCTATATGCATTCCAAGTTGTATCATATCAAGATACATTTTCTTCTCGTGAATTACTCCAACCATCACAATTGCCTACCACACAAGACAAGAAAAATAATCAAAAAAGAATTCTTCCCCAGCACCTGTGTTTGTAATCCACAGATTAAACAGACATGGGGAAATACATGTGCACATAAAGGCATCCGAAGAAAAAAAAAAAAACAAATTGGTATTGTCAATGACTCGAGTAGTTTTCAGAATTTTCTTCAATAAAAATCACACTTCTCCTAAGAATTTTCCACTATATGTTTGGATCTCTCTATTCCAAATGTACCACAATCATGAAAAACTTGGTAAAATAACCATGTTATATAAAACCAAATAAAGAAAAGAAAACTTCCCATTTTGGGTGGTTAAGCATGATAATGCTAGCCATAATCCAAGCATGTTGTGGTTAAGATCCTAGTTTATAACTCAAAAAGCGAAAGATCATGCTAGAAAAGGTCACAAACATGGAAAAAGAAAGTAATCGGTTTCAAAAGCTCCAAGAATAGTTTTACAATTGCCTCAGGTGTGCATCATACAAATGAAAATGATGATATGAGATGTAAATGAGAAATGTTAAGCATAAGCAATAACAGAACATATAAGCATTCAGCAAAAGAAAGATATGAGAAATTGTAACACATAGGAAAACACATGCAGATGTATAGACAGATATCAACACCTACATAGTTGCCTAATACTTACACATGGATGCTAGAAACCAGAATCGAATTAGCAACAAGAATTCCATGATTCAATACATTTCTGAGAGAAAACTCAGACAGTCAAAAATCTTGTATTTTTAAATCAACACAAAACCATTTCTGATTTTGATGTTCATAAATGATTATCGTTTTAAATCAATTTATAAAAAGAAATCACAGGCAACTCAGTTAAGTACCCGGGGATTTCCAGCATGATGGGCCCTGTGATGTTCCAATCCCCCTGAAGAAACAATCAGAGCAGAAGCCGATCATCCACAACGTAACATCAAAAAAGTAAAACATAAACAAGAGATCATAAATAAAGCGTCCTCACAATCATTCAAGCCGGCAAAGGCCATCAACCGAGTAGCGATCTCCCGCTCCTCCGCGTCCTGCAGCGCCCTAGCATACGCTTCATCGCTATCGAAATCCGCCGGATCGACAAGATGCCCGTCTTCAACGAACTCATCCTCCTCATAATCCTCTTCATACTCACTCCCCTCCTCATGATCATGTACATCAAATTCCCCACCGTCTTCATAGCTCCCCACAGAACTAGCATAGTCACCGCTTATTCCACGGCCGCTCATCAGCATCAGGTACGCCGCCTCCTGCGCCAATCCCAAGCCCCCCCAAAAAAAAATTCAAGAAATTCAAGAAAAAAGCAATGAAATCCAAACCATATAAGCGATTAGTAAGGGATTAAACCTGTTCTTGGAGAGTGCGCGCAAGGGCAAGATCGGCATCCACTTGGCTAAGGTTGGTGAACGGCGTGCGGGTTGGCCGCGATACGGCTTGGGCAGGATCCCCATCACCAGCGACAGCAGCAGCGTTGGGGTTAGGGTTCTGATCGGCGGACTTAGCTCCGGTGCTGAGCTCGTTCGAGTTCTCCATCGTGCGTGATTGGGCGACGAAGAAGAAGCGAATGGAGAGGTGGGTGGGGGTTTCTGCGAGAGAGAGAGCGAGAAGGAGATGAAGTGACGTGTTATATAATAATTTCTAACCAAAAAAAAAAGATGGATCCATGGAATTCATGAGTTTCTATTTTCTTTTTTATTATTATTATTTTTATTACGTGCCTTTTTGAGTTTTGTTCTATAAAATAATATTTTAATCCATTTTGAAAACATCTCAACCCTTAATTTCGAATGTAAAGGATCAGATTTTCAAAATGCCTTTTTATAAAATAATATTAAATAAATATATTCTTTGTTAATAATTTGACCGTTGTTAATATCTTCCTCTCGAAGACCCTTGCTTTGTCTTCGTCTACTTTGAATTTTTTATTTTATTTTTTTTGTTAATGAAAAATATTGTTATTTAAAAATATATATTTATAACTAAACAAAATTTTCTTATGTATTTACATTTGATTTTTTTTTTTAACCGCAAAGTAGATAAGTTATCGTTACCATTATTGACCACGCCAGGTTTCCAACTTCAAGTATAAATTCTCATATCATTATATCAAAAATAAATTATAATTATAATGAAAAAAAATAAAAGATATCAAACCAGGTGTTATAGGAACAAGTTACACCAATAAAATTACCAAAATTAAATCCAAAGCTCTCATTTGAACCTTCTGTAAATACGAGAAAAAAAAATTTATATGATTTATAGTTTTTTTTTTTTTAATGAGACAGAAACTTTTGCAATGTGATTTTTTTTTCCTATACTTTTTTATAAAATAAATCTATTAACTGTGCACTGTTGTTGAAATGCATCATGCATGCCATTTACTAGGTCCATCTAATGATAAAATTATTAATATATATATTTTTTAAAAATAGCTTTTTCCTTATAAAAGCTGCTCGTTTATATTTTATAAAACAATTTGTCGTCATTCTTACTGTTTCTCATGTGACACTTTTTAAATTATTATTTTTTTTTACAAATCATTATTAAAGATAATTAATGCCGCGCATGTTACTATTATTCATGTGAATATTTATTTGGTTTAAATAAGCTACCGATTTATTAGCTGCATGCAATGGAAAATTTATATATGGATGGGAATGTGTGTCACACAACATTAGTATTTAGTGGATGTTGACCCACATGTCTTGTTTTTTAAATTCTAGGTTTTATTTGCAACAACCATAACAGAGTTTTGTTAGTTTTTTTTTAAATAAAATAAAGAAACAGACTAAGCCCTTGTTTGGATTGGCTTATAAAAAAATATTTTTTTCAGTTTTGTAAAAGTGCTTTTCTAAAGTAAGTTAAGCACTTTTTTGTAATCTGTGTTTGTATTAAATTTTCTGTAGGCTGTAAAATAAGCTGTAAAATAAGGTAAAAAACAGTTTTTTTCAAAAGTTAGTCATGACTAGTTTCTCAACAAAACTGTTTTCAGTTTTTTTTTTTTATAGGTTATGCTTTTGGAGAAAAGCTGATACAAATAATTTTTTTGAACTCGGAAGTGCTTAACTTATAAAAAAACACTTCTGGATTTTCTAAAAGCTAATCCAAATAAGCCCTAAGCACTAAAAATATCTTAAGTGGGGTAATTACATAACAGTAGAAGTTACTATATATGAATATAAAAAATTAAAATCAGACTATAAGCAATAATTAGACATCTTCATATGAAAAAAAATAAATTGGGAAAAAAAATAGAAAATATATAAAAAAAAACATTAGACTTGTTCCACAATAACAATTGTGCTCGGTCTTCAATAATTTTTTTTATCAAACTATATCTTAAATGACATTGGATGACTCTATGTGCTTATAGGAATACGAGTACATTACTCACCATAAGATATATAAAAAATTAAGACTATATTTAATAGTTATCAGAATCCCTTAGAGGTCGTTTGGCATCGTTTATGTATTATTGTTTTTTGTTTTTGTTTTGCTTTTATTTTGCTTTTATTTTGTTTTCGTTTTATTTTCAATTTTTTAAAACAAAAACATGTTTGGATACATTAACTATTTTTTATTTTAAAAAGCTGTAAACAAAAACATGTTTGGTTAGTATAAAATTATTATAACATTTTTTTTATCTTTTTTTTTTCAAATCCATATTTTTAATTTTTTTTTATAAAACTTTATTTTTCATATTAGTTTCTTTGATTATATTATTAAATAAAATTAATAACATAAATTATTATTATATTATATTATATCATAGTTTCACAAATAATTTATAAAAATATAATTTTTATATTATATAAACCAATTTGTAAAATATCAAGCCAAAATAATAATTTTTTATTTATATATTTATATATTTATATATTTAAAAATTAAAAAGAGAGAGAGAGAAATGAGCAGAAGAGTAAGGGTTTCATTGTGGAAGGAAAAGTTTGAAAACATTTCCAAAACAGTTGAAAACATAAAATTGTTGTTTTCTGTTTTTTTGGAAACATAAGGATTGTTGCCAAAATTTTTGAAAACAAAAATGAGCTGCCAAACATGTTTTCTCAGTTTTGTTTCCAAAATATGAAATTGAAAACAAAAAACAGAAATTGGCAACAATGTCAAACGAGTTGTGACTTTTTTTTATTTTTGTTTCCAAGAGTTTGTTATTATTAGTGAATTAATGAAAAACTTAGATGCAAATTGTAAGAAAATATTATGTACCTATTAATCCCTCAAATGACCTCAACATAGGAAATTTGACATCAAAAAATTATAATAACTACAAGTAATAAAGGATATATTCCTCTTTACATAAAAAAAAAAAAGACACTATTAGTATATTTTAATTCACGTACAAAATAAGGGTATACATATCAGCAAGCACACAATTATTTATAAAAAATTAAATATTATATATTTATCTTGAAAATAAATAATATATATATATTAGAAATTACTAAAAGGTGAAAAACAACTTTATCATTAAATTTTCCAAATCTTTTGAAATTTTTTTTTCCAAAATTACTTTTAAACCCAATGGCTAAATAACTTTTAATTTTATTATTCTAACATCACGTTCAATTTTTAGTTTTGCTCTTTGGTTTTGGTACTTCAGATTTACTATTCTTAGAACATCTTCAGTTTTTAGTTTTATTATTTAATTTGTGGTGTATCCGCTTGTTATTTGGTGAATATATTCAAATTTGTATATTATCGAACAGAATTGAACTTACAAAAGTGACGGAAGAAATAAAATATAATTGATTGTAAAATTGAGGGGATAATATTTTGCTAGAAGTTATTGAAATTAAAAAAAATTCTAGGGATTAACAAGTAATTTTCTTTTGGCAAATTGAAAATAAATATATAGAAATTGGTATTGCGGGAATATCCATTAGCGGCACACTCACCCAGTGCACATACCACACGCCATCAGCGCGTAGTGGCGGGGCCGCCGCCCAGTCCCAGCTCAGCCTCCCCCGGATCTCCGCCAACCATACCCAGAAGCCCCTCTCCATCTCCATCCCTCCCTCCTTTCTTTTCTCGTGGCATGGATCCATGGAAGCCATCGGACCCCTTCTTTCAGCCCCCGCCTTCCGTTCCTCTCACCACCTCCGGGTTCCACACCTCCTGCGCTGATCTCCGACCCTCTTCCGACCAACAGCAGCCGGGTTCGAGTTGGTATTACCTCTCTTAGATTCTACTTTTTCCTTTATCATTCCTTTTGCATAATTAATTGTTTGATTGAAGTTTTGATTCGAGGATTGTTGTTTGTGGGTGCGTGCGCTTGTTTTTTTGCTGAATGGTGAGAAACCCTAATTTTGTCACTGTAGATGTTGAACGTACTGCCATTTCGAAGTTTTGAACGAAGAGCATGTGATATGATTTGATTCATGTAAGAGCCCTGGTTATTATTGAGCTTCTCCCCATACAGTACGATTGGAATCAATGCTGGTACTTAATAAGTTAGGATATGAAGTCTGCGGTGAAAATTTTTTTTTTTCCTCACATAATTTTATTGTGTAATTGTTGTTCACGCTTCCTTGGAGGATTACAGAGCTTATATGTGCCTAAATGTTTGGTAGTATATTTTTGTTCTTTTGAGTTTTTAATTATAGCTTTGCTGTGCCGAGGTTGATAGCTTGAGCGAGGATAGAGTTAGTGTCCTTATGTGGTCATCTGACCCATCTCAATGCCAACTTACCATAATACATGTCTGTTGTACTAAACATTTACTATAGATTGAAATAATTGCAATTAGCTGGTTGGAATGATGTAAAGGTGGTAGAAGAATGGTGAAATTGTCAACTTTTTAGGGAAATGTAATGGTAACGTTACTCAGTGGCATGATGGTTAAAGTTTGTCCTGGTTGAAGATGACATGTTTGCAGGATTATTTTCTTACAACTGGGTTACTGATAAGTGGCCCTTGTGAATGAATGAAGAAAATATAATCATTTCTCAAGAATATTTTTTCACATGAGAGAACCTCATGGTGGTTGTGGAGACTTTGTTGTAGTACCAATGCTTCTACGGTTGGTTGGATTGGATTGGATTGGCTTGGGATTTCCTATCCATCATTCATATGGTGTGTTTTTCACTTAAAGAATAGTTTCTATTTGCCTTTATTCAACTAGTGGTAATTGTCCAGTCATCATATTAAAGGCGAAATTTTATTTAAAATTTTAAAATCTTTTGCATACTCTAGGATTGCAATATCAGTCAGTTAACATTATTCATGCTTTTTTACCTATTTTAATATGCTGAATTAACTATTCAATTGAGAGCCAGAAACAGAACTTTGTCTTTGAGAAGATAGTTTTAACTTTTAAGTGTTCCTTGTATTGTCTGGGCTGGACATTGTACTTCAGAAGTAGATGTACCAAAACCATCTAGACTCCTGTTAGAATCTGTGAACTTTTATTTGTTCTCATAATGTTTATTTTGCCACTATACCAGCCAATGACCATTCTGCACCTTAGGCCTCATGTATTTCTCTTTCTCCATTTCAACTGTAATGAATGAAGTTCTTTTGCATTATGTTTTTCATAGTCAAAAGATTGAACAAGAAAACAAAGATTCTATTTCTGCACGGAAAGTTCAGAAAGCTGATCGAGAAAAACTAAGAAGGGACAAACTAAACGAACAATTTTCAGAACTGGGAAACACACTAGGTAATTGATCTTTTTAATCCTTTTTCATTACGGAATATCATAAGAATATGCAAGGATACAGGGGCTCATAAATAATGTTAACTTGAGGGTTAACTGATTCACTTCACATTTTGTTTGTAACTTCTTTATTTGCAGAGTTAACTTTTTTTGTGGTATGACTTTTATGTGATGTTCCTGCTATTAAACATCATTAAGTTCATGTTAGGAACCATACTTTTCATATTTTGATGCATCATTATCAGCCACCCCTATGTTCAACTTGGTGCTGCTTATGTGGATGTTATGGTAGCCTTATACTCTGAAATTTTAAGTTCTTGTATATATGGCCAACTAAATTCTTATGTACCATTCTTCCCTCTCCTAATTTTTCACATGTAGACCCAGATCGACCCAAGAATGACAAGGCAACCATCCTCACTGATGCAATCCAAGTGCTGAAGGACTTGACTTCTCAAGTGAACAGAATGAAAGCTGAACATGCATCTCTATGTGATGAGTCACAAGAGGTAATTCATCATTATAATAATAACAGATGGATCACTTCATTTGTTTTTAATGCTTGTGTTGTATATTGTGTGTGTGTTTTTTTTTTAATTTTATTTAATTTTATCCTTGTAGTTGGTACAAGAGAAGAATGAGCTCAGAGAAGAGAAAGCAACTTTGAAAGCAGATATAGATAATCTGAATGCTCAATATCATCAAAGGCTCAGGGCTCTGTTTCCATGGGCTGCTATGGATCCTTCAGGCGTTATGGGCCCGCCTCCGCCATATTCATTCCCAATGCCAGTGCCAATAGCTTCTGGTCCAATTCCGGTCCATCCAACACCACCATACCACTTCTTTAGAAATCAAAATCCTGGAACTATATCCATTCCTTATTCCATGTATACGCCATATTCTTCTTCCTTTGCTAATGCTCAGGTTGACCCATCATCTAACCATCGACGCACTCCTCATCATCATGCAAGCAGTAATAATTCTCACACCTCTAGTGCACAGAAAAAGGCATCCAATGATCAGCAGCAAAATTGCAATGAAAGAAGTGATGACTTTAGTGATGTTGCCACTGAGTTGGAGCTTAAGACTCCTGGATCTTCTGTGCCTTACGTGCATTCAGAAGCAGCGAAGGATCAGGTTCAAATTTCACTTCCTTTTGAGACTAGAACTCATGCTTGCAGCTACCACATTAATTTAAATTTCATACATTATTAATTGAATGCTGCCCACACCTTCATGATCTGCCATTGTGCACTCGTATACACAAGAGACACGGATGAGTATTCAATCAGGAGTCAATAACACCAAGTTCTGATATCTTTTTGTGCAGGACCCAAGTCCTGAAGAGGGTAAGAGAAGGAAACAGTGGTCAGGATCTGCTCATCCAAAATCCAATATTGTTACCGAAGCGACCAGCTCAAGCAGGTGTTCTTCCTGTGTCTTGCCTGATAGTTCCTGCACTAGTGCTGGCGATGAGATGGTCACTGATAATCGATAAACTTCAAACTGATGCCATTTGACAGCCTAATACCCATAGAATGTACAGTATGATGACCATTCTACATACACAGGTTCTGCTAATGGGGACAACTATAGCATAAGAAGTATAGATAAAAAAGATGGTCCAATTTGATTGAACTGCTGTGATAATAAGTCACTGCTGGTTGGATGTGGCGGGATTATGTGATGATGCTGCTTACCAGCTCAAGCCACTTGATATAAAGTGTGCCATGTAGAACTTTTCTGATTATATGTGCTGGCTCATGTATGACTTCCAATGGTGAAACTGCTTATGTTACACCTATATGTAATATAACAACATCACTTGTCAAGGTTTTAATTATTCAAAAAGAAAATCTAGGAAAGATTTTTCAATTAAAGACATCTAATAATCTAAAAAAAAAAGATAAATCAACTAAGCTCGCTGAATTGCAAAGGACCAGCCCGTTAAGAACACATCATCAGAGTAACAATTATCCGTTATTCATTATCGCCATCGGCATGGGCTTTGGCAAACTCAAACAAGATCCAAGAACTGGTCCAGTCAGACAACGAATATTGGTAGGTGAGGTTGCTGCTCGGTGTCGCACATCACATCACGCTTTTCCACCGTCCTGCATTCACCACCAACCCATGGTCTATCACTAATAAGATATTTTTCCGATTCCACGTGGCGGTCTCCTATTCGTCTGAATGGTGCTGTATGCTGTTTAGAAGAAGTGCGTCCTCAAGAGATGGCCACGTGTCCATTAAAGGGGGCGCCTCGGCCTATCCGATCAACTCACGGCTCCGCCAGAGAACTAATGAACGAAATGCAACATTTTTTTTTAATTTATTAAAAAAAAAAAGGTCCTCGTGAAGTCCATCCAGATTCAGTGCCGTTGTGTATCCCTTTCACTGCTTCTCAGGCTCTCTCGCTAGGTTTGCAATCAGGCGCAAACGATGGCGGCGGCCATGGCTTCCACTTCTTCATTGGCATCGTCTCAGCTGCCTTCGGGCATCAAGAGACCCGCCGGGACCTTCGCCTGCCCCCAGTTCTCTGGATTGCGCCGTGGCACTGAGTCCTCCGCAGCTCAGGCGCTGTTCTTCCAGCATGCTCAAGCGCAGCTTCGGCTCTCTTCCTCTTCTCGGAGGACCCCCACAAGAGGAGTCGTCGCCATGGCTGGATCTGGAAAGGTTGTTATTTTTTTTTGTTTTTCACCCGTTTCTTACTTCTCTTGTCGTGTTTTCCATCGTCGCACTGCAATTGCTTTGTCCTTCTCGCGATCTTCGTCTCAGATTTTCATCAGGAAGCTTGTGAGCATATTCAATATGCTGTCTTTCTTCGTCTTTTTTGAATTGTGGTCTTTTTTTTTTTTCAGCTACTCTGTTGTTAGAAATGGAATTAGGCCATATTCCTTGTTATTTGGCACAGTCAATGTTTGACTTTCTGCTTGGATTTGGGTGGCTCTTTTCGTTGATCGTGCAATGAGGTGTTTCCAAATAACATTGAGTGTAGAGAAAGAGGAAAAGTACATTGATTGCTGGTGTGCCATAAAATTGCAAATACTAAGCTTCCCTGATTTCCCATTAAATTATGATAATCCGAGTGCATTATGTTATTTCAATTGCAAGGATTTTAGACATTTATCACTTTCTCAACAGTTCCCTTTTTGATGTCTGGATTTCTTTTGTTGCAGTTCTTTGTCGGAGGCAACTGGAAGTGTGTAAGAGTCTCCTTCTGAAAACAATCCTCTGCGTTCTTCTTTTGTTCTTTTCTGTTAATTTATTGTAAGAGTCCATGTTGCGTCAACAACTGTGTGAGGACAACAGACAGACCAAGGTATTAGTTGATGCAGCCATGAGCCAGAGAAGTTGCCAACATGTTGCAAGCATGGCTGTGCAGCTTATTTGTTCTGCATATAAATTGTTTTAGTATTTCACATTATTTTGCTTCTTTCTTTTTTGGAGTACCAATATCTTTTATGCATATATGCTGGTGCTGTATTTGTATTTTCTGACAATTGGTGTCAACACTTGAGGTTTAGATTTTGTTTATAAATTAATTAGTCTTAATTGGAGTTATCTTTAACAAGAATGCTTGTTCTAGATTACTGTCTATGAAGTTTGTCTCACTCTTTTGGTGATTTGCAGAATGGAACAAAAGACTCTATTAGCAAACTTGTGACTGACTTGAATGGTGCAAAATTGGAGGATGATGTTGGTAAGATAACTCATTAAATTCTTATTGTCACAATTAATGTTTAAGTTCTTATCCTCATTTGCCTTAGTTTTGCAGCTGACATCATTTTGTTCCTATAACCTTTGTTACAAACTTCAGTTTAATATAACTTAATATTTGCATCATGCAAACTTACAAACTAGTCACACATGACTGCTCACCAATTAGAAAATTTATTTGGTGGAATTAGAAAATTTATTTGGTGGTCTAATTAAGGATCAAGATGTAAGGGGTGAATTAGCAACAATTTTTTAGCTGTGAATCATCATGGTTTAACATTCAAGGCTACAAATGTGAAGTATTTCAACTTTTAAACCTGTGTTTTGTTGGAAATAAAGCAACACAAAATATAGAGAGATAAAATGCAATAAACGAAATGTGTTTCAATGAAGAGAAACTTTAGTATTTTTATTCCACCAACTTATGAATAGATCATGTCATAGTTAAAACCCATACAAAGTGCATAACTACTCACGGGATTTAATGCTAGAAAATTTCAACTAAACTAAAACTACTCAACAACCATTGATTGAGTCTTTTGACTATTATTTCTCAACGTGAACACCAGCTTTGATTATTCCCATCATGTTTGACATGCTAGATTGCTACATCATGTAATTAATATTTTGAGCTCTATCTTGACCTTGATCTTTATGATAGCAGATTTTTTTTAGTTTCTTTATTTATCATATGGTAAAAAAACAGATTTTTCACATTTGCATTGATAATTATTACAAGCATCAGCTAATCCCATCAATTCTCTGTTCATTTTCTCACTATAAGATCCTAAATCAGCCAAGTTGGATTTCAATTTTTGTTCTTTTTGCTGTGTCCATTAGAAGGGTTTTTTCACATCCTCCCTCTCCTGTGATATGATCCTTTCTATAAATTCCAGACTTCCTCCTATCATCTTCTTACTCTTTGTTAAGGAAATGAAATAACAATTAGATCGACTTGAACTTCTTTGTTATGTGCGCTTGCTATCTAAGTCTGGAACTCAGAGCCATTTTGGCTACCATATATACTTTTAGATTTAGTGGATTTATAATCCAAAAGGTTGTACTAATTTTAAGTTGTTTATTGGTCTTGCTGTGACTCTGAATGCTGTTTAATTATTGGTTTATGGATTTTGCAGATGTTGTCGTTGCACCCCCATATATTTATGTTGACCAGGTGAAGAATTCATTGACTGATCGTATTGAAATATCTGCCCAGAATTGCTGGGTGGGAAAGGGAGGAGCTTTCACAGGGGAAATCAGGTGATGATTTTGTTCACTATCCTTATCATAGCTAGCGTTTAGTATCTAGATTTTGTCATTGCATCACCATATATTTTGGCTATCACATACATTTTGCTTCCAAGAATTCTCTTAATGAATTATCTTAATATTGTTTCTCTTACTAGGGATGGCAATAATACCCAAACCCGGCCCGACCCTAGTTTGACGGGGAAAACCCAGTTTGGCCGGGTTTTGGGTCACGTTCGGATAAAACCCGACTAATATAAAGTGGTTGTGGATATGAGAATCTTGATACCCGACCCGAAATTCAATTAACAAACATACACAATTATATATATTCAATTTTTTTATTAGAATTTTTTAAATTCCTACTCTATGGTGTTGAATTTGTCTATTTTGTGTTACTTTGAATATCTATTTTCAATTTCTACTCAATGGTATTCATTCAAACAAAAAAACTATGACTTTGGATTGATATTTTTGATTTTTACTTAGTATTTTATTTTATTTTAAATATTTTTAAATAGGGTAACGGCGGGGCGGGTGTCCCCGTGCATACCCGATTACCCGTCGGTGCGGGTGTAGGTTGGGGTTTTGAAAACCTGTCGGGTTCAGATTCGGGTATGGAGGCGGGGTAGCGGGTGCGGGTATGGCAATACCCGCACCCACCCCGACCTGTTGCCATCCCTATCTCCAACACACGCGCACATGTGCAAGCACACAGGATTTTGAGGAACACACCCTATTCCATCATTTTGAATTTGCTTATTTATTTATTTAGGGATGTTGTTGAATGTTGCCTATTGATTTTTTTTTTTGTGCTATCTTTATTCTAGTCATTGACAACAAATTCTTTTGCTTTAACATTGTCTAGTGCGGAGCAATTGTTAGATATTGGCTGCCAATGGGTTATTCTTGGTCACTCTGAGAGAAGGCATGTTATAGGTGAAGATGATCAGGTATTTACAGAGAATTACTATCTAATGATTTTCAGTGTTATGAAAGAACGTTAGGCTCAACAGTTCATCCTTTCTTTCAGTTCACTGGGAAGAAAGCGGCTTATGCATTGGACCAGAATCTTAAAGTTATTGCCTGTATAGGAGAAAAGTTAGACGAAAGAGAAGCAGGGAAAACTTTTGATGTTTGTTTTCAACAGTTGAAGGCTTTCGCAGGTGATTGTCATCCTCAAAATTTCGAAGACAGAATTGCAATTCTTCATAGACAAATATAAGAAGTTCTTCCCATACTAAAACACTGGATGTGCTTGTAGATTATGTGAAGAGTTGGACAAATGTTGTTATCGCTTATGAACCTGTATGGGCTATTGGCACTGGGCAAGTAGCTACACCTCAGCAAGCTCAAGAAGTGCATGCTGTTGTTAGGGGTTGGCTTAAGGAGAATATCTCACCAGAAGTTGCCACTACTACTCGTATTATTTACGGAGGTAAGTTTGCAACTATTGTTTCAGCCTTATGTTCATTATTGTAAATAAGGCTATTTTCTGGATTTTAGGGAAGCATTATATAAGTTGTGAACATCGGTTTAACAATTAAAGCCTTCTACAAACATAATTAGGATCAAGTTTGATTTCAGGATTTTGTTGTATAGCATGAATATCAATGAGTAAAAAGCTTTGAAACCTGAACTTCTAGGTCCGTAATTATTTTCTCATCTATTATCTGTATTTAAATTACTTTATTAGTCCCAGGCAATACCCTGGATTACCGCCCATATTCGAAGTTGTGATGCTAGATATGGGTGGCTTTGACCTTAGCTATTCTACCATGCACTGGAAACAATCCTTTCAATCTCAAGGAACGTCATTAACTTAGCTATACAAGCTATGCAAGCACTAAAAAGTGTAGTCTGAGTGCTCCATCTGAAGGCTTCCTTCATGTGATTTAACACGTCACACTTTGTCTACAGGTTCAGTGAATGGGAGTAATTGCCTTGAGCTTGCAAAACAAGAAGATATTGATGGCTTTCTTGTTGGTGGTGCTTCCTTGAAGGTAATGCTCGGCAAAACCCACTCTTCTTTAAATACGATAACATGATAGCGTTAAAAGACACAATAATGATCATTTTCTTGAAATACAGCATTTATTTTAATAAAAAGAGAGAGAAAAAAAACTAGCTTTCTTTAATGCCATTCATCATCTCACACACGCCAATCATGAGTGCTGGCAAGCTTCATCAGGTACCAATAATCGTAGTACCATAGCTGACCCTCACCTGTATTGAAGTATTGTTTTGGTAACTTAATTATGATTTTGGATCCAATTAAATGCAAAAGTGCATCCCATCACATGTCACTCGTGCATTTGTTTATTTTGATAAACGCCTGAGCTTTTCACCCACCCAGTGAGTATTATTCTAAGAACTTTAAATCTATGTACTGTTTGCAAAGGAGGATGGCAAGCACAAGCATGCATTTCATTTTGTACATTGAGGCATCAAGCTATTTATAGTTGGCTCTTCATGCTTGTTGTCTTTCATTGTTTTTGGCAGGGTCCTGAGTTTGCTACAATTGTGAATTCAGTGACATCAAAGAAAGTAGTGGCTGCTTGATGTTGTTGTGGACGGTGAACAACACCCTTTCCAGACAATTATCGCACAATTTTATGGAGTGAAATTTACAACTTGGTCAAGTTCGGGATTTTTGTGACAATCTCTAATAATCCTCCTTGAGTTGACATTCTCTAATAATCCTCATTCACCCAATGAATGTCTCAGACCTAATGTATTGTGTGGAAGTTCAATCACAATTGGCTTCACTTTTCAAGTCATTATATTTAACTAAAAAATAAAAAGAGAGATGTTATTTTATTGCACACAACTCTATGAATTGAGCTGTTTGTCACAGTTTGCAATCGCCTTACCTGGTAAAAATTTATGAGACAACAAAGTTGGTTATCATTCTAATTCCATCAGAAGGAACGGTGAACAGTCAAATAGTTATTTCCTTCCAAAATTTCTGAACAAGATTGAATACTGTATAATTCAGAAGGCATTTTCAAAGACAGAATTCACAAAAAGATGCAAGCACTAGGAAAGAAAGGCCCTCCATCTATGACAGCTCATCAAACTTTAAATTAAATATATCCAAATTCACTGAAGTTCAATAAATCTATTCTTCTTTGCCTTGATGAGGACACGCCACAGGCCATCACTACAATCATCAACTGTATATATGCAAACAGTAAGCACCCACTGAAGATCCTATTTTGCTGCTTCAAGTTCAAGTTCAACACCATGACCTAATTGCCTGTATGCTGAACAGCATAACGACTGATATCAGGTGGCTGTATTGCAGTTACCAACCTGAGCTTTGTAAGGCCAGTGGCTCTGGTGATATTGGTGTTATCATTGTTACCTTCTGATAAGTTCGGTTTGAGAGTTCAGCAGGTTATCTTTAGGAATATGGCACAGTCAGGAATTAAAGAATGTGTTCATCTGCACCACCTTTCAGAGAGCTTACATGTGCTGGACATTGCAGAGAAGCTGCATCGGAATTGGACCTTCTGGTCTGAATCCTCCATTGTCTAATTGTTGTTGTCTGTTTGATGATGGGGTCGTCATTGACAGAGGAATGGAAAGAAATTGGTGTTGATGCGGAGGATGGTGATATGCGGCTCCTGCAGGCACTTCTGCCGCAGGTGCAGATGAAGCTTGACCAGAGGGAAGGAGAGGCGGCAATGAGTCATGTGGCCTTCCATTCTGCCACTTTGGTTGTCTGTAGTGTGCCATATGTGCTTGCCACATCTGCTGCTGCTGTTGTTGCTGTTGATGATGTTGGTGTTGGTGTTGGTGCTGATGCTTCATTCCAGGATGGACCATATGGGAACCATACAGTGGGCTACTCATGTAATGTGGCAGCTGGAGCTGCATCTAAATCCCAAATAGCAAACAATTTTAACAAGTCATACAATGATTCAAAATATAAAACGAAAATTTGATTAAGAGTGGATTATTCTGCAATTCTAACATGTAACATGCATACCATGCAAAGTGGAGTTTTAGTCCAGAAGTATGATAGATCATTAATCATTGAACTCAATTATCCATGATTTGAGATAAGAAAACAGACCTGCTGATTTGCCACAGCTGCCAACTGATCTGGAAAGGCAGCTGTATAAGGCCCGTGTGGAAAAGGGAACGGGAACATTGTGTGATGCTGTACCTGAAAAGGTACAGGAAACTGACCATGCAACTTCACACTGTTCCCAGGGTTGTTACTATCGACAGTGGTTGATGTGGATGAAAAATCACAACCCTAAACAATAAGAGACATCGCTTCATCAGAATAAATGAGTACAATACAAGGAATTTTTGTAAAGAAATGTGAGTATATACCGGCTTTGGTTGAGGATATGCTCCAGCGGAAGCAGAGGCAGGTGCCTGTTGTACTTGTAAGAACCTTTTATCTACAAGCACGTGTGTCCTTGGTTCATGCAGATTCCTCTCTATAACAGAACAATCGGTTCCTGACATTGCCATGGTGGTTATGCCATTCCTTGGCCCAACTGACGACCCATTGGCTGGTTGTGCACTTGAACTTACACCTTCTTTGACATCCAATTTGCCTGGTGGAAGTGAGAACATGCATCTTTTTTCTATATTCTGATGGTTCTGGATGAGATGGCTGATGTGTAAGTGAATAGCACACTTTTTCCATGGCTGCTTCTTGTCGACTAACAATGGAGGAAGCTGCTTGAACAAAAAATGATGTTCAACAGAAGAAATATTATTAGTATAGAGATTCTACCTGTTTAAATGGTTCACTGATAAGATAAAACATTCATGGGGTTTAATATGTACAATATTCAATTTATAGGTCTAAGTAGTAGAAAGAGATTAATCATATGGATAAACAAGCTGGCTAATGATCACAAGAAATGAACCATACAACTAGTTGACACAGTGTATACCATGATTGAGAAAGTTCTCTTAAGCATTCTTTTATTCTCTTCTTCATTTTGGAGCTTTTAGGAGTAAATGAAAATTCACAAGTAGAGGAACATATTTCACCTTCTCGGCAGGAGTTTTCTTGCATGTACTAGGGCCAGAAGAACTGGTGCAGGCAATATCCGGCCACATTGCTGCTTTACTTGAAGAAGACCTATGACAGCAGATTTGCAACATTTGGAGCAAAACACCAGATTAATAATACACCAAAACAAATTGTCAAAAGTGCACACGGGGTGAATTGCAAACTTAAGTTTGCAATTCACCCATGTGCACTTTAAGAAGTGCAGTTCTAACTTACTTTGCAGAATGCCCTTGACCAGCAACAAGCAAGCCAGGCTGCATGCTGGGGGTAATAACTGATTTGTAAAAGGAAAAACACCAAGAGAACCAATCAAAGTCATATAAAGATAACAAAATGGAATGTTAGCCGAAAATAACAATCATATCTTACAACACAAAAACAAACTGCTGTGTAAAGCATGAAAGTGAAAGTGTTTCTATATTTCAAAATAAATTCTCTGCCCTAAACATAAGAACAAATGGGGTTACCTTGTCGGTGAACATTCTGCAAGCTGCCATCAGTCATTGGCTTGAATGATTGCAGTTTGTTCTCCCCAGTAACAGATCCAAACTGAAAATAACACAAAATTAATCACTTGTTAAGTCATAGAATTTTCTGTATTGTGGCATTTGGGGATAAAAGAATTACCGGCCAAATCCCATTCTCCAGATTATGCCCTGGAGGACCATCAAACTGCGTTGGTTGTGATGATCTGTCAGCAAATTGAAGTGAAGTAGTCAAGTAGAGTAAGGACATGGGAACCATAATTCCTCCATAGCCAGGTATATAAAGAATTGGCAGATCGACAACTAATAAATTATATAGAAAAGAGAAAAAATGCACACCCATTTCCAGAAAGCAAATGGACTGAAGCTTCTGTGCATTTTGAAGGGTTTATTGCATCTCTCAAAGTCAAATGGTCCACTTGCTCATTCCCAGATATAAGAGAAGTTCCTTTGGTGGCACTTTGAGCGGTTCCATTCATATCAGGCTTGAACTTTTGGCTTCCACTGACAGTGACACCCTCCAACATAGATGGTCCAGCCTTATCAGCTTCTTTAAGTGATAGATTCGTCACTTCATTGATGTTACAAGGAAGTAAAGATTTTGCATCTTCCCCCTTGGAGACTGTTAGGTAGAATAATAGTATCATTATCAATAAATCACAGTCAGCTCAAAAGCGATATTGTCGAACCAGATATCTTGTTTACCTCAAAAAGCATCAACCAAGATAATACATGGATGGAATCATGGGCATAATAGAATATTACACTTTACCTGCCAGAGCAGCACTCATCGCCTTAGCCTCAGAATTCTCTTCAGAAGACCTTCCATTTTCTGTGTGCACAACTGGGACAGGAAGAATGGCCATACTAGCTAAGCTGGACAAGGTTTCTGCAACTTCTTCCTCTTCTTTAGTAAATGGATCACTTGACTAATTGAACCAAAACATTAAGGAAGATCTATCAGGAAAATTCCATGAAAACAAGAATAATTGATGATCTGAACAGTTGGAAGTGAAGAAAAAGGACAAACCATAATTTGCTTGAGTTTCTTGGATCCATTGATGTTGGACACTTGTGACCCACTAGAGACATGTTGGTGCCTCTTCCTTGCATCTGACATTGGTGGGGATGCTGATTGGCTGTTGCGTTTATTAATAGCTGGGCAAAAAGACAGTAAGCATGAATCTTACAATAGACAGAAAAATCTTAAATTTAGAACTTTGAAACAAAAAACAATCTAAATTAACCAAGACAGCAACCATGACATGGTAAATCTCAATTGATCAGTTCTCTTTGAAAAAGGTAGAGAAAAACATCGATCAATCAGTCACGTGAAGATGGTAAATTTAGGATAAACCACAATAGCTGACTGGAATCTAATTAGACCAAAAAAAAAATTAGACATGAAGAGAAAACAAAAGCTCAATCCTACTAAAATATTCGACACAGAGGCATCTTATAAAGAAAAAAAAAGTCAGACATGACTATGACTAAAATAAGGAATTTAAAATATTAGCACAAACTAAAAATCCAACCAAAGTAATATCACTAAGTTCTCATACCCGACCGTAATCTTCTAGGCACCATAGCAGGATCTATGGCATTGCAGTCATCCAATGCCTTGATTAAACAAATGAAGAAAAAGGGAATCAGCATTATACAAAGAAATGAATCATCCAAAATGTCGAGAGGAAAAGCAAGAAACCTTGGCTTGTAACTTGGGTTTCTTCCTACTATGATGCGCACTGGTGGTCACAATAGTAAATGGTGGCCGAGTCAGGCTGCCTGCATCTCCTTCGGACCCACTACCGGTGGTGCCGCTGCCACTGATCTCCCCATCTCCCTTGTTCGAGCTTAACCACATTCCTCTCACATCCTTAAATCTCTCCAACCCTTCTTCCTCCTCAACTCCATCTCCATTAACGGTATTGCCCAAAACTACAAAAGAGTTTCGAATTATATATGTCCTTACTCTAATCATATGAAATGGATCATTCATTAAATAAAAAGGCCCAGAAAAAAAAATCACAAATTATTGGAAAGAAATAGATCCAAGGCATCATCCAAACAAGAAGTCAGTGAAAATAACATCCAAAATTTATTCCTTATTCCTTCTTCTCCAAGAAGGAGAAGTCAAAACTTGTTTTGAAGGTGTGGTTGTAAATAAGAAGGCAGAAGAGGGGCACTTTGGGAAACACAGAAAACAATTATTTCTGAAAGACAAAGAGCATCAACATGTACTGAAAGAAGAAGAGGCAGTCTAAGGAAATTCTGGCCTTCCTTTCATCACAACTGCAGCTGTAAATAAATGAGAAGAAGGGGGGCATTCTGGGAATAGAAACAAATATGGTTAAAAAAAATATAAGGAAAATAAGAAAAAAAGAGGAGCATTATCCATTCAAATACTAAGGCCACAACAAAGACCTCTATCGTTTCCTTGCTTTTTCAAGAGCAGAGAAGAACCCGTCCCATATCCCCCCAGTGGCTGTAAATTTGGTAGCATGAAAGGGGCATTTCGGGAAACAAAAATCTATTGACTTGATGGAGAAGAAAAATATAGAAAAATATAGAAATCTGAAGACAAAACCAACAGCTCACCAAAAAAGAAAACATAAAACAAAAACAATAACCAATCCATGAAACAATTTTAAGTCATCTCCTCATCTCCAAAGGAACAAAAAAAAAAAAAAAGACCATTGTTTTTTAATATTTGCGATGTGACCAGAAGAGGGGTATTTTGGGAAACAACAGGATAGAGACCAAAAAGATCCAAAGTACCTGAAAGAGAGGGAGCAATGTGTCCCGATAACGCCCTCAGATGTCGCTTCCCTGAGCTTCGCCGCAAATCTCGACCTTTCTCTCCGTCCATGATATCCTCTCCACCAACATCGATCGCCGGAACTCTCAGATCCTGAAAACCAAAATCCCAAATGAACAAAGAACCAAACAGAAGGCACTGATTAGACTGATTATTTATACTAGCACAAACGCGGCTTTCTTATGTATATTCATTCTATTTTGGGGGGAAAAATGAAAGGGAAAAAAATCCATTTTTGGATTGTTTTTGCGGATATCTATGGCTCTCAAGCCTAAAAGTTTGATGAGTGAGTGAATACCGGGACGAAGTCCCATAGATCGATGGAGGTTTAACCGAGAGAAAGAGAGAAAGAAAAGAAGGGAAGAGAGAAAAAGAAGTGCACAGGAATCGGGTTCTCTTCAGCACCAAGAGCTAAAGCAGCCAGTCAGACAGAAACCCAAAGGATCTTTCCGAATATGAGACGAGGAAAAGAGAAAACCAACCATTAATCCCAGAATCTCCTCCAAATCGTTACCTTTAGCAAAGGCTTCAATATAAAATAAGAACGAATGGCATGCTAAAAAACAATCCCAAAAAAATAGAAAAACTAAAGAGAAAAGAAAGATGTTTCTTTCTGAGTTTCAGATCGAAAACATAGAGAACAAAACACAAGGAAAGCCACAGTTTAACATAAAAAAAAAATCAGTAAAAAGAAAACTTCGATTAAAAATAAAAAACAAACACCGAGCAAGCATCTCCAAAACCAATAAAACCACAACAAAAACCTAAAAAAAATGAGAAAAATGCACCAAAAAAGAAGAAGAAAAAACTACGACAGCGATCAAATCCCAAGAATCCAAAGGACCCACATACCCACACAAATCACACGCACAGCTATAAATCATATACCCCTCGAAGCCGGAGCCGGCGTCGGTGCCGTTGCCGAGAATACAAGAACGTCCTCCTCACAAAATCCCAAGGACCAAGATGGGATTTTTCTCTCAAAAACCGCCCCAAAAAGGACGGAAAAATCGAAGCTTCACCTCCGAAACCGCTCCTCAGTCTCTCTCTCTCTCAGCCTCTTCTCTCTCTCTCTCTCTCTCTGCGCTCTTTATACGGACACGCAGCGAAGCTCCCTATCACGTCATCCACGATCGCCGCTGTGGGCCCTAGACATTCCTCAGCCGTCCGATCCCCAGCCACGTGGACACAGGAGCCATCCCAATCTCGTCTCCGACGGCCACGATCTCTCCTACTTGATGGAGATCGAGTGATACGAGCCGTTGGATTTGTTTATTCTGTGGGGTTTGGTCACGAGCTCATTGTGTGATGGGGACGGTGGTTGGGCGTTGTAGGAATCGGAAACGAGAAGATGAACGGCTGTGATTGCATGAAAGGTGTGTGTGATGTGGCAGCGTGGGGCCACGTGGTGGGGGCACTTTGCCCATGCTTTCCCTTTCTCCCCCACTTTGCCCCCCTTTATACTGCTTTAATTATGAGGATTAACCAATTCCTCATTTCCTCTCTCTCTCTTCCTCTTCTTAATTAAATGCCCTTTTCCAACATTTTCAATAATTCTTTTTTTTTTTCTTTTTGTCTTAACTAATCAAATAAATCTTCTTTCTTTTTCCCCCTTTTTCCATTGTCAACAAGAAGATTTACGTCATTCTTTTAATTACTTAAGATATATATATAAATATATAATAGTTAATTACAGATACAGTGCGTTTTGGTAGGTAAAATGGTAGAATATTTTTAGTGGATGAGGAAGAAGAATATGGATGTAAAAAAGCAGGGCCTATCTCTGAGTTTAGTTGCTTCTTTTTTTTTCTTTTTTTTTTTTTGAAGAATGTAGAAACCATCTTTATTTACCATGAGGCAAAATTAGTCTAATGAATAAATATTTTATCTAACTCAAATGGTTGGTTTTCCGTATCTATGAAACAAATAAAATCAGCATATTCATGTAATTTTATTCGTTAAAAAATAATAATAAATGCAATATACATAGAATAGACCTATTTACATCCGATTTTTACATAAAATGTTTGTTTTAAAGAAAATTCAACATCTAACATCAAAACTCATTTCAAGTAAATGTACAGATATTTGTTAAACTTGTTAAATATATGTTAATGTCCTTAACTTTTCTTAAAGTGATTGTTTATCACCTATTTATTGTATATATAGTAATTCAAATAAAATTATCACTTTAAATTAAGTAAAAATAATAATGAAAATTTGTTAATTTACCAACTCACTCAAAGAATTAACAAATTAAGAATTCTTCAGTAAAAATTAATAAGCCTGCATGTTCGAGTCCCCACGAGGGTTTATTTACTGTTGTTATCTTCACTTATATTAGACTTTTTTTTTGTAAATTTTTTTTCTTTTTTTTGTATCATGGAATTGTTGTCCTTTCTTGTTTTTTTTTCTTTTAATGCATTTATAGTTTATTTATTTTATAAAAAAATTAACAAAAAATAAAATAAACAGAACCAAGAGACCAATGCAAATAAAAAAATAAATAATATGCAATTAAAAATAAAACCTAAAGAAAACATGTTGAAGCGAGATGGGTAGATGGGCCAGTAGGAAAAGCAGAGAAAACGGAAAAGAGCCACGAAAAAACCTAAAAAAAAAGTTACCAAAAAGTAACCAATCACGCGAGATGAGTAAAAGCTACGAAATTGGCAAACCTTTTAATCTTTTATTATTAATTTATTAACCATTAATTATTACAGTAAGAAAAAATTAAGAATTCAGAGAGGTAAAAAATCGGCGATTATTTCGGAAAATCGGCGAGTGAGCGACGAGGCGATCTGACGTGTCCGACCCGATTATCTGACTGGAAACTCAGCGTCGCAGGCTCACGTTTGTCGCGTGATTTTCAAAATTAAGTCTAATTAAATTATTTCAAACATTTATTATTATTAGTATTATTATTCTCAAAAATTTATATTTTAATTTAATAGTATCTTTTTTAATTCTGAATAAGAACAAAATATTTAAAATTAAATTATAAAATCCATTATACATATTTTAGTTATCCTGAGCCATATCAAAGATCTAGTCTTTTAGATGTCTAACTTAATTCTCAGCATGAAATATGAATACCGACAGTTTTTAAAAATATTTGATTAAAAATAAGTAAAATTACTTTCAATCAAAACAATTTTAATTATTATCAAAATTAACTATATATTATTTAGGTTTTTAACATCATATGATTCATAAAGAAAGTAAAAGTTACAATATGCAGCTTCGATTTTCTATGCATTTCTTTAGGTGTAGAGATGAATTTTCAACCAATGGTTGAGACCTCAAAATCCCCCAAAAAATAATCTTTGAATTGAAGGTGCCCCACAGTGTCCATGATATACATCATCGTTTAGAAACTTTAATTAACCCTGTGTTTTTAACTCTTTTGAAAGGTTAGATAAAAATACCTAATCATGGCTTCTAATTACATCTCAATTTTATCTTTTGTTACACTTTCATGTTTGTACCGTCCTTTTAAAAACAAAAAAAAAAACAAAATTATGATTTATTTACTTAAAAAATATATTTCAGTTGTAGAATTGGCATGAAAGTGAAAAGGATGTTCAATCTTTTATAAATTATTGGACTACACTTGGATTTGCATGGACAATGATGGCCATTGGCCATTTAAAATAAGTAACTTCCAAAGTATTTGACCGTGGCCCGTTTGCATTGTCCTTTGTATGCATACAAAAGGAGGTTTTTTTTTTCTTTATGTTTCTTTAAAATGATTTATATAGATTTTTTAAACGGGGAAGTACCCAAAAGTCCCCATGAAAATTCGTTATTCCAGAAAAATCCCTGTAAGTTTGCATTTTCCTGCAGGGTCCCTCCTTTTTGAAATATTTCTTTTTGAGTCCAAACCACATTGACGGTGTGAAGTTTAGGGTTAAGTTCGATTGGAAATGACCATAATGCCCTTGTGAAATCCAGCCATCATTACGTGTGTGAAATGACAAATTTGCCCAGCTTTTTCCTTGGGAACTCGCGAGGGCCAACGAGGCCTTGGGATGCGCGCACGAAACCCTACGAGCGAACGGGCGCAACCCTAAAATATTATACACAGAAACCAATATTATACACAGGAAAGCCAATATTATACACAGGAAACACGAATATTATACACAGAAAAGTAATAATATAACACACCAAATTATTCACATAAAGTAATAATATATTTCATGGACGTACTTACATTAAATGAGATTTGACATAAAGTTACTTTTTACTTTTTGGTACATGGGCATTTATGTAATTTCCACCCGTATTAAATGATGGAAGTAACACCGGGGACGAAATTGAATTTGCTTTTAAAAAGGAGGGATCTAAAGAGAAATCAAAATGTCAGAGGGACTGCAGTGGAAGTTTGAAACTTTTCAGGGACTTTTAAGTAATTTTCCCATTTTTAAAATTGGATTTTTTTTTTTTTATGTAACCCTTGTATTTTTATAAGTTTTATTTTGTAATATATATATTTAGACTTGTATACACACACACATACAACCTTTTGTATCTTCCCAAAGCTCTTCATATATGGTTTCTGTTAGTTATTGAAAATGATTGTGGAAAAAACAAGAGAATAACTTGTGCCATTCAAAACACTAGACAAAGAGATTTTATAATAAAAAGGGAATAAAATAATAAATGTTTCATTTTTAGACGGATATGAATTTGCATTCATTCTAACCATTAATAGGAAAAAATTATTTGGCAAATGCATGGTCCATCTTCACTTATATTTGCACAAATTTCCCCATTAGAGATGATCATAGGAGATATTTTGTGGACAATGTTGCATGAAGTGTTTGACCCAATGAAGAACGGCCTTCAAATACATTGGGGGATGCCGGTCATTATTAAAAAAAATTCAAAATAAATAAATAAATAAATAAATAAGAGAATGATTGGGAACCTTCTCATTTTGATATTGCAAGCTTAATAATTTGTACTTTATGTTTTTTAATACAAAATAAACAAGCCATGCACATGCACTAGGAGCGTATGTGCTATCAAAAATTGATTATATGATTTATATGTGCTCACTTTCATAAATAAAAAAAAATTATATCATTATATTTAGTACATTTCAAATTAAAGACAATAAAATTCTTATAAGACATTTTTGACAGTGGACGCAATACCACTAACCCAAACACTCTTTGGTTTTAATTCATTGTAAATTGCTTTGTTCATTTTTAATAAATTATTATTGAAAGTTTTTTATTTTTTTATTTTGGGTCTTATCTCGTTATAATTTTACTGATCACAAAAATTCGTATTAAAGTATTTTTTGCTTAGTTAAAATATTTTGTGTTTATTTCAAAGAGTTTTGAAGTTTTGATTTGATAAATCAACAGATAAATTAATGATAGTTACCAAGCTCAAAGTTATTTATTAACATGATAATTTACAATATCAAATAGCTAGTGTAAATATACAATTATACACACACATAGATATATAGAGCCATTAACAAAATAAAAAGATTAAATAAGTAAGATAAAATCAAAGTTATTTCTTTTATCTTGACAAAAGGGAGGGGCTTCTCAAGTACATACAAAATCACAGTTAAGATCACAAGCAAAATGATATGAAATAAAAAAAAAATTAATAATTAATACAAAATAGTAATTAAATTATACATTAACTATTTTTAATAGTATATATTGATGTATATGCTAATACTAGTCGGATTTTAAATTTCTAGTTTCACAAATACATGTGATGAATCAAATATTTATATTATCCATAAGCATTGCCATCCTAACCCAAGGGCTTAGGCAAAATATGATAATTTTTTTTAAATTATTTTTATTAAATAATAAATTTTATAATAATAATAAATATTAATAAATATTAATAATTACAATACTGATTAAAAAATGCTAGAGATTTAGATTTCTTTTTTATTTTTTTCATTACCTGCAACACATAAAAATACTTATTGATAGAATAATATTATGTGGATATGATTATAGTAAATAAAAATTTAAAAATATTTAAAAAAGAAAAAAAAAAACATGAATTGTGGAGATCTAAAAAATTATGGGCCTATCATAACACCAAATTTATTGTATATTGACATTATCCTAAATTAAATTTTATAATTTAAAAATTCTTAAAATTTGTTAGATTATAATTTTATGACAGGATAATAGTAAAAATACAAAATTTAAATATAATTTTAAAAAATAATTTGTAGGATTAGAAAATTGTGGTATCCTATTAAAATGCTAAATTTATTTGATATTAATATTATTTTTTCCTGCCAAAAATATTTTCTTCTCCCTCTATTTTTCAGATGCATACCTGATATTTACATGTTTCTTCATCATAGTAAAAGATCAGGTTGTCAACATTCTTCATCTTCTTGATATATTATTATATTTACTAATCTTATTTGGAAGTATAATTTTGACATTTTTCTAATCGTGTAAGCAAGCAAGTCATATGTACTTTGGCAGAAATTCTGGTTTTAAGAATCAATGTCATTAAATAAACTATTGACCATCTTTTTCTCAATAGAAAAAAAAAAAAAGTAGCTACAACAACTTTGATTAACATAACTGCAATCTTATTTCATATCCATCTCAGAGTTCCGCATCCAACATCTTTCCCCCAATAAAAACAAAACAATATTGATCTACTGAAAATTTAAAAAATAATGATTTCCTGGTAACTCTAAAAATTCGACTCCCCGGTGTAATAGGATTTTATTGGTTAAATCTAAAGTGCCCTTTGGAACTATAGGTGAGTATTATTTGGAAAAACAGAATATTAAATCTGAATCAAACCGAATAAGGAGTTTGGTTTAGTTACCAGAATTTTTTCTGGTTGGTTTGATAACAATTTTATTGATAATTTGATATTTGGTTCGGTTCGGGCTTTTTTTTTATTTAATTTAATCAAAACTGAACCAAATTATATTATATAAATAAAAATATATATATGCAGGCCAGGCTTGTGACTCCAATTCTCTTATAGCTACAAGGAACCAACTCTTTAGTCTTGTGACTCCAATTCTCTTCTCCTGTATTATGTATTTATCCATTCATCCAACTTCTTATGTTTCTGTACTTGTATTTATAATCGTATTTTTTTTAATATATTTTAGGTGGTCTATCCATATATATATATATTAAAAAAAAAACACAATCTTTTGCTTATTTGAAATTTCAATTGTCTGTACATCCAGCAGAACAGATTAAACAAATTGCCAAATATAAAATGAGAGAAATTTGATTTTTCAATATAATATAATCTGAAATTAATTTTTTTTAATAAAAATGGATAACCACGAATTTATTGAGGAAAAAGTTCAAAAAAAAAAATAGTACAGATCTTTGGTTGCTGTTAGTGTCAATATATAAATCATATAACTATAAAAAATAAATCCATGATAATCGCATGCGTATCAAGCATCAACAGACCGCATGCATGTTGATATGTTATGTGAGGATTTATATGCAGCATCACAGACTGCCTAGGTTCTTTAGATCTTTATCCTTTGCAAAGAAAGATGGAATGATCCTTGAAGCATAAGGATGCAAATCTTTGTAGGAATTTTTTATGGTGCCTTCTGCCACCCCAGTTGCCAGAGATATATCTGCAAAGTGCAAACACAAAAGGCCTTCAATTTTTGATGGTATACACACATCACATCAGATGGTAGAATGGTAGATACCAAATATATATGGCCTGAAACCCAAACCTTTAAGATGCTTCTTCTCATCTGACAGCTGAGCTATCATGTAGATCACAGCGGCAGCAATGGAAATGGGGCTCCTCCTGCAAATCAAAGCACAAACCAATAATATTAATGGAATCTCAGTGGCCAAGGAAAAGGGTAAAAGAAAAGCAACCATCTTCAATCTCAAAACAATAGTAAATTCCTAAAACAAACCAATATGGAAGTCTTTTGAGGATTTAACTATTGATTGTGACAACTCCAAGACAAAAGATCTATTCACCACATATTTTCAAAAGCAAAGACAAAAAGGTATGATCTGCCTAACTCCAGTTGAAGATTATGCAGCTTTATAAGCTCAATTGAATTGATAGGTCAAATAAGAATGACCCCTCAAAGCTCCTAGACTAATTCATTATGTTTATTATTTAGGAGACTTAAAATGGCCGACTAAAGGCATTCAAAAAGTAAAGAACCCAAGTCTACCAAAGCTTGTGATTTGGATATATGGTGAATAAAGTGAAGCAGGAAATTAGAGAAAATTATACGAACCAAGTTTCAGAACTGTATATAGCCCACAGCTCATGAAACTAGTTAAGGCTACAATATAATTAACTGATGGTTCTTCCAAAATGTTCCCAAATAGCACCTTATATCAAGTTCTTCTGACTTCTGTACCGCTTCTAGAGCAGCCTTGATTGCTTGGTTGTTCATGCCAAGACCAGAGCAGAAACGCCTCTGCATATCCAAAGTTTATACAAGATGATTATATATAGATGATTGTTGCAATATTGAACAGATGATATATACATATATAAAACAGTAAATATACAGTCTGAAAAAAAGAGGGAAAAGATTGACAAAAACTTTGTAAACTGACCAAGAAATCTCCTGCATGAATAGTACCCATCTCCATTGACTGACCCTTCTCAATTTCAAGCTGCTTTACAATAAACTCTTTAGCACGTCCAATTTCCTTCTTTGTAGCTCCATTGGCCACAGAACAAATTTCTAAATGGAGGTAATAAGTACAGGGCAATCTCTAAAATTTAATGGTAATAAAAACAAGAAAAGGCCAGATATCAGACATGACCAAAAGCATATATACCCTTTACGGTACGAGGCTTGTCCTCTTGTCGACAAGCAATGTATATACAAGCAGCAAAAATTGCATCTTGATTTCTTCCTTTGACAGACTTTAAATCTTCTACTTTCTTGTAAATCTCATTGGCACGATCCTGCCTCCCATTATCAAGTATTAATGATAACTCATTAGGTATCTTGGACCCAACTATGAAAGATTGTACATAACTAATGGCACCTTAATTTGTGCTAAAACCATGCACATCAAATACAACCGTATAGAACAAGACTAGTCTTATCAGCAATGTTAGGTACATATCTTTTGAATTTTCTGAGACAAAAATGAAATGCTGCCGTGTGAAAGCTTTATATTTTGGATGAATTTTTGGATATTGAACAAGAAACCAATGGATTGACCCCAACAAAGAAAAAAAGTGAGTTGATCAATTTAAAACATGTCTTTGTCTTCTCAACTATTTATCAGAATAACTTTAGAAAGATCCTGAACCAATAATCAATGTTTGACCATCAACATGGAATGGATATAGGGTAACTTTCTATGTTATTTTTAATAAATTCGTGATTTATCCATTTTTATTAATATATATATGCAAATGGTATAGATATCTATGAAGCTCAACAACATCCATGACCAGATGCAGAGTAGTGTATTTATTAAAAATAAATTACGATTTTGAAGAAAGAGGATGAGAAGGATAACCATCAGCAGTAGTTTTTTTTTTTTTTTTTTCCAAATTAAATAAACCACAATTTATTAAAAACTGAAACAAAGCAGTACCTTAATGGTGGCTACAAGGCCCAACCTGCAAAAAAAAAAAAAGTAACTATAAGCATTTGAAGCAACATTGTGACATTGTGAAAGCAGATGAGATAAATTAAATAACAACTCCAACCATGATAATGAGGATCATCATCATCAACAACAACAACAATATCAATATCAAATTCACTGAAACACACAATCCCATTCAAACCCTCATCAGCGATACGGTTCTCATTAGCCATTGAACGATCAGGTTAATGTTGCATTGTTAACAATAGTCATGGAATTCTCATCGAATAGACATTAAAATCAGAAGAATAAAAGAAAGATATAGAAAAACAAGATGAAGCATTGAGATGGACCTGTCGGCCATGGCAGCGATGGAATGGAAGGCGATGATGAGGGATCGATCAGAGTTGGCGCCACGGCTTTGCCAACGGCCAAGGGAGGAGGATGGGAGGGAGTCAGAACGGTGGCCGGCACCGGAGGTGCTGGAGGAGATGAGAGTGGAGAGGCCGCCATCAGAGAGGAGGGGGTTGGAGGGGCCGCCAACGCGGACGGGGTCGTTGTCGCCGGATTCGTTGGCGAAGGTGCGCCACTCGGAGGTCTCATCGATGGAGCGGGACTCGAGGACAAGGCCGCACTCGGAGCACATCGTGTCGCCGGCGGAGTGGTCGAACACCTCTTTCGTGCTTCGCTTGCAGTCCGGGCAGTACGTGTCCGCCATGCCGCGCTCGCTCTTCTCGCTCTTCTCTTCTCTCTCTCTCTCGCTCGAGACGATATATGGTAAGTTTCGATTAGGTGGGATATATATAGATATATTTATCTATATTGCGTTTACATCCTTGTCAAATATGTTAATTAAATAGATACATGCATTTGGAAAGGAACGCCATTAAATAGATACAGAGACGATTATAAGCTAAAGGATTGTTGTTTCTAGACTAAAGCATACATACAAACTACTATTTTTTTTTTTTTTTGTGAAAAAAATACTAAAAATTTAATATAGTCTTCAAAGTCAAAAGTGTTTCTAACATTATAGTTCAATATATATATATATATTTGAAAAAATACTAAGAATTTAGTGCAGTCTTCAAAGTCAAAACTGTTTATAAAATTATAGTTCAATAGGAGGTTGTGCCTGCATGGCTTCTTCTTTTTATAAGTTGATAAAAAGATGGAGTTAATTTTTCAGTATGTCAATTAACTATCAGTCTATCACCTTTTTATAAGCTAAGCGATCACTTTAGACACCAAAATTAGAAAAAAAAAAAAAAAATACCATAAGTGTCATACTCAAAATTAACCCTTAAAGTGTAACATCTCTACTCTATTCGAGAGCAGCTTGTTCTCCCTCGGTAAATGTAGATTCAATTCAACAACGAGCACATATGCATGAATTTTCAACAACAGCAAAAGAAATCAAGATGCAAGTTCGGCTCAAAGCCAGCACTTGGTTATCTTTATTCATTCATCACCAACACCAACAAGAGTTTAAGTTTTGCACAGGCTGAGAGATTAACATATATAGATCCTTACTCTACTGAAAACTCAAACACCATAGTATGCCTGTACTTCTCACCAGGCTGAACAACAACAGACGGGAAGGTTGGCTGATTGATAGCATTGGGAAATCCTTGAGTCTCCAAGCAGACTCCCGCATGCTTATTATAGACTGCACCACCCTTGCCTACTACACCGTTGACATAGTTCCCGGTGTAGAACTGCATTCCTGGTGCATCAGTCCAGATTTTCAAGACCCTTGAGCTCAAAGGATCCCTCAAACTAGCCGCTGGTTTCAAGCCTGACACCTCTTCTCCAAGGTCCAGAACATAATTATGATCATATCCACCAGGGACTTGGTCAATCCTGCTGCCTATCTTGTTCTCAATTGTGAAATCAAAAGGGGTTCCCTTAACAGGTTGAAACTCCCCTGTTGGAACAGTGTACTGATCTACAGGAGTAAATTGAGATCCCCATATCTGAATAGAATGCTCGAGGATGTTGCCAGAGTTGTGACCAGCCAAGTTCCAGTAGGTGTGCTGAGCCAAGCTGATTGGCGTAGGTTTATTCTCAGGTACAGCTTCCATTTCGAGTTTCAATGTAGTGCTTGAAGGAATAGAGTAGGTAGCAATCACACTAACATCACCAGGATAACCTGTTTTGTTTTGTAACAAAGAGATTGATTGGTGACTTCAGATTTTCTCTCTTTTACTAGTTGGTATCAGGGTGAGTATCATTAGTCATTACCTTCCTCTCCATCTTTACTGTGGTACTTGAAGGTGATAGATGGGATTTCACCATTCTTGTATTCAGCAACGTCCCACAACACTTTGTCAAAGCCCTTGGTTCCTCCTGTAGATAATACAATACAGAATTAGAATTGTTCCTTTTGATTCACTAGTTAACAGGAAAGTGGGAAAACATCATATTTCATGTGATCAGTTCCTTTTCAATGTTCCTATCTAAGGCATATGTTTGATTAAAGTCTGTCCCTACCCCTTTTGATCTTATAAACTTAAGCAGCATGGCTAAGTAATAAGCCAAGGAAGAACCAGAGCAACTGAAGTTGCATGTGCCAATGACATCAGTATCCAACAAAGCAGAATTAAGAAAGAACATGAACCATCATTCAAAATCTTCTTGGCAAGAAATCAGTCATTGAATCCAATTAACCGAACACAAATTGAATGGAAGACTAGATAATCCACAATATTACTGAGAAGGTTGGTTCTGTAAATTCAACAGCAAGGAAATCTTGTGATAAAAGTTCAAAAACAAGTCCAGAAAAATGTATAAACACAAATAACATAATCTGGTAACAGGACTCAGCACAAAACCAATGTTTCTTACCATGAAGGCTGTTCGGGGGCTTATTGATGGGCAAGGAATACTCCACACCATTGAGAGTGAACTTCCCATCTTTAATCCGGTTTGCAACTCGGCCAACAATGCAACCAAAGTAAGGAGCAGCACCGTTCTGATCAATGAGCAACCACCATCAAATAAGTTCATTTCAATGAAAAAAATAGTAACAATAAAAATAATAAAGTACACATCCTTTTACAAATTTTGATTGACATAACAATTCCCACGCAATGGGTAAATGCAAAGAAAATTAAAAAAAAAAAAGGCGTTCACTTTTGCTTTTCAGGATATTAAAGGCATGATCTTTGGGGAGGAAAAGAAGCTTTGCATGTAAAATCTAATTTAAAAAAAAAAAACACAAACAAAGAAACATGGGAGAAGGAACTTACTATGTAGGGTTCGATAGAATCAAAACCAAGAACCACATCAGTAAAACTTCCTGAAAAACGAAAACAGAGAAGAAAGGACATGAAAGGAAAGCAAAGAAGAGTGAACAAAGGAGATTCAGATCAGGCACCATGGGCGTCGGGAACCAAAAGAGACGTGATAGTGGCGCCCCAGTTGCTGATCTTGGCTGTGATCTTCCCGTTGCTCAGATTGAAAATCTCGGCCTTCTCGCCCTGCTTTGCCATTGATAATACCCCTGTGACTCTGCACTCAATTTTCTGGTTTGCTGTGGAAACGGAAAGATTTATGCCGCTTTCTGTGATGGCTTTATCTGGGATGTTGTGATTAGGAAAGAAACCGAATATAAATATTTATTGCATTTAAGTTCAAATAAATTACATCAATCCACCCACACAAAAACAAAATGAAAATTGAAAGAAAACAAATATATATATACATGCAAAATGATTTATTTTTATTTTTATTTTTTATAAAAGAAGTGACTCTCCAATTGATAAAATGACAACCAACTAAAACTTTAATTCAATTGTATGCAAATATAAATATCGAAAGAGCATTCAAAACTTTTCTTATAAAAAAGTAAATAATGAAATTTAAAAAAAAAAATGAATAAATTACAATTGCATTAAAATAGAAAGCACAGATACAAAACATAATCAAACAAAATATCTGAAGTTCTTTTGCTTGCACAAGCAAAAGCACAAGTAATAAGCTCAATCCATCACTGCATAACATCTCATATGTTAAAAAAAATTTAGCCTTACACGATTTGAGGTGTACAATATTGCATTGCATGTAGATCAAAAGCACCACATATTTAAAAACGTGAATCTTTTTGGGCAAAAACAAGCCAGAACCAACAAATGTTACAGAGTCTAAATTAAAACCTTATGTTTAAAAGGAACAGCTGCATCTAGAAGAAGAACTGGTCAGATAATAAGATCGAAAGCACATACTCGGTAGTACAAAAACAAACCATTAATTGAGATTATAAAATAAATACAAAAATTAAAATCCAATCATATAAATATTGCAAAACAGCAGCTTTAATCCTATTTCATCACAAACAGCGTACACCCTTCTCCAAAAACAGGCAATGACCTCGAATTTATAAATCCACATTTATCTACCAACGAAACCAAAAGAAAACTATAAACCTATTTAAAAAAAAAAAAAATCATTTTTACAAATAAATCATTTTCAAACGGCATGCTCTCGTTCTGATACGGAACCCCAAAAATGCATCAAAAAACAGAAATTTTAAAAAAATTCTTATGCCAGTTAAAGTAAATAAAATCAGGGAACGTACTTAATTATCTGCTCAGTTCCAATCTCTGCAAGCTTTGCAATGTCTGCATCTATTTCTCCAAGTGATGAAAACCCAATCCCTAAATCCCCACCATACCCTTCCTCCATATCTCTCCTCTCCAAGGGATTCCAAGACCACTCCGCCATTGATCCCCATCCTCGATCTGGCACTTCCCATTCGGCTCTTCTACTACGCAATCCTCCGCCTCCTCCTCCTGCCAGATCACGGATTCGCAATTTCATGTTCGAGAGGGCGGGGGAGGGGGAGGCCTTCAGCTCAGGGAGAGCTTGGGGTGAGATTGGCGGCTCGCGCGGGTTCTTTTTCTTTTGGGGTTTACGAATTACGCGCTCTAATTCGTGATCGAGCTGCTGGCGATTGGGTTCGTGGCTGCAGGGTTCGACGATGAGCCGGTGCGGTTGGACCATGATTTGAGCTTCCATTACACGAGCCCGAGACCCAGGCCGAGCCATTTCGTTCCTGTTGAGATTGTGGGACTTGACTCTTTGGTTGACCGTGCCTGATCAGTCTGACCGGTGTTGCCAACTCTTCTGAGATCTATTATATGCTTGCTATGTTTATGTTTTTACTAGACTGTTTAATCATGATGCTAACACACAATCATATCATATAAATTAAGTAAAAGGAAGGCAAAGTAACATGCATGATGTTAAAAAACCATGCAACGTTGCAAGAGCTCTCCACTACTGCGCCTCACTGAGACCCCCATCAACAGCCTTCCTCTGATCTCGCCGGCTACTCACTCGTTGCTAGCTCTTGGGCTTGCAATGTACAATACTCTGGAGTTATTTTAAATTTTGGATTTTGAGAATAAAATAAATATCCTATTTATTTCAAGCCTAAGTTAAATATCCAAATTTCACTTTATCAACCTAAATGTGAAGTTATGTTTCATCTTGATGTAGGCCTTCTTATTTCTTTATTGGGCTTGCAATGGGCCATAAATCAATGGCCTTAATTTGTGATTGTCATGTTATGAATGAATTCATATATATATATATATATATATATATATATATATATATATATATATATAGTTAGAGGTGATAGTTTTCACATCACATCGATTATATATATTAACAAATATCCATGCACCTCAATACATAATCTAATCAAACCCATCTAAAACGCAAGAAAAAAAAAAGTGTTCATAATCTCTTGAGAAATTCTCGTGGGTGTGACTGATGAATGATGATGATAGTCAACTTTATTCTTTTCCTTGGCAATGAAGCCTCTCTGCACACTAAACCAAACAATTTATAATTAGCAAAGATGGAGACATATATATATATATATATATATATATATATATATATAATATTATTCTGTATGTATTCAAAGTCTTTAGGCATCTCCTGAGGTTTGCCCCACCTACTCCTTTACCACTTTTTCTTCTCCTCTTTAATATAACTTCTTTGATTAATCACCGTCTCCACAGAGAAAATGAAAGCTTAGAGGTCATGCCTTACGTACGTTGCAACAAATCAAGTTCATTGTTCTTGTTTTCATATATATACATATATATAATATTTATTCTTCATTTGACTTGACAGAACCAAATGTTGGAAAAAGAGAGAAAAGAATGACTATTCATGCCGTGAAGAATATATATATATATATCATGAGACACAGAGAGAGATTCACTATATGTTACTCATCAGTAAAAAAAATAAAAAATCATCAGTCAAATTAAATGGGGAAGTTGGGAACTAACCAATCAAAGATCAACATGAAGAGGATAATTCTAAAAAACTTGGTCGAACCTTCAACCAATTAGTCATATAAATATTCTTTTTTCAACTTATAGAATTCAATGTATATTAAGAACAGACCTTAACTTTTAGTGCAAGTGTAGATATATATATATATATAAATCTTTGCTTATCCAGGTTGTAGTCATCGGTTTGGTTTATGTATTATCATATATCTTCAACCAACCTCTTAAACAACTAAAAAACAGACTCAACTTCAAACATGTGACCGGTACTGAATGTTTGTCATGTCTTCATTAATTAATTTATTAACTCTTTATAGTTTGATTGAATATCACATCACTAGCTAGACCAGTGGCTATATGTACAATACACTGAGAAGAAGTTGATGATGAAGGTGGTGTTCTCTCCACTCATGCATAGAGTAGTACCAAAACATATCAATCATCAATACCGGCCAAAATGGCATGAGTTTAAATATATATATATATATAGGAATTAAGTCAAGTTATAGAGTAAGTTCCAAGTGTCTTGAAGGAAACCTATTATTGGACACATTCTCTAAATATATAGATATATATATGAAGAAGCTATATATAGCTATTCTTTTAATATTGTTATATATATATATAAGATGCACATACATATATAAACTAAAGTTCTTGTCCCTTATATATGATGAATATGCATATTTTGGAATATATATTCAGTGGATGAGGATGGACTACGTCAATATCCATTTGGGACCCCATGAAAGAGAGAGAGAGAAGACATGAACGTCCGTGCATTGGCAATAATATGTACGAGATAGAGAGAGAGAGAGAGAAGGGTGTGTGAATGAGCTTAGTCCTTTCAACTCATATAAATCCCACGCATCTAAAAACACAAAACCATTATTTTCATAGTTTTGGATGTTACTATCCACAAAAATAAATAAATGAAGTTGAAACATTTTATCTGATGCTTTGTTTTGCTACAATTATGGCGTGTCTCTTCTCTGGATGCTATGGCTCTCTGAATGACAACCAAGCTCAATGCCCATGTGCTATCACATGACTCTTCATCTACTACTACTAATAAGCCCCTTCCCCATCTCACGCTCATACACTCTCTCTCTCTCTCTCTCTTTCTCTCTATTTCTCTCTATATATATATATAAATATATATACATCTCTCTCATGGTATAATTAACTCTTATCAACTAGCAGTTTGAATGTCTTGTCAACTAGTATGAACACTAGTTAACATGACAATGATGCACCCATTGCATTGCAGTGTATTTATGCCTTCCTTCCACTATTATTCTTAGCTAGCTACTTCATGTTTATCTCTTACATATCCTCTAATCCATTGGTTTAGTTACGCTTTATATATGCTCATTAATTAGTTTTAATTCTTTTACTCTTGAGTACACTTAGATAGAAATAAATAGCCTCATATATCTTGTCTAAACTCCAATTTCTTGTTACTATAAATAAATCCATTAATTAATCCAAACATTGTACTAGCTAGTCCTCACATTCTTCTTCCCTATACTATATATGTATATTAATCATATTATATTAACTCATGATTTGCTGATATATGTATATGAGATGAATGTCCAATTTTACTACTTGTTTTTTAACAGCATATATATATATATATATAGGTCCACACACAACTGAAAAGCATCCATGAGATGAAGAATCTCAGTAATAGTTCAGGTACAAGAGACAAGCATTGAATGCATGAAGAACCCCACAAAATTAGGAAATTAATGCTCTCATGCATGGCATCCACCAAAACTGGTCTTCCAATTACTCCAATGATTCCCTCCATTTGGCAACTTTTTGCATGCATGAAGATGCCAGCCATATATACAGCCTCTATGTTTGTTACAATCGAGTTAATTTACTCAATATTACTTCAACCAAAAATATTCAACAAATAAATCTCAGTATATAATACCGTACTCATGTCATAATTAATGCTCATGCCCTAACACATCATGTAAAAACAGATTTTTTTTTCACGAGTTTAACAATATATATATATATATATAAATATTATATGAAAAGATTGAATGATATATATTTCAAGTGCCTCTTTAATGAACTGTGGTTCATCCACTTTTTCAAAAAAAAAAATAAAATAAAATAAAATATTTCAAGTGAGTATATATGAATCTTCTTCTAAACTTGGAGTCCTAAATTAGTAAATTAAATTACACAAGTTACATTATCAATTGTCGTCATTTGTCATTATACCTACTATTTTTTATAGTTTTTATTTGACTTTATTTTACTTTATATTATTTTTTGTGTTGTAGCTACTTGTCCCCACTATTACTTATTTTGTGAATAATGTAAAACTTATACTTTTCTGTTTAGTTTTAAATATAAATAATAGTAGTATATATGTATATGTTCCACGTACAAGGATGCACATGCACTAGTGTCGGCAGTTGTGATACTACCAACAACACAGCATGCACCTCTACATTCACTACAGCTATTTATCCAACAATTTAATTATTTAAATAATAACAATATTATTTATGTGTATTTATTGAGCAAAATTGCTTGCATGTTGTTGCTATTAAATGAGAGATGAAATTAATCAATTCCATGACAACATACGCAAGTACAATTCTCCCGGAGAAGCATGTGTTTATTATTTTCCTACCAAATGGGCCAATCGTTATATCTTTATCAAATATCAACTCATTAAAAAAAAAACAAAATACATTAATAATTAAAGGAAGAAACCGTTGTAGCATATATGATCCACGGTTTTCTCTTTATAACCACATATTTTGTAAAAATGCCAACTAATTAAGAGTAAGAATTAAAGATGATGATATATATAATTGGCTTATTATCACTATCTCAACAATTGTTTATCAAATATGATCAATTATTATAATTATTATTATTTTTAAATACTTTGATAAATATATTTTAATAACATATGAATGTAGAATAAATTTAAGATTTAATGAAAGAATAGTGAGTGGTAAATATTGTGCGGCGAAGATTCAAATGTGGACTCAAGAAATAGAGTTTGATGTACCATAAAAAATAGATGATTTTTTATTAATGATTATTTTTTAAAAGTCATTTTTATTTAGTTGTTTTTTTACTAAATTTTTGTGTTGGTGTACTAATCACTTCGGATGGATTACAGTGCTTTTTTTTTTTATGTTGTTTTCTTATTTGTTGGTGTTGCTTCACATTCCCGTGACTTCTTTTTTGTGGTAATATATTCATTTTTTATAAATAAAAAAATAAAAAAAGGAAAAAAAGAAAAGAAAAAGAAGTAGAGCGAGTGAGCAAGGGAGAAGAGTTGCCGCGTGGGGACACAATTAAAGGGTAGAGAGGTGGCTAATAAATTAGTGTGGATGAGAGATTAGATTAGACATGAAATATGGGTTCTTAATTAAATCCAGAGATTATGACTAAGCCACGTTCAATAATTCCGTAGCTAAATCAGAGCTGGTGTCTTAATTAATATCCTTTTAAAGGGCCCCATCTCATTCCATCCCCATCAACCAACCTCTCCTTCCTTTTTGGTTTGGTGAGGTGTCACACGTGTGACGTGAGAGAGAGAGAGAATCAATTATATATTATAACCATATGTAATCCTAATATATATATATATTTATTTAATTAGTCAAAGATTAGTATATATATCCTTATTTACTAAGTAATAAATAACTTAAACTCCTTTAAGAATTAGTTTATTTTATCAAAATTAATGATAATTATTAATTAGAGTAAAACCATTAATGAGTTGAAGTATTATATATTCAAGTATGTACGTTTTTGTGAAAGAGATTGAGAGAGAGAAAGAGAAATTTATGTTGAATAATAATTTATGTATGTGAATATAATAAAGTAAAAAAAATAAATAAAGAAAATAAAGAAAGAAAGTATAGTTTATATTTAATTTAAAATTAAATGTTTGAATGGATTAGATCCAGTGAGTTGTCTCTATAGAAACAGACTAGAGAAATTGATTGTTGACTTTCATGTTAGATTGGAGTTCTTGGTGGTTTCCTGTGAAGCTTCATTCTCTCTTTCTTTCTCTCTCTCTCTCTCTCTCTCTCATAACAAATTCTTAGCCAACCCTTCTCTTAAGTAAGATCTTAACCTGCCATGCCTTGCTTTGCCTCGTGTGGGACCTACCCTCTCCACTACTACTTAACACTTGTAACCTCTCTTAACTCACCACCCAATATATTATGTTATATATATTTACATCCATGATGATGAAGGTGATTGTAAATGTTTACATACATTGTATCTTAGAATATTGTTAAATAACTTAAAATTAATGAATAGATAAATAAATGAAGAGGAGTATTTGAACTTAATTTGAATTAAGTAGCTAGGAATGAGAAGGACACGTGCGATGCATTCAAAGAATGAACAGACGAGGCTTACTAATGTGGGGTCCAAAACAGCTGCTTTTGGACTTTGGACCCCAAATGTGACAATGAAGTAGCACAATGACCCAAATTGAGAGAAAGAGAAAGAGAAAGAGTGAGACGTGGAAACATGCCTCTCATTCAAAGAATTTCTCATTATCATCCAAGTGACCACATCATGATGCTTTTTTATTTTTATTCTTTCTCTTGAATTGGAAAACTCTAACCCCCTACAACACTATAAAGCCTTTACTTAAAAAGAACTTTTTTTCTTTTTCCTTTTTTAAATATATACATATAACTTTAATGGAGGAGGAATCAAGAATGGATTGTGACAAACGAGCAAACACTTCGTCGGCAGAGTATAAACAAGTTTAGGAGATGGGATTATATTCAAGCTTATTGACTTTTTCTTCTTTGTTTTACTAGAATAGAGTAGCCAAAAATGTCAAGCAAAAAAAAAGTTATCTATTTAGACTTCATCAACAACTTTAGAATTGTGTGATGGATTCTATGTCATGATCGAACTTTCTTATTTTTATTTTTATTTTTTTATCTTTTTAGCATTTAAAAAAATAAAATGAGTTTTTATTAAATTGAAATTCAAGCTGTTAGTTAGAGTAAGTGATGCTTGTTATTCCTATATATTGGAGGTTGGTGGAAATGTCATTGTTTTTTCTTTAATCTTTAGAATATTTCGTTTTTTTTAAAGCCATATGTTTTAGTAACAAAACTCAAATTTATCTACATTTTATTTAATTATTATAATTATTTTCCGCCTTTAGTTTTATGCATTTCAATTACTAAAAAATAATAATAATAATAACGACAACAAAAGCCTTGCTTTGACTAGGTAAAAAGAGGCCAAGCCTCAAGCAAGGCAAGAGGACACCAATGATGTTGAAGAGACAGCATTGACAATTTTATTATTATTATTATTATTGTCACTTTCACCATTATATATACCAGCTTTATTTCCCCTTGTTTTTAAATCACACACACATATATACATCCATACATATTATTATTATCTGAAAATACAAAAAAAAAAAAAAACCGTCAAAGTTTCACTTATCTATATATTGTCTTGTGAAATTTGGGTATCCTTAAGAAATCATTTTTTTTATATAGTGAATTTTTCTGTCTTTTTGTCATAAAGGTCACTGATATCATGTTGACCAAAATGTCTCTCAAATTTTTAAGTGAAAATATATAATATTAAATGAAAATTTCAGATATTAAATAGAAATGCACTATATATCAAATGAAAATTTACATGGTTACACAAAAACACGTAATGTTAAACAAAAACTACACATTTTAAACAAAAAATAACATATTGTAAGATTGAATAAACTAACAAAGTAAGCTGCTTTAAGTGAAAGTAAGCTGTCACAAGAAACTGAAAATGTATAGTAAATTCAAATGTCAAAGGGCTTGGCTGAAATATTTTGAAATTTTCAAAAAATTATAATTTATTTTCCCTACTATTATTATTATTATTATTATTATTATTATTATTATTATTATTATTATTATTATTATTATTGTTTGATATAGTCGACAAACATTTAATCCTGTAACCTTTTGTTGAGGAACGAAAACAGTTATCATCATTTTATTATGAAGGTGACAATAATCATTTTTTATAATTCCTTTTTTAATGTGATTTATATATTTTATTAAAAAATAATCAAATTGAAAAATAAATAAATTAACTTTTGTATTTCCATATTCAGTGGATATTTGTTTATTTCCTCTATATAACCTCTGTGTTTGTTTTATCTTAATATACACAATTTATTTATTTATTTCCTCTATATAAAAAATAATATAATTACTCAAAAATAATAATAATTAATGTTTCTGTATGATTCTTTGCCAGGTAGGTTGGTATTCAAGATATTTATTTCATGGTTCTTTCACTCACGCACACAAATATATGTATATATATATTATCAATTGTATGTTCAACTGAATATTCTCCAAATATGTGAACCACCTACCTCAAAAAAAGGAATCTCAACAAAGAACATCACACATAGATTGTAGACGCCTACCAAAAGATTAGGGAACAAAAAAAGAAGATTATGATAAGTATATGTAATTAAAGTCTATTAGACTAATAATCCGAAAAAGTCATTCTAGTTGTACCCTTGGAAGTTGGATCTCCGCAATAAGGAAGAGTAGGAATGAATCAGCTACAAATAAGGAAAATTAAAAAAAAAGAAAAATAATAATTAAATGAATAATTAAAAAAAATGGTTGCTACTTGCTAGCCAGGTATGTTGGGTACTGTATGGTGTGTGTTGATGTGAAATGTGGGTAAGAAAATGGTTGTTAGTACTGGATTAGAAAAAAGATAAACAAAATTATTACATAAAAGGGTGTGCATTCCTCTTAATTGCATTGCGTATCTGGTTTCACTGGGACCTCCACTGCCATTAATTATTTTCTTACTCTAAAAATTATATGAAACCAGACCTCCACTGCCATTAATTATTTTCTTACTCTAAAAATTATATATATATATATATATATAACAAAGAAGTTTAAAATAATGAGCCAGATGTATGCTTCTTTCTTATACACTCTTTTATAACATTTTATTTGTGCTTATGTTATTTTATTTATTATTATTATTATTATTTTTAACCTAAAGATGTCTTTGTCTCACCAACATGACTTGATGTTTTTATTGACCTTTTTTTTAAAATAAAGAAATAAAATTATGATTTTATTAAGAAATTATAGATAGTAGTCATCATTTATTATTGGCATGACGTAAGATAGCTTTTTTTTAACCGGTCTAAGCAAGATGAACGCGTTTTTATTATTTTTTAATAAAAAATAAAATTAAAACATCACAAAAGGATGAAACATGAGAAATATGGTATAAGTCATAAAAGATAAAAATTATATTATCACTCTATAATAAAAGCTTTAGTAGTTTTACTTCTTTGGAGTTATCAAAATCATATTTTTAAAATAAAAATTATAAATTTAGAACACTCTCATAAAGTATTATTTTTATAATAATAATAATAATAAACTTTACATAATTTGAACGCTATAGAAATATGTGCGCTATTGAATAAGAAAAACTATATGGTCCACACAAAATTCACTTTTGGCGTATATATTATTCAAGAATGCAAAACTAAGTTTTTATTGACATTATTATAAATATATAAATGCTGAAACCATTTGAAACATAAATGTGAGCATGGGACATTGGGACTAGGTATACCAAACTTCCTTAAAAACTTTAGATTAATTAGATGTTGCCATCTGCCCCATTTAACGGTATTGATTTGCAAGCAAGAACCCTTGACCTTCCTTTCTTTTGGAGGTGGTTCTCATGCATGAACCCTATCCTCCTTTACACCCAACATATATACCAATCAAACTTTTTATATACTCCATACATTACTTTTTATCTCTCATGATTAACCAAGTCTTATGTATTAAAAAATTTAATTATTTCATAATATTTTATAAAATATAGTTATTTTTTTAAAATTATCTATAATTTATATATTCACATTTCTTTCATTCCAACAAAAAAAAAATTAAATATAATGTTATGAATAATTAAAAAAAATAATAAATGCTTGTTGATATTAAAAAATAACAGATAAAAAAGAACATGAATTTATGACAAATATAAAGAAACGGAGAAAATATTTTTTTTTAATTCAACAATCATCAATAAACTTATAATTCTCTTAAACTTTATAATTTACATGTTTAATTAACTTCAAATAATATCATTTAATTACCAGATTTCCTGACCTTTTTCCTTCTCAAAACCTTTTTAAATGTTAAAATAATAATCTCAATTTGAAAGAAACTTTTTTTCTTTCTAATATATATATATATATATATATATATATATATAGGTGAGAAAAATAGTAATTCGAAATAAAAATCCTGACAAACAGGAGAAAGGGCAAAAAAGTGACCAGGGAATTGGACCCCCACGACCGACCCGAAGGCAAAAGGACCACCTCGCCCACCACGACCGAAGCGTCCTATTGGTCCAGGTGTCAAAGGGGGACTCGTTCTGCCGCCAGTGCTGTCAGGTGTTCCCTCAGGCCGGGGTCTTATCCTCATCCCGTGGCAAGCGTCCATGCCGTCCGTACAACTCTTGTTGCCAGGTTCACTGGGTCACATTGGCTCAGGCTTACCACTAATTACCACTAATTACCAGCTACCACCACCACCATCTCTTTTTTTCTCCACGAGATGATAAATTGAAAAATAACGAGAAATAGAAACCCCAAAGTGATAAATATCTCGAGATCCTTGGATTTAAAAAGCGCCCCAAAGTCCTATCCCTTCCCACAACTCTCCTCAATTCCTCAAACCCTTCTTCCTCTTCCTCTTTCTTCTCATCATCATATAGATCACTTCCACCACTGCTACTACTACAACAATATCAACAACAAGAACAAGAACAAGAAACGTTGTTATACTTGTATATATTATCCTGAATCTGTTGCCCCTTGATATCATTAGGACAGTAGCACTATCAACTGTTGTTGGATTCAATTCAATGGAAGCACAAGCACAAGCACAAGCACAAGCACAAGCACAAGAAATAGAGCCTCAGGATGCATCAAGGTTCAGAAGGGTTTGTGTCTTCTGTGGCAGTAGCCCTGGCAAGAAGAATACCTATCAACTTGCTGCCATTCAACTTGGTCATGAACTGGTTTGTATTATCCTTTCAACATATATATATATATCTTCTTCTTCTTCTTCTTCTTCTTCTTCTTCTTTTTATCAGTAATGAATGATGAAGACCATGTTCTGTAACTTGAATTCATATAGAGTTCATTCATTTGTCTTGTTATTTTCAGGTAGAGAGAAACATAGATTTAGTGTATGGAGGTGGCAGCGTTGGCCTCATGGGACTTGTCTCTCAGGCTGTCTATGACGGTGGACGCCATGTCCTTGGGTTAGTTCTTATACCTCTTAATTTCTTTCTCTCTGTGTCTCTGTAACTCTACTAATTATAATGACATTTTTTTCTTCTTTTTTTTTTTTAATTTGGGTGTTTTGCTCTGCAGAGTTATCCCCAAGACATTGATGCCAAGAGAGGTATATCATATCTATCTTCAAATTTTACTTCTACAAATAATCTCTCTTTTTTTGCTTTTTTAAGTAATAATATTATTAAAAAAAAAAGGTTAAAAGTAGGTAGACAAATGTAGTAAAGTGTGACAAATTATTATTCCTTATTTTAATTATGATTTTATTTGGAATTTCAGATAACAGGGGAAACAGTGGGAGAGGTACGAGCCGTTTCAGGAATGCACCAGAGAAAGGCGGAGATGGCGCGCCAAGCCGATGCCTTCATAGCATTGCCAGGTGAGCATACACACTACTAACCGGTACTAGTCCTAGTCCTAGTACTAGTACCAGTAATAGTAATAGACTTTAATAGTAATAGTGCTGGTACACTTGAATCACATTCACAATCACAACACAACACAACACGCTTATTAGTACACTTTGCCTTTTGGAAGCCATTATCATCATCTCATCTCTTCTATAGATTCTATACACCAAAGTCACATCCAATGACCCCATCTTTGTCTTCCTTTTATAGCTTTATATATGTATATATATATATATTTTCATATTACAACTAATTATTGTTAACTAATCACTTCAGGTGGTTATGGGACACTAGAGGAACTCCTTGAGGTTATCACCTGGGCACAACTTGGGATCCATGAGAAGCCGGTAAAATGCTAATTAAAGTTATCTTTCCTTAATAATGATTTTGATCAGACAAGATGGAATATATATTATTATGATTATTAATTGAAGCGGTCAAACTACTTTTGAGTTGAGTAGGTGGGTTTGTTGAACGTTGATGGGTACTACAACTCATTGCTGTCATTCATTGACAAGGCTGTTGATGAGGGATTCATCACGCCCGCCGCCCGCCACATCATCATCTCCGCCCAGACTGCCCATGAACTCTTGTCCAAGCTCGAGGTACATTTATACACACATACTAATAACTGTATAATTAATCTCTGTACGTTTGCTTTTTATTATTTTATTATTTTATTTTATTTTTTGGGTTATTATATATATATATATATATATATATATATATGCTGAATACTTTGAGGGCTTATCTTTTGAGGTCATGTGTGGCAGGAATACGTGCCTAGACACGACGGAGTGGCGCCCAAGTTGAGCTGGGAAATGGAGCAACTTGGCCATTCTCCAAAGTCCGACATCTCTCGTTGACTACCAACCGCCTCCTCTGTATATATATTTGACCAAAACCTAGTTTTTTTTTTAAAACTTTTTTAGCCTTTAATTGTTAATCTATGGGGGCAAAACAAATCAAATGTTATCTAATTTTCTCCCTTTGCTGATCTTTTCACCTAATTTTCCCTTTGCAAAACATGGGTTCCTTTTTGACTATTCCTCTTGTTTCCTTCTTTCTTGGATGTGGTTTGACTGATAATTTCACATGAGTTGATTAAAAAATATACATAATCAAGCCCATTTAAAACAAACATAGATCTTAATAATGAGTTTTTAAACAAAGCTTACATAATAATAATAATAAAAATAATAATATTGGACCACTAGCAATGAGCAAAATTCATGGAAAGAGAGATGATGTGAGACGTGGTTAATAATTGACGGCTAAGAAAGATTGGGAGATGTAGTAGACGTGTATTAAATCAAAACCATACAAAACCATACAAGAGTGACACGTGGAGAGAGGGAGTGGTAGATTGATAGTAGGAGAAGACAAGAGATAAGAGGAGAAGTTTAGTCTTAGGGGGGGGGGGGGACCTCTCCTCACGTGCAAAGAATTTTAAGGGCCTAATCATAAAAAAGACATAAACATTTGTGAAAGAAAAGTATTATGATTGGTATGATGTCCTTCCACACTTCATTTTCACATTCTGTGACCACAGTAAAGATCTTACACTTGCCACAATCTTAAGGGAGGAGAAGCCTTTCTTTCTTTCTCTCTCATTCTTTAGTATATAAAAATTCTTTTAGATAAATTTGATTACAAATAAGCACAGTTTTGATTTTATCATGGGACATATGCCTTCTATCAAGAAAATGAAAGCATAGCTCGAATCATAGAGACATGATTTCCATGTTGCTTTATGCGTGTTTTAAATATCTTGTTTTTCCTATTAAAAGAGATGCCAAAATTATTACGGTGTTTTCACTGAAGCTATTCAATAATACAATCGGCATCATGGTTGCAAAATATATATATATAGGAATCATATTTTGAGGAATGAAAGGTGAGGAAAATATATTCAAAGATTAGTTTTAACACCGGAAAGAAAGAAATACATGAATGTGCCAAGAGTTAGCGAAGGAATCAGGAAAGAATGAACAAGTCGACAGAAGAAGGAAAGTTTTTCCAAGTCAATCGCAGCAACAACATATAACAATTTAATTGCTGTAAAAAAAAACAAAAAAAAAACAAAAAGGATTTTCAAGAAGCACATAACATAGCCCAAACAAGACAAAGAAATAAAATAGACACGTGAACGGTAGGCCAATTGCTAACAGCACTGTGAATCAGCAGCAACTTCAGGGACATCATGTGAAAGAACAGAGCAGTCCTCTTTCTAAATTGGTTGTTGGTACTAACAATGCACTATAATAATATATATATAAAGTTAATGGCACAAACAAATAGTGTCCATATCTAGTCACTATTCTCAGCGCTGTTGATCAAGGCAAATATTTATATGAATGAAACTGGGGTGCAACCGTGCAAGTAACAGCAGGCAAAAGTAGAAACTACAACGAAGAAAAGCACAATGAATCAATGTAGTATTTTAAATGTGATGGAAGCTCAAACCTGAAGGAAGGAGAAAGGTTTTTTTTTTTTCTTTTAAAGTAAAAGGGAAGAAATAAATACTTCTCTCACGGAGTCAACTCAATGATACCATACTGGCCACTCGTGAACCTTTATGAAACTTGGGTGGTCACTGACATAAAAGGGGCATCCTCATTCCTCATCACCATACAGACTATAAAAGAAGACCTATGAGAGAGTTTCCCTTACAAGGTATGGCTAATAATTCTTTATTCTTCATCCTTGAAAAAAAGCCTCTCTAGACTGTTTGCCTCTTCTTACTTTCAATAATAATCAATTGCAGAGTTCTTCATGGAAATCCAGCATGTTGGACTTCCTTTATTCTGCCCTTATAATGCCAAGAAAAAGCCTTCTCTAAAGCATTCAGAAAGCCACATGTGACAGCTTGAGTGTATTTATCAGAGCATGCAGAAAAAAAATAAAAACTTGCAAAAGCCTGCAGCACTTGTTTGGAAGAGCATCTCTTGATCACTCACCCATGAATCCAGGCAAATTTAAATCAGAAACACAAAAGACTGAAGGATGCTCAAGCAAACAACACCAACAACGGTGATAAGAATATTGACAAACAATGTGACTGATGAATAGTCAAACTTAAAATGGACGGCTTTTGCTGGCCATAGATGTTCTAGCCCTTATCCATAAAAGCACAGAGCCGATAAACTAGAGCTGTGTGCATATGGATTCCCAAAACAAAATCATGTGGGTAGAAACTTAAATAAAATAAAATAAGATGTCAAAGTAGTTCTGACAATTCAGTTGATTCAATCAAAGACAATAGGCAGGACGTAATATCAATCACGAGCATCTATTCTCACAGTCCATATGCCTTCACCTTGATCAGGTATACCAATACCACGAAACTGGATAACCTAGGAATCTAAAATCTAAGGAGCTATGAACATAAAGTTAGTATTCACCTTGATCAGGTATACCAATCTGAGAGGAGGCACTGGAGGAAACAAAACAGGTTTTCGCATGCCAAGCCATGTGATTCATTATACACACTCAAGCATCTATTTTACCTCTGCGCCCTTAACTGGAAGGAAAATTCTGTTAACCAGACACAAAGATGGAAACCATCCAGAGGACCTCAAAAACCTAAAAAGCCAAAAACAAGAGGGATGAGATTTTGCCCACACTTTTGCCTTGCTGTCTTCCAAAAGCAACACAGCAGAAAGATACATTGATGGCAAAGTTGAAAGACTAGTTGGCCACCATTCAAATGAAAAGGCCTAGAAAGAGGAATAGGGCCTGGTGTTCGATGCTCAACATCCATTGGTTTGAGCACCATGAACAAACAGTAGACTGTTATCAGCAATCAAGAAGCTCCTGGTAAGTAGCACAGGTTTTGAGGCAAACCGCAAACAGTGAAAATAAAGAGTGAGTTTGTCGTTGACACTGAAAGTTGGTAACAGTACTATATTGTACTCGTTAAAACAGCCTGAAATGTAACAATAGAGAATTTAAAAGAGCTAAAGTTCAAACTCAAAAAGCAACTGTGTGCTGTGTGTGGGCTATTAAATGATGATAAATGATACAATTCTCATGAAAAAAGAAAGGTATTGTTAAAAATGGCTAAATCTACAAAAGATAAAAGGCGCACTACACTAGAGAAAATAACATGTGTTCCAATGGCACGAGTGCATGACCAAAAGATTTATTAGACGACGGATCATGCAGTACTCTGCCTCCCATTGTTTGCTCAACAATTTGTTTTCATGGATGTACTTATTTCTTCCTTTAACAAAGATATGAATGCCTTCAAAACTGGTCCAAGTTTCAAAGAAAATTAAATTAAATTATGAAACTATTTCCTTCAGTATTCTAGCAGTTTTGGATTTCTCACAGCAGAAAATGTGCTGGCATCACTGACCTCTTACTATTCTCAAATTGAATTTCATTAGTGTTATAATCAATGGTTCATCCTCCTAAATGCCATTGTAAGGGCCAACTGGTAAAACATGGTCCAGGCAAAGGGTTTTAGCAAGAAGTAAAAAGAGAATTGAAGAAAAGGTGAACATAGCAAAAGAACTCAAACTTGTTCAGAAAGAAGAGTCCAAAGACATTCATCAAGAGAGAAAATGAGAAGAAAACTACATATTCACAACCCTTTAAATTAGCAGCATTATCTGTTTCCTAAATCTTGGTCACCAAAAGAAAGCAATCAGTTTGTAATTAAGAAGAAGTATGAGTGGTTATCAGTTGAAATCCATAAGATACTAGGCCCTCAAAGAGGGAGGGATCTTTGAGGACAAAAAAACACCCAACTATAGTCGCTTTAGCTTTTTTTTATTTCATCTTTCTTTCCATTTCAATTAATTTTCTCTATTCTCTATTTCATATCAGGTTTTCTAACAACATAGATCACCTTGCGCAACCATCACCTTGCACCATTCTGTCTGTTTCCATAACACAAACATTCTTTGGGACATATTACATATAACCTTGCATCAGATTTGGCCTACACCAGCACTTATCAAAACATGAACAGAATCTAAGTGGAAAATAGATGAAATTGCTATTAGACACGAAGATGACTGTTATGAATGTTTATATCATACATAATCATCCATCAGGGTATTCATAATCATCCAAACTAGAAAATAGTTTAAACAGCTAATAGATACTCATATGAAGAGAAAGCAAATTGGAAAGCACAGGAATCATGTGTGGGTGTTGTTATATTGAACCAGTTTTAAAGGCGTTACATATTTCACAAAAAACTGAGATGAAAGGTGAGGTCTCTTCAACTTGACCATAACACAAAAAGATGGAACGCAAATATAGGGTTCCAAAAGAATTACCAGAAAGCAAAAGGGAACTGCAACTTTCTTGAAATGGTACAAACAATAGAAACAAATTCCATCGGATTATTGCCAGATTAAGAACACAGAAGTTACTATACAGCTTGAAGTGAAAAATACACTCTGGTAGCTAGTTGACAAGAATTAATGTCATTTCATACGCTCAATCAATCAGAGAGAGAAGCCAATAAATGTCGAGGTCATGAATGAGAAACACAGGACAAGTTTCAATACAAAAATAAAAGAAAAACCTCACAGTTTTACTGACCATGTTCCTACTTGCCAATGTGGTCCTCTCTTTAGTTTCCTGCTTTCTTCATTCAAGACTGCACAATTAACATATATGTCAAGACAAGAGATGCTTAAAGTACTACAAGGAAATGAAGGCTTTATACTAAACAAGTGAACCAATAGATATATGCACTGGTAAGTTGCATTCTTATGGATCACGCACATATAACATCAGTTTAACTGCATTTCTCCATCGCAGACATGTTGGCCCATTATCTGATTCTGATGGCACATTGATAAGAACAAAGACGAATGAAGGATTCCCAGCATCATAAGCTTACCTCGAGTAGCAATGCTGATGGGGAGTTGTGAACTAAATCCCATGGTTGTTCAAGGCCATGAATTTGCATTGCTCATTCATGGCAAGCAATTGTGCTTCTTTCTGATCAAGTAGAGCATAAAGTCTAACATTTTCCTCCATAAGCTTCTGCACTTCAGCCTCCTTTTGAGCCTTCTCATTCTCCAAGTGAGTAGTCTTGGTGATTAATCTGTATAACGCAAAACTATAATCCGTTAACTTACAACCTTTTGCGAACAGGGACTAATCTAATTCAAGTAAAAAACAGCCTACTGATATACCAGTACAATGATAATGTTCAAGAAAGATCAAATCCATTGGAAACAAATTATTAGGTTAACAGCCATGTGAATGTTAGATTAACATCCTTACTGCATCCTTCACCCAAGCAATATCATATTTATGCATGTACGTATAAGTGTGTATGTATAACCATGAGCAATACTGTTTATTTCATTGCTAAATGGTTGTCCAAGTAGTCGAACTTTGGGTGATAAGCGTTGGGTGATTAAAAACAAATGCAACAGCAAAATATAAATTATGTCATCAAACAGAATTTGGCCTATTGCATATGATAACTTAGTAGACAGAGAAAGATTTTGAATACTTACAACATATTGTGAATGCTTAAAGGGCAGTTAGAACCAAAAAACTAAAAATATATAAAGAAATGAAGCATTGCACTGAGGAAATACTTGTCAAAAAGCTTCTCCAGTGATTGAAATTGTTTCTCTGAGGAAATAAGAGTTTCCCTGACACTGATGAGACTGCTAACATAAGATCTCAATGCTTCAAAATCCTGCTTAACACGACACAGCTCCTGCTCATTTTCTGCAGCTCTCTGTCTTTGTCTGGATGTTTCTTGTACCATATCTTCAACTTTTTGCCTCATCTCATTCAAAATACCATTTGTGCCCAAAGCAAACTTTTCCATCTCTTCAACCTTGGCTGACATACTCTCAATTTGGAGGGTCTTCTTTTTTATTTCCTCCATACCTAAATTAACTTTCTCTTTCTCAAAAGCAGCTTCAGTTTCTGCCATAATGGCCCGTTTCACAAGAGACTCCATAACATCAGTCACCATTCGAGCAGACTTTAGGATTTCACCAATATATGCTCCATCATTTGCATCAAAAGATTGACTCTTCCTATCACCTCTCAGCAGTGTTTCATCATCCAAACTTTCAAATGAAGAGAGATCAAAATCTTTGGACCAATCAGATATTGGGATGCCATTTCTGTCAACATACCCCACCCCTTCTTGATGCTTTATCCCACATGAAGTATGGGCCAAATGTGGAACAGCCATAATTCTAGCTTTTGATTTCAAGTAAGTCAGTAATGTAGATGTCGTGTTAATCCTACGCCAAAGATGTGCCAACTCTTCCTTCGAGTCATTCTCAGAACATTGGATGCTAGTCTTTACCTCCATAAATCTTTCTTGTAATGTTTCAACTTGAGATTGATGGCGCTCTAACTCTTGCTTCCAGTTTATGCTTGTCTGACTAAGCTGACAATTAAGGTCTAGCAGGTCACCATTCTCAACTTCATTCTCCATGACCACCTCCTATCTAGCACTAATGATGAGAGTTCCTAACCTATAAAAACAAAGATTACAGAGTAAATGCTGAATTAGAAACAAAGGGAAACTCTTCCATTATTAAAAATATAAACTTTTGTATATATGCAGTGAGGTAAACCACAACCACATTTATAAAAGACCAAACAACTAAAATTACACACAAATCAGAAAAGTCTAGTGGCTTTCTATGCTTCTCCAAATATCCATAATTGCTTCCTTCTAAAGATTTGTGAATTGTAAAACCAAATCCTCACAAATCTTGAGCAAGCCTCAACAAGCTTAACACCAAGATCAGAACAAAAAAAGAAAAGATTTTCCTTTCTGCCCCCAATGAAAAGTTGCAGTGAAATCGGATAGATCTACTAAAAAATCAATAAGCATAAGACAAGAAATAAAGATATCAACGATTGATCAATGCCATAAGAGACAGTAAAGACCAGCATCGCCCTCGATCCAAACCAAAGAATCGCAAAAACTCCACCTCTCGATCGATCCCGTCAGGGAAGAAATGACAAAATCAAGAACGAATTGGATTGAGAAAACAAAACCCTAGGAAAAGAATCGAAATTGGAGATAGATCATGGGAAGGAGGGATTAGATTGGAGTAGAGACGATTACCTCCTAAAATCGGGAGAGATGGGGCTGGAGCCGGCCCTCGGAATGGCCTTTTTCTCTCGCCTTCTCGTTGGCTTTCTCTGTCTTCCTCCTCTTTTAGGTTGGTGATTCTTCTTTCCTTTTTCTTGGAATTTTTCCTTATTAACCCCTTACTAAGTTTAAAATTATTTATCCCTCCCTCAAAAGTATTTATAACTATAACCTCTTCATTAATTTCGGTTCTATGCACGCTTACGAGGTTGATCCATGAAATTTAAGTTGAGTGATTGAGAAGGTTAATTCTCGAGCTAGCTAATTTGTAAATTTTACATTGGTAATATTAGCTTTAAACCATGTAACATAACTACATTTCAACTTGGTTATGTACATGGATGAGCCATGCATATATAATATACATATCCGGCCCGTCGTCCAGTAATATTTGTCTTGTACCTAATAATACACTTTAACAACAGTTCAACTCCCACAACACAATATATTTTCTAAAGAAACAAATTGAGCTTAATCAAGTCTCACGTGCAGAATTTACCCCCAACTAAAAAGAAGCTGCAATTTTATAGATATATATATATAAATATATCTATATTCTTTTTAAGGCGTAAACTTAGATAAATCACATTCGACAATCCAATTAAGAAAAAGAAGATCACTCAGCAATACAGTTAAGAGAGAAAATGGAAAAATAAAAACTAAAAAATAGTACACTGGCAATATAATTGAATCTTGATCCAAAAAAAAGCACACCATAAGAACACCAAAAATGAGAGACCCTGGACACATGTAAACTTCCGCCTCCCTGGTAATGCACTCCTCTGTCACTTCTCTTTAATGAAGTAGAGACCTCGTTTGCCCTTTGGAATAACAGACAAGAAAGTTAGACTACCAACCAACATCAAGAGTTTTTCAAAGATGAATGAAGAATTTAGCAACATGAAAACTCATCACATATATTTTTTATTTCATTTCTCCTCCATCCAGATGCAGCCTGATGTGGCAAAACTTAGGTGCATGGATATCCAAAAAATCATAAATCTAACAACAGTTGCATTGGACAATTCTTATTCCATATCTGGGATAATAATGGATCCTAATATTAAACTTTTGAGATATAAATTATATTATTTTATTTAAAGAAAGGTAAAGCAATACCAACAAATTATGGAAGCACATCAAGATTTCATCCCATTTGTGACAGACTGACAGTTCTCTTGTGAGACTTACGATGGTGGTTGGAATTTAATGATAGGTCAACTATAGCCTCAGGATCTTGCTCCTCAATTGGCCTGGGTCTCTTGAGACTTCTGCAAGTTTTTTTGTAAATTAATTCCATTAGCGAGAAAAGATTCCAGAAAATGATAATGCATTTCAGTGATGGATAGTTCCTCGAACACTAAAACACAAATGATGATTTTCATCGAGGCAGAGATGTAATATGCTGCTAGAGTCAAATTGGAATATGATGAACAAAGAAATAGATTAGTCAGCAAACCTGTCAATTTTGGAAATGTCTTCTGTGCCATATCTGGATAGCCAGTGAATGCAGCCAGTATTTGAAGGTATTAAAGATCCATTAACATGGAGTATATCTACATCCAAACTATAAGGAGAAACAGAAATAAGCTCAGGGGATACCCTTTACTGTAATTCCCAAAATTAATTAAATATTTTTGCAGATGTACTTTTGGACAGACTATAATAAAATTATACAGACAAAATATGCATCACATACAGAAAGTCCACAATAAACTTAAAATATTAAACCTAACATCAAATGTCCATTCACTGACATTTTACTTAAATAACAAGGATGATAGAGATTAGCTGTTCAAAATCTCAAACAGTACCACTTACCTATCATATATCCGGTTACTATCCTTTCAATAATTTCATGAATATAGTTTAGGTCTAGGCTGTGAACAGGTAGGCAATATCAGCAATTTCATCTAGGCTAAGCAAAAAACCCAAATTTACATTGTTGTAACTTGTGTCATCAGAAAAGAGTATGATTTAAAATGACAGTTTAATGCATTCGTTGGATCTAAAAGGCACTAGTATTTGCAACTCAATCGAGTCAATACCAATACTTTTGTCTTGTAAATACTGTCAACTTGATATCATAGATGTGTGCATATCCATGAAGCAAAAATATGCATGCAATGGACCAATGGTATATTACAAGCAAGATAAGCAAGTGTATCTTTTCTTTAGCACCAAAAATGCATTTCAATTTTCGCATATCAAGCCATGTTCTAAGATATTAATAATTTGAACCAAAAAAAAATTCGATTTAAAACCTTAACAAGGGGAAGCTTGCAGTATATGAGAAGTACATGATACAAGAACATGAGATATTACCTCTTAACCAAAAAACGTATGAAGCTTCCAGTTTTGATTACATGTCGTTTATGTGCTGAACTTGCAAACACCTCAACACCATGTTTCTGTGCAAAAATCATGGACAACAGGAAAAAACTATTTATTAAACCACCCAGTTTAAAATAAGTTCTTACGACTCTAAACTATTTATTTAAGCACCCAGTTTATAGTTAATCTAATTCAGGAGAAATAAGAAGTTCTTACAATTCTAAACTTAAATTCTTCACGAATATCTTCCGACATGATCGTGGCTGAAGAAAAACCAAGTATGATTACATGAATGCATTCTTTCCCCAGCTTAACTACCTTTCCCTCTGCAAAATAGGATGATGTTTAATCAGTGAAAATAAACACACAAACCGAGTTCTATTGAGTATTGCATTTTCATTCATTTTAAGAATGTGTTCTTAAATAAAACAATAATTAACATAAAACCAATGAAGTTTTCATGAAAGTGTATTTTCAGCAAAACAAAAAATGTTGTCAAAATCTTCAATAAGAATAAGACATTATGGAAAATAATTTTTATTTATTTATTTCAACTAATATCAACACATAGATCAAGGTTTTCAAAAAGATAAATCATAAAGTGAACTTATCACACACTATATGGATATATGGATATATCTTTGGTTAGTTCCCATTCAAAAGTGATCAGGAACATGTGTGGCTACATTTGCAGCAGCTGCAAACATCCCATCTTTAGCATGGCTAACTTTTGAATGGATAAAAAAGAAAAAAGAGAATTGCATCCAAAGTTTTAAAGAACAAAAGGAAGTCCAATTGTGAGTTTTCTTCTTATGATTTTCTAAGGAGCTGCTGATTATCTGCACTAGTATATGTATACATCACATTGGATACTGTATCAATTACACAACCAGGTGGGCAGTAGCAAAACATGAAATGAACAGCTAAGGAAGAAGTGGAATTATGAGAATTACTTACGCCATCAAGTTCAAAAGATGCAGAGTCAATTGCTGAGACAATGAGCCACAACATAGATACAATAAGTACTTTTCTTGGTAAAATTATGAAGACATAACACTTTACACAAAAAAAAAGGAGGGAGAGGTTTGTTTTTTAAGGGGTTCTTGAGGAGATGGGCCCACAATTATGGAAAATTTGATAAGCCTGCAACCAGATCTATCTTTTATTTATTTTTTTTTTTGCATTCTTGATGTTTTCTGCATCCTTAGTAAATCATAACTTCACAAAATCTACAGAAAAAAATGTGCACAGAATATTCCTGCTACACTATGGTTTACAAGAAAAGTTCTATACATCAAAACAGTAGAGATTGAGAGAATTACAGCTGGTAGTTACCCAATAACTCATTCACTTTCGGTTGAAAGAGTAATAAATTGGCTTTCAGTTTCACACCAAAAAGTGGATGCAGCCCCGGAAGAATTTTCGCATCTTTACTTTCAAATTTGATTTCATAGGCCAATATCACACCGTCAAAGTTTTCATCATATCTGCAAAAGGATATTAATATCATTTTAAACAATCAAGTAAACTATGAGATCTTCATAATTAAAATTTTCAAGCAAGACCATTGTGAAATCATTACATACACATACAAACAAGGAGATTTATAAGCAATAGAAGCAATATTCAGTTGGTAAGACACCCATCTTCTAAACAAGAATTGACAATTAAAACCCACAACTGGCAGCAAAAATATATTAGTTATGAACTTGAACAAATTTATGTATTTATATTTCTAAAAGAGAAGGTATTACAATTGCCTATTACATCTATATGTACCCTGAAACTAAGAGGCACACAATATGCCATGTCCTAGCTCTGGTTATGTGAGTTTTCTAGGCATTCAATATTTAGCTGCACTAAACATTATATATATATATATATATATATATATATATATATATATATGTCAAAGTCCATAGCAAGATACTGCAAAAATGATAATGCAAAATATTAAAATATTAAAATCTTAAAAACATGATAAGGCACATAAATACATAATCAATTATCACTTCACATGCAAATATCTACATATCTAAAAGTTTAATATAGTATTTAGCACACATAATTATGATGTTACATGCATGTGAGGCATGTAAAGTGCATAATCAATTACCACTTCACATATGAATATCTACATCTCTAAATGTTTGAGAAAGGATATAGCATGCATAATGAGGATGATATATACATACATGTTCAGTCTATCAGTCAGAACACATAAAAAGCTGCTTCTAAGCACTGCCAGCAAATAAACTCTCCAACTCAAGTACTACATGTTCCTGGCTTGTCTCACTCAACATACAGAGTTTATTATGAACTTAACAGCAGGAAGCCACCTAAAACAATATGCCACTTCAAAGATCGCCAAACATATTTTGTTTCATGAATCAACAGCAACCTACTTCAACCAATACCAACTCAAATACATTTCAAACACCTCGAACACTCCATACATAGCAAGCAAATATCTCTTCATGGAACCCAGTACACACTAAGCAGGACTACTCCAATATGACACAACATTTACAATACGCCACTATATATTGATCAGAAAAAAAAAATATTACAAAAGTCTTACAAATTACATGATAAAAACTGTGCATATCATACAACAAAATATCATAGAAACAAATGATAAATTCATCAGCCGAGCTACAAGCATAATTGATGCATGATACCATGATCAAATTAGTAAACAAAAGAAACACAAGGGATCAATTAGAAACCCAAGGAAGAGGGATAGGAAAGATTACATACTTGAAGAGCAGGGAGCTAAGCTGACGGAGAAGGGCATCCTTGACCTTCTTGGCGTTGGAAGGGTGGATGTACACAGTGAGATTGGCGTCAGCCACTGTCAAGCCTTCCATACTAACAGAGTGAAGCTCTGTCCCAGTTCAGCAAAAAGGGTTTAGGTTTACCTTCTTTAGAAATTCTGAATTTAAGCCCAAACACTTCTAAAAACATATAAATAATTATGTAAAATTTGAAAAATAAAAAAATCTTCTCAATTTCCTTGAAATAGCTCGAATGATATGAAGAACATATACCAAAAGACCAAGAACACTAGGGCTAGAAATAACAGCAGATTGAATCATCTATCAGCAACAAAATCAATGTAGTATGACCAATGATAAAGACAAGAAAACACACTCACTGCGAATCAACTTGAGTCAGAGCCAGAAACTCTCAATCGATCCCGCCAGAGAGGAAACAATAAATTCAAACAGAAAGATTTGGATTGAGAAAAACAAAGCCCTATATAGACTGAACGAAATTTGCGGAGAAATTCGAGAGAACAGAGGTTGGATCGAAGATGATTATCTCCTGGCTTGAAACTCTTGCCCGCTAATTAGTCCTCCCTCTTCGTTAGGACTGTAAAAGAGCTGAACTTAACCGAGCTGACGTCTACTCAGGCTCGGCTCGAGCTTGTTTACAGGTGAGCGGCGGTGGCACCCAAGCGAACGAGAAAGAGGAGCCGGCGGCGGCGATGACTCCAGCAAGAGGAAGAAGGCTGCGGCGGCAACCCCAGGAGATAGAGGGGCGCAGCAGCGATGGCGGGAAGAGGGAGAGACCACCAGAAATATTAGGGTTTTAGGGCTTTGAGTAACATTTGCATTAAACCCTTTGTAAAACGCAATATTTATCATTAAAATCAAATATATATATATATATATATATTAAACTTGAAATATATTATATTTTTAAAATATTTTATTAATACACACATTAAAATAAATTTTTTTTTTATTAACAGACGATAATACTGAATCAGAACATTGTATAAATAATATATAAATAATATACATATTAATTATATTATTAATCAATATAACATCCTACAATTTAAACTATACAAATAAATAAATAAAAGAAGATAAATTATTAGAGCCAAAATGAAAGAAGAGGGGAAGGAAACAGTAGAATGAGTGGGGGGAGGGGAGAGATGAGTCGATAGAATGAGAAGATGGAAAACAAGATATCGAAAACATGTGGCTGGTTTTTTTTCAACTATCATTAATCAAAGAAAGAAGAAGAGAAGAGGAAACTCTCTTCTTAGCTTCTCCAGCTCCCCAAAACAAGCATGTCGCTTGCTCCTTCTCTGCTTCTCCGCTCCTCCTTCCTCTCTCCGCCCTCCAATGCCAAGCTCCTCTCCTCTCCCCGCCTCACCACAACCCATCGTCGAACCATCTCCTATCCCCGCATAAGCGCCATCGAGCTCGATCAGAACACGGTACTCTACTAATCGGTTTTAATCTCTGCTTTTGTAGTGATGACGAATCCGTGCTATGGCTTTGTTTGTTTGTAGATCGTTGCCATTTCCGTTGGCCTTGTAAGCGTTGCAGTTGGGATTGGAATCCCTGTTTTTTATGAGACCCAGATCGATAATGCGGTGAGTGTTTGATTTGGTTTTTTAGGTTGTGATTTTTTTTTAATGGTTTTATTGATTGCAATTTGCAGGCTAAGAGGGAGAACACGCAACCTTGTTTTCCATGCAGTGGCTCTGGTGCTCGTAAGGCCTCATTTGCCTTACCTTTATGAATTTTAATTACTTGTGATTATAAGCACTGCTGAAGGAGATGGGCATTGAAATCTCAGGATTTGATCTTTGTTTTTGCATCAACAAATGGCTCAATTTGCTTTTATTTCTAATTGTGATAAAAAGGTCGTTCTTTTGGACACAGTCTCCATTTTGGATGAAATTTATTCTTTTAAAAAAAATTGAATAAAACCACCCCTAGAATAGAAGAATTGATATTTCATTTCCCATCCAACTCAAGAGTCCTATGGCTTGTGCACATTTATTATTTTTTTTTTAAATTGAATAAAGGCGATAGAAAGGAGGAGGACCTTGGTGTGTCAAGACTAAAAACAACACTGTATGTTGTTTTTTACTCTCTTTTGCTTTGGCTGAAACAATTTGGTTTCATTCCCCTTTGGAGAAATTCATTTGGCTCAAATGACAAACAAAAGGACTAAGATAGGCATGCCTATGGCATATTAGTTGGTTGCCTCCCCAAATGCTCTTTCATATTTTTTGATATATGGACTTTTGAGCTTGGAGTAGGATGGAATGAATGCCCCCTCTTTAGGTTCACTGGTATATAAGAATGTTAGTAATCCATTTTACCTTCTTTAGTTCCCTTTACAGAGGAGAAGCATCAAGCATGATTCAAATAACAACTTTGGCTATAGCAATAAATGGATGGTAGGCATTTGTGCAACATGAGAATTGGATTAGGCTCAAGACCGAGTTCATTGTTATGCTCGTTTTACAGTAAGACCTAAGATTTCTGACTGGAGAAACCACACAGGACTTTTGCGACATAAGACTTAAATTCACAGCAATTCTAAGAGGTATCTCTTGTCAATATGCTATTGATAGTCATCAATTCATTTGCACAGAGTACATAATTTTGTTGACTTTTTTTTATGCTTAATTATCAATGCCATCAGTGCTCTAATATGTGTGTGTGTGTATATATATATATGTATGTATGTATTAAGCAGAATGGTTCATTTTTCAGAGCAATGCAGGTTTTGCATGGGAACTGGCATTGTGACTGTAGTTCTTGGTGGGGGTGAGACAGAAAAGTCACAATGCATCAACTGCGAAGGTGCAGGCTCATTGACATGTACTACATGCCAAGGAACTGGAATTCAACCACGTTATCTTGATCGCAGGTATAAGATGTAACCGTCACAAAATATCATCATTTTTTTCCCAGTCATTACCTTGATATAGGAAGAATGCTCTCGATTTTTTTCTTTCCCGGCCTTGTTTGGAAATTTTAGGTGTTGATAGGGTCTTATGACTTTCCATGTCATAAAACAGTATAAACTAAGTCTTTGACAACTCAGTTGACTACCTACATTCACACCAACTGGTTATGCAATAGTTTGAATATTTATCTCTATCAAACTGGGTCTTACGATGATTTGTTCTGTATGAAGTTATGCATCCAAATACCATGCTTAGCAGAAATCATTTGCTAATGCAAAGGACTTACATAAAATGGTTGGCCAAAATCAGATGATTCTGTGTTTTATGGCAGAAGGAACAACATTTGTGTTAGTGATAGTAATGCTTTACCATTTTGACAAAGAAATTATACTCCTAGGATACTTTGTTATTCCATGCTTCAAAACATCATATTCTCTCCTGTTATATAAAACAAATAATTTTGTGTTTTTCTTCACCAAACAGAGAGTTCAAGGATGATGATTGAGGTGCTGATGTTTCATAACTACCAAGGCAAGCACAAGTGTAAAACCCAGCAACATGCAAGAGATATCCCTTGACACATAAAAGTCAACTTTGAGGCCAATTTCATTCTACTTTTGATTGTAAATTTGTAACTTATGTAATAGATATTCATCTTTATTCATGTCCATTCTGATTTTCAAGATTCCTTTCCTTGTTGTTAGAACTAAACGTAGCAGGCTATAGGGCTTCAATTGGCAAAGCTCTTTGCCCTTTTGCAAAAGCCGAGAGTATGTGAGGTGTAGGTGCACATTAGCCATGTGAGGAATCCCAACCGTCCATTATGCTTAGTCGATAAAGGAATGGTTGATTTTCAAAATTGGATTAAATTGAAAGCAAAAACATAGTTTATTTGCACACTGTTATGGCTTCTTTCTTTGCTTGTAAGCTATGCGAATTTTTGAGTAAAGATGAATGTTACATGATTGCATATGACAAATGAAAACTTCCAGTGAAAACAGTGAGTTTTTGTTTGACAAATAAGACCACATATATTTGTCACATAACGGCCATAGGTATAGGTATACGATACCTGAGGAGGATATTTGGTTCAAGACACAGTAAGTATTAAAACAGCACAAACAACCTATTTGGGCATAAATAATGATAAGAGCAAAACCACATCATATTGGACCTTTTATTTCGGGCACCTTGGCAAAACTCCATGTCAACAATACAAAGATAGTCATGTTCAACCAGATCTCATCTACAGATTAGATTAGGTTGCCAATACTTCAAACTGCTTAAATATTAACAAATTCAAAGACAAGCTTTTTTCAGCAAAAGATCATCCCGCTTTGCCATTACTCTACCGAAACAAGGAATACTTGAGCAACACAAACCTACTTCGACAATCATCGCAAGTCTCTTACTGTGAACACAGTCTACGCAAAACAAACTTACAGGCTCAACAGTTGCTTCTGAGATTTACACCTGCAAGATGAGAAAAACTTAAAGCTTAGAGACACTCCTATTATATTTATTATTTCTGCCTATTACAAACAGGTCAATTTCCTCTTACTTATACGATTGACTTGTCAAATCGGTAGATAGATATACAAATCCAAGGAGTAAAAAAAAGAGATGAGATTTCTCAAAAAGTAAATAAACAAATAAAGGGGGAGAAATTAATGATCATTGTACATTATTAGAAGCTGAGAATATGAGCAAGGAAAGCATTAGGATGATAGAAAATACAACGCAATTATTGCACCATGCTGAATATGAGCAAGTTACAATTCTAATATGTAACTTATAACCTAGATGCAACTGATCTGATGTGACAAGTACCTATTGCAATGAGTTCGAGATGCATAGTTATGATTGTTGCAATTATTGCACATCCAGTCCCCATCACGCCATTGTTTTGCCCTGAAACAAGACACACACAAGAATAGGCATCAGATGGGGACAAAACAAATAGATTCAAAAGGCAAAACATAGGAGCATGAAAACTTGAGTGAGGAAATCCTTAAGACCCAGGTGAAAAATAACAAAGCCACAAGGAAGATATAGATCACCCTTTCCCTACAATCAAGGGAATTGTGGTCAGTTGGGGAGATTGAGCTTTCAACTGTGTAGAGGACATTGTGGCCAAGTTTCCACTAGAATATCTAGAAATCGTGCCTGGGGACTGATCATTAGTGGACTCTCCTAGCTGCTCAAAACCCTGATATGGTCGCTGCTGTCCATTATTCTTCAAATTCAAAGTGAAGAGAAGATCAGATTTATCAAATCTCTTCCACAGAAAATCAAAAGACAAGCCTACAAACTGGCCATACCAAAAAATGAGAATTTATATCTCCAGCATTTAACCTTTTGCTGTCCCAATCATTAACAAATTCTTCTGATGCCAACCGCTTTGTGCCCAAAGCTGGATATCAAATTTAAAATTGGTCAGGTCCCAATACTTTTAAAAAAAAAATCACTGTCAATATCAATGGAAATATGATTAGTACAAGCATGATGTTGGACCAAAAACAATTAGTTTCCAACACTCTTTCTTACTTTTCACTTTGGAAAGTACACTTCCTGATCCAAGATCTATAGTGAAGGACTCTCAGTTCTACATAGGATAGTAGGAAGGTTGTGATATGCTTCAGTACATCAAATATAGAATCTACACATTTAACATGAGGTCTTCTTCATTAACAGACAACGCGTAAGCAGCTCAAAATAAAAAATAAAATAAAAAAAGAAAAGAAAAGAAAAGAAAAGAAAAATGCAGAACAAAGTGTCAAGCAGTAGACAGTTGCAAGGCTGGACATTGAAAATGAGCCAAACAATTATGGAATAAAGCTCAAAAAACCCTTGAAATTTCCAATATCACCATAAACTTAATATGATACCAACAATTGTATAAAAAACAGTAACCCTACTAAAGCATGACAAGTTAGCTGCATCAAAATAGAACAAGAAAAAGAATATTCCTCACTTGGAAAGATATTTGAAACAGCAGAATTCACCGCTGAAGAAGGTGCACCAGATGGCAAAGGTGCATTGCATTTTTTACACTGCACTCAAGGGACAAAACAAAATCAGGCTCATCATTCAGTAAGATTAGGTCACAAAAAGCTTAAACTAATTTTAACACTTAAATCCAGCAGCATGGTCTTGCATGTCGTCCCAAAACTTTGGCTGTCAGAACTATTTGTTATAGCCAAAGGCACATTCCTGGTTAACCAGCTTAGCAAATAAAATATGCAAAAGGAATAAAATAAAAGAATATTATGTAATCGCCACGGCACTTAAATTAGAAGAAAATCATTTATAGCTTGCGAGAAACAGTGTTCAAATTTATGGGTGGCCCAAGTTCTGGTGTATGGGATTTCGCTTAAATCACCTAAATGGGTATTTGATCAAATACAATGCCTTTGTTTACAGACTACAGAAGGCAGAGTACATCATACAATTGCAAATAGGATCCATTTCAGGTCACACCAGTAGCATGTAAAAAATAAATAAAGCAGATACAGTACATGGCATGATGATGGACTGCCAATTTGCACATCTCTTCAAGAATTTTTGCTGTCTTGGAAAGTACTGATTGACTGTTAAGGCATGAATCTACCTCAAATTATGCTCTAACATGTAAGAAATGCAATAAAAAGCAATTGCTGATTAACAAGTGAAAAACTGGCAATGATCCTGGATCATACTGGGTTGATGCTAAATGTCGAAGAAACACAATGACCCAAACAGGTTAATAGGTTAAAGTCACATGCAATTATAGAACAAGGTTTTGGTGTTTACAAATAACAAAACATTCCAAATGAAAATGGAACTTGCACGGCTGGGACAGAAGCACAAGACAGGTTAATTGATAGCCTGCAAGTTGTAGCATTTATGCCATAGAATATAAAACTAATAACAACAAAATCCAGTGGAAAAGGGCATTCCAAATAATAAAGACCAGTATATTATAGACAGCCAATTCATACCATACCTGCGTGCGTGATGAGTAGTTGTGAAACCCACAATTGCATATCCAATCACCACTACGCCAATCTCTAGGAACTACAAGAGGCTGGCTGATATTGTTCGCATGCAACAATCCACTACTATGACCTCCGGGAGTGGGCCACCTTGGAATTGACTGAAGCCCGTATTTGTCAATTCCTCCATATGACAAACCAGAATTTGGCAGAAGCGATGGTTGAAGACCATAACTGCCTGTGATTCCATAATTCATACCCAATCCGGATAGTCCATGTGCCCTGGCAAAGTAATGTGCATAAGTCGGGAGAGATGCCCCACGCATTGCAATTGCTGGCATAGCTGTTTCCTCCTTTGGCTGGCCACACTTTTTACACTTCTCTCTGGACGCATAATTGTTGTTACTGCAACCTATTGATCCATTTGTGACGCACACCACCCAGCCATTCCAGACAAAAAACACATAAAGAAACACACGCACCCACAGACTAGTCATACACTCAACACTAGTAATAGAAAGTACTAGATTAATTGACGGGAAAGAACATTCAAGGAGTCTGTTTTTAGTCAAATGAATGAGAAAACACATATTTCAATAACACTAGCATACAGGTTACTCAGAATAATAGCTACAGACTCACAGAAATTTAATATGCAAAAAAGAATTTGGCTATCCATCAGCCACATCAAGTGAAATAGCATCCAGACAGTATCCTATGCAAATTATCAAATGTTTTGCAGGAGAATAGCAATTTGTCTCACTTATGAACAGATAAAATGGCACAACACTTGGCTCCTACTACAATAAAATACTTGAACTAACTTATCCATACAAGCAAACTTCTAATATCAAAATTCTTCCAGCACAACTCGTTCATCAATGTGTTAGCAGAACAAATGAACCTTTTTCATTGAGACAAATCCTTGAGGTCACAAATCTTGGGAAATAAAAACTAAGTGCACATAATCAGAAAGGAAAAGAAGCTCATTTGAAGGCCAAGATGCAACTCATCTATCAGAGACATTAACAAAGACACAATAACAATGGCTAGAGTAGGAAATCAAGGTCAGAAACTAGTAAAATCATATGTATTTCCAAACAACATCTACCGTTCTATAAACTTAGACTTCATGCTCGATTGATAAAAACTGTGGTAAACGAAAAGAATCCCCCTCATAACAAAAACACATCAAAGAACCAATCTGCTACGAAGGCCATCTAAAAATATTTTCTTTTTCTTCGTCTTCTTTTTTTTTTTTCTCTTGCGGGGGCCCTTATATCAAACTCAGTCCCACTCTTGAAATTGCCCACTAAACCGATATAATGCAACTCTCTTCTCCTCCTGCCCCAAACCCTAAGCACATCTTCTTCCGATACCTTTCCCTTCACACATCTCCATCCCGACTCAAAACCTCTCATTTTCCTCAATTCATATTACCAATTATCTATCTATTCCGCCACCAAAAGAGGCCATAGTTTCAAACAATTTATCACTATATATAATAAATAAATAAATAAATAAATAAAGAGGGAAAATCACAGCTAATGGGAGAAGAGATTGGAGGAGAGATCAGACAAGAGCATGATCTCACCGGAGCAGATCCAGTCCCCGATTCGAGGGAGCCACTTGGAGTCAGCCGGAGTCTTGGTGTCGACTAGTAAACGAGGCTGCTTGCACCGGTTACAGAAGGACCGGAAGGCATAGTTCCGGTTCCGACATCCCCCGCACTCCCAATCGCCCTCCCTCCCTTCCCCCATCTCCTTCTCCCTCTGGAGCGACGAGATCTCCGGCGGAGAACCACCAGTCACCGGCGGGATAGTGGTGAAGAGGGAGAGAAAAAAGAAGAATAAGAAGAGCGGTACCAACTCGCACAATTCCCAGAGTATATTCGCTGGAGACGATCGTGATGGAACGGACGGCCCTGATTCTTTTGATTATTTGATCATGCGTAACATGTGCTCTAAGTACTGCAGCCTTTTAAATCATAGTTCCAACCTTATATTTTTATTTATTTATTTTATATTTTTTGGCTTAAAAACAAACAATTTAAGATGGGATGGATGAGTTAAATGTGGTCATGTGTTATATGATAATTAATATATATATAATTTTATGATGCGACTTAAATCAATTGCTTTGTTGTTTCTGGTTCTAAATCATTCGCTCGTTTTTTATCTATAAATTATAAAAGAAAATTTATTGGAACCTCTCAATTCAGGAAATATGTACTATTAATTTTACTATTGATATTATAGTGTGATATATCATGGCGGTATGGACATATTTTCAATGTGTTGTGTGATTTAATTAATTAATTAATTTATTTGTTTTTAAATTTCATGATTTGACATAATATTATCACGTCAAGCCATTATTGTATGATCATATATGTTGATACTTGATACATCAACAGCAAAAAGTAAATAAAAATTCTTATCACGGTAAAAAAAAATAACATTTCAGTTATTTACTATGTTAGCCAGATGTTTATGTTATAAGGTTTTTTTTTCATTGTAATAATTTCTTTGCTGTAGCAAAGAAGAAAAAAACTTGAACTTCTTAAAAAAATTGATATTTTAACGGCTTAATCAAATAATTTACTTTTTTCCAAAAAAATAATTTGCATGAAAAATTGTATTGACAAATCTTAAATATTTAACTTTCTTTGCTTTTGTCTGTACTTTTCTATGTTTGGTTGTCTGTTCTCCTTCCTTTTAATAAAGTTGTGGTTTATCCACTTTTTATCAAAAAAAAAAAAAACCTTAAATTTTGAAAATTTGCATGAGATTTCATAAAACCAACTAATATAACAATTGATCATATCAAAATAAAATGATATCTTCTTTATATATGTGGTTCAATTACCAAAATATTTTTATTTATGGACTTTAATTTGTCATGTTCCTTGAACCCTGCACGCCATAAAACAACGACGAGCAAGGGGATATTAATATTAATGATAGTTAATTCATTTTGGTTTGTTATTTGAAAGATAATTTGTTATTAATGTCGAATCATCAAAGTAAACTTGTGCTTAAAAAATGAAAGAATCTTTTGTATTCGGTCCAGTGTAGTAGCACAACAGTCCACATGAGGGAGTGATTATATATGACCATGAATCAACAATAGCGCCTGATTTTTAGGCTCATCATGTGACTGGTGTATTTCGTTTTGGTTGTCTATTTTTATGTATTGTTGAGTTGAGTTTGGTTCACATAAAAACATCCAAAAAAAGTTAGTATTTTATTAGATTAGCTTTTAAAATTGAGTCTAAAACTGTAGGAGTGATATCTCCAATTAAAAATGTCTAAAAGTAAATAATTATAAGTTCAATCACTAAAAACATTTAGTGTATCAACATTAAAATTTAAACTTCGAGGGTACTAATTTAAGAATGAGTTGTTTTTCTCACAAACCACTATAATAATTGGATGGTTTTATTTTTTCAAAAAAGTTCTTTTTTATCATCTTTACATGGGATAATTGGTATTTCATTTTTTTTCAATTCATAGATTAAAGATAAAGACTAAAGAGAGTTCTAATCTTAACAATGGCTTATCCAATATATATATATATATTAAAAAAAACAAAAATCTTTAATTGACATTTTCTGATTCCAATTGAAGAATTCAAACTACTGTTGAAGCCCGGCTAAATGTAAAGCAGATAGAAGAAAAGATATGTGCACAAAAAATTATTTAATGCGATACATAAATTTCATACATTTATAATTAATCTGCAGCATGTGTCGGATTTACTGTAGCAAACTTGTTGTTCATGATACTGTGCAATTTAATGTCTGCGTATATGGTCTCTATATGGCATGGATGCCGGGCGTATGACTTAGTGAAAACTTTCTGGAAAATTCATACCGACCCTTATACGGCTGTATAGACCTCGTATAACCTAGTTCAACCTTTCGGGATTTTCTATACCGACCTTTATAAAGGTCGTATGAATCTTGTACGACTCCAAAACAACTCCGAATGGTTTCTATACTTGCTCAAGACCCTCCTAAGTCAAATGCAACTCTCAAGGGTGTGATTACAACCCCTCTTTGTGAACTATAAGTAGGTAAAGACCACAAAGATGACGAAAATGCATACAAACCAATACAAAACACCAATTTTAGCTTGAAAATCTTTTAAATCGAAAGAAAAAACCACGGAACTCTTTAGAGCTTCTTACAATGTTTCCACTATGTCAAATTAATGAAGTTTCACAAAGATCTCTGTAAATAATTAGATGTATACAAGCTCAAAGACACGAGAGTTCAAAAAGAGTCTACCAACACACATTCATCATCATCTTCACACAAAATGAAAACAAGGACTCCAATAAGAGATAAAAATGAGAATCAACCCAAAAGATTAGATGTTTTACTAGCAAGGATACCCTTCTCACAAATGTGATGAAGTCCGGCGCCAATCACCCGGGATCTTCTTGCCAAGTTTGCCCTAATCACTTCTCCTTCTCATTGAGCCCTGTCTTTCACTCTGTCTCTTTTCTTCTCTTCAATTTCTTTCTCATTGTTTTGCCCTAGCTCTCTTCTTTTTATCTTCTCATCCCAAGAATGAGAGTTTTACTCAAATAGAACATTCACATACAATAATCCTTTTGCCCTTGGCATTCCATTAATTGGCATAGCTTCATGTTTTTTTCATAAACATGGGTTCCAAGCCCATCTATTCCATCCAACCCACAAATGGGCTGGACTCAATAGTATCTTATACAAGTTAGTCACATAGCAAAATATCTACATACTTCCATGAAAATAACTAGCTGCTTGGATATAGGAAAACATGGAAATAGAGCACGGTGTATCCTAAAAATTATGAAACAATTCACCAAAATTGCTTGACTTATTTTTTAACAACTGTATATATATATATAGAAATAGAGCACGGTGTATCCTAAAAATTATGAAACAATTTACCAAAATTGCTTGACTTATTTTTTAACAACTGTATATATATATATATATATATATACAGTACGCGCGCGGAGAGAGAGAGAGAGACCAGACAAAGAGTTACATATATTTGCTTATATATATATGCCTGTCATTTGTCATCCAGACAACACTAAACAATAATCAAATAATAGAAAGATAATTCCAGGGATTCTTTGTCATAAATAATAAATAGGTTGTGCGTTTATCTGTTTCTCTGATTCAAGACAACAAAAGGAACAGCTTGACAGGAACCCCAAAAGCATCTTTAACTTATCAATCAGATAATATTCAATGTTGCACCTAGAAATATGCTGGCTGTATTACTACCATTTAAGTCTAAGACGATCAACATAGAAACTCTTTGCTCTGTGCTACTATTTAATTTTTTTCACAATAGGAAAAACAAAATTAAAAAAACAAAAACAAAAGCGGTTATTTGTCAGCCATATGTAACAACGTAAGTTTGATGTAGATCTGTTTGGCTTGATTTGCTCAACCTTTTATCTTTTTTATATTTAATCACACCAATAAATTAAATTAGTTGGTTTAATTAACAAAGTCTGGGCATTTAATTTAGCCCCATGCAGCTCCAAATTTGTCTATAAACCATGAGATTTGTAATTTTAATATTTTTGATAACGTTAACAAATCATCTCATATATATATACACACACCATGAATTTTTAATCATGTATGGTAGCTAATCACATTAATACTTATTTTGCACGATGGTAGTAGTGAATAACTATCATAAAATATGAAATAAAAAAATTATAAAACAAGTAAGTTGTTTTGTCTTGATTGCCAGTTTGGCAGTCGGTGTTTCTTTTCTTTTGTGCAATGAATATGGTTTATCTATTTTTATTTTTTAAAAAAACAAGACTATATCACCCATCAATTTGATGAGTTCAACTCGAGAGTTTATCGAGATATAATATAAATTTTTATTTTATTTTCCTTAATTCACGTGTATTGTATACACCAAATACCACATCTTATCTCTTGTATACACCAAAATGGATGGATTATTAAATAATTTAACTTTAATTTTAAGGTAAAATGCTGAGTAAATAAATGCTTTGTTTGGTTTTTTATTTCTAAAAAAGGTTGGTGGTTGGTGTGCGGTCTACGTCCCAGATCTGCCCTCTTAACCTCTCGACATAGTTTACATGTCACCAACATAAAAGGAACTCAGACTTCTCACTCAATCTACGTGGAAACTCATATTCCTCTCTATGGCCCGCCTCTTCCTTATGGTCCTATTTTCGAGTCCAAAGTGAGAGTTCAATTTAATAATTAGATGACTTGTTTGATTGCATCCGCGCAGCCGACAAAGGTCTCTGGTCCGAGCTGGCACATGGATCACCGGATCCGCTGAAAGGTTTATAACTGCAAAGAGCGCGGGAAGCGCTCTCAGGCCTTATTTTTAGTGGGACCCACCTAAGCGGCAGGTGTTGCATCCCAGAGAACTCACCCCTTACTGCAGCGCCCGCGACTCACACGGCGAGCCAACCGTGACGTAGATTCTGAGTCATCATTTGCGTCTATCTCCACAAACAGCAAGTCAAATCAACACGAATAAGCATCCACCACGTGTACTATTTCCTTCATGGATCGCGTCTAATTCCCGAATAGAAGCTACGTGGCGATCGATCCCGGTTGAAATAAACACAATTAGTGAACAACGGATCCGGACAAGAAGCGCGCCAAACGTTTGTCGGTGCCGCATTGATGTAAATTTGTAGCAGCTTTGAGGGCATTTTCGTCCTAAAACCCCAGGAAAGAAAAACATAAACGCCCCCTCGCCGGAGCAGCATTACCTCAAGATCTACTCCGATGAGGAAACCCTAAACACTCCATCGAACGCCTCCAAATCCCTTGAGATCCATCTCCAAAACCTTGAATCCTCTCTCTGAGAGCTCCGAGAGATCTCACTGCAACCCTAGGATTTGTGCATTTGTGATCCGTTGGCCTCCGGAGCTACCCCGGAATCTCCGTGGGAGCAATGGCGGCGGAGTCTAGGTGTAAGGGGTGCACGGGGTGGCTGATCGTGCTAGTTGTTGCTGCCCTCGTAGTTACTGCCGCAGTCATCGCCATCAAGAAGAAGACCCATCATTCCGAAGCATCTCCCGTCCCCGGACCCCCCGGTGCTGTCGTCCAGAAATACTCCAACGCCCTTTCGGTCGCCCTCCAGTTTTTTCAAATCCAGAAAGGTACATTCCTTCTCTAAATCCCCCCAAAGTTTGCGAATTTCTCAATGAGTTTTTGGGGTTTTTTTTTTCGGTTTCGTTCGATAGCTGGGAAGCTGGTGAACAATAAGATATCATGGAGAGGCGACTCGGCATTGAAGGATGGAAGTGATGCTGGGTTGGATTTGTCAAAGGGGATGTATGATGCTGGGGATCATATGAAGTTTGGATTTCCCATGGCTTTTACGGCGACGGTGCTATCTTGGGTGATCTTGGAGTACGGGGATCAGATGGCGGCGGTGAAGCAGTTGGATTCCGCACAGGATTCTCTGAAATGGATCACTGATTACTTGATCCATGCGCATCCATCTGAGAATGTGCTATATATCCAGGTATAATGAGAAGCTTCACGTTGTTGTTTTGATTTTTATTCGCTATTACAGTGATCAAATAGACTTGCGGTTAATGCTTGTCTGTTCTAAATTCATTGAGAATATGGTTCGTATCATGTTGGTTGACCTGGTCTCGTCCAGTTTCTCACTATGCAAGCCAAAGAAATTTAAGCATAAAACTAATCAAAAGCAATTTTAATAGCGTAATAGTTTTGATTCGCATTTACTTGGTGATATAGCTGTTGAGTTTCAGATGTTGTCTTTCCATGTTAAATGCTGTTTTAAGGGTTATTTGGTCAATAAGGAACGTGCATGTTTACCACTAAGGTTGCTAGGGGAGAGCTTTAGTTATTTGCCATTTTGCTTTTATCAGTGTTACCAAAAAAAATTCAAGTAAATATTTTTAAATGCAGCATTAAATGCTCTCAAAAAAAAAAAAAAAAATGCAGCATTGAATAAATAAATTTCACAACACTTTTCCTCTGATATGTTTGCATGACTTAGGTTGTTGCACTTTTTCCATTTGTAAGATTTGGCCTATTAAGCGAGCAATATATGACTAGTTAGTTTGATGAATCATATTTTATAGTTTAGGTGTTGAATCATTCTTTAGTTTTGTTAAGAAAGATTTGGGAAGCCTTCAGTTAATGTTTCTCGGTTGTTTATTGAAATGTGTTTTTCTGGGGTGGCAGGTAGGCGATCCTAAAGCAGATCACAGTTGCTGGGAACGACCAGAAACTATGAGTGAGAAGAGACCCCTCAAGCAGGTCAATCCTAAACTTCCAGGCACTGATGTAGCAGCAGAAACAGCGGCAGCTATGGCTGCGGCTTCTATGGTGTTCAAATCCATTGATTCCAAATACTCGGACTCGCTTCTCCAGCATGCACAACAACTATTTACTTTTGCGGATAATTACAGAGGTTCATACAGCATCAGCATTCCAGAACTCCAAAATTTCTATAATTCCACAGGTTATGAGGATGAGCTCTTGTGGGCAGCTGCCTGGCTCTACCATGCCACTGGGGACCAATCATATCTGAGCTATGTGACTGTTGAGAATGGGAATTCTTATGCTGACTGGGGAAGACCAACCTGGTTTAGCTGGGATGACAAACGTGCAGGAACTCAGGTATCTTTATCTTCCATGTCCTACGAGTTGAGCATTAATTGGTGTAGTGAATTTTTTAATTTTCTACGATTTCCTTTTCATTCAAGTGTTCTTTTCTTTATCATACTCACATGGTTACGATCCTGCCATGTGTTATCATTTATCAAACATTATTGAATGATGATTTTTGTCCTTTTGATCAAGATGATATCTTGCCATTATCTGCTGCAGTGAAGATCTTTGAATGACTTGCATAAATCCCACTGAAGATAGGTTGTTGATGCTTTATATTGGAAGTCCCTGAACGATGAGGAGTTAAAAAGATATTATGGAAAATCTTAATTTTTTTCATAGAGTTTATGGGCAGATGACATTCTTGCAGCTCCTATGATAAGTCTGTCAAATGATTATAGATTGTATCTACACTCATTCCTCAACTACTACCAAATTATGTGCTTTCATCAACTGTATGTGCAACTCTTTGTGAAGTTTATTTATGAAAAGATGAGGAAACAACCTAGTTTGTGTATTCAAAGTTAAACTAATTTGGTAGTTTGTGTTTTTTCAGTACCTAATTTCTCTGTGGCTAGTTAATCCCTGTTGGAAGAATTTTCATCTTTGAAAGTTTTTCGCAAACTTTTCTCAGGTTTTGTTATCGAGGGTTCACTTCTTTGGTTCAAAACTCTCTTCAAATGCGGAGAACAAGGGCCTTCAATTATACAGAAAAACAGCTGAAGCTGTTGTATGTGGTCTTCTACCTGACTCGCCAACCGCAACATCCAGCAGAACAGATGGTAAAAGAAACCTCCTTGTCTAATTTAAGTATGTTTAGGAGTTCAAATTCTTTTTGATTAATTTTATTGCTCTAGCTTATCTGCAATATGTGCTAGTTTCAGTTGATTTCTAATTTCACTAGCATATCTACACCAAATGTGCTAATTTTTTGTGGTTATCAGTAGATTTGTGGATTTGAGAATGGAGTGTCTAGTTATTTATTCTGCATACCTTATAACCACTGGCTTCAGCTTGTATATACATCGGTATCATGAGCCCATTTTCAGGCAAACATGACAAAACAATCCTGCAACTCATCCTTAGGTCAATTCTCAGATTGGATAAACATATTAGCTTTACAGCAAGGCTAAAAGGAATTATTCTTCACAAAACTTCACCAGTTGCTCAGTCAGATACTTGCTATTTATCACAACCTCTTGATTGCTTTTCTTGTAATTTTTCCTTGCATAGGTGGATTGGTCTGGATAGATGAGTGGAATGCTCTCCAGCACCCGGTTGCTGCTTCATTCCTTGCGCTGCTTTACAGTGATTACATGCTCACCTCAAGGACAGCTGAAGTGGATTGCAGTGGAAAATCATTTACACCATCTGATCTTCGCAATTTTGCTATGTCCCAGGTAACTCATTCAATTGTACAGTCTGATATCCTCTTGATTTACCAGATGAAGACTCTGAGTCAGCTTCTCATTGTTCAATTCTCAGGCTGATTACGTGCTTGGTTCCAACCCCATGGAAATGAGCTACCTCGTGGGATATGGGAGCAAGTATCCTCAGCAAGTTCACCACAGGGGTGCATCCATTCCTGCCGATGCCAATACTGGATGCAAGGGCTTCGACTATCTGACATCTACTGATCCGAACCCCAATGTTGCCATGGGAGCACTTGTTGGTGGGCCTTTCAAGAATGACTCCTACATTGATGTCAGGAACAATTCTATGCAAGCTGAGCCCAGCACCTATAACAGTGCTATTCTGGTTGGTCTACTTTCTGGCTTGGTTACCACCTCCTCTGTTGCTCAGTCTTTGACTTGAGTTCTTTGTTGTCCTCTCGTCTTGTATCTATGTTGTATGTACAAACAAAAATATAATGTGGTTTGTTTGTTGAATGTGTCATTATCATGTATCTTATTGGTTTTAGATGGTCTTTGGTTTTTTTAATTTCAGTGATACTAGAGGAGTTATTTCAAGATGATGTGCGAACTTCAGAGAATTTGGTGGTTTAGGAATTATTCTTCTATTTTGGTTAGTGTACTAGTATGACTACCATTTGTAATATATATATACACACAGCCCTCAAAAAAGCGCATCTGATTGCCCGGCAGGTCAAACGCTTGAATTTTTCCTTGTGGTGATAAAATCAAATACAGAGTTGTTTGTAGTCAACCATATGTGGACCGGATTGGTAAGGAAAAGTAAGATATTAAATCTAATATTATTAATTTTATTAATTATACGTTTTAGGACTAATTTCATATTGATAGTTTCTTTGAAATAACTCAGAACAAATGTAATTTATATAAACAACTCTTTATGTTAGCAATTATCCTACAACTTTGGGATTACGAAACGAGACATAGCAAGGTATTATAACTAGGGACATTGATGATGGTGCTCTCCATCTCTTTCCCACTCTTTTTCCCCAAGCAAAGTGCCACCAAAGAACATCATCAGCATCGTCATACTTTCATTTACATGGTCACATCCTGGGACAGTGGGACTTATATTCTGGTATACATAGCTAATGTATACACACACACACACACAAACAGGAAGATGAACAAACAGGACGGATAACTAGCTGAAGTGAGATCAGTTCTGAGTTGCTCCAACCCTCCAACATCTTACAAGTTAAATTAAGGATTGAAGTCTGCTAGATATTCTCAATTTTTTTTTATAATAAATTAAATTGTTTAAATTACTTGAAATTAAAGGCAAAAGTCAATAACTCTCAAACCAGGTCCTCCGCACCAACAAAAGCCGATACCCCCGGCCCCACATGCTTGCTTCTCTTTTCACGCTCCCCCCGCTGTTTGGAGAGTGACATTTCCCATCATTCAACTTCCCCACGTTGTGTGATTAACTTACTACCATAAAAATTAAACAAACCTCTCTCTCTCTCTCTCTCTCTCTCTTGGTTACACACTTTATTTTTTTTCCCTTTAATGCCCCCCACTTGCAATAAGATATGGGCGACCTGATCACCCATATCCTTCTTTCGATTTTTTTTTCTTTTAAAAGATGAATTATAAATTAAAAGAAAACTCATAATAAAGATGGTAGTTGATAGATTTATTATTTAGAATCAGAAAGCATAACTAATTCACCCAACAAAACATCAACACCATCATCATCGTTAGCCCTTGCTTTTAAACTAATCGACGTGCAACCATATAAAGCACCCGAGTTTCGGAATTTATGTTGGCTAACTTATTGGGTTTCCGTACTATCAGATTCAGACGGATAGCAGATTCATGATTCTTTAACCCCTTAGCCCTTCAACATTTTAAATTTATTTTTTTGAAAAAAAAATTACTTCCTGAAACTTCAGTTTAGTCTGGATTAACCCCTAGTTCTTAAATTTCAATTTTACTTATTAATAATTATTTATAATTTGATTACAACATGTGCTTTTCATTTTTTATTTCATCCTAAAGAAGAGAGGATCTAGTATATGATAATATCATGATCATATAAAATATATTTTATTTTATTTATTTATTTATTTTAAAAATTAATTTTTTTTTTTGACAAATGTGATAAATACTACTAGGTACATATGCATGGACTGAGAAACTCTCTCAGTGGCTTGGGGCTCGGGTATAAGTTTGAATTGAAGACTATTATTATCACTGTGTTTAGCAAAACTTAAACATGAGATTTTTTAAATATCCCATAATAAAGTTCACATCATTGAATTATAAAACCTTTAGAAATTAAATTTTTTTATATTTTTAATAAATTTTTGCCTTGCTTGTTGAACATTAGTGTTTTATTATTTTATATACAAAATTTCATGAATTCTCAACATTAGGTTAATGATGGTTCATGCATGACAAGCGAACAAATATTTTTTTTCTTTTAATTTGTTTTTTAAAGTGCTAAAAGATAATTAATATGTTTGTTGAAGATTGAGTGTAAGTAAAAGTCCCTTTGACTCTAATTATAACGGGCGACCCATGATAATAGTCCAGAATGGACCCACCGTTTGAACGGTGGTGATGTATTAACCGTTGATGGGCCTTATCTAAATGGAGAGCAGGTGCGGTAGCTGCCGATGTCACGTGATAGCCTTAACGGGTGCGGTCTGGAAACGGGTCGGGTTGGGAAGGGAGACCCGATAATGAGGATGAATTCAAAAGGAGGATGGATGATAACCGAGGTTTTAGTGCCTCGGAATCGGTGCGAGTTTGCTTTCGTTTCTCTGCTGTCGTCTCTAATCTCTATTCGTTGCCGATCCGATGCCGGTCGAAGCGGGGGCGCGACTGCTCGATGGCTTCCGGCTTCCCGTCACCGCTGCTTATAAATAACCATTGACCCACTACCTTGCTTGCCTTCCAAGGTTTCTCGAGACCCACTTCCTTCTTTCTCTCTTGGAGTTCTGGAGATCCTTTTCCCCTTTCCTTCTTTCTGCTTTCCTGGCTGCCGCCGAGGAGGTATAGATCTCTTTCTCTTTGTTACTTTATGATCGGTCGGACTCATGTTGCAATTCTTATCTAGTGTGGTTCTCTATGATGAATTTGCTGGTTTCGTTGACCATTTTGTGTTTTTTTTTTTGGGTTATTGATCGGAGTTTGTGGAATTTCAGTGCATTTGAGGGGTTAGTAGATCTGGGTTTGCTGGTTTAATTGTTGGAGTTCCTTTTCGGTTTAGCTCTTTTAATTAGTGACGTGGTCGTCTCGGTGGCGGCGGTAGAGATTTCTCTTTCGTTGTTTTTGTTTTGGTGATCGGGATTGTTATTGGACACGATATATGGTTACGATTTTCTTCGATATGATTTTTATAGGGTTTTTCTTCATTCTTTTCCATTCTTCTTGTGCTTTTGGAATACGATAGGGTGATTTCTTGATCAAATCCTACTTTGTTTGGGGGGCGCATTTATTGGGTAATAACTAAGAGTCTGGCTGCGGAATTCTCTTCTTTTATTCTTATATATCTCATTTGCCCTTTACTTTAGGAATCTTTTACTTATTTATTTATTTATTGTTTATTATTTTTGGATCATGTGGAATTTTCGTTTTTGTTTCGTTAACAGGATATTTATTTATTTTAAGAGACATGTTTATCTGGTCGTTCCGATATAGGGAGAGGTGTCGAGTTCTTTACTCGTCTGTTATGTCTATAGATATCTAGATTCTATGTTTTCGTTATTAAAGCTTGTGGATTATGAGTGCATTGTTTTGAGTACTCGAGAAGATCTGGCTTTTTTTTCTAGCTGATGTAATGTGGCTTTTTCTTGAATAGGCTTATGATTTTCTTTTATTTCTATTCATCCTGAGCCTGAAGAGCTACGCATGAACTTTTGTTTTTAAATAGATGCTTACGATGGAGTTTTTTGTAAGTTCTTGAGCAAATTTTTTTTTTTCCTGATTGACCATAATGTTTTCCGTTTAAGCAGGGCACACAGCCCGAAAGGACGAGGAAAGTTCTTGTTTGTTTGTTTGAGCAATTCGGTTCAAGATGATGGGATCTTTTCTAACGCGGGCTCTTGTGTAAGATCTCTTGTTTGTTTTTGCATTAAATTGTGGAATGGGTGGATGCTAATAACAAAACTCTGCATATTGATCACAGCATGGCTCTGGGGTATGCTTACCCTGCTTATGAATGCTACAAAACTGTGGAATTGAACAAGCCAGAGATTGAGCAACTTCGGTTTTGGTGTCAGTATTGGTAGGTTGGAACATGTTTCATTCATTTTTATGTTTGAAGAATTCATAGGGAAAAAATTAACACTAAATTTGTGAATTCATTTGTTAATAGGATTTTAGTTGCTGTGCTGACAGTCTTTGAGAGGGTAGGAGACGCTTTCGTTTCATGGTAGAGTAATATTATGTCACCGTTGAGTTTAAACATGGATTTTTCCCCTTCTATCTTCATTGGGTTCAGAATTTCTTGTTTTAACTTTGTGCCTTGTTTTGTTTGGTTGAAGGTTGCCAATGTACAGTGAAGCTAAGTTGGCATTCTTTGTATATCTGTGGTATCCTAAAACTAAGGTGTGACATCTTCTTATGAGCAGTATATTATACTTAGTGGATGCTGTTTATCCTGATATGGTGTTTTATTTTTGACAGGGAACCACCTATGTTTACAACACCTTCTTTCGACCATATGTTGCGAAGCATGAGACCGAAATTGACCGTAACTTGCTTGAGTTAAGAACTAGGGCCGGTGACATTGTTGTGCTCTATTGGCAAAAGGCTGCAAGCTATGGGCAGACAAGATTTTTTGATATCTTACAGTATGTTGCTGCACAATCACAGTCACCACCATCACGACCTCGTCCTGTTCAGGTACACTCTGACCAGGACAGATAGGTCTTGTATTAAGGAATAGCAGCCCTCCCTAACTGTGCCTGAAAATGTGGGCTAACAAATGTTCTGGCCCTCTTTTCTACATTCATTTATTTTGTTTGTTTCTCCTAGAAAAATATAGATTTTTCAATATTGAAATCATGAATCTTTTATAGCAATATCCTTGTATGTAGTGTTGATAGTGAAAATGTTGTGAAATTTGGTGTTAAACAGATGTTTTACTATTGTTGCTAGACATGCTCCATGAAAGCAATAAGATGTTTCTGAAGTTCTGTTTGCAGTGTATACTTGTTTTGTCATTAACCATGGTATTGCAACTCCGCAGCGCCAGCCACCACTGCAGACTCACCAGGCACAACCGCCTGCTCAACAACAGGCAGCTACAGTGAGTCGCCAGGCACTACCTGCTCAACAACAGGCAGCTACAACAAATCGGCAGGCACCTTCTACAGGAATGCCAAATCAACAGCAGGCAGTACCTCAAGCAACCCAACAGCCAATGCGAGGAGTGCCTGCTAGCCCGGCAAAGGGCAAGCAGCAGCAAGATGGTGCCAGAGTTGGCGGTCCTCTACAAACCTCTTCCTCTTTAGTGACCAGCCCCCCAAGTTCAGAGAATGCTGACAGTCTTGCGCAAACTGAAGTAGGAGCTAAGCAAGTGGAGGATGTAAATGGTACAGCTAGTGAGGGCACAAGTCCTCCTCCGCAGGAGATGCTGATTGAAGAGGCAATCCGTGTGACCCGAGGCAGGTTAAGGAAAAGAGCTGCCACAGTTGGACCTGCAGGTCGTTAGAGGTACTTGTGGCCCTTTTATTTCTTCTTTCCTTGTTTGTTTACATTTGTTTAGTGGATATTGAAGCAGAAGTTGATGTGATTTTACGATCATTGGTTTGATATCTTCTAGTACTAGTACCCAGCGTTTCAGTTTCATCTGTGTATGTAAATGACTGTTGTTGGAGAGGGATTGAATAAATGTTTAGCTGCTAAATGATGAATGAATCCAAGAAATGAGAAGCTTGTTGTCAGTTGTAGACTCATTTTGGCATTTGGTCATGTATTTCATTACCCTTGCTGTAGAAGAGTTCTGCAATCATGTGGATGACATGGCGCGCATTTAAAAATCCCTCAATTTCTTATGTTTTTCTCCCAGTTTGGCATAGACATCACGTTTGCAAGGCATCAAGGGTGTATGTATATGTATTCTGAAAAACATATATTGAGACAACAGGGGCCTTATTGCATGAGCATGAGATTGTAAGCCCTAATCATGCCATACAACTCTCATTATTATTTGCTTATTTAATGATGGATAGAATATGAGGCACAAGAGCACCAACTATACAAATTCACATTTTTAATGAGAGGAGCGAGTGAGGAAATTGAAATAGAATTCGCTCCACCCCGAGGGAACCATTTAGCCTCTGCGCATCTTTCTTTTCCTCTCCTTTCTTTGTTGAATTCTTTGCCTATGCAGCCATAGGTTGAGCAACCCAGTTGATACCTCTGCTTTTCTTGAAGGCTGTCAGGTACATAACAACAGACATACAACGGGTAAGTTGCAGTAATGTTCTCATGTTCTCCATGTATCCGTCATGCTGATACCAACATCTGATGATAGCCAGTAGTCAGCATCCATCTGTAAGGGAATAGAAGATTGTACCTTTGTAACAAGCTTCAAAAGCTCAAAAGGCAGACAAGTGACAAGGTTATAAAGGAATTCCACAAACTTACATCAACATCTGATGGCACAATCTTGACAATACCACCACAACCACAACCAGAAGAGGCATTTGGAACAGCAGTGGTAGCTTGTTCAGATATCCCCTGCCAATCTCCATCAGCAGAAGGGGAACACACTTCAACTTCTGGTTGTTGCACAGCATTTGAAGAGTCGAGCCTCTCTTCATGGTTGCTGGTTATAGATAGAATGAGATACTTGGATTCTTAGGACACACTCTTGGTAGATAGCTTCTAATAGTTTTTAGATCAGATCATTGTACCTTAGCAAGTAGCAGTCAATCGGCCCCATTGAACTCCTCAGTAGAATTTGGTACCGTCCATGCGGAAATTCAATACCCTACATCCAATGATCAAAATGTTAATCCACCATTAACCAAGCTCATGAACCTCAAGCACATGGTTCCAGTTTTGTATTACTCACCCCATCTGGATCTGGAACTTCAAGGCTGGTCCCGTGCGGAGCTTTTATCGCAATAAGAGTTGCATCCTGTTAAGATCAGTATTAGGTCAGTGCTTGGAACAATGAGGATAAGTGATTCAATTAGGAATTGAACAGATTTTCATTTGTTTGGTTACCTCAAAGGATGGGATGCTAGTGATATCCTCCTTTGTGAGATACAGCCATCTGAATAATTTAGCATGGATATTAGAGTTGGTTTTAGAAAAACACTATAAATAATTTTAAGACCAACTAAATCTCTTACTTTCTGTTGGTTTCATCCTCCTTCAGAAGTCGTAGGTTCTCTTGCATTTGACTGTGAGAGCAACTAATGTGTTAAGGGCAGCATTAGGAGAACTCAAGGAAGAGAGTACAGGAAATCCCACCTTATCAAGCCATCAAGTCGGCTGTCTTCAGCACGTAAAGTGTCGACGCCAGACTGCAATACATGAAAGATACAGGATAATAATATCAAGTGATGAAGTAGTAGAAAATAATCAGAAGTCAATTGTTCTAATTGGGAATCATGAACGGATTGAGTCTATATTGTCATAAATAAATACTGTGTAATTTTGACTGTGACCCTTTCATAGACTTATAATTTCCTGATTACACCCTTACTGGAAATTAAAAGTCATAGGTGTTATATAAGTAGAAAGCACTATTCTAATAGTAAGATGCATGAAAATAACAGCTCATTGAACGATGAGTTGTGAAAGTTATGCATACCCTCCAAGCAGATACTTGATCTTCCAGCTCTCTTGGCCTTGTCATATTAACTCCCCTTTTCATGGTACTATGTTAGTAAGTAGCTACCTACATGAAAAGAGTAAAGAAAGATAAGGTAATAGGAGTGTTTACTTCCAGTGTATTCTATTCTTCAACTTCTTTTCGATGAGGCCCACTCCTTCAAGAACATTTGTTATATCATATATCCTACGCTTTTGAACCTGTCAACAGCCAGAGCAGAAAACAAATAATTCAATAATGAAATTCCACAGTAGCTGAAAGAGGAAGATCGCAAACCAATACACTGCAATTATTGCTTCCTCAATAAAATCATACATCCAAAACAACCGCTGCTTTGTTTAAATCAAGTGTTCCATCCTCAGCTTGTTGGAGCAAATTAATAAATTTCTTGGTTAGCAACCCTACAAAAGCACATCAAACTTCAATGAACATATACTTAATTGCTAAGTATAGCTAGAAGCAACCAAAACTCAGAATATCGCATCTAGTATATGATAGAAATGTCAGCTTACCTAGAGAACTGTCATAACGACAATTGCTAGAAGAACCCAAAGCATTAGGAGGGATCACTGAAAGCAAAGATAAACCATTATATCGAGACAGCAGGAAATGACCTACTTTAAACTTGGATTCCGTTGTCAAACAGCTATACACCATACACTAACATAATTGAAAACTATCATGATAATTTATGCATGAATTAGATGGCATGAGTTCCATGAAATTCACCATCAGCCACTTCAGAAGGTTGTTGAGAGAGTTTCCTTTGCTTTGAACCCTTTGATTTCCTGTGGCGTTTACCACCTGTGCCTGACCCAGGTGAGGTTGTATGGTTGTCCATTTCATCCTTTACCTCTTTCTTAATTACCACTGCTTTACGACCCTTCACATCATGATCATCAACTTCGCTTTTTTGTTTTAGCTGCAAAGAGAAAATGATGGGGCAAATAAGATTGAATGTACAAACTGGAAACACACTAAGAGAGAGCTGCAACAAATTCAAATCCCTGGATAACATTTACCATTAAGAGCAAATTGGCAAGGTTGATCTATAAATGTGAGTTGAGAAATAGTAGAATGTCACTCAATGAATTGGGAAGGGAATGGACTGGATTTTGTTAGTAACTTATTGTATTCACTTGGAAGTCTTCGCCTAGATCCTGCAATTTCTTTTTCATTTCTTTCCAGTTATGTACAACAAAAAGACCTTCCTTCTAGCGGAAAGTTCAGGACAGAAAACACGAGGTTGCAACAAGTGAAGGGGTGCTAACATATTAAAAAAAGACAAGGCAACAAGGAGAACATAAAACAACCAATTACCTGATCGATTCAGTAACTGAAAAATCAAACCAGCATGTGAACTATCATGTAAACTGCAAATTTAACATCCCTAGGCTCTGTTTATATTTTCGCTGCTCAACTTCTAAGTGTGTTCCTTTTTCATTATGCTCCAGTCCTCTAAAATCACTAAGACAAAATAATATGAACATGACCCCGAAACAGAACAAACATTGCATTTTATGTGAAATCTATTAAAATAAATAAAAAAAGAACAAATTCAAACACAGAATTTGGATCATAAACTTGAAAACCATTCACTTGAATGGTGGTGAGTTAGTTCAGTTAGCATGAAAATTCCAGATCAATATTCCCAATTTATTCAAAACCCCTTCGATTCATCATTGAACATGAAATCAAGCAATCAAAAGAAACAAAAAGCAAAACACAGATACGAAACACAAAAAAAAGGGGGGAAAAATCAAGAAACACATAAAAGAGGGCAAAAGCATTCGGGTAAGCACAGTGTATAAAAATCTTCCAAACATAAACAACAAAAATAGCAACACAATCCCGTGATCCAGATTACACTAGACAAAGATAAAGGACGGAGAAGCTCACATCGCCGTTTAATGGGCAGGCGGTGGATCTCGGGCATGAGACTCCGGAAACGGAGATCACCTCCTTATCGAAGGCGATAGGAGATTTTCCGCGGGGATCGGGGAAGATCCGGTGATCGAAGGATTGGGAAGGAGCGAAGGGCGGGAAGTGGCGGTTTGGCGGCGCGCGGAGGATCTGAGAACCCTGGAACGCAGGAATCCTCAGCTGCGGCTGCGGAGTCGTTGAGCCCTCTACCCCAGACATCGCCGGAGAGATCGAGAAGAGATTGGGACTGTCGAAGAGGGAGGGGTAGGGTTTTGAAGGCGGAGAGAGGGAAAAGAGGAGAAAGGAATGGTTTTATTTTATGTGTTTTTTCATTTGCATCCTTGTAAAATAATTCAATTGCAACTGCTTCTGTGAAGTTCATGATCTACCTTCTTTAGTTTGTACTAATAAAATCATAATTTGGGGTTGTCAGTGCAAATATGCACTTAATAAAAGGCATTAATATATAGAGATGTGCCCTGTGCGTGCGCGCGAGTTTAATTATTTTTTCCAATTATAAGGTGCATATTAACGGAGAATATGAAAATGTAATTATAATACCTTGTTCTTCCATAGTGGTCTTGGAGAAATTATCCTGAATTTGTGACTGTTTGAAAACTTTTTCTTTTTTATGTGTGTGTGTGTTTTTTTTTTTTATCTTTTCCTATAAAGAAGTCTAATTATTATTTGTGATTACTTTATTATTTTGTCAATGTTTATATTTCTCTTTTATCTTCTTCATGTTTATTTTTCTTTTAATAAAATTTTGGTTTATTTATTTTTTATTTAAAATGTAATTATATAAAACTTTTTGCCTATTCAAATAAAGATATATATATATATATATATACTCAATTCCTAAATAAAATGTAGATGTATTTATGAATGTGATTGAGAAATAATACATGCATGTTATGTTAGACGAGATTACACAATTCCCATGTAAGGCATTTAGCTAGTTTACTTTTATTTATTTTCATATGGACAAATATTCCTTAAATTGAAGGCTGTGAAAAATCAGAAAATTTCCACAAATAGAAGGTTTTTTTTTAATACAATTTCATTCCAAACTTTTATTTGTACCAATTTCATGATGTTTATTTTTTAGTACTGTACTGGGTACTCTATCTGCATATAATGTTCAAGCAACACTTTTCATTATTAGTTCTTTCATTATAATAACCAAATTCTTGAAAATTAAAAAATATATTTAAACTATGATGAAATTTGCTAACTTCATTAACTTATTAATTTGCTAAATCTATAGTACTGTACTTTTTAAGAGTGACACATATTATTAGTGTTTCTCATTTTATAGATCAACTAAATATTAAAGCCATCTCTGTCTCCACAGTCCACACACATGATCTACATGAGATACTTGGAAAAAGCCAGTTTGCTTCAGTCCGATTAATTTCTAAAAGGCAGCATTAATTGCCATACCCGTCATATCTTCCTTCACTGCAGATCCAATAGAAAAACAAAGCCCAACCTTTTTTCTTCATAGATTATGATTAATTTAAAATGCAATACCTAGTAATCATTAAAAAAGATATTTGATAAACTGTAAGAAATATATCATTAATTAATTAAGTTCTAAACATTGAACATTTATGCAACATTCACACATTTGAAACTTCTGAAATAACACTCCTCACAACATGATCATCAGAAATCCAATAAAGCTGAGCTTTCCACTCCCCTGACAAACTTCTTGAAGCCTTGCTTACGCTGACTGTAAAACTTTTCTTCTCATTTATCTCCTGAAACTTGAGAATTTTTGGCTCCACTATCACCGAAACTGCTTTGGGCGCTTCAATATGAGCCTTGTATGTGGAGTTTGCCCTCCCTACATTAGTCACCGTTCTGGTAATAATAATCTTTGAGTCATCAGTTGAGTTCAAAGGCACCAATATGGTCGGGTAGTTAAGGTCTCCCTCAGCAACTACCTGCACATCAGCGCAGCTAACACGTCGGCCAGCTAAGGTGGTCAAGTCAGCATCAGAGTAACCCTAAGCCACATAGATAGCCTGTGTAATCACTAGCTTCAATGTCATAAATCAGTCCGGGATCAGTAGCTTTGGATGGATCCACATGCCCGTTGCCAATTGCAAAGATACTCGCATCTTGGTGTTGCTCATCTTTAATGGGCAACTTATCACTAGCTTTAAGGTAAGCTGATGTCATGATTGCTGATTTAATAGCAGCGGGAGACCAGTCAGGGTGCGTGCTCTTCACCAAAGCCGCAACTCCACTCAAATGAGGTGTCGACATGGATGTACCGGAGATGACGTTAAATGGCGGGTTGCGTGGTGGAGTAACAGCAGTACCATTCCTCGGCGGGAATGGCCATGCTGCCAAGATGTTAACACCAGGACCAGTGATGTCGGGTTTGAGGATACCAGGGCTGAGCTTGTTAGGTCCTCTGGAAGAGAAAAAACTCATTTCTGGTGCGACCGAACCAAATGTGGTACCTTTGAAAATCAAAGAGACAGTAGGATCGTCCGTTGAGTTTATGTATGATTTAATCTCTAATCCAGCGTTGTATGATACTAAGGAAGATGGAAGAAGGTGATCATAAGCCAAAGTAGTGTAGCCCCATTCCTGGGTGTTGAAGAGAATCATGCCAGCACCTCCGGCTTGCAAGACAACAGAGCCTTTAGAAATTAGATTACCACCTGATGAATCACATAGCACCACCATACCCGTCAAGGCCCCGGCGCTCAGCGAGCTACACTGCTCGCTCTGAGAGGACTCAGTGATGAAAACAAGAGGGAGAGGTTCAGAAGTGAAATTATCCGGATGGTAAAGAGTCTCGCCATCGAACTCAACCCCGTTGCCGAGCCTCACAGTTGCCATGAATCTCCTATCGTTGGTGCTTGCTGCCACAGTGAGCAACCAAGGCGCCACATTGGAGACTGTTCCCGCGCTCGGGCCATCATTGCCTCCCGCGGCGCTTACCATAATCCCCTTCTCGACGGCTCGGAAACCACCAACAGCAACCGGATCAACGGCAAATGATTGGGATGGGCCACCAAGAGACAGCGAAATTATATCAACACCATCTTTCAAAGCAGCATCTATGCCGGCAAGTATATCAGCGCTGGAGCATCCTCTTCCACTGCATACCTTATAAATAGCTAGGTGAGCAAGAGGTGCAATGCCCGCGGCCGTGCCATTGCCTATGCCAAGGAAACTGGCACCATCAACGAAGTTCCCAGCTGCTGTGCTAGCAGTGTGCGTGCCGTGACCCACCTCATCTGTGGCTGTAGCCACAGCATCGTCGCTTTGGAATGCTTGTGCTCCGATTAGCTTCTTGTTGCATAAACTAGTTCCAAGATCGCATGTTCCCTTCCATTTTGAAGGTGGAGCGGGAAGCCCATCATCATGGAATGAGACATGACTGGCGAAGACACCGGTGTCTAAAATTCCGATGATGACACCTTTTCCGAGGTTGGAATTGTTCCACGTCCCGTCGCCGATGTTGAGGCCTAGAAAGTGAGGAGTGTGAGTGGTGAGAAGCGGATAGATTGTGTCCGGGATGGCGCTCACAAAGCCGGGCTTGCTATCCATGGCTTTGACCTCCTCCTTGGTTAGCTTTGCAGCAAAACCGGTGTAGGAATGGGTGTAGGAGTATAAAAGCCGAGAACCAGTAATTATGGAGTTTGAGGTGGTGTCTGCAGGCAAGAAGGATTCATGCCATGCTTTGAGAGCGGAAGGGCTGGCAAATGCGAGGTCCACTGGTGGCAGCACGTTAACTATATAAGTGCTTCGTTGAGAAGCATCAGAAGCCTTGGAGGGACGACGACAGAACACTGAAGATGGAGTGGAGGAGAGGAGGAGAAGAAGAATAATGAAGATGGTGATGGTGCTGGGCATTAGAGGAGTGGTGTTCTTCTTCATTTTCTGAAGGAGTCTGTTGTTTTGATGCTTGAAAGCAATGCCTAAGCGCTGTGATATATATATTTGAATGGTGCATGCATTTGGAAAAGAATCAGCCGGGATTGTTGCATTAATTGGCTAAATTTCATGCATGCACAAAGATCTATTATGTTTTTTTTAATGCCACAAATTAATTCATTATTGCCATGGTTTTCAAATTAAAGAGGAGAGTTTGATTTCAAATTTTGTTTCTTATTCAAGGCATTGATTACTTTAATTAATCGCGCTGTAGATTGTGATTTTGTATCATTTTTTCTATTTGATGGGAGTAATTATGGGTTCATTTTACTTATATGGTAGAAATTCAAATTCAATAAGCATTGATTCTGTGGAGTTGGACTGTTCATGTATATAGATATTCATATATTACAGAGTGTCACGATATTTAATTTAAACAGATTTTCCCTGCATTTAATAAATCCATGTTTACTATTTTAAAAACTTTTTATTATCCATCTTTATTATAAAAAAATCTCTCACAGAGGAGTGAGCCGACTAAATCTGCTAGATTTCATTCACACTTTACTTGAGAAATAATGGTGGAAATTTGTGACAAGGCTTAAATAGTGCATGATTAACCAAGTCATTCACTACAATTAGTATAGGAACAGACTCTCATAGTCCATGCATACTAAATTTCCTAGAACAAAAATCTTTCTTTTAGATTGATATCTTAGATGGCTTACTTTCTTACAGAACTTATGTGACACCAGTGATCAACCATGGGGAAACTACCATGTTTTGACTATACAGCTAGGCAAATGGTTGTCTCAAAAGATTTGTGGCCTAAGATTTTTATGTACTCACTTAATACCTCGCAGTCCATCAAAGAGATAGTGGAGAGGACTTAACAAACTAATTGATCATATTATATATGAAAGGAGAGAACTTAAGACTGAGGTCCTCATCATCTGAGGGAACTGATGCTTAGGACTTGAGGCTAACTTTTACCGTTAAGTCTTTCACTATCAATTCTTAAATGATGGCGGTTAATGATGAGCGATTGGCGATGAGCAGCCATTCTAATGATTTGGAAAATACGAAGATTAAAATCTTCAATTGGCTGGTCTAGGATAACAAGAATTTTATATTAAAAAACCTATCTAATAGGAGATGTAACAAACTCCTTACTGAGATGGCTACATGTGTTATATGCTACTTGATAATTGATGGGTCTTCCTTGCTTGCCCTTTTGTAGAGTGAGTTTGGATATATTTTGTTAATAATTTTGGTTTGATAATATATTCACGTTCTTTGCTAGATTTTTGGACCTCTTAGAGATTTATGGTGTTTAAATGGAGTAAAAAATTTGTGTTTTTTTTATCACACCAATAACTTAGGTCACCAAAAATCTAAATTATTCTTTGGAGTGCAAGGTCTCAATTGCAATACAAGTACTCTCCCTGAGAATTACTAAAATTTTTGTATTTGTGTTTTTTTTTAATAAAGTTGGAGTTCACATTTATTAAAATTATTTTATTATTTTTGTTTGTGTTAATAAATTATGATTCATTTATTTTAATTATTATTATTATTATTATAAAAATATAGTGAAATATAGATAATTAAAGTATATAATAAAAATAAAACATATCCGTACCCCATAAAGAAAATCTAAAAACAGTAGTCTTTTTAATCTAACACATGAAAGCGAGATTCCGCGTGCGGAAGAGAAAGATAGAAGGATCAGAGAGAGCGAGCGAGATGGCGGACCCGCTGCTTCAAGGCTTTGATCCATCGGAGCTCGAGATCGCTGGCGAATTCCTCAGCAATTGGCTTCCCTTCCTCACCCGCGATCTATGCCCCTCCTGCTCCTCGGTTCTCCGCGATCGCATCCACTCCCTCCGCCCTGGTTTCCCCCTCTCTTTGTCCCTGATTTCCATGATTTTATCGATGCCTCATCGTGTCTCCTTTTCCTGCAGTCTCTGCCGCTGAAGGGGCTACTAACGCTACCTGGCCAGTGCAAGGTCCCGATCTAGTCCCTGACTCGGATCACATCGAGCCCACCGGATGGGACCCCGAACCGCCGGCGGAGTCCCCGAAGGCGAGAGTTTCATGGGCCGACATGGCCCAGGAGGACGAGCTGGGAGACGCGGAGGAGGCGGAGGTGAAGACGAAGAGTGCCGAGGAGGATGAGAAGAAGAAGAAGCCGGGGTTATCGAGGGAGCAGAGGGAGTTAATTCGATTCAGGAATGTTGGTAGGAATACGGAGTTCATCTGCCTGGAGAGGGTCAAGGGGAAGATTGTTAATATCGCCGAGGGCTTGGAGCTTCACACTGGAATTTTCAGTGCTGCGGAGCAGAAGCGGATTGTAGATTTCATCTATGAACTACAGAAAAAAGGCAGGAATTCTGAGCTCGGAGGTGAGGATTTTGTGTAGCTTAATGTTCTGTGTTTTCTTATGCGCTTTAGTTGCGATTTATTTTTACTATTATTGAGCTTTTGCGTAGAATATATGTTTATGGAAGCGAAATAAAAGCAGTTTCTTGTTCTTTCTTGTTATTGAATAATTGGATGATAATTTTTCAAACTCTTACCTAGTGATCTAGTATGCAATCCAGATGTAGATATCACAGGGTAGAAGTTTTGGAAACTCATCAGCCCAAATGATAGTGTTATTAAGATATTCTATTTGTGAGAATAATGCTATGTGCTTTCTCAGTTATAGGTTGTGTTTATATTACCACCTTGTTTTCGATCTTGCTATTTTGGAAACTGTTCATGATCAAAATTGCAATGTAACATCATTTCATCTATCAAGATGACAATTGGACCCATAACTTCCTGAATGTTGCTCTTCAGAGAAATATAATTATATCTATCCCGCATGTTGTTGTGTGTGCCTTTAATTTATTATTTCTAGCCTTGACACCTCTTTATCAAGAGTTATCATCTTTTCACTGAGAGTTGCATCCTTTTATCGAGTATTCCTTGTGCTAAGTTGTGCCATCTGATCCAACACCTCTTCATTATTCTTACTTTGGCAATATCCTTGTATGTCCCATTTCAATTTCATAAAGAGATAACTCGATCATAGTCTATTTGAAGATTTGCCAACATATGCATTTTCAATGATCACATGCTTTAAAATCCAACTTTATTATACATTTATATTAGGATGTGTTTGGTCAGAGGGATTTAGAGCTCTAAGTTCTCAAATTTGGTGTCAATCCCAAATCTAATGTTTTTGTTGTGTGAATGAAGCTATATGATATTTTCAAATTCTTAAATTGACTTAATCTAAGATTTTGACGTATGGCCAAGGCAGGTAGAAGTCACGTAATTGGAAATCCTTGGATTTTTCAATTCTTTCAGTCAAGCACCCCATCGATCAATGTCTCATGTGATCGGAAACATATTTTATTTTGTTTTGTTGTTTGTTTGACATGGACACAATTGATATTGTTTGACATTGAACACTATTGTTCGATACGACAAAGTTTCAAAATCCAGGTATAGCATCATGGGGAAGATATTTGGATGCTCTGTCTTTACTAACTAATAAGTGTTTTATTGCCTTTCCAACTACACATTCCAAATTCAAGTTCTACATTTTGATCAATGTCTCATGTGATCAGAAACATATTTTGTTTTGTTGTTTGTTTGACATGGGCACAATTGATATTGTTCGACATTGAACACTATTGTTCGATATGACAAAATTTCACAATTTAGATATAGCATCATAGGCGAAGATATTTGGATGCCTTTTCTTTACTAACCAGTAGGTGTTTAAGTACCTTTCCAACTATACACATTCCAAATTCAAGTTCTACATTTCGGTCAATGTCTCATGTGATCAGAAACATATTTTGATTTGTTTTGTTGTTTGTTTGACATGGACACAATTGATGTTGTTCGACATTGGACACTATTGTTCGATACGTCAAATTTTTAAAATCCAGATAGAGCATCATGGGGGAAGATATTTGGATGCTCCGTCTTTACTAACTAGTAGGTGTTTAAGTACCTTTCCAACTACACATTCCAAATTCAAGTTCTACATTTTAAAATTTATTTGCAGACACAAGAATGTGTGCTTATTTATTTCCTGTATAGAAGCACGTGTACTTGGGAACATGGGTGTTGGAGTCAAAATGGAAACAAGGCTCTCAAATATCAGGGGAATTGTAGGTTTTTTTGCTTTTACATAAAAAAGAAAATAACATGTAACCGTCAAGGTTGATTCCTTGTTTAAGCATTTCTGACAACTCTCACTACTTGTTGCCGTATATATATATAAAATCCTTGAAAATATGACCTGTTTGATGTCAAACCCTTTAGTTGCGTAGAAGCAAGTTTCTCAAGGATCTCATCTCCCTTCTGTGTAATTGTATGTGACATTGTCGTTCTGTTGAACATGGAGTTCTTTTATTTGAAAGAAGATTGTTTTGCATGTTAAAAAGAGTACAGTTAGGATCTGATACACCTTTTCTATTTGCAGAGCGTACATATACTGAGCCACAGAAATGGATGCGAGGGAAAGGACGGGTGACCATACAATTTGGGTGCTGTTACAACTACGCTGTGGTATCAACAGAACTTTCCTACTTTGACTGTGCTCATTATCAACTGAAATAGCAACTGATAATTCTTTCCTCTTTCCTGTTAACAGGATAGGGAAGGGAATCCACCCGGCATCCTTAAGCACGTGGTTCCTGATCCTATTCCTCCACTTTTTAAGGTGATCATAAAGAGACTGGTTAGTTGGCATGTGCTACCCACATCCTGTGTTCCGGACAGTTGCATCGTCAATATATATGAACCTGGAGACTGTATCCCACCTCATATTGATAGTCATGATTTTGTTCGTCCCTTTTGTACTGTATCATTTCTTAGTGAATGCAATATACTCTTCGGATCGGGCCTAAAGGTTGAAGGACCTGGAGAATTTAGTGGTTCATTTGCTATTCCTTTACCTGTTGGGTGAGTATGTCTTTATAATTTGGTATTTTTTTATGATATTTTATAATCTGCATTCAATACACCAAATGACATCTAGTTAGCATAATCTGTTGGCATATTTTTGCCACTATATTTTAAGGACTTTGCTGTGCTGATTTCTTTTGGAGAGTTGTCTTCTGAGCATTGTATTAGAGGTTTCTAAAGAGCCCTAATGTCTACAAGAAATTTTTTGCTCCCCTCTCTTTTTTGTGATCATACTGTGGAATTTAGTTTGTTAATTATAAGAGACTGCCTTATGAGATCTTCATGCATGTTATATAGAGAAAATATTTTATTTCTTTGCTTGTCTACTATTTTGATTTTATTTATCATTTATCCTCCCCGGCCTTTATAGCCGGTAAAGGTTTGCTTTCGTCTTTGAATTTATCTTCGAAAATTCATTTTCTACATTTATAAACATACTTTTTGAGTACTTGCAAGCTCTAAAATGTGTACAGTGTTTGGTGTGTTTATCCTACATTGCCAGCTAAAGTTTTCATGTATGTTTTATTTGGACAGGTCAGTGCTTGTGTTGAATGGTAATGGGGCAGATATTGCAAAACATTGTGTACCTGCAGTTCCCACAAAAAGGTAATTTAATCGCACATTGCAAAAATTGAACTATATATCATTGTGATGGTTTATGCTGAGGATCTTGTTTGTAAATCACAGGATATCCATTACATTCAGAAAAATGGATGGGAGCAAGTGGCCCATGGCGTTTACTCCCGAACCTGACTTGCAGAACATCCAGCCACTGGTTGATGATATGTTCAAAAAAGGACCACCTAAACAAGATGAGAACTCGAGGTTTTTTTCCGGGACAAAAACAAAAAGGAATTGGAAGAAATCAGTCAATACATTAGTTGGTGTAGAGCCTGGAGCTGACCACCCTGAGAGTGGAACCCTTCTTCATGATCAAGACAGACATTCAAAAAGATCACCATCACCAAATCAAATAACTGTTGGGAAGTCTTCCATTGATAGTCATGGCTTCCAAAGAGGAAGTGAATCTTCTGGAAAATCGTTTGAGCAAAAGCGGAGGCCAAATTTTCGAGGCATCCAACATCTTCTGGATCAAGCAGGGGATCAGATGAAGAGATCACCGCGCACAAGTACTCAAGTTTGGACAGAGGAAGAGAATAACAGTTTGTATGGCAGTGCTCGTTCTCATGTGGGGCGAGTGAGGATGGAGCAGAAGAATAATGTGACAAGTCACAGCAGGCATGGCGAAGATGGACCTGCAACTGCGATGGCTGAAGCGTCTGAGCCATTTCATCCTTCCCGTCTCCTTATAGAAGCCTTAGACAATGGAAGAAGAAAGGTGAGGGTTAGCTTGTCAGATGAAGAAATATAGGGCAGCAGCTCGTGCAGCAGAGGGTCATAGTTGAGCATTGAATTCTTTTTATAAACTAGGCCAGTGCAAACTGATTCGAGGACCTTTCTTCTTTCTATCTGTGTTACATTTCATGAGGAATATGGTTGTTGCTGCTGCTACAAAACACAAGAAGCTCAACAGCGCAGCTGAAAGCAGTTTGCTACTGTTTCCGTTGAAGTTCAGCTTCTTTTATATACCTATTGCAAATGATCAGAATGAGATAGTAATTTAGTTAGGTTTGAGTTGGATTCAGAAAATTGGGTGTTTCCTTTAGATTAATATATCTTGTAATATTTGTTTGTTTATCTTCGTCCTTGAAAACCCCTATAGAAATTTTCAGGTATAAGGAAAGAAAAAAGGCTGTTGTTGTGTCTATTCTTTAAGCTGATGATGGATGTTATAGTGTATTCTTCTAAAATCATATGTCTATATATATGTATATGTGTGTGTGTGTGTGTGTGTATAGGTCTTTATGTGTGTATGTTTGTATATATTTATATTAGAGATTGGGTGTGTGATGAACCCAACACATCATCAGCTCATTTCATCAGAGAACTGGAGCAGTGGAGATCTGCTTCAGAAACACGCGACACTTAGCTTGGTGTTCCGTGCCTTCCTATAGAAATAGATTTCTATGTAGGTAACAAGTGGACATACGTGCTTCTCAGTGGTCAAATATTTCCAGAGAGAAATGCCCAAAAGCCACGTCTCCCCTGTCAGTCTTTTCCATCAGTGCTTGGTGGCAGTTACTCCTCTCTCCCTCTGCTTTCCTTTTCACACATGCCCCACTGTTGCCTTATTGCCAAGTAGCTTGTGCTGCTCATCGTCATCCGCTCTTCAATCTTTTCTTGTTTGTTAGAAAGCCAAGGAAGGTGAATGGCAAGCTGGTTTGGATGGAAGAAGAGCAAGAAGGGAGGAGGGATGGGGGTGGAGAAGAAGGTGGTGCTTGATGGGTCGGAGATAAGGGAGTTGGTTGAGAATAAGGAGGCTTTTGGTAGCTTCATTGACCACAAGTTCGAGGAGCTAGACCTTGATCGTGATGGCAAGCTATCCGTCTCCGAGCTCCATCCCGCCGTCGCGGACATCGGCGCTGCCCTTGGCCTCCCGGCTCAGGGTTCCTCACCGGACTCCGATCACATCTACTCTGAGGTAATACTACTTTAATTTTCTTTCTGCCATTCTTCTTAGTATTCAATCCTTTCTAGCTAATTGTTTCAGTTATGAAGCATTTGATCCATTCCAAGAAAACCTTTTCCTGATTTTGTTCTTTTGCCTTGTTTATATTTTTTATTTTAATCCATTTTTCTCAATAATAATAATAATAATTAATTAATACTTAAAGAAAAAAGGACAAGTTTTTGTGTGGATGTAAACATCTGGCGCCTGCCATATTGAATCGCATGCATGTTTTGTGACATGTGGATGACTTGGACTGATAAGTCGCCAAACAAACAATGAGTGGATTAGTTTTTGTCTGACCTTTCATGTAAGATGATACCCTTCATGAGTTGACTTGTGTCTCCGCTTCACATTGCTAATACAATTCAGGCTCTAATTACTGCGATGGCCAATTCCATTTTCTTTTATCTAACCATTAGTTGTTCTTCTGTGTGTGTGTGTGTGTGTTTTTATACTGGCCTTCAGTTTGATATATAAGATGAAAACTAGAAAGAGGAAGAGATGTAAGTGGAGAAATAGATGCAATTTCATGCATTTATATATATATATGTTTGGTTGTAGGTTTTGACTGAGTTCACTCATGGAAAACAAGAGGAAGTGAGCAAATCAGAGTTCAAAGAGGTGCTTTCCGATATACTGTTGGGCATGGCTGCTGGACTGAATAGGGACCCCATTGTGATATTGAGGATGGATGGCGAGGACCTTAAAGAGTTTGTCCGAAGCCCAGGTTTTGAACCAGAAGCTATTGCCATATACTCCTCAATTGATTCTGCCAATGCCCCTCTGAGCAAGTGCCTTTTGATGGGTCTTCAGCAACTCACTGTCGAGCATGGATTACCACCCATTTCTGACTCATGGGTATTGAAAAAGTTTGAAATTGTTTATTAAAATATTTTCCCATATCTTTTTATTATTCCACAAAATAAATCTCATGTGTTTAGATCATAGTCATACATATATAGCTCATAATCCCACTTATCTCTGTTTTTTGTTTTGAAAAATGTACCTCATGTGTTTAGATCAAAGCAATACATATATAGCTCATAATCTCACTTGCTATTGAAATCAGTATCCATGCATAGCTTGCCAGCAAATTCCATTCCAAACTCTGTTCTTTTAACAGATGTTTTAATCATATTGGTGATGATGCTCACAGGTCTCTGGCAATATCGTCGAGCCTGCTTTTCAATCTATTTCAGGGGATCATCTTGAACAGCCTGCTTCACAGGAGACCTTCTTGGAAGAATTTAAAAAGCTTGTGATCAGTATCACTCGGTGTCTTGAAGAGCAGCCGGTCATTGTTGCACACAGTGAGAATACTTTTGATGGAAATGGCATCAAAAGGTTACTTTCCAATAGCTTTGAGCTGAATAAGGTTAGTTGCTATTTGCCTTCAAACCAGAGATTTAATTAATGAAGATTCTATACATATTTATCAATGTGCTTGTTTGTTCTTCATCATAACCATAAGTTGTTTTTCATTTAGTACCATTGCATAACTTTGATTCACACAGTATTATATCTGCAGAAATTAACTAGAACTTGGTTGCTTTTGAAATTTCAATTAAATAACAACTAGGCCATCCTTTCACCTGTGTAGTTGTTAGATAATGCATGGAGAGATCTACCTAAAGATCAGAATGGAAAAGTATCGAAAGACTATCTTCGGATTGCACTAGATGGAATGGCTTCATCTGCAAATTTACCTCCTTTTGGTGCCGTTCAGCAGGTTTCCCTCCATTTTTCAGATTCGCAGTTTTATATGTTACTCTACATAATTTGAGCTATAACACTTGTTCCAATTGTCTGGCCTGTTATTCTATGATCAGGTTGATGCTGTTGTGAATGAGGCATTTAAAATGGTGAATGCAGATGATGGCAAGACAGTTGATGAACAAGAGTTCAAGAAGCTGATGACTGAAATTCTGGGGAGCATCATGCTGCAATTACAAGGCAATGCAGTCTTTGTTTCATCCAACTCTGTCATCCATGAAACAATGCCGTCTTCATCTACACTGTTGCCTCCAGTCTCAGCACCATCTGTGTAACTGATAATCTTGTGACACACACACACACACACACACACATATGCGCTTGATAATAATGTGTGTTGGTACATTATTATGAATATTATTAGCTTGTAACCATACTAGTAAAAACCTTGAGGCTTTGAAATGTTGATAATATGTGCTTTCAATATGTGTTCTTTTTTTGAGGATTTTGTAACAGGCTATGGTTATAATTATTAATTAGGATACGGGTACAAAGTCGTTATCATCTTACCCGCTGAAAATATTGGGTCCATTTCTGAAACTGATGACAAATTTGCAAACGTGAGGAATAATGAACAAGCTGTAGTTTTGTATGTTGTGAAGAGACGCTATCCATCTGGACGCATCTGATTCTCATGCCAATAGATGACAGGAAAGTGGAATCCTTTCAATTAAGGGACTGATGCTGTGCAAATGGACAATAAGATAAGGAATGTAAAGGAATGGAATGATATATCCAACTGGTCCTTCAACCTTATGGTCTGCAAATCAATCAAGAGACTTGAAAAGTCAATCATTGCCTCAACAATTGAAGTTCTGCAAGACGGTGCAAATGGAAGGTTTTCTTTTCTTACATAAGATTATCTCATGAAATTTCCATTCATGAATTTGAGGATAAAAAGGAGAAGAGATGGGAGAAAACAGAGTCCACGGAAGAAGATGTTCCCTAGATCCCCTATCAGCTACCTGATCAACATACAAGTTCACTTGGGGAAATATCTAATTTAGTCCTATATTATTTTGCAGCATAAGAAGTGCTTAATACAATTTTGTTTTTTTGTCTATTTTATTTTATTTTATTTTATTTATTTTATGTAGGACCGTTTAAATTCATTCCCTTAAACTTTATCACATCAAATTGGAGGAATATTGAGAGTAAGGTATCATAATTGTAATGTACCAAGTTCTTGTATGGTGTTTTACTGATTCCTTAATCTTCATGCAACCAAAACACCATGAATCAAGAAAGCTTGTGATGCCCAACCATGGCTAGTGTCACGGGTCTGACCGACGTCACTCGGCCCGTGCGGCGACTGGCTGCGCACCGCGCGCACCAGCCCAGTCTAAGTCCAAGAATCGCACCTTTGTGCGCCCCTGCAAGCAAAGATACAAGCAACCACACCCACAAGACAAGGAAAACAAGAAAAGGGAACCGGAGATAAAAGAGAAAAACTTAAACTCTCTAGAAAGAAGTCAAGGTTACACCACGAGCCTCGACAACACCGGCCAAGCCCTTCACCCTACTCCGTTCGGATGAAGGCAGCCCAAAGTCTTAACCTCCCTAAGACTAAGGACCAAGAGGATGCCCCAATGACCCACCAAGGATCAAAGGATCTAGAGTCCCCAAGGAGAAGTCCGTCTCTCCAAGAGCCACAGCCTCTAGATGATCAAGGGTCCAAGATAACCTCGAATGCCCAAGATAGCCTAAAGATCACACCCGGATCTTCAAGATCTCTCCCCAAAGAGATGGCTCTTCCAAAGAGATGGCCCTTACTCTTCACTTGATCTTCATCCCCTTTTATAGGCAAACCAGGTCCAAGTAACCTTCCCTGGATAAGCACTAGCTGGACACCTCAGCTGCGTCCGTACAGGTGGTTTAACTCGCCCATGTGCCGAGCCCTGCCCGGCCTGCCCGAGTTATGTGCTGTCCTGCCCGGCCCTGCCCGAGCTATGCGCTGTCCTGCCCGGCCCTGCCCGAGCTGCCCTGTCGGGTTGCTAGCGTCAGCCCTTTGCTCAGCATGTGCTCAGCGCTTCCGTCCCCTGGTCTTACCGAGAGCCCCCGACCCTGCCGCGCGCATGCCTCTCGGTAAGTGCCCATCTCCATGTGTTGTCTTAGCTCATGGCTGGGCGAGAGCCCTCTCACGCCCACCTGATCAAGCGGCCGACCGTACATGTCGGTGCTTATGCTTGACTGGCTGATTGGCCCATACCTAGCCAATCTTTGGCCCCTCGGCCTTCCCTCGATCAATCACCCTCGGTCAAGATCCTCGGCCACGCGCATCACTCCCTGCGCGCTGCTAATCCAGCACTCCCGGCATGGATCCTCGATCATGTGCGACTCCCACGCACCGCTTGGATGATTGCACGGACATCATTTGCTTTGGACTTGGATATTGGCCTAACTTGGCCTCTTCGGCCATCTTCCCTCGGTAAGGCACCGACCTTACCGAGCACGCGACAAAGCCCCGTGACAGCTAGGCTAGTTCAAGCACATTATGTTTATTTTAGCTATTATCTATATAAGTGTTAATCAATCAAAAAGATTCTAGTGTGCTTAATATCCTCATGTTAGATGAATTTGGTGCGACGATATGTTAAAATACAATGTATTGTTGGGTTTAGGTGTGCCCAATTAGTTTTAAAAAAATGGGGATGGTCTACCGTCAGTATCACATCAATTGCTTCATCTTGAGAAATTTTAGACTAATTTAGCATCACTTTTGATAATTAATAGATGAGTGAAATTTGCACATATAGAAACTATTTATGTATTTTAATTGCTTTTATCGTTTTGTCAATGGTGGCAGACATACAAGGTTCAGACATGCAAATCTTCCACTAACCAGAAGCCTCTGAACCAAATGAGAAGTATATGATGAAACGTACATGGATTAGCTCCCAACCATCCAACAAAACAGAGCCTGACTAAAAAAAGAAAGAGCTCATGCTCTCTGACCACTGGTCCCCGAGTGAGATACAATCCCCCTCTCTTGCTACCACCAAATGGCTTTATGTGCCCACAAACTGCAATAGTGACCATTAGAGCCTAGCAAACATAGAAGACAAACAAGCAAAAACAAAGAGCAAAGCAACCACCACCAGCTTCAGTACTCCCACTCTCTCCATCTCTCTTTCTTATATATACACACACACACATACACATAGACACAAGTATAGAACATAAGCTCTGGCCTGCTATGGCCATCAACTCCTTCCCCTCTTCTACACCCAAATTCAATACTGAAGCACACAAGACACAGAAAAAGGATAATGACAAGAACATGAGCATGAGGAAGAACAAGAACAAGAAGGTGATGAAGAAGAAGGTGATATCACCTCCATCTCCACCAAGACCACATGTGAGAGATCATCAAGTGATCTCTTCATGGGAACAGCTGAAGAGCATCTTGTCATGCAAAGCTATTGCCATGGCTTCCCAAGTTCATGACCCTTCAAAGGAGAAGCCCACTGTTAGTAATAGTAACTACGCTAAGCTAAGGTCCTCATGCGGCCCATCCATTTGTGCTTTCCGTGACGTTGTCCACGGGAACGCACGCGTCGGCCACCGCTCCGACACCGACCGCCACTCTGGCTCGTCCTCTCCCGGCGCGAGTCGCCGCCACGAGACTGCCCCACTCACCCGGTCTTCTGGTGGCTCCTGCTCCTCTTCCTCCTCCAAAGCTGGCGGCATGCCACTCAGAAGGCTTTCCGGCTGTTACGAATGCCATGCCATCTCCATTGACTCTGCTTCCAGGTTAGTGTGCGTGTGTATTATGACTATTATCTTTGTCATCAACTTCATCTAAGAGTATACTACTTCTTCAATGGTTTAATATATGCATGATTCCCCTCCCTCATTCATAGGAGATATCCTAGACCAAGAACAACTCTCTCCGCGTGCTCCGAGTGCGGGGAGGTATTCACCAAGCCTGAAAGCCTGGAGCTTCATCAGATCATCCGCCATGCTGGTATAATTAATTAATCGCCATTTTTCTAAAAAAAAAAAAATAAAGTTTTATTTTCTTCTTTTTTTAAAAAAAAAAAAGAAAAAAAGAAAAAAAAAAAGACTGAACTGTCGGTGTTGGTTGTTGATGATGATGATAAGTGGAAAGCGTCGTCCTATACAAGGAATTCTATCTTTAATTTTGCCTCTTTTTAGAAGGACATGAAAATCCGAGCGCTTGCTTTCGGATTGCTTATACCCTGTTTGTTTGATTGCCGCCGCTGAACAGTGTCGGAGCTTGGGCCGGAGGACTCCGGTGGTCAAATAGTGGAGATCATCTTCAAATCAAGCTGGCACCGGCGCGCCCTTCCGGCGTGCAAGATCGAACGCATACTCAAGGTCCGAAACAGCCCGCGTACCGTCGCGCGATTTGAGGAGTACAGAGCGGCCGTCAAATCCCGAGCTTTAAACCCCAAGAAGCATCCCCGTTGCGCCGCTGACGGCAACGAACTCCTCCGCTTCCATCCAGCGATTCTCTCTTGCGCACTCGGCTCCGGCTCCTCCCTTTGCTCCTCCTCAGCGTGCGGCGTCTGCGGGATCATACGGCACGGGTTCGCGCGGGGAGCTTGCGGGGTGAGGACGACGGCGAGCAGCGGCCGTGCGCACGAGCTGGGGCACGCTGTGGGTGGAGTGGGCTCGAAAGCGATGATGGTGTGCCGCGTTATCGCTGGGCGAGTGCGACGTGCTGGGGACGAGGAGGACGCCGGTGCCGGCGGGAGCGGCTATGATTCATTAGCTGGTGCCGACGCGAATCTCGAGGATTTGTCTGTCGGGAATCCAAGGGCCATTTTGCCATGTTTCGTGGTTATATATCGGCTAGTGGAGTGACTACTCACTCCCTTGGAATATGTTTTATGATTACGTGTAGTTTTATTAGACAAAACGCTTAGGAATAAAAAAAAAAACGAAAAAAACTCGCATTCTCCCAAAGTCCCATGATCTCCCCTAGTCTTTGTATCACCATTGTAACTCTTTTTCATTTTTATCAATTTTCTGTTTGCCATAATTTAAAAATTAAATTACCAAAAATTAAACTTTAAAACCCATGTGTAGTAAGAGCATAAGGTATTAATTTTAATCCTGTGTATTTTTTAAATTTTTTTTAAATAAAAAAAAATATTTGTATATATATGGACACAAAACAAAATATGGGCACAAAAGAGACAATCAAAACAGTCTCACTAAATATGGGCATAAAGAAGACAATCCAAAACAAAATGAGCAGACCTTTGTGCATATTTTTTATTTTTTTAAATAAAGATATTTATCACTTATTTATGTATAAAATTTTTTTTAAAGAGGGTCATTGGCAACATGGAAATGAAAATATTAGTTCCCAATCATGAAAGAGACTTTATGTATATAAGAAGAGCAAAATTATACATTCGAGCATGACCACCCCCGTATTGTGTACGGTTTTATGTAAGCCTCACACTGGTTTAGAAGAGTTTGGCTTTCCTTTACTTTTTTTTCAAGCCAAAAGTTGAGAGAAGTTTGGTTGACCAACGGAATGCATGCTCTGGAGGGCACCACGATTAATGGGAGCCCATAATTTCTGTATCACATGCTAACAAGGCCCACTCCATTATTTCATCGTCTTTCCCAAGGTTTGAATGAATGAATGCTCTTGGTTATTGTAAAACTTGCTTGCTTACATGTATACATACAAAGATCTAATTGAAGAAATAAATTAGAGCAATAATTAATTAGTTGCTCACACATCCACCGAAGCTCTTCTGGGATCTGAGAACCCATTGAAGTGAGAGAAAATTTGATTATTATCTACAACTGTATAATGTTCACCAAACCACGCATGGAGAATGCGATATTTTTCATTTGGTTAATTTAGTTGGTGGGAATTAAAGGTGAGTGTGTGTTAGGTTCTTTTCAATGCTTTCTCAATTTCATCAGAACCTCATCCGTGCAGGGGAGGTGTGGAGTTAGACTTCTTTTTTGTGATGAGTTCTCAACCACCCTTTTGTTTATAAATTTATGTACATATATATCATATCATATCATCACTGGGTTGGAATATATATAATAAAGGTTAGATGCCTCCTGTCCTGTCCTGTCCTTGTTTTGTTCTATGTGGCCTCTTTTGATTGGCATAGTAGGCTGATACATATATCAGATGTATTTGGGGATGGTTCACCTGTTCATTACTAAATGCTGAAGATTCAGATCTAGTTCAACTAATTAAGCAATTGCTTCTGTTTGTGCTGCTTCCATCTAATTAGTTTATAATTCATATATACGTGGACCTCGCTGAGTGGTGAAGTTTTGTATTACCCTATAAAAAATGTTCTTCATCAATGTAATTCTAATTCCTCGTAACGACCATTGGTTTATTTATAATCAAAGTAAACTAGTAACTAGATAACTTAATGATATGACATAAAATTAAAAAAAAAAAATTCAAATCCCTCATTTAATATTATTATTCATACATTATTATATATTTGGATCCAGTACTATTTATAATCTGAGTGTGAATCTTATAAAATTTTTCCAGAATTTTTGTAAGCTGCCAAATGGATTTTAGTACATAGAGTACATAAAATACAAAGAAACAATCAAATAAAATTTTAGTTTTGACCAAACAAAATAAAGAAAGGTTGACTAACTCAACCAATCCCACATAAAATGGTGTTTTCCACCAGCCAATTCCATCGTCTCATGAGTGAAGGTCCTGTCACTCATGATTCAAGATCTATAATCTTATTTATTTTTTATTTTTTAAAATATTAGGGGATTACAATCTAACTCTAGTGGTTTCTCCCTTTTTCTAATAAATTTGTAAATAAAAAATTATGGTTTTTAAAATTAGATCGGACCGACCAATCAAACTGGCAGAATAAGAAACCGACTAGTAGTTTAGTTCGGTTTTAGTATGTTTGTTGACCAAGATGTGAATCGGTCAAACCTGGCGAATCGGTCGATCAGACCAAAACCGAATAGAAATCGGTTTCAAATATTTTTTTTAATCTAGAAAGTTAGAAAAGGAAGGACTTAGGGAATGGATCTGCTCCTTTTGTTTTTGGTTTCTTGACGCTCTTTGAGTCTTGATTTGGTTAAGATGTTGTTTGGATTCTTGGAATTTTGGAGTTTGGAAGTACTAGAAAGTGAGAAGGAAGAAGAAACGTGTAGATTGTTTAATAGGTATAAATCATCGAGGAATTATTTTATTCTATACTTTTATTTTAATAGTAATGGTGATCAAATGTGAGAATTAAATTAAACATGTTTAGTTCTAGCTTTGTTTTGAATTTTATGTTCATGCCTTGTCTCATCCTCACATAATTGTTAGTTTAACTCATCTGGTTATCATCATCCATTTATGAATCATGTATATATGCATATCCATTATGCCAGCATCGTCAAATACTTCAGTTTATACTGTAAACTCGTTTGAAAAGTTTCCAAACAAAAGGGAATACATGCTTCTTTGTTTGCTCTTATTAATATAGTGGGAGAAGAGGATGTTTGCACTATATGTACGTGTTATGTAATAGATTAAGAAACAAAAGTTTAGGGGGCCTGTAATTGTTGCTTCTTCTTAATTAATTATTTGAATATTCAATGATTTTTGATAAAATCATAATGATACTAAAATAAATATTTAAAATAATTATGAGTAAAAATATGATAAAGTTTGTTATTATATATATATGACATTATCCGGTCTGACTGGAATGGGTCATGGTTGAACCGACTGATCCGTGACACAAATATAAGATCGGTAGGATATTCTATTTGATTTTGAAAATATTATAAAAAATTACTAAATTTAGTGTATTTTAACATATTTAGAGAAAATCATATTAGTAAGAAATGTTGTAAAAATAGTTTATCAATAGTTTAATTTCTCCCAATCGAAAAAAATAATTATAAAAAATTCAATTAGTATTCTAAATAGTACTCTTTCTTATGGGTATTGATGGCAGATGAAATTTGAAAATGTTTTTTTTATATACATATAATTAACGAGAGAATAATGTGCGTTAAGCATTGATCCTTCACTTGCACTTATGGATTGGCCCACTTTGACGGAGACACAGCCCATTTGATGCAGATTACTTCAAGGTTCCCTTACCACCATAGCTTGTTTGAATCCACCCTGCCTACAAATTTATGATCATTTTGCATGATAATACTGCCGATTATTTTTTTGGTTATTAACATCTGATCTCTTACGTAGGAAATTTGTGTTCTAATTGAGAAAGTGGATTTAAATCATGAAAGCACTGACACATCTACAAGCCTTTACAAGCCTCTGATGTGATTTGTTTATTAAAAAAACAAATTCCCATATATATATAGATAGAAAGATACTTGAGAGTTATAGAAAATTTTCTTTCTTGAGAGTTATAGAAAATTTTCTTTCTTAATTTTTTATGATAGTACCTGGGAGATATATATATATATATATATATATATATATATATATATATATATATATATATATATATGTAAAAGGCATTTGAAGAAAACTTGTGCTACACTACCTTTATTCTTTGGGAAAAAAAAAATGGTTTTTAACTTGTGTAAAATAAGAATAGATGTGTTTTTTTTTCTCGATTCTGACATATGATTTCACTAATATTTACACAAAGGAAAAACTATCAATAATATATATATATATATATATATATATATATATATATATATATATATATATATATATATATATATATATATATATATATTTTGCAGGGTCAAAAATGTTTATCCATATAAAAAACCGACACTTGATATAAAAACATATTTTTATTTAATTTTTGAAATTTAATTTTTTTTGTTTAGTGAAATTTTGGAAGAGATAATAAACTTAAAAATATATATATTTTTCATATTATATAAATTGGTTTTTAAATGATTTGACAATTTTATTCATGCGAGTTAACACTTTCAACACTTTATTAACGATTTTATTTTTTTATAAATAGGAGGAATTACATGAAAATCCCTGTATTTGTTTTGCAAAAATCGGCTTTTTTTTTTTTTTTTTTTACGTTTCATGTCCCTCCATCCATGCTCCCTTCTTAGACTCATCCCTTCAGTTTTGGACTTGTTGGCAGGCCATCTATATAAGAAAGTGGATAATCAGGCAGGTCATCATTTAATTACTTTAGAAATTTATTGCTAATAATAATTATTATATGCTCTTTAATTGTTTAATGAAGGCTTCCCAACCCCAGGGTCTACACAAGCTAAGCTTTAATTTGATAAAGAAGTAAAGGACGCTTGTCCTCTTATCTTTTAAATTACTATGTGAGCCATATTAATTTTCCTTTCTTTTTCTACTCTTTATAAAAAGAAATTAATTAAAGCCTCTCCATGTGGCTTTAGTTGGTCAATAACACCACTAGCTTGTCATAATTACAACAACAACAACATTTCAGAAATTAACTTGAAGGAAGATAATAACCAAAATCTCTGTTTTAAATGATCAAGGTGACAATGAACAATTAAGATGTTTCTCACAAAAGAAAAGAAAGAATTAAGAAAGAGATTAATGGCTAGCCGCCAGAGAATGTTCCCAAAATTTTCATACAAAAAACAAGGTTCAAAAAACAATATCATCATGAATGTTCGTCAAACGCATTATACCAATCGAGAGAAAACATCATATGACATTAAAAAAAGCTCCAGAAAAACACAAACAACATAAACATGAGAATATGATTACTGTCATCTACATCTCATCACCAGTACTACTACTGTTACATGAACTAGTCCTAATAACTATTATCTCCTACTCCCAGATTTATGAACAAACATTTAGTACATACGCCAATTAATTAACAATGTTGATCATGATCACTGTATATCTTTCAGTTACACCCGTGAAAACAATCTTGCACTAAAACCTACATAACAGGCAAGGCAGACGTCAAGCTTACTCCGACCACTTCCTTGCCGGTATCGGACATCTTTACACCATCGTCCTCTGATGTCGCCGCAGACTGCTTGAAGAACTCAATACAGTCTTCCACAGCCTGGCTCCTGTATGAGTCAGGGTGGTGTGTTGTTCTTGTATGCTGATGTTCTTGTGGTCGATCATGGTGTCCCCGGCCACCTTTTGATATAGCCGTTAGCATGATTAGCCGAAAAACAACCTCTCGGAGACGTTCGAGAAGCGATATTGGTGACGGAGTCCGGTTCTGCCGATTAGTACTGCTTGTGAACCTTGGCATGCATTGTGCAGTACTCTTCATGTTCCTAGCTCTTCCTCTTCCCTTCCCTTCCATTGCTGTTGTAACCCTATTTAACTAGAGGCTAAGACATATATAACCTTTTTCTAGCCTCACACACAGACACACACACAGAGTATGGTTTGGCTTTGGCTATGGGCTATACATGGCTTGGCTGTGGCTCAATGCGGAAATAGAATAAATGTGGTTTAATTATTAACCTGTTGGAAGGATTTAAAGGAGTTGAATATAATTAGGAGCATATGAGTGGATGTTAGGTAGTGGAATCATTGAGAAATCATGCCATGATTGTTCTTTAGAGAAGAGCAGGCTGTAAGCATTTATAATATGATGGAGTTTTGATTATCAATGCAATAATGACAATGTAATGGCATCTTATATTGTAAATAAAGGAACAGAATGCATAAACAAGGGGATGGCTTTTGGTTTAAATCAATGTTTTCAGTTGTTCATATATGGTTGTTGACTATCATTCATTCCCATGTGAAGTATTGTGATTTTTAATGGCGAATTAGATACTCTGAAATATAGACAATTTTAAGGCTTTAAAAGTTATAGTGCAAATAATCTCCATAGGGTTGTACTAGATCATGAAATATATATAATGAATTGTGATGCCGCCTACTTTAATTTCACGTTCATTAGTCATGGGTGAATCTTATTAATGTTTCTTTAATTGAATTAATTGTCATTATTTAAGAGATGAAGCTATATAAAGAGATCATTAATTGTCTCATTAATTGTACTGATTCCTTGTTTTCTCACTTGAGTTTCAAACCACAAATAAAATCCCATCATATTGAATATATATAAACAACTCCCTCCATTTAATGAGTTATTTTTTTCTTTATATGAAGAAAAGGAATGCTGACAAATGATAAATTAATAATCAAGGATAGTATAAGTTTGGAGAAGCCGTGGTTTCTTCACAACCATACACCAAGAGATTTGATTTCTTTTAGAACCCCCCAACATGTGCTTTGTGGATTGCAATTAATCTGAAGAGTTAATTTACACATTATATTCCCCTATTCTTTTTTCCTAATTATATACTTAGTCTATGGTGTGCCATGAAGAGTGAGTTCTAATAAATATTTGTCTTATGCTTGATACTTGAGAGTTGAGACTTTTCATCGGTCATAACTAGATCATTCTACATACATACATACATACATTTATTCATACATGCATACATACATGATCTAACCAACCACTCAAATATATTAAAAAAATGAAATATAATTATCGTAAACATCACATTTAATTTTCAAATTTTAATATTATTATTAGGAATAAAATTATGAAAACATTGATGTGATAATTGAATTAAAACATATAAAGTAATTTTTTAAAAGAAGAAAAAAAAATAAGGAAAAGAGAAACCATGAGGGAGCTGACCAGAGCTAGCTGAGTGGAGGAGAAGCCGGCTAAGCAGTTGAGGAAGGCCCACATGGGCACATGCAGAGTGTGATATGTTATTGATGATGATCATGCGGAGCCCATGCCTAGTTTTCTCATTCATTAACTAATCAGCCGACCAAACTCATCACTTAAATTTTATCACTATCCACCATCAACTTCCACTCACTTTTATCTTCGTCTTTTTTTAAAAACTATATATATATCGAATCAATCAATCATCCAATTCATTCCCCACCGTCAATCCGCTGTGGCTTGATGGTAAACTATTTTTTTTTCCTTAAAAAATTCAAGTAATTGGCTTTGACTCTAGTTTGAATTTCGTCTAGCGCTCGGTGTACTAGTAGTTTAGTTTTTTTTGGCTTTTTTCGGTGGTCTTAAAATGTTTGGACGTATGTTTTTTTTTTTAATTTATTTATTTTAATAGGTCACGACTCACGAGAGGAGTGAAAAGAGGAGGTTAGTGACATGGATGGAGTTTGTCGCAATAAAAGTCGGTTGGAACTTTGCTCATATACTAGATTGATTCTGGTTCTCTTGTTGCTTTACATTCTCTTTGTTTAATTGTTGATGGCCTTAGCTTATCTTCATATTAATCATAATTTTTTATCATTTTTTTAATTCAATGATCAGGCATCTTCTTCTTGTAGTGCGGTAATGGCCCAATAACATGCATTTGGAGATTTTATTTTTTAGCAAGCTTTTATAGTTAATCCTTTACATGATTTTTTTTCTTTAAATAAGTTGAACAAACCACTTATCTCAATTATTATAAAAAACAGTTAATTCTGTAATCTTTCAATTAGTAGGAAAAGAAGTTACTATCTTCCTAATGTAATGATGGAACCACTAATCTTCCTCGAATATAATACTTAAGTAAATATTAATTTTAATATTTATTTTATTTCCAAATAAGTTTCCGCCCCTACATTTCAAACCCATGGGCTCGGCCAAGCATAAAATAACCATTAATCATGAGATAAACCATAATTACAAAATGCTAATTCTTGTATGAGTAATAATATCTTTCATCATCCCAACAAAATTGCTGAATTGGAATCAACTAACAACTGCAACCATCTATCCAAGTCCTAAGCAGCTTTTTATTAAAAAGAAAACAAAACTTAGGACACTCCATCAAAGAATCAAAGACCACAAACTACACCAACGACCAAGTGGTTTATTGGTAGTCGGATCCCCATTAAAACTCTTCACAAGTGGTGAGAGTTCAAATAATAGATGATGGCACATTTCTGGGAGTGTGAGTAGTGGTTATGTGCGGGTGGTTCCAGCGCTCATGTATGCGCGGGTCCTGCCCCCACTTGCTCTGGTGAAGTTTGTGCACGCCATTACCTTTCTTAGCAGCCTAGCTGCTCATCTTAACCCAAAAAAAAAAAAAAAAAAAAAAAAAAAAAAACCACAAACTACAACTCAAGAACAAATCAAAGAAACTTAAAAATTAAAGCCGACAGCCTGAGTTATATTCATTAACCATCGAGGCCGCTCCATGCCTTGATGGAATAGAGATAGTGAAGTCAAATTGATGCCTTGTCAAGCAAGTGAAATAGCAATCCGATTCCACTTCCGAGGGATGCTATTGATTCGATGGTTTCTCAATTGAAGCAAAAGCTGATGAAGCTCATCCACAGCTCTAATCGAGATCCAAGAGGTTGAACTACCACCATCTTCAATCATCTTTGAAAGCTCCATGGAACTGATGTATATCCTGGAAATACTGAAGTTGTCCATTCTGGCACAATGTAACGCTACACTTAAAGCCTTGATTTCTGCATCTAAATTAGAGTTGTTGATCACCTGATAGCTACTTGCAAGAACAATAGTGAAATTAGGATTAATGATGAGGAAGCCTGCACCACTAATACCTGGTTTCGTAGATCCAAACGCTGCAAAGTATAAGCCATAAGTTCCAGCAATTGGGCTATTAAGCATGTAAAAGTGTTTTCCCATATGATCCAAAGAAGCAGATATCACTTCCTGAACATGATCCAAAGCTTTCCAAGCAATCCAATCAAAGTTAGGTTTCCTATTCTTGAAGATCTGATCACATCTGGCCTTCCATAGGATCCAAATAGCAGCAGCAATGATCGAAGCCTTGCTCAAGGAAAAATAAAAAGTTATGAACCTCCAACCAAAGCCCAGTTGTGATGCTCTTAGTTGGCCAGTGATTCTAGCAATTAAATTCCAAACTGCTTGAGCCCGGATACACAAGTTAAAGATATGTTCAGCAGACTCATCTACCAAACCACAGAATACACATAGGGCATTAAGGCCAAGATTAATAGCATTAAGATAGTCATAGGTCTTAATCTTGCCATGTAAGAGAAGCCAAATAAAGAATTTGACCTTTTGAGAGACCATAAGTTTCCATAGTGTCATCCAACCATTCCAATTCTCATGATAAGCATGTCTGCCATTGTAAAAGTTATAAACAGTAGCAGTAACCGATTTATTGTAAGTCTTAGAAATCCACACCCAATGAGAAGGGTCATATGGGGTGATGTTTCCATGACTCAAGACCAGAGGATTGGCATCAATACCAAATACAGTTAAGAATTTCGAAGAATCCCAAACATTATCATGAATAAAATCAGCCACTGTGACTTTGTCAAAATCAAGATGCATATTGAGAAAGGTTACTTCGACTTTGATTTTCAATGGAGCAATTAAACACAAACAATAAGCATGCACACCATAACTACTAAATATTTCTCCTTAACAACTGCTTTTTGGTGGGTGAGTGTGAGCATTTGAGAGCTGTGAGCATCAATTGCCCCCACATATACACAGGCCCCACAAGCCATAGCTGAGGCCTTGCATGCCTCTCTGCCATCCTAACAGCTAGCCGCTTATCTTGGTTAAAAAAAGCAAAGAAAAAAAAAAACTTGCTCTTGAACTCCATTCAAGCCAAGAGTCATGTCCCTATCTTTGTAGCACATAATTAATCGAACAAACCAAGAGTCACACTTGTCTATATATCTTTCGTTACATGCCATGAAAAGCCAACATTCCTCATAAAAGAAAATGGAGAAAATGGTTTACGTGCTAACCTTTTCTCCTACGCTCTCTTTCTAAATGCCTTGCAAACATCATCTTAATTATATTTTTTATGCATCAATCAATCCTTAAACAGATGCGCAAGCTACTAAAAGAAAAGCTGTCTTAAAATCAAGATGACGAGGCTGATTTCTTTCTTTCTTTTTTGTTTTTTTTGAAAAGGTGGATAAACCACATCTATTAAACGCAGAAAGATACAGAGGTTACCACTAGGTGTGGTACACAACAAAACAAGACACAAACAAAAAAAGGAAACACAAGCCCTCCTCAAAGGCGAATCTCACAATAACATCCTACCCCATGATAGGTACATGGCTCTCGTCAGGCCTCGATCCCTGAGAATCTCCCACCTGCGGACCTAGGAACTCCAAGCTCCTTCTGACAGAGGTGATCGCCTCCTCGAACTTTTCCGGAACACTAGAATTTGCTGCGGAGAACCAAGACAAAAGCATTCGATTAACTTTCATGATAATAACATTCACAGGAAAGCATCTGCTGTTGAAAATGCATTCATTTCGAGCAAGCCAAATATTCCAAATTAAAGCCTTCGCGACTAAGTCTCCCACGGATTTTTTGGTAGAAGATAAACTCCTTCTCCAGTCCCCCCAGAGATTTGCTAAAGAGCAAGGCACACGGTGAAACTTGAACATATGCATGAAGTAATTCCAAAGCTGTGTAGCAACCGGGCAGCGAATGAATAGGTGGTCGACCGATTCCGACTCCGCATGACACATAACACATGTGTCAGTAGGTAATCTATTGCACTGTCTTCTAGCAAGCGTCTCGAGCGTGAGGATTTTGTTTTGCCAGACTAACCAATTAAAAAGGTTGATCTTTTTGGGGCAGGCGTTACACCAGAAGAACCTCGCTACCGTACAACGCATGCCACCATCCACCAGAAAATTGTAAAAGGATTTGACCGTGAAAATACCATTCCCTGATAGAGCCCAACATTTCTTATCCCTCAACTCCCTTGTAGCAGCCCTCCTGTTGGCACAAATATCCGCCACCTCAACGCATTCCCTGAAGGGATGCTCCTCCAAATAGTGTACAAGCTCCGAAAAGGTAGCATTAGTATTTGGACAATTCGCAAAAACCTCAGGCCAGAGATTAACTGGAGCTTTACCATTAAGCCATCGGTCTTTCCGTAACAGAGTTTCCTCCCCATTGATTACTGTAGTCGAAACACAGCTCCTAAACGGGGGTAGACAGTTTAACACCCCTTTCCAAAAGAAAGAGATCCTACCCGACCTCGTGGGGTAGAGATGCCACCGTGGAAACTGATAGTTAAATTGTAACACCTCCGCCCCGCTCCAGGAGTCATCAGTCATGAATTTCCACCACCATTTCCTAAGGAGCGCCTGATTAAAAATAGCCAGGTCAAGGATGCCCCAGCCCCTTGATCCCGAGGCCTACAAATGCTTTTCCATTTTACTAAGCGGCAACGCGGGCGCTCCATGTCAGGTCCCAACCAAAGGAAATCTCTTCTTATACCATCGATCTTCTTAATGACCCAGCTGGGCAGCCTAAACAGGGACATCCAGAAGATGGGAATCGCTGATAGGACGGAGTTCACCAGGGTGAGGCGGCCCCCCAATGAGAGATGCTTCGCCTTCCACGAGGTTAGGCGACGACGCACTTTGGAGATAAGTCCTTCCCAATCCTGTCTGCTGGGTCTCCTGCCCGAAATCGGGATACCCAGGTAAGTGATCGGGAGAAACCCCACCGCACATTGGAGTGTACTAGCAGCGGCTGTCCCAGGGCATTCCCCAGGGGCATTCCCCAGGGCGACTAGCAAACAGACAAGTCTTGGAAAAATTCGTTTCCAGTCCAGACATACCTTCAAAAAGGTAGAGAATAAGCTTAATGATCCTGAGATCCTCCAAGCCCCCCGTGGTGATAATGAGCAGGTCGTCAGCGTAATGCAGGTTGCACATGCTCGTGGACTCCCCGAGTGGCACCCCAATTAAGATCTTCGTGCGCAAGGCATGTGAGAACATCTCACTTAAAGCGTCCGTTGCAAGGATAAATAGGAGAGGAGACAGAGGGTCCCCCTGCCTAAGTCCCCTTTGATACCGGATATACCCATTTGGGGTCCCGTTGATCAAGATTGAAGCTTTAGATGAAAAGAGGATACTTTTGATCCAGCCAATCCATCTTTGTCCCAATCCCCTAGCCTCCATAAGATCGAAAAGAAAGTCCCAGTCAACATGATCAAATGCCTTAGCGAAATCAACTTTAAGAATGTGGCCAGGGATATTTCGCTTATGAAGACTGAAGATTAGTTCTTCTGCTGTGGCAATATTATCAAGAATGCAGCGTCCCCTTAGGAATGCTGACTGGTTCCTATCCACCAATTTACTCAGAACCCTACCCAACTGCGATGCGAGTAACTTTGACAGAATTTTCAGTGATGAATTGATGAGGCTAATTGGACGGTAATCTCCCTCCCCTTGTGGAGACTCCACGAGGCTGATTTCTTAATCAAATGTTTTCTTTTTTTATTTTTCTAATTTTTTTTTTCTCCATTAGACATCCATTGCACTTTTTGCAGGATTAGATGTCACTTGCAACGTAAGTTTTGTCTGCTGCTAGCAAACATCTTTGCTACAAATGAAAGCAACTTCTCTTTTTTTTTTCTGATTTATTACTTGAATCAAATATCAATACAGAGCTTCAGCTTAAGTACGTCAATGCAAGTCTTTTTTAAAAAAAAAATTAAAGGAAGGAAGGAAAAAATATACTTAAGTAAACATCATATGAATGATGCATTTGTCCATCAAAAGCAAATGTTCTCTCTCACACACACTCAAACGAGAATAATCCACTTTTGCATCCTTTCCAGCTCAATATCATGAACACAAAGACATAAACAAAAATAAAGGAGGAAGCCATGCAGAGTTATGAGCATAAAGCAATCCCAAAGTCCCACAAAAACAAGCTTAGCCATCAATCAATTAGGTGCAACATCTATCTACTCAAAGTTCATCCAACGGCCATGCTTCTCCAATCACATAATTCTTCAACGGTTTTTGTAGCATTATCAGGACCTCGGCAGAATACAAGTGAAGTAGACGCGAAGAAATGGATCACCAAAATCATTTGGTTATACAAACTTAAGCCTCATACAACTCTTGCCCACCTTCATTCAAATTCCTTCATGTGATCCTTTGGAGTTGAAGAACAAGAGCTGTTTTGATCTGCCGATGGAGTCCGAAGGTAACGGTGGTATGAGGAGAGCAGAGATTGACACGAGTGCTCCATTTCGGTCTGTCAAAGAGGCTGTCTTGCTGTTCGGAGAGAAGGTCTTGGCCGGAGAAGTATATGCCAACCAGCTCAATGAGGTACAACATTACAATACACCCACATGCTCTAGACTCTAGTAAGTAATCAGTATTAGGAGTCAAACAAGAAACTTAAATTCTTTTTGTAACTAACAATTACAGATAAGAGCTACAACTTGTGCAAAAGAGAATGGGAGCTCTAGATTTGGTTCAGTAATGGCAGAGCTTGAAGAAACAAAGCAGAGCTTGGAGATCGCAAAAGAACAACACCAAATGATGGAAAGTTCAATCACATCTCTCAGAGTAGAACTAGAGAAAACAAAGCTTGAGTTGAATCAACTGAAATCAAAGGAGTCAGAGAAACAAGTGATACATTCTTCCGAGATTGACGATGTTATTAAGTTTGAAGAGGAATCCAGAGAGTTCTTGCTGGACAGCCCACAGACTAGTGATGGAAATGAGTTCCAGAAGAGGAGGTATGTTAAGTTTGCAGAGCCACCATCATTGGCTAAAGTCTTGAACATCAATGGGAGTGTGTTGGAGAGGCAGTTCTCTCATGTTGACAGGGAGATACCAAGAAAGAAGAACAAGAAGCCATTGATGAGTTTAATCAGAGTTTTCTCCAAGAAAAAAGGGTCTCCATGAACAATCGATCCATATTTTTCTTGAAAATAAAGTGACATGGTACATACATATATATATATATATATATATATATATAGCGGCGTACACACACACATGCCATACATTACTTACTTTCCCATTTTTACATACATATGTAATTATGTAAATGATTATCAAGTACCAATTATCTTTCCAATTGCTGCATGGAAAGAATAGCTTTGTTAATATAAAACCAAGTCCTCGCTGAGTATTCTGAAGAAACAAAAAAGCTTTTGAGGTTTAATTTCATGAAGAAAACATAAGAATTCAATATCTCCACTAATCGACTGCATCAAGAATCGATTAACTGGAATAATTACAATAAGAGCATCATAAACAATTACCCTGAGTATAGCACAAGATGCACCCCAAAAAAAAAAAAAAAAAAAAAGGGTGGGAGTCCGCACAAATAAAATTAGGCCATGGCCCCACATTGACGCCTTCTGATGCCCTGACATCTGAAAATGAACACTCATGCAAGAAACTACATAAAACCATTAGAGTCAACGTGAGAAATACCAGAACGCATGCTTAAAGCATTAATTTAGCCAATGAATTCCTTCTTTTAAGGGAGATATAAAAATTATTTTTTGCACTGAAAGGCTACTAGCAACGAAAAATGTCTTCCAAAGCTGCGCAATTGCAGATAACAAAATTTAGATGAAAAAATAACCACTCAAACTTTGCCACTATCAGCTTATAGTGGAGAGAAATCCTGCTAATCAATGTTGTCCCTTTGCTTCAGCCTTCTCTAAAGTCTAGAAATTTAGCCTTGGCCAGTAAAACAAAAATACATGTCGCAACACCACAAGGGCAAGAATGCTTATCTTAACAAAAAATTGATTTGCCTTCTGCTTTCTTGTCACACTGCTCATGGGGAGCAGAATCCTCATGGGACAACATATTTCCGGAGAATAATTGAACTATAGGAATCAGACTAAATTATTACCACTCATAACTTTAGGAAAACAAAATTGGGCCCACAAAAACTGTTACCGAGAAGGGGCTAGATGCTATATATTAAGTTCGCAACAAAGGGGCTATATTTTGCTCATTACAATACAAATTGATGAACAAAGATTTCTGCAGGATATATGGCAGAAACCCAAAGAAAGGATAAGGAGGAGAGACCGGAGCGAAGCAATAGAAATCTATTCAAGTGAAAGATGACATACATAAATACACACACAGATATATATCTCTGCCAAAGAAAAGATAAGGAGGAGAGACTGGAGCGAAGCAATAGAAATCTATTCAAGCGAAAGATGAAATACATAAATACACACACAGATATATATACACACACACACACACAATGGCCTATGTCCCTGAAAACACACATGCACACTTGCTATGGCTTTCAACCACCTAATTTTGCTCAATCAACGTATAAAACATTATTCCTGCTAAGAAAAACTTTCTCGTCCCTGAAAACACACATGCACACTTTCTGCCAAAATGCACATATAGAACACTAAAAGAATAAATAAAAAAACAGAAAGAAGATGGAGAAAGGTTGCCTCAGGATCAAAATTAAACAGATCACGAGGCAAGAATTGCCATCTTTCCCCTGGATGAGACCATGAACAGAGGGAGCCTTTCATTGCTCTCATGCCTCTCAGTTGCATGAACCAGGATGATTGCCGCCATGACACGATAATGATGGCATTGCTGCGAAACGGCACTTCCAAAATCCCAAGATATATCTTTCCGTTCTCTTGAATTTTGAAAAGATTGTGAAAATCTTTCCTAGTTTAGATTTTCTTACTTAGATAAAATTATGAAAATCATTCCTAGTTTAGATTTTCCTACTTTGATAAAATTATGAAAATCGTTCCTAATTTAGATTTTCCTATTTTGGAGAAGATTTTCTAGCTGTAAATAGCTGTCAATAGCTGTCTTTTAGAAGATTGTAAATCCTATAAATTATGTTGTACTCTACCAATTATTTTTAATGAAGGAATTCTCATATTTTTTCCTCAAATCTTTCATGGTACCAGAGCTTAGGGTTTAGGACTGAAATTCTCTCTATCAACCATGGCGAAAAATTCAGAAATCAGTCCTCTTTCTTCGTCTCCGTCTCCCACAATAACCTCTGTCCAATCCATTACCACTGACTTGAACCCACATGCCTCCATCCACATTACAAATGTTAGATTGAATGGCAGGAATTTTTTAGAGTGGGCTTAATCGGTGAAACTAGCCATAGATGGCAGGGGGAAGCTAGGTTTTTTAACAGGGCAAGAGACAAAACCCGAGGAATCTGATCCTTTGTTCCGAAAATGGAGATCTGAAAACTCCCTTATCACCACTTGGCTCCTCAATTCCATGGAGGAGTCTATTAGGAAACCCTACATCTTCATGTCTGCTAGAGAAATATGGGATGCAGTTCGTGAGACCTATTCGGACGTGGAGAATCATTCACAGGCTTATGAGTTGAAAACCCGGTTGTGGAACTCTAAGCAAGGAGAAGCTGATATTACCACATTACAATAATTTGTTGGCTCTTTGGCAGGAACTTGATTTATGTTACAATAACGAATGGGAAAATCCCAAGGATTTGGCACGGTTCAAGAAACGTGAAGAAATTGATCGAGTTTTCATGTTTTTAGCTGGTGTAAATGCAGGATTTGATGATGTTAAAGGACGTGTTCTAGGCAAGCGCCCTTTTCCTTCTATTCGAGAGGCCTTCTCCGAACTCAGACAAGAAGAAGGACGGAGACGAGTCATGTCACGCCACTCTTCGCAACCTGCAGAACTTGAAGGATCGGCCTTAGCTGCCCATGGTATTAATGCTGCTTCTGATAGGAAGAAAAAGCCTTGGTAGGAGCATTGCAAACGGCACTGGCACACTAAGGAATCTTGCTGGAAACTTCATGGGAAGCCACAAAATTGGCAGCCAAGCTGGAAGAAAAAACAAGAGGGAGGAAGAGCTTTAAACACTGTGTCTGAGACCACTGCAGAGCCTAATTCTACTTCAGGACAGCCTCAATCTCCATTCACCACAGAACAAATTGAGCACCTTTTTAAACTCTTTAAATCTCCACAGTTTTCTAATCTTTCTGCCACTCCTTCTGCCTCTTATGCTCATCAAGGTAATCAAGCTCCCATTGCCTTTCTATCCTCCAATACTTTTGGCCCTTGGATAATAGATTTGGGTGCCACTGATCATATGACCAGCTGTTCACATTTATTTTCATCCTATAGTCCCTATGCAGGAAATAAAAAAATTAAGGTGGCAGATGGCTCATACTCTGCCATAGCTGGGTTTGGTTCCATCAAAATTTCTTCATGTCTAACATTAAAAGATGTATTACATGTTCCTAGATTGTCATGTAATTTACTGTCAATCAGTAAATTAACTCTTAACCAAAATTATCGTGCTAATTTTTTTCCCATCTTACTGTGAATTTTAGGACTTGGCCTCGGGGCAGATGATTGGCAATGCTAAAGTGGTGGACTTTACTATTTCGATGATGGATCTCTTCCGAAAGATTCTGTTTCAATCTCTGGCTTAGGTGTTATTTCCGGTTCTAGTAAGAATGATATTATGTTATGGCATTTTAGGTTAGGACATCCAAGTTTTCATTATTTAAAACGATTGTTTCCAAGTTTATTTTCTCAAAAAGATCCATCTTCCTATCAATGTGAAATTTGTGCCTTTGCAAAAATGCATAGATCTCCTTATAATTCTCAGCCATATGTTCCTTCAAAACCTTTTTCTCTTGTGCATAGTGATATTTGGGGACCATCTAGAATTGCAAAAATTTCTGGAAAACGATGGTTTGTCACATTTATAGATGATCACACACGATTAAGTTGGGTTTATCTAATGGAACATAAATCTGAAGTGGAAAATATTTTCAAAAATGTTCACAATATGGTTTGTAATCAATTTGAGACTAAAATCAAGATTTTGAGTAGTGATAATGGTCGTGACTATTTCACAAAGCACTTGAGCAATTTTTTCTCACATGGAATTTTTCACCAAAGTTCTTGTGTTAGAACACCCCAACAAAACGGTGTTGCTGAAAGAAAAAATAGACATCTTTTGGAAGTTGCTAGAGCAATGCTTTTTACTCATAAAGTTCTGAAAATTTTCTGGGGGATGCAGTTTTAACAGCAACATTTTTGATTAACCGAATGCCCTCAAAAGTTTTACACTTTGCAGCACCATTACAAAAGTTTTCCAAAAGTTTCCCACACTCAAGACTTCAATCCACTTTGCCAATTAAAACCTTTGGTTGCATAGTTTTTATCCACAATAAGGAATTAAACAGAGGAAAATTAGATCCTAAAGCTACCAAGTGTGTTTTTCTTGGATATTCTCCAAACCAAAAAGGGTACAAATGTTATGATTTTGAAAAACAAAAATATTTTGTCACCTTTGATGTTCAGTTTTTTGAGAATGATTCATATTTCCAACCTCATCTTGAGGGGGAGAAAGAACAAGCAGATTCGGTTTTTAGAGGGGAGGAAAATCTAGGAAGTCAAAATCAAAGTGATTTATTTTTCAATGATCAACTTTCTCATGAAACTACCTTGCATACTTCGGATTTTTTACCTATTTTAAATGGGACCCAAGATTCTCCAAGAAATGGGTCTGATTTACAAAAAAATTCTGGTGGGTTTGACATTATGGATCTTCATGAAAATAATTCTTCCAACATTTTAAGTAATGAAAATATGGATTCACCAAATATCAATCCAACTAGCACCAAAAATAATACTATGAACAGATTTGGGATAGTTTTCTCAAGAAGAGAACCAAAGTTAGGAAAATTGTCCGATAACTTGCAGCATAGTCAAGAAAAAACCCCGTTGCCAAACTCTGAAATTCCAGGTTCGAATCTACTTACTGAAAATAATGATCTTGATTTACCTATTGCACTCAGAAAAGAAACCAGAGCATGCACTAGGCGTCCTCTATATCCATTGTCCAATTTTGTATCATACAAAAAATTATCTCCTTCTTTTCATGCTTTCGTCACTCAGCTCTCACATGTGGAAATTCCAAAGAGTATTAAAGATGCAATGCAAGTTCCAGAATGGAAAGAAACTGTTCTGGAGGAGATGAGGGCTCTGGAGAAGAATCAGACATGGGAGTTAATGGACTGTCCAAAGGAGAAGAGAACAGTAGGGTGCAAGTGGGTGTTCACTGTGAAATTTAATTCTGATGGATCCTTGGAAAGATACAAGGCACGTTTGGTTGCCAAAGGTTTCACTCAGACTTATGGGATCGATTACTCAGAGACTTTTGCTCTGGTTGCTAAGCTCAACACAGTTCATGTTCTTCTTTCCATTGCAGTAAATTTGGATTGGCGATTGCAACAACTAGACATCAAAAATACCTTTCTAAATGGTGATTTGGAAGAAGAGGTGTTTATGGATGCCCCTCTAGGTTTTGAAGACAAGTTTGGCTCTAAGGTGTGCAAATTGAAAAAGTCTCTTTACGGGTTCAAACAATCTCCACGGGCATGGTTTGAGAAATTCACTAGTTCAGTAAAGAGACAAGGGTGTTCACAAGCTCAAGCGGACCATACGTTGTTCTTTAGAAAATCAAGTGAGGGAAGCATAGCAATTCTTATTGTCTATGTAGATGACATTATCTTAACAGGTGACGATATAGTAGAGATGGCTCGATTGAAGGAAATTTTGGCAGATGAGTTTGAAATCAAGGACCTTGGAAGTCTCAAGTACTTTCTAGGGATGGAGATAGCTAGGTCTAAAGAAGGAATAGTAGTTAATCAAAGGAAATACATACTAGACCTTCTTAAAGACACTGCCATGAGTGAGTGCAAACCAGTTGACACCCCAGTTGATCCCAATAAAAAGTTGGGAGACAGCAAAGAAGACAGTGTTGATACTTCTCGATATCAAAGACTTGTTGGTAGACTTATCTACCTATCTCACACAAGGCCAGACATTGCCTTTGCTATGAGCTTGATAAGTCAATTCATGCACTCTCCTCAGAAGACACACATGGAAGCAGCATATAGAATACTTCGGTATCTTAAAGGTTCTCCCGGAAAAGGTCTATTGTTCAGAAAACAAGAAAGCCGGAGTATTGAAGCCTATACTGATGCTGATTGGACAGGTTCAATCACTGATAGAAGGTCTACAACTGGCTATTGCTGCTATGTTTGGGGGAACTTAGTTACTTGGTGAAGCAAGAAGCAAAATGTTGTTGCTCGCAACAGTGCGGAGGCTGAATTTAGAGCTATAGCCAATGGATTATGTGAGTTGATTTGGCTACAACGAGTTATAGGCGATCTGCAGTTGAAAATAGAAGCTCCAATGAAACTCTATTGTGATAACAAGGCAGCTATTAGCATTGCTAATAATCTTGTGCAACATGATCGAACCAAGCATGTGAAAATAGATCGACACTTCATCAAGGAGAAACTTGAATCCGGTGCAGTTTGTTTACCTTTTGTGCCCACGTCTCAACAAGCAGCTGACATCTTTACAAAGGGTCTATTTAAACCAAGTTTTGATTTTTGTATTAGCAAGTTGGGTTTGAAAGATATCTGCAATCCAACTTGAGGGGGAGTCTTGAATTTTGAAAAGATTGTGAAAATCTTTCCTAGTTTAGATTTTCCTACTTCGATAAAATTATGAAAATCTTTCCTAGTTTAGATTTTCCTACTTTGATAAAATTATGAAAATCGTTCCTAGTTTAGATTTTCCTATTTTGGAGAAGATTTTCTAACTGTAAATAGCTGTCAATAGTTGTCTTTTAGAAGATTGTAAATCCTATAAATTATGTTGTACTCTACCAATTATTTTTAATGAAGGAATTCTCATTTTTTTTCCTCAAATCTTTCAGTTATCTCTTGATCCCCCCATACCCTTGGCTATCTCCTTCTTGCAGGTCTCACAATCATTTTCTCCATGCTACTATGCTCATTGACTCTTATGCATAGTTATTAAAAGTGCAAGACGCATCAAAGCGCTAAGGGGTCAAATCACCTAGGCGTAAGACTCAAGAGTTTGATTTTGCAAAGCATGGCACAAAAAAATTAAAAGAATTACAAAAAATCATAAAATTCATAATAAATACGAAATAACATATCACTAATGTAGCAAAAAAAAAATTACTATTACTACTTTACTGCTATTAAAAAATATTATTACGATTAGAATTTACTACTACTCTTTCTGGATAGGAAATCCTAATCGCTATTAAATTCAATAACTTCATCATTTTCTTCATCATTATTCTCCCACTCATTCTCATATTCATCCTTCTTATCTTGATATTCGTTTTCTTTTACATCTTCTTCAAATTCAAACTCCTCATCTCTAAGTCCAAAAGAATCAATAAGTTTCCATTTTTTTTTATCAAAAGATATTTTTTGTACTTTACTTGGCCTACCATTTGAAGTGGATGTTAAGATTAAATTTGATATTATCTAATGGCTTATATTTATCTAGTTCTTAAAAAATAAAAATAAATGAAAAAAACCTTTTGTTTAAAAAGATTGAGATTTAATTTGTTGTTTATCTAATCACTCATTTTTATCCAGCTCTTAAAAACCGAGAAAAAAAAGCCCCATTTGTTTTTAAGGTTTGAAGTTTAATTTGATGATCATCTAATGGCTCAAATTTATCAAACTCTTAAAAACTGAAAAAACACTTTACTAAAGCACCTCAAATCACCTCAAGCCTCAAAGGTAAGGAGCGCGCCTTTGAGTGCCTCTTCAATGTTCTGTGCCTTTGAGGCTCCAAGGTGTTTATGCTGAAGCCTGCCCGCCTCTTTAATGTTCCACACCTTTGAGGCTTCAAGGCGTTTAGGTTGGAGCCTAGGAAGCCTGGAGCTTGGAGGTGCGCTTTTAATAACTATGATCCTATGTAAATCTGGGTTGCATTGGTACTTCAAGGCATTCCTTTGATGCCTTCTTCTTAATGCATATTGATTTATTCACTAATTTAGATGCCTGGAGAGGTGGGATGTTTCATGGGTGAAGGCTTTGTATTTGATGAAATGTCTATAAGAGTTGTTTCTTTCCTTGATGTCAAGTTATACTATATGGAGATATCAATACGAGTCTAGAGATTTTCTCCAAGGTTATTAAGAAGGTTGACATTCATTTCTGGCGCTGATGAAGGTGGCAGAGGTTTGTGCTTGTTCAGGGTCACTTGAACAGCTAAAATCAGTTCATGGTTGCTCCATCAAGAAATGGACTAATATCAATACTGATACTGATGCGGAAAATGGAGAACTGCCTTATGTTGATGCATAGCAAATGTGGTGATTTCAGTGCTGCAGAAAATACAGTTCAATGGAGAATTGGAGAAAGACAGTGTCACTTGGACATTCAGAGGTCCTGCTACAAAGAGGCATTGGAAAATTTTGTACAGATACAAAGGATGCTTATGACGACTGGAACCCAATGATAATGAACCTGAACATGACTAGGAAGAGAAGAAATTTGAAGATGATGATAAAGCTCAAGTGAAGGGAGTTGAAGTTGAGTATGTTGATTGCAATGAAGCAAGTGCAAGAGGAAGTGATTGAGATGGTGACGCAATCTTTTTTTCTGAAACATTAGGGTTTATTTGAAAAAAATCATGAAATGTTGTTAAAAAAGGAAGATGTGGGGTTTGTTACATAAAAATAGCATTACAAGGGTTAAAATGCCAAAATAAAGAAAACATGAACTATTTGTGAATTTTACAAAAATGGGGGGTTTTCTAAAATTTGCAAGAATTATTCTAAAAGGGCACAAGGATCCATTATGTTGTTGTCGATGTCGTGGCTTTACTACTCTATTTATAATATCTCCCCATAGCCTTTTGACAGTCACAACTCTATTTATAATATCTCCCCATAGCCTTTTGACAGTCACAGGATCAAAGAAGACAATCCTTCAAATCCAAAGACCTACTGTAAGGTTAAATTTAATAGCTTTACTTTCTAGCTCGCCGTTACCTCTTGACACTCACAAGGGTAGAGAATTCTTAAAGGCATATACCTATTGCAAGGTCAAATGTGTCACGCGCCCACAACCAAGTTTAGTCCCACATCGGCTATGTACTAGAGGGGTCTTGGGCTTCTAAGGGATTAGACGACCCTTCCTTTCAGGTTGGTCTTTTGGGATGTGGACCTAGCCTTTGACAAATGGTAACGGATTCAATAATTAAAACAACTCATCGTTACCTCTTAATATTCATAAGGGTTAAAAATAACACTTGAAGCCAAAGAGCTATTGTGAGGCTGATGCAATGGCTTGATTACTCTTTTCATAAGAACTCATCATTGCTTCTTGACGTTCAAAAAGGTTGGAGCCAACAGTCATTGAAGTGATCAACACAAGTCATTGCAGACAGTTGACACTCATTGTGTTTGAAAACAAAGACAACCCAAAAAAATGGTCACGTATTAGATGATCTCTCATTGCTAACACCTAATAATGCTAAAAAAAAGTGATTAGCATAGTGCATGGTCTCACATCACTAACACTTGCCACATACTTAGAAAGGTGATTAAGGTAGTGTACAGCCTCCTTAATTAACAATTGATGTTAGTGTTGAAAAAAACATGATTCTAAGGCCTTTAAATGGCAAAAAAGAAAAACCGTTCATGTAATAATGAAGAGAGAAACCCCTTATGTGATAATGAAATGAGATATTTCCTCAAGTAACAAAGAGAAGAAAAGCCCTCTTGTGATGGCAAAGAATGTGATAAAGAATATAAAAGACCCTCCCAAGCAATGACGAAAAGAAACCTCCCTCAAGAGATGAAGAGAAACTCTCATACAATGGTGTAGAAAGAGACTACTCATGCGATGAAGGAAAAATACTCATTTGATGATTTGTAAAGAGAATACTAAAAAAAAGTAGTAAAAACCTCCCAAGGTTAATGGTTGTAAATTTTCAAGGCAATAAAGAGTGATTGGAAGGCTGAATAATGAGAGTTAAAGACCTTTAACATTATGTTTGGATCGAGGGCTCAGGACGGAAAGTAACGGAAATGAAGGGTTACAAAGGATCAAAGTGAGCCCGCCCTTTACTTGGATAATTTTTTAAATTTAATGAAGGAACATAAGGGTTAACTCTCACCTTCCAACCCCCTTAAAAACCATACTTTTTTGGGCTCCTGATTTGGGTTGCAGGGGAAATCTCCTAAACCTTTTATAATTTTTAAAAAAGTAAACTTAAATAGTCCTCCACCTTTTCACACGTTTCTATTTTAGTCAACCAGTTTGAAAAGTTACAATTTGATCCTACATTTAGTTTTTGTTACAATTAGATCACACGAGTTACGGTGTTAATGGTGATCATACGTGGCTTGCCGTATTGTAAGCTACGTATGATCATAAACACGGATGGCCTTATTGTAACAAAAACTAAACATAAGGGACTAAATTGTAACTTTTTAAAGTTGAGTGATTGAAATAGGTAAAGGACTATTTAGGTTTTTATCTTTTTTTAAAAGACTTTAATACCCTCAATTTTTCAATTAATTACATAACATCACTTTATAAAATTCTTCCATTTTTTTTAGTCTAATTTTATAGGAATCAAGGGTACACATGGCACGAATCATTTTGCCTAAAAGTAGATTCTTACACCTCATCTTCAACTCATGATTTGATCCTTATTATTAATTCCACGTATTTCACATCAATTTGAATAATGCTAATGCTATTATGATTATTTATATTTTAGTAGACATGATCAACATTCAGTCCATTGTGATGATGTAAATAGCAACATTTTTTTTGTCCTATATAGGACAACAACAAATGATATGCCTCCAAAGGGAAAATAAATAGTGGCATTTGACGAGAGGCAAAATTAAAGTATGAAAATGAAAAGCAAATATAATAATAATAATAATAATAATAATAATAATAATAATAATAATAATAATAATAATAATTTCAATATTTATAATGCTTACCTACTTAAAGGGGGAATTTGTTTTAGATACTGTGAATGAATGTGTTTGTATAGAAATAAGTAATTTTTTTATTTAATAATAAATGTGTCATTGATAAATTATATTGTTATATATCCTTTCTTTTATTTTTCCCATTTTAACCCAACAAAATTTATCAAACAACTCTTCATTCCTTTCCCTCTATAAAATTTAACTATCAAAACAAGGGTTCAAACCTTCCTTTAATTTCCCTTACTTTCTTTTCTTTTCCCTCCCCTTCCCTTCCCTTCCCTTCCTTTATTTTCCCTTTTATTTTTGGATCCAAAGGCTACGTAAGAGCGTGTTTGCATTGAGGGCTCTGGAGGGAAAATAAAATAAAGAAGGGTTAAGAAGGCTGGGTTTTGAACCCTTCCCTTATTTGGATAAACCTTTTAAATTTACTAAATAAAAAAAGGGTTTACTCTTAACCCTCCAAAACGCTTCAAACATCACTTTTTCAACACCCTAGGTGGAAAGAAAACCTCCAAAAAATTTTATGCACTTAATGAAACTGATACAATTAAATTATCAATGAAATGCCCCAAGGGTATGATGATAATAAATGCCCCAAATTATCTCCTCCCCGACCCTTAGTTGAATCTGATGAAAATCAAAATTAATCCAGGGTATGGTGATAATAAATGCCCCAAGTTACTAACTTGTCCAGCAAAGAGATACTAACACACAATGCACCTTACGTATTCGATCTAATTCCGCACACAGATAAATGAAATACTAGACGGGGAAAAAATGGGAATGAGATGGATCTGGTACCTGGGGATAGGATAGCTTTATGCTTCCATAGACAACGCCAAACGTGAATGCGGAAGCGCGAGCTACCTGCAGGGAGACCATGGAACCAAAACAAAGATCAATTGAATGGAGATCATAGGAAAAATTGAAGCATCCAAGATCCAGAGAAAAAAAATATATATATATATATATATATATATATATATATAGAGAGAGAGAGAGAGAGAGAGAGAGAGAGAGAGAGAGGAAATAACTCACGAAGGTGAGGGTCTGACGCCGGAGTACGGCCTAGGGAGCGCCATCGAAGAAGCGAGAAAGGTCATGAAGGAGGCGGAAGCGATGGTGATGGCGGCCCAAAAAACCCTACAACCAGAGCACCTGAATGAATGTTGTTCCGCCAATGAGCCTTATTAGCACTACCACTACCACTACCAACCCAACTCAACCCAATTTATTAATTGGTTATTCTTAATTTCTAAATAAACTATTTTGGTGAATCTATACGCAGAAAGAATCATCATTTTTTTTTTTTTTGCTTTTGTATATACAACCCAGCCCTCAATAATGGTTTACCTAATGTAAAATAACTATGTAAAATGAAAGTCCAATTATAACAAGTAAAAAAAATTAAATTAACTGTAGTGACAAAAGTACAGCTGACTTTAAATGCATATTTTAGATAGTTGTACCTAGAGATGGGCACGGGCCGGTTAACCGGGCCCGCCGGGTCCGGGTCGGCCGAGAGCAACCCGGACCCGGGCCGTGATGTTTATTAACCCGCCGGGTCCGGGCCCAACCCGCCGGGCCCGGCTTTTTTTTTTGATTTTTTTAATTATTATATTAAAATTAAAAATTTAAATTGTTGCTAATGCGATTCGACCTTTGGTCTTTTTATAAAGAAGTGCACCCACTAACCATCCTCTCCAACACTTCTTTTGAGTATAGACATTAAAAAATAAATATAAAATTTGAAAACTAGTTTGGAACCGGGCTTGACCCAGCAGGTCAAGCCCGGTTCCGAACCGGGTTTTGACCCGGAGGGTTGACCCGCCGGGTCACGGGTTGGGAAACCCCAACCCGTAACCGGCCCGTCTACAGTACAGGCCAGTTACGGGTCAATGAATTGGCCCGCCGGGCCATTGAACCGGCGGGCCGGGCCAAAAATCGGCCCGTGCCCCCCTCTAGTTGTACCCATAGATGGTAATCCACTAAGCCTTGCGGGTAACCAGCAATATTTTGAGTAATGCATTTGACTTGTTCCATTGTTGCTTTTGTTTGTCTATTTTTATTTTTATTTTTGTCAATTTTAATGGCTTGTTTATCCACTTTAGCCTTTCCATACTTTTTCTGTTCTGTGATAAATTGAAATGCGAAAGCAACAAGGAAAAACTGAATATCACAAGCAGCAGAACAAAAACACAAAAATGGCGGAAGTCTATCTTTGATTTTTCATATCACCCGTAATCTAATGTAAAATGTACAAAATATTTCACTCAAATACTAGAAACTCCATGTCACTGAAAAACAAACACTGTAAAATTAATTTTCATGAACTAACAAAGAACTAGAACAATGAAATTAGTCAGAGAACACGTTCTATGCAAAATGGAGGAAAACAAACACTGTAAAATTAATTTTCATGTTGAGAGACTGTAAAATTTATTTGTGTTGAGAAACCAAATCAAGGCTGATTCTCCAGCAGGGAGCCTAGATGGCTTCAACTACTAGCACACATGTTGGAAGCATGGGGGTACAGGCTAGCACACAAAAGACGGTGTAAATAAAAGTCAACAAAGAATTAAGTAGAACACTAGTCATCTTCAGTCATGGCTTTCAGTTTTTGTAATTAGAGAGCAAGAAGTTGGTGCGTTGCTGCAGACTGAAAATGGCGTCACAGATGAGCGGAGTGACTCTGGCCCTTCTGTAACAATTCTCTTGCATATGGCATCACAATTGCTTATCACCTCTGTCAGTCTGCCTTTGAGTTCACCAACCTCAACTTGCAATGGATGACCTGTTAATCTAACAATTATTAGCCAAAACTTAGGTGAAGTAACAAAATGCTAGCAACAACACTCAGAGTTATATTACTGAACAATGGAAAACAGCACAAGGACAACTGTGACTATAAAACCAAGGCAACCAAATCAGTTGGATATCAACAATGTTTCTCTTCACATGGAAGTTTAGCCAAATGAGCCCTTTACCTTCAGCAAGGTTGTGAGCTGTCGTTCTCATGGATGACCCTGAATAACTGAAACGCTGAAGAAGTTTAACAGCCAAAGCATCCACAGTTTCTATCTTGTTTTCTATCTCCTCCTGTAGTGTTTCATAGGTCAAAACTTTATTACTTACTTCAAAGAGAATAAATACAGATAAGTTAGCGTTCCTTTATAAGTTCCTGTGAATATCCTAAATCAATAACCCCTTCTGCTTTTTCTCAATGCCTCACCCACAAACAGCATTATGCCAATAAAAATCCTTCCAACAGTGAGAAACAGTTGGATAATCAGTTCAGGTCTTCAAAGATGATTGTGATGATAGGTGGTTCAATGATGTAGAATATTCAAACAGAATGGTTCTGATGCCAAGTAAAAATTGAAAATACAGCATTGGCTAAATCCATTTGCCAAGAAGCTTGTGCCAATTTTCATTATATGCTTAACAGAAAGAAGGAGAAGTTGAATATAATTAGCACAACATGTATAGACTAGATACATGCCTTTAAACAATAATGTGTTGTATATAATAGTAGTCATATAAGAAAAAAGATACAAATGAAGCAACATTAGTAGATTGAGACACGGATTAGATGACTACTAATGATATGATCATCAAGGGAAAGGTCCCGATACTAGTACAAAAGGTTTGAAATGCATGCAGAGCATAAGACACACTAAAGAAAAATCTGATATTTCTAAGAAGAATTCATCACGGATGCTATATGAGATTTCAGTTTCAGCAATATAGACATCAAAGATAGTTGTAAACATCACATTGAAATTTTAATTTAAAATATAAATACAGAAAAATTGTCCTAAATTACCAAAACTAAGGTATTTCAGTCATGTTAGGGTCTCTATTGCAGAAGGTGAATACCATCACTGAGATATGCATGACCATGAAAACAGACATGTAAAAATATTGCCTTTATAAAAATTAAAAGAAGCCCATGTCCTGTGAGCAATAAAAGCATAAATTTTGATGAGTTGAGGGGGACAAAAAAGGGCACCTGTTTCTGACTAATCCTCTTAGCCTTCTCTTCCTGCCATTCTCTATACATAGAGAAGAGCTCCAACAAGACTTTGGGATTCAAAGTCCCTATAAAAATAATTCAATATTAAACATTCACACAAATCCAAAAAACTCGACCTACAATTAAAACAAAAATTCCAATAGTGGGAAAAGAAATAGACTGCCTGGAATCGAGGACGAAGAGGTAGGCTTGCGGACGAGAATGTCAGTCAAGGAGGTCTCCGATTCAAGGGGGCTTTTCAGCAGTGGCTCAGCCTGAAACCATAAGATCAAACAATGAGAAGGGCAACAAGAAGAGCACGAGAGAAAGGGGAAAGGACCATAGAAAGGGAGCTAACGATTCGGAGGGCTTGGACACGCTGAACGATGGGATCGACGCCCTCGATCCTCTCGGAGATGGTGGTGATCTCATCGATGACCTACATAGAGGGGAACTGGGGGATTAGGGATTCTAATAAAAGGAGAAAAACCGAGACAAAGATAAGCACCTTCGAATCGGAACGCTTCAAAAGCACGGATTCGGAGGCACCCATTGGCGATCACATGGCACAACGAACCTCTTCTGTATATTTCTCGTTTGCCTTGTATGGTCTATTATTCACTTGGAATCAAAATTAGCAAAATACTCTGGTTTTAAAGCATACATACGACTCAGCTGACCTGGCGGTTTCTGCCAGGCCGGTTCCGGGCCGGGCCGGGCCAAATCTCGGCCCGTGCCCCTCTCTATACATACCCCCTCTTGACCTATTAGCTCCTAGTCCTTTACACAGAGTGTTCAATTTTAGAAAAATTTGAGATTAAACCCCATAGTTTCTTATTTATAGTGTTCATTTAAAAAAAAAAACTTGAGATGAAATTTTAAAAACAATGCAAGTCCCTTTTGTATACGTTTTTTATTTTTTTTTAAGCAAAAGTGTTTGTTATCTATGATATATAATATTGGATTTTGATTCTTTTAAAAACAAAAAAGTTACTGATGTAATTTATGATGAGAAAAACAAAAATAATAATTATTAAATAAAAAATCCGTGATACCCAGCAGTTTAATAAAAAAAGGAGTTTTGAAAATGTAAATTTAATTTATAAAAAACGTAAATTAAAAATAATACAGGAGAAACCTATCAGTGCACACCTGGTGGAATTCAATGTCGTCCATGTCATGAACAAATTAAAAACTCTGTCATCTTGTCAGGTTTTTTCATTAACCCAAAAGAAAAAGAAGAAGAAAGTGTCGTCTTGCATGCCCTGAGTCTTACTGCTCTAGCTCGTATGACACTAATCCTAAGAATGAGTAATCTATGTATGAGAAGGAAGCTATGCAGAGTTGTGCTTGACAGATAGAGAAGCGAGCACAAATGGCCTCATGCATGGCTCATGATGCATGAAGTAACCTTTAGTGCTCACTCTCTTCTGTCAACTCTCTTTACCCAATAAAATCACACATCCTATAACCTATAAAGAAAGAGAAGTGATATTATATAAGTCATCTATATATCTATACACAGTTGTGCTTGTGACTGAGAGAAGCGACGCAGGCGTGCATGGCTTATATATAGAGGAGGAGGAGAGGAGATCATGGCTTGTTGCCCAATTGCATTAGATCTGGTTTGAATGAAATAAGCATAATATAGCCACCTGTTTCCCGCAATTAAAATAACCATTTCTATTAATAATTTGATCCTATCTTCTAGCTCTGGACTTAGCTCCAAAAACCAATGCATCCATCAGCCTCAAACCTCCAAAAAAAAAAACAGTGATATGATTGGGTCGTTTTGGAAAGTGAGTGAGGTTTCCTTTTTTGGGAGGCAGACAATGTGGGACACTCTTTTGAATTAGATGAAATGAATTGGATTCTCCATGACTCCAAGTTTAGTTAAAAAAACATATCTTTTGTCAGAGCGCACACTGATGAGTTCCATGGAGAAAGAGATATGCATGGAGATCACCGCCTTGCATGGCACCTCATCAAGAAGCATGAGATGCCCATAGTGCTCATGAGCCACTTGTTGTTCTAATTAAGGCCAGGTCCAAGGCTTCTTTTGTTGTCCTGCTGGGGATCGAGATGAGATTGGATATTTGGACATATCCGACTGCTGTGTTGCTCTCTGGTGCAGTGCATATTATTGCCACCCCTAGCTAGATTCCAGCATTTCCTTTCCTTTCTCTACAAGTAGAAGGGGAATGTATTTCTAACAGATAAAAGTTCATGTGCTTTATTAGAGAACAAACAGAACGAATTTGACGAAATGTGTTTTCCATCTTTATTACGGAACGGTGGAGGCTGCAGCCTGTTGCTCAACTTGATTTTAAAATGGGTAAATTACATATTAGTCTTCGTAATTTTTAATGCACATTTTAATTGCCAATAAGTCCTTTTTTTCTAGTACTTCCTTGGACATCTTTGCTAGCTGTCTCCCAATCATATTTTATTGAAATTTCACAATTGCCCTCATTAAAAAAATTTCTTACCTGGGCGGCATCAAGGATTTTGTGCAATCCATGCAAACATATCCAATGGCGGTTGAGCTTGTTGTTTCTAATATTCTCTTATGCGTCTCTAGTCAATCTTTTCCAAGCAGTGATTTGAAATGGTGGACCCCACTTCAAACGGTAGAAATTCCCTAAAAAAGATTTTATGTTTTCTTGAATGATAAGAGTAATACTATATATTACGAATGAGTTTCACGAAATCCTCACACGACCAATGTGGCATCTGATTTTCTCTCTCCTAATTAGTATATATTAAAAATAAAAAATTAAAAAGAATTGTGATTTTGTTGGTCGAGGATTTCATGAAACTCATTCATGTGAGGATTTCGTGAAACTTACTTGTAATATTCGTAGTAATTTGAAATGGTGGACCCCACTTCATACGGTAGGAATTCGAGTAAATATTACTGTAGATCACCTAATTATACCAAATTCTCACTTTGGATACCAAATTTTGATTTGTATCAAAATAGTCACCTCATTTCAATTTAGTTTCAAAAAAATATTACCCAAAAGAATCCGGTGAGATTATGCAAACGTGGATCGCGGCAATCTAACGTGGTCACCAGATTTCTACATCACTTGTCCCAATGGCCTTGCCACGTGGATTAAAATGCCACTATGATCCATGTCATGCCATTGAGACGGGTGATGTGATGGCATTTAATCCACGTGGCAAGACCATTGGGACGTGTGATGTGGAAATCCGTCGACCACATTGGATTGCAGACGTCCACATCAGCATAATTTCACCGGATTCTTTTGGGTAACATCTTTTTGGAACCAAATTGAAATGAGGAGACCATTTTGATACAAATCAAAATTTGGTATCCAAAGTGAGAATTGGGTATAATTAGGTGATCTACAACAATATTTACCCATAGGAATTCTCTAAAAATCCTTTTTATGCTTTCCTGAAAGATAAAGGTTTACGCTGCAACATGCATAGCAAAAGCCATTTAAAAAGGTGCATATCCACATAAAATCAACTTCTTTAATTGGCTCACATGGAACAATAAAATTTTCATGCTTGATAATCTAGCAAAAAGGAAGTTTAATAAACTTCCAATTGCCTTGTGTTATTTGTCATTTGACAATTGAATCGGTTGATTACTTGCTATTTACTTTGTCCTTTTATTGAGCAAATTTGGAGCTACTTTGCCCAATTATATGGGTATACCTCCTCTCGTGCTCCTTGGAAGACTTATGGCGATCTCAAATTGGGAAATCATGGATCTCTTGGTCTGTGCTATTACTTGGAGTAATTGGCTTAAGAGGAATGCACATATTTTCCAGTCAAAACTACTTTCAATGACATCAATTATTTTGAAAATTGATCAAATGCTCCTTTTGTGGTTAAATGTAGCCGCGAAGGCAAAAAGGGTGTTAGCTCCAATGGGTGTATTATGGGTTAGAATTCACTCAATCTTGCATGCAAACACTCGCACAATCACTCACAAACCAAAAAAAAGAAGGCACACGAAATTGGTAACTTAGTTCGGTACAACACTTGCGTGGATATTAGGGGCCAAATTCAGAGATAAAAATTCACTAAAATAGGGGAATAAACATGAGTACAACACTTGGGCCTTTCTGGTGGTTCATCCTAAACTTTAGAGCATGGTCTTTTATATGGATGTCTCAAAGTCCCAAATATAACACTTTCCTCTTTTAGAATCTCCATGACTTCTAATTTGAACACTTTTCAAATTTAAACGCTGCAACTCCTGTTGGAATCGAGCTTGCAACGTGGCCCACCTGCTGACCTTGACTGAGTCGTAGCTTCAGTTGCAACGAGACCTGCAGATGTCTCCAGTCTTCCTGACTCTGTCCAAGTTTGAGTTGATATAGTCAAATCCTCCTAATCTCAACCTACCAGCAATTAGCTGGCCTTCTCACATCTTATCAGCATTACCCTCGCAAGGGTTGCACCCCATATGGTGCGTCTCCATCATACCAAAGATAGTCTTCAAAGGATCTTCAAATCTTTCATTAATCTTGATCTCCAAGTCATCCAAGTTTAGTCTTCGCAATCTTCCAAACTTGATCTTCATTCATCCAAATTTGATTCTTCAATCTTCTAGTTACTAAACTTGATCTCTCATTCATCCAAGTTTGGTTCTTCGTAATATTTTCCATATATGATGAATGTCTTCATTTAGTTCTCACCAAACTAGGTTTCAATATAAACTTAATCTTCAATTGTTGATTCACTTGCCGAAGATAGATTCTATCTTCATATATCCATTACTTGCACTTCAAGAAAGATCCTCTAAGTTGATAGTCTTGCTAAAAATAGATCTTGCAAAGATAGTTTCATGGCATCTCTTGCCACATCATTATGAGTTGTCACGTCATCATGCCACCTCATCATAGTGGCCACATCATCTTTAGTTGCCAAATAATCACCAACACGTGTCAAACGATGCCAACATGAAGTGTCGCTCTAACAAAGGGCTAAACTAAAACATTTTGTTGCAATAATCAAACACATCATGGAGTTACTGGTGTTAGGAAATATTGCAAAAATGTAAAAAAACAATCAAAAGCGCATAGAAGTAAAAACAATATTACAATATCAACTAGTGGATTCGATAGACACCCTAATTTAATTAATTCTAATTAAATAAGGATTTGAAAAATACCTTCAGATATTCCAAATCTATTCCTTTGATGTACTAAATTTATTCCTTGAATCATTCTAGATTTTCTAGAGTTGAACAACAGTACCACGCCTCTAGTCCACAAGCCTGAATCCAAAAACAATCTCCTCTCTTCCTCTCCAAATAGTTGCCAGGGTTAGAATGGGGAGAAATGTTGGTTAAGATCTCACCGGAGAATAAAATTACTTGATGCTAGGGTTAAAGAGGAATAATATTTATAGAAACTTAATAAAGCATGATAAACATTATTCAATTATGATGTCCTAATAAAAAAATGAGTCATAAAGCAACTAAAACTACTTTTGTCTTCAAGTTCTTATAATTTTAATTAATTATTTGACTTCATCAAACTTTAATCAAATTAAAACTTAATAAAAAACCCTCAACTAATTTACAATTTTTCTTTATTCGATGAAGTAAAATTATAAATTGACAATTTGACCATTTTCACTCAAAACAAGACTTATTCTTAATTCTTTTAAACGTAACTCTCTAGGTTCCTTTTGATCGGTAATGGGAGGATATCAAATGACGAGGGAGACACCTAGCTAGCCTGTGACCCCACATCGTAGCCCAATTGAACACGTATGAATATCTCATTATGAACCTTTGTGATTATGATTATCATATATGTATAAACCCTTCGTTCTTGTATACCAGTCGAGTAAGAGCCATGGTAATCATTTAACACATTAAACTCGATCATATAGAAATAATTATAGTAGAGTAAGATTAGAGATGGCAATCTATACCCTACCTGATGGGTATATACATACTCGTACCCGATCAAAGAGGTAATACCCTCGTTGACCTGGTACGAGTATGGGTAAGGGCAATAACTGTTTTTTTTAGCTGGTATGGGTCAAGTAAAGGTATACCCCTACCCTACTCGTACCCTTACCAGTTGAAGAGGGTACTAGTCATACTCGTACTCTAATATATATATATATATATATATATATATATATATATATATATATATATATATATATATATATATATATATATAATTTTTTATTAAGCTAAATATGCAAGGGTAAGTGTATAATTAGTAATTGTGTAATTATAGTAAGCATTGGTGGATTTTCTTCTTGAAGATTTTTCATATGTAATTAGTAAGTGTGTAACTAATATTTTTCTTTGAATTTTATGACAGTTTGATCATATCAGTAAATATATATTTTTATGTCTTTATAGGTACTAGCTTTCTTCATATAGTTAATCGTACCAAGGGCATTCTAATATCACTTTTATTGCTTTTTGTGATATGTTATATAATTTTAAATTTATGAGCATGTGTTTAAACATTGTATTGTAATGGATTATGAGTTTATTATCATTATTGTTATTTAAATTTAATTTAGTAATTTGAACAGCGGAAAAGCGGGTACCCTGCAGGTAAGGGTAAGGGTACAATTTTTCCCTATGGAGGGTATGGGTATAGGGTAGGGGTTACGGGTATGGGTAAAAGTTTTGACATACCCTACCCATTGTTCAATAATATAGCAAAATTTGATGATAGCATGTGGAAACAATAATAAATTTACGATATTTTCTAATTGTTTTAATGAACACAGCAATTTAATTAAAAGGTCTAGAAAATTACCTCTTAGGTCATCTCCAACCCTACACCCAAATCCCAAATTTGGGGTTTGGAATAGGATGACCCCAGATTTGTGGTCCCACAAAAATATTATTATTTTTATCATTTTTTTATTTTTATAATTATTATAATTAAAATTATAAATTTAATAATTCATTAATATAATTATAATTAGTCATCATGTACCTACAATATTAATTTGTATGCAATTAATTACTTAATTAATAATAAAATTATTGATTAAATTAAATTATGACAAATTTATGAAACTGGAATAGTTAAAATTTTATTGAAAAATAACCTTAATTAAATTATTGTTAATTAAAAATGACTAATTTCAAGTAATTTTTATTGAATACTAATAATAATAATAATAATATAAAAAAAAGATGAAAATGGAATATTTTGTGAATATGCTTTTTTGGGGTAAAATTATGGGTTTGTAGTTGGAGTATAATTTACTATAGTAGAGCCAAATTTGAGATTTAGGGTAGAAATTTGGGTTTATAGGTTGGAGATGGCCTTAATATTTGAAAGTCTTCCTTTGATGTGTAGAATTTGTCTCTCGGATTGTTATAGATCTCCTAGCGCCGAACAAAAGTCTCTCGCCTGTAGATGACACGCCAGAATTAAGAAACAATATCCTCTTCTTCTCCAAATAGCCGCTAGGGTTAGTAAGGAAAAGAGAGCTTGGGATTTTTCTTACTAGAGAAAATTTATTGATTGATTCTAGAGTTAAAGAGGAGTCATATTTATAAAAACTTTATAAAACATGATAAACATTATTCAATTATGAAGTCCTATTCGAAATATGAACCTTCATAATATAATAAACATTATCATAGAAGTTCTATTAGAAATATAAGTCATAATGTAACTAAAACCACTTTTGTTTGAGTCCTTATAATTTTGATTATATATTCGACTCCATCGAATTTAAATCAAAATTTAAACTTAAGACAAAAACCCTAGACCAATTTACAATTTCACTCATTCCATGAAGTAAAATTGTAAATTGGCAATTTCATTCATGCACTAAAAAATGAGACTAATTCTTTATCCCTTTTAGTGTGACTCCCTAGGTTCGTTCCGACTGGCAATGGGAGGATACCAAAGAAAGTGGGTGAACCTAGCCAACCACGTGGTCCCACGTTGTAACCCAATTGAACATGAATGAGTAGATCATTATGAATCTTTCTGATTATGATTACCATGTGTATAAACCCTTCATTCTTGTATCCCAACCGAGTGAGAGCCATGGTAATAGTCAAACTCACTAAACTCAATTGTATGCTAATAACCATAGTAGAGTAGATTACCAAACTACCCTTCGTGTCCCACACGATTAATTTGACTTCCTTGGCAAGGTCTTCTAATTTCACATATTTATAATTGCATAGGATACTGCCTTGTTTACTTTTGAGAGAACAAATTTCTTTTTGGTGATCACTCATAACTGCTACTTGCTCAACATAGTCACACTTTGAGATCGGTTCTATCAAAAAGGTAAAGTGAGCCTAATGACTCTAGTAACAAACTAGACGTTGCAAGCACATTGTGATCATGATACTTCAGGTCTAAAATCCACTCATATGATCATAACCAACAATCCCAAACATTGACTGTCAAAGAGTAAAACCCATGTAATTGGATTATTGCGAGTTATGTTTGATTGCACCAATCCTAGTGATGTATTTATGACATGCTCCCACTATTCCTGTTTATATAAAATATTGCATCTTCTAATTCAAATTAAATCAAAATTTTAAAATCACATATAGCCAAATCATAATCGAATTAAGACAATATATGGTTAAAATAAATAAATTTCATAATATTTGGATATATTCAAAATCAACCAAGAACACAGATCTCGAGGCGATCTCAAATATATAAATATGAAGATTAGTTGAGAGCATAGATCTCGAAGCGATCTAAAATATTTAAATCTTAAGATCAGCCAAGAGCACATATCTTAAGGTGATCTAAAATACACAAATCTCTAGATCCGCCAAGAGCACATATCTCGAGGTGATTTAAAATATTAAAATCCAAAGATCAACTAAGAGCACAGATCTCGAAGCGATCTAAAATATTCAAATCCCTAGATCAGTCGAGAGTACTGATCTCGAGGCGATATAAAATATTCAAATCTCAAGATTAGCCGAGAGCACATATCTCGAGGGGATAAAAAATATTCAAATCTTAAGATCAGCCGAGAGCACATATCTCGAGGCGATCTAAAATATAAAAAATCTCTGGATCAGCTAAGAGCATAGATCTCAATGGGATCTAAATATTCAAATTTCAAGATCAGCTGAAAGCATATATCTTGAGGTGATCCTAAATATTCAAAATCCCAAGATCAGCCGATAACACATATTTCAAGGTGATCAAAATATTCAAATCTTAAGATGAGTACATATCTCGAGGCGATCCAAAATATTGAGATTTTCAAAACAGCCGAGAACACATATTTCGAGGAGATACAAATATTCAAATCACAAAATCAACGAGAACACATATTTTGAGGCGATTTAAAATATTCAAATCCCAAGATCAACTAAGAGCACATATCTCGAGGTGATCCTAAATATTCAATTCCCAAGATAATCCGAGAACACCCATTTCGAGGTGATCTAAATATTCAAATCTCAAGATTAGCCGAGAGCATATATCTTGAGGTGATCTAAAATATTGAAATTTCAAGATTAGCCGAGAGCACATATCTCGAGGCGATCCAAAATATTAAAATCTCTGAGAACACATATTTGAAAGCGTTCTAAATATTCAAATCCCAAGATCAGCCGAAAGCATATATCTCGAGATGATCTAAAATACACAAATTTTCAAGATCAACATAGAATACAAATCATGAGGCAAATATATATATATATATATAAATTAAAATAAAAAAATCAAGATTCTACTGGTGAATTTTTATGAATTTTTGGATATACTGGTGATTCTAAAAAATTTCATTCCGGACTCGAGCCAATTTTAAGTCATGAATACTCCATAGGCAAGGGACCCCCCCCTTCTCTCTCTCTCTTTCTCCCTCTCTCATTAGTTTTTTATTCTCTCTCTCTTTCTTTGTTTCTCCCCTTGTAAGTCTTTTATTTTTATTTTTTAAAAATTTATTTATTTTACAAATTAATAGATATAGTCTAAAACAACCAAATAACTCATAGCCTAATAGTATTTGACAAGATCTCTAGGTCAAAATTTACTAAAAACAATAATGGTAACGAGTCAACAAGTTATGGGTGTGGGTTCGTAGCTCAAACCCTTCATCCCCGTAAATTTCAACCCGTGCGCACGCCCTTAATCTACTATCAAAAATGTTATCAAAATGTTATTATTTGATTTATTATATTTTATAAATTACTTTATGTAATATTTTTTTTAAAATCTATGTTTTATTTTTTTATTTTTTACAAATTAATTTATATAATACATAAAATTATATTTTTTGTAAAGTTTTTGTAAAAATTTATTGTTTGATATATAATTTTAAAAAACTAAACTATAAATTAACATATAAATAAAATTTTAAAAAATTATAAATTTTTACTTAATTAATTAATTAATTAATTAATTAATTTTTTTCCAATCCGCCCCCTGACCTTTAATTTTTGGCTCCACCACGTATAATGGAGATATACATCTACAAGACTACAAACCACAAATTAATTATAGGCATCTAACCCCGTTTGTTGCTCAATGGTGTACTGCAATTGGAAGTGACCTCAAGCCATACATATTTGTTAGGTGAAAGCCAACAATTGTAGTTTAGCCTCTTTCTCCTTGTTCCCTTCTGTCCTGGTATCTATGTATATATACCAACCTGCAACATTGAAATGAAATGCACTCCAATTATAAACAAGACAGTAACTCAAATCTCGCTAACCAATAACATTAATTCGATTTTCTTTTGCATCCTAGCCTTCATGTGGTCTAGTTGTTTGGAAGGCAAGACTTAGGCAAGAGAAAATCATGACAGATACTTTAAGCTACCTATTCTGAATATCAATCAAGCTTTCTTTATTTCATGTTTTATTGTCTGATGCTTAGCTTCAACTACTCCATATACTTGGCGCATAATATTTGTTCCTATCATTATTATGCGTTGCTTAGATAGCCAAATATGAAACTCGGGTCTCCAGATTTTATTTAATCATTTTAATAAGATTAATTTTATGGCTTTTGATAGACATATTAATACAGTATATGGGTAGGTGTGTATACGGTGGTAGTTTGTCCAAATTATAAAAAACACATATTAGTTTATTATTGTATATCTCTGTATTTTATATATATAGTGAATTTTTTTATCACTTTTGTATGTTAAAGATTTTTTTATAATTTTTTTTCAAATATTGGTTCGACAAATTTTTTATTAGCACTTTGCATACAGACTATACAGTTGTAGTATTATTTATATACTCTTTATTTGGTTCCGGATATCATTTTTTTTTATCTCCAAAATTATATAATAAGAGGTTTTATTAGTTTAGTTTAATTTTTAAAAAATTTTAAAATATGCACGTGCATGGTAGACCTTAATAATTTTATGTTATGTCTAGATTAATAAATTTTAGCCATCACAATTTTTAATATTTTTTTAGCTGTAATTGTGGTCTTTTACAAAGAATGTTTTTTTTTTTTTTAATGTGAAATAAACCTGTCGGCAGACTCTACCAGCTTATATCTGTCCCCACCCACTTGTGTCCTCATGAGCCATGGGTCCACGCGTATTGATGTTTTCAATCTTGTTATCAAGACACGTGGACCGATCCTTCTGTTTCTTATCGTAGTAACGCATGTAACCATTGACCCCATGTTAAAGGTTCCTTGGTGATCATTTCTCATTGGATTAGGGTGAGATACGTATTAAATAATATATCTGATTGCCATTGTCCAATATGGAAAAATCTCTCTTTCGACAACGACTGCTGTCGAGTGAAATCTTAAAGGCCTCCGTGTTTATTATTATTATTTGGACTATGATTGAGCCCTGCAGTGGTTGATCTTGTTGAACCGGGCGTACTACTAAAGATTTTATAAAGTAGAGAAGACACTCATTTCAAAAATATTATATTATTTGTTTCTATGATGCATAAGTGTGAGCTACGACATGATCAATGAGTTAATTCTTCCAATGAGAATTTATACCCTCACCACTCTCCACGTCACAGTCATACAAGAGATTTATTTTTGGTGTCATTAATCATTTGAACCAAGTGGCTTGGGCTTTTATTTTTATTTTTATTTTTATTTTTGTGGGTTTATTTTCCAATGAATATAAATTCGGTATAAATTTCACATATGTGCACACTCCTAATTCCTCTTAAATGAAGAGTGTTTGTCATCTATTTATATAAAAAAAGCATTCTTAGGAGGTTTGACATCGTGAAGTTTGATGATAATAGAAATTTCAATTTTTTTGCAAGTTCGAATATTTTCTATTTGCTATGCAGGTGTAAAACAAATTGAACAAGTTGTTATGGAAAAAAGTCTAAATCTATATCCAACTTTGAATGGGAAGATTTAGATGAGAAAGCTTTTTTCCTTAATTCGGGTGTGTGTTACTAATGATGTAAAGGTTCTGATGACAAGGACGAGTTGATTAAACCTGTCACTAAAGGCGAGGTCTATTGAACCCTTAGTTTCATGTCACGTGGGAAATTTCCTTGGCTTGATGGGTTTAACGTTGATTGCTATCTTTTATACTAGAATGTTATTGGGAATCACCTTTTTAACGCTATCTCTCATTTTTTTTTTTACTATTGCTCAAATTCTTGCTTTGTGAGGGAAAATTTTTATTACCCTTATTCCAAAAATTGACCACCCAAAAAATGCCTGATTTTCGCCTTATCTCTCTTTGTAACGTTTGTTACAAAATTATTTAAAAAATTTTAGCAGAGATGCTTAAAAAGGTGCTTCCTAAACTCATTGGCCTTGAGCAATTTGGTTTCTTGGCAAATAGATTTGCTTTTGACAACATTCTTGCTATTTAAGAAATTGTCCACTAGATTGAAACTGATAAGATCAACCCCGCTAGGATGCTAATTAAAATTGACATTGAGAAAACTTTTGATACTGTTGACTCTCCCATGTACTTACTTTCTTGGTTCAATAGAAGAGTTTATAAGTCCATTTCCTCCATTTTTGGCGTCAAACTGGGCAAGTTTTAGTTTACCTCTTTGAATACGAAGAACTTACAACTAATTAATATAATATTGGTTAGGTACAGCTCTTATTATTAACTCCTAACTCCTAAGTGGTGAATAGATGGTGAGGCGCCTCTCATGAGTCCTGATCCGTTCATTTACACGTTACTGTAGTTCCACAAATTTCAATCCCAGTCCCAGGCAGTCCACCCAAGACTGTTCAATTGTCTTTGCACATCATGCGTTGAGTTGGTCGGCATCTTTCACTTTAAATTAAAATAAAATATAAATAGAATAAATAAAATAAAGACAACATTATTCATATATTATTTTTTAGTCAACTATTGGATAGCCCAATGGTATAACACCAAAGTGTAAAAAAAAAGAGGTTATGGATTCAAATCCTTCCCTGACATTACTGTTCTCCGTTTATATACTATTTATGCAATGTACATCATCTACAATTGTTCATCCATCATTTTCTCTCTATTTCAAAACAAAAATAAATATAAATAAAAAACAAATTTAATAAGATGACTGCATGAGACTGACCCAACAGGATGAGATTCTTTTACATCATGTGGAATGAAATCTAGGGGGTATCACAACCTTTTCATTTTGACATTTTTTTTAAAATTTAATAAGATGACTGCATGAGTTAAAATTTTAAAGACTTCTTTCTAAAATTTAAAGAAAACAAATTGCTGAATGATTTTGGTAATGATAAAAAAGAAAATTCATCATAGCAACAAATAAACCAAGTTTATTTAAACTTTTGTCACATTTAGAAAATATAAAAGCAACTTAATTGGATACTCTTATATAAGCAGTTTATTGCTAATATGCGTGTGTGTGTATATATAATCACAAAATTTTCTATTTTCTATATGCAGTTAAAAAAATTAAACATTATTACATTATAAGGTTAGAGCAAAAAGGAGTTTGACGATTTGTGATATTTATTTTATTAATTATTACATTCATGTAATATTATCTCATACTAAATAATAAAAAAAATATTGAGTGAAATGAGAGGTCAACGAATGAACTCCCTCTCACAATATTAGTTGAAATGAAGAACTTATTCATTTTATGCATATGAAAAAATAATCAATTGTTTTAGTTTATCAAATCAAATTATTATTATTTTTTTTGCCAAGATGAGTGGCCGACTAAGCTGTTAAAAAAGGCAGAAATGTGCATAGGGCTTAACGGAGCAAGTAGAGGTGTGGACCGCGCATATGTGGACACTGGGATCACCAGCAGATAATCACTATTCACACTTCTAAAATTGTGCTCTCATCCATGATTCGAACTCTCACCATTTATAAAGAGTTCTAATAGGGATTCGGCTATCAATAGATCACTTGGTTAATTCAAATTATTATAGTTATAACCAGGGGAAATTACTCTGAACAAGCGGCCATCCTCTAAATTCTACTTGTGAATTAGGTAATATTTAAACAAAAGCAATAATTGTCTCAATGTGCATTGCTCTGTATTTGAATAAATGCATAAATTAGAACAGTGAACTTTTTAATATAATATTAAAAAACATATTTTTGTTTATAACTTTGTTCTTGTCATTTTTGTTAAAACAGATGATATAGATTCAATAGATGAGAAAATATATGTTTTAATCGAAAACTTCATTTTATAAAAAACTTCATTAGACGAGATTTCCTTTGGAAAGGTTCAAATTTGGGCACAAAAAGCTTCCAATTGGTAGCCTGGAATAGGATTTGTCGTCAGCATAATATGGGAGGATGAGATATCCTTAGCCTCCATTCTTTAATAAAGAGCTCCTAGCCAAGTGGTCGTAGAAAATCTATTATGGGTACCAAGGGTATTGGTCCAAAATCATTCATTTAAACTATCTAAACAAAGGACTTCCAGGACCACTTTTTCATACATCGCCTAAAAATAAATCTTTCTTCTAGACTGCTATTACTCCAATCATACCCTCCTTCAGAATTTGCACTTTGAAATCAATGAAGAATGGTGCTTCTACTTTTTTGTGGTATGATAACTGGCTAGAAGGTCGAGCTCCTATAGACTTGTGGCCTGAACTTTTAAATGACTGCACAGTTCCCTGGCTAACAATTATACAATTCTTGCAAGATATTTCTTCACTAGAGGCATTCTTTTGTACTGCCTCTTAAGCTAAAATCTTACACATTTTGCAGTTAATTTTAGACTGCCCTGCTGCTTAGGAAGAATACTTGGACCTTGAAAGTAATAGTTCTTTCTCAATTCGATTTTTTTTGTAAATTCCTTGTAGATGGTGCTCTGCGAAGCCCTTTATATCCTAGCTTTTGGAAATTAGATTGTCCAAGTAAAATTACTCTTTTTTGCTGGCTGGCAAGTGAAAATAAAATTTTAACTCTTACTAACCCGGGCAAGAAATGGTGCAATGTCCAAAACGCTACTGATACTTGTGTCTTATGTCATAAAGACTTAGAAATAGTGGATCATCTTCTACTCAACTGTTATTTCTCTGCACGTATTTGGAGTTTTTCAAGTACATTCTTAACTTTCAATCTCTCCTAACTTATCTCACAGAGGTTTGGACAACTTGGATCCCTTCATTACAAGAGTGCTAGCGCGCCATTTGGGACTTTCTTTCTAGAGCAATTTTTTGGAACACCAGGCTAGAAAGAAATAATTGCATTTTTAATTTCAATGTTTTGCCTCCAATCTCTATTATGTTTCAAATTATTTGCATGTTACTTGCTTGGGTTTTCGCAGCTAGAGACCAGCTTCACCAACTTTTCGGTTACTCTATCTAGAATATTCAGCATTATCTTGATTTTCTTAGCGCTAGGTCGACAAATCTTAGCAACAGCACTATGCCCAAGCTTCATCCCAGGAGTGATTCTCCTTTGTTGTATGTCTGAGTGGACCTCTGTTGCCTTTAGGTGGACTTTGTATTCTCAGTAGTTGTGTTTTTTTTTTCTTTCTGTGTGTTGTTTCTGAGTGTGCTTCATCCTTGGTGATGCCCTCCTAGTCTCTTTTGCTTTCTGTTTTTCTTGTTTCTATTTATTTTATGTTGTTTTGCATTTTTTTGTCTTTGTTTATATTTTTCTCTTTTGTTTTCTCGTTCCTCTTTGTACTGTTTGCTTCTGGTTTTCAATAAACTTGTGGTTCATCCACTCTTATATAAAAAAACACTTCATTTAGATAGTGTCAATTGAAATAATTTACATAGGTAATAATAATAATAATAATAATAATAATAAAATATTCCTAACATACCTGAGTGTTTCCATCTTGGGATGACACATGTTGACAATATTGGGAAAAGCCTAATCTCCGTGATAAAGTTATGTCTATCCTCAAGTACCTCTTACTAGGAGGCAAATTCACTTTTATTAAGTGGTCCTCATCTTCAAGCTTCCTAATTAGGTCATCAAAGCCATTGATAGGATTAGAAGAGACTTTCTCTAGTGAGAGAATGTCATAAATCACCTTAGACGCCTGCTTGTAAGATGGAAGAGGCTTTGCAAATCTAGAGACCAAGGAGGTTGGGGAATCTTGAACTTGGAGGATTTCATTAGCATAGCTAGCCTAAGGAAATGGTGTTCGGAGATCTCATCTGGAGTCCCTTGGTGCAGGTGTAAAGTCATGTGACAAACAATTATTACTAGGACAATTCTCTCACTCTGCTTCTAGGTTTTGCAATTTCGAGGTTTTCATTTATAATAAAGTAAAGGAATACAGAAATAGTGTTTACTTTATCAAGTTCTAAAAATATTTGCATGGAGAGATCTTCATTGTCATAGCCTACGTCCATTATATATCCAAATGAGGCGACATCTATTCTAGGTGTAGATTAGGCTCGTGAGTTTCCCGTAGTTGACTGAGGAGAATTTTTCTTCATTCTCATTTATTGTATTGTTTATTGTCATTTTGCTTCTACTTTTGCTTTGGACAGTCCAGTGTTACTTCATGCTTGGTGGATGTATTGCCAAAGTTTGTAAACAATTCTTTATCTAATGAATGTGATTTATTTTTATTTTTATTTCCTTTGAACTAAAAAAAACTTTAAAAATTGTTATTATTAAAGTAATCAAAGGGCATTAACAAGTTACTATGTTTGCGTCCTTTTCCAATAGCTTGCTTTTAAGTGCCACCAACCGCGAATATTTATGCCGCCTTCTTTTGCAGTCTTATATATGAACACTCATTTCTCTCTCCCTCTCCCTCTCCCTCTCCCTCTCAGACGCTCAGCAGTGGTGGATGCGCTCCTGAAAGAAGTTCAGTTTGATCGGGAGATCATGCAGAGGTGTTGAGATCGATCAATTCATCGTATCCACACTGGAATTGGTTGTTAATTGCTTGCATTTTCGTCTTCTGAGCTTCTGGTTCTTTCTTTCTGTTCTTCTTCTTCTTTTTTGGTTGTTTTTTTTTTTTAATTCTAGATTTGGAGTTGTTTTGGGATTTTGGAGGTTTAGCTTCAATTGTGATTTTTTGTGTTTGGAGAATGGTGATAATTTCATTAAGCAATCAATGATTGTCAGCATCGATTTTATTGTTTTTTTTTCTTCTTTTTGGATTTGATTTCTTACCGTATCCGATAGTAATTATTTTTTTCATTTTGATGTTTCTTTTTTTCATCTTATGTTTGCATTGTAGAAGGTTTGGTTAGATTTTTTAACTTCTCGGAATGCATCGAAGTCTGCGATTTAGCGCAGAGTTTTATCTTAATTTTTGTTCTCTCACTTTTCCCGTCCATGGCATGGTATTCTTTGATTCCGTCTCTTGTCCAGATAGCTGAGCTTTTGTTCCACTTGGTATGCGAAACTCTTGTCCGAATCTGTTGCTTGCTCGTCGAGATTTCACGTTTCTGATTCCATTTTGGTGTGAAATTTGAGTCCCTTGCCCCCTTTTTATCAGTTGTGGAGTTTATCCAATTGTTCTGCTTGTGTGGTTCTTTGAGTACTTCTGCTAATTTTTCTTCAATGAATATATACATACAAACCATCTTCTGTTGTGTTCTCATTTATTATATCCAATTACTTCCTCTTTCTGCTATTTGTGTAGGATTTTATTTATTTGTTTATTTATGTCTTTTGTGTGCATATAACTTTGATTACTGGATCTACTGATCCCGCCAAACTTTTTTGCCTGAAGTTTCAACCACGCCAGTTGATCAGTTTGAATCAATGCAGGGGAAATCATGAGCTAGCTCTAGTTTACACATTCATGGAAGTCTGCTATAAATGATTTTGAATGGATAAGCTGTTGAATGATCTTGCTAATAGTTTTTTGAGCTGATAAAACTAGTTCATAGTTACTTGATACAGTGTGTCGCATCAAAATGTTATACATAGAATTCATAATTGACAGGTGCTTTTTTTGGTTGTTTTAAATAGATTTCAGTCCACATTGAAGACAAATAATTGAAAATGGATAAACGGAGTTGGCCTTGGAAGAAGAAATCATCTGAAAAAGAAGTAACTATTGATTCTCCTGCTGCAACTCTGTCTAGTTTGGGAGGCAATCAAGTGGATCAGGTTTGCTCTTACTTTTCTTCTCAAGTTGATACTTGATTCACAAGCTTGGAACTTAAAAACTAATCTGTGAAGATGATAAATACCATGGCGGTTGACAAATATAATTTGTATTCATTAAAAGACAATATTCTCATTTCTAATGTTGGGTTGAAGCTGTGTTATTTTTGGGATAGTTTGAGAACTACTTCTGTCTGTCGAAATTGCCTTTGCTTATTAATGTAACTGAGGTTGTTACCGTGTAGTGTCTTGGTATTAACTATTAATCACTGTTTACCATGTATTGTCTAGGCACCACCTATTAAGTACTGTTTACTTCTAAACCAAGTGCACGTCAATGTGAATTGATCAAGTTACTCAACATACCACTTCAATCTCTTGATTTAAATAGAGAACAGTAATCTTGTTAGGGAAATGATCCACACAATTAGTGAAGTACTCGAGTGTCAAGTAACGACGGCCTAACTGGTAAGGTAGTTGATATATCTAACATTTCTTAAAGTTTTTGAACTCACAGCGGACATCATACTCCATTTGGGTATGTAAGAAGTAGTAGTAGCAGTTTGAAGTTTGTGCTTAGCAGTGCTCTAAATTTGATTCAGTTTTATGCATACTTAACAAAACTCCTGCTGGACCTCTACTGTGTAGAGAAAGGTGATCATGATTCGTGCATGAACAATAATCTGGTGATTATGGAAGTTCTCCAGACTGCAGATTATTGAAGCAGGCCAAGATGGATCATCTTGAAGTGGTTCTTGAAGTAATTTATTCTGAAAAATATTACTGTTGAAGAGATCACTGAAGAAATTGATGGAGGAAATAGTAGGAGGATTATTGGATAAATACAATGCAGTTTATTTGGATTATGTGGATTTGTGCACATCGACTTATCTCTAACTGCTCAGACTGCTGACCAAATTCCAAAGGAGAGGTTACTGGTTTGATCATACATGTTCTGGTACAAACCCTGAAGGGTTGGAAGACATATTTTCTTTAATGGCAACTAAATTACTTGGAGGTTATTATTCTACATTGTGAACAAGTTTCTTAAAGTTCTAGATTCAAGCCAGTAAGAAATTATCTGATATACGTGGTCATTCACGCATTACTGTTGCACCACTGCCAGCAGAAATCTTTTGGAATAAGGCATGCTGCATCTGCCACTTGCAGGCCACTATGTTTTTCTTTCTAGTGCATCCAATTAATTGCATTATCCTGTTTGTGTATATAACCCATATTCTCATGATGTCCTCTCTTTCGTTCATGTTCAAAATTCAGTAATCTTTTAGACCTGTCTTATCATTTGTTGCATTTCATTTTATCACTTAGATTTTTTAATTTGTTTCTTGTTAAAGTATACTAATGTGTTTGAAACCTTGTTTTTCTGTTTGTGTGTGTGTGCGTTTGGTGAGCCAATAGCATTCATTTCCAGAAGATTTAGTTTGTACGTTGCTTTCTGTTTAAGGTGGGACTGATTAGTTTCTCTTGGATTACGCTATGTCTCTGAAGGAAAATGCCAAAAGTGTAAACTATGTACAAATTTCAGAAGAATCATACGCACAACTGACTGCATTGGAGGATGAACTTAAATTCCTAACCGAAAAACTAACTTCCGCCCAATCTGAAATCACCACGAAAGAGGAGCTTGTAAAACAGCACGCGAAAGTTGCTGAAGAAGCAGTCTCAGGTCACATTTTTTCCCTAAAAAATCGTCAACATTTATAGGTTTATTGATTTTACTTCTAACTTGAGGGAGCCCTGAACATTATGATTTCCTGAGCACTATGAATGTGCTGTGTGTATTTAGTTCAGGTATTGACATTTACTTCAAAATATTGTTGATTAAATGTTGATAAATTCACACACTCAGTTTCTTTTTATATTTTAGGCTGGGAAAAGGCTGAAGCAGAAGCCTTGTCATTGAAACAGCAGCTTGAATCTGTGACATTGCTAAAGCTTACAGCTGAAGAGCAAGGGTCCCAACTTGATAGTGCTCTTAAGATTTGTATGAAGCAAATCCGGAGTGTGAAGGAAGAAAGTCAGCAAAAATTACAGGATGTAGTGCTTGCAAAAACTAAGCAATGGGAAAAAATAAGGTCAGAACTGGAGGCCAAGATAGATGATTTTGAACAAGAGCTACTGAAGGCATCTGCGGAAAACACTGCACTTTCACAGTCCTTTCAAGAGAGAACTAATGTGCTGATCCAGGTCAGTAACGAAAAAACTCAAGCTGATGCTCAGATTGAAGTGTTGAAAAGCAATTTACAATCATGTGAAAGGGAAATAAATTCTTTAAAGTACGAACTGCATATAGTCTCCAAGGAACTTGAAATTCGCAATGAAGAAAAGAATATGAGCACAAGATCTGCTGAAGTAGCAAGCAAGCAACATGCAGAAGATGTCAAAAAAATAACAAAACTTGAAGCAGAGTGCCAAAGGCTACGAGGTCTTGTTCGAAAAAAGTTGCCTGGACCTGCTGCATTAGCTCAAATGAAGCTGGAAGTTGAAAATTTAGGCCGGGTTTACGGGGAACCAAGAATGCGGCGATCTTCTCCTAGGAGTTCCAGCCCACATTTTGCACCAGCTCCAGATTTTGCCAATGAAAATTTCCAGCAGTTCCAGAAAGAGAATGAGTTTCTTACTGCACGATTATTATCGATGGAGGAGGAAACAAAAATGCTAAAAGAGGCATTGTCAAAACGAAATGGTGAGCTGCAAACTTCAAGAAATTTGTGTGCTAAAACAGTGAACAGGCTTCACACCATTGAATCACATATGCTTGTTCTGAACCAACAAACGGGTCCTTCAAAACCAGATATCAATCTGATCCTTGAAGCTTCATTAAATGAGAGCAACCCCCCAAGCAAGTCCTCAATGTCATTAGATGGTATTGATGAGGAGGGTAGCTGTTTGGAATCTGAGGAAGGCACATTATCAGAGTTCTCAAACTTAAATAAAGAAGAAGAGGTTGGCAAGACTAAGAAAACAGACAAGTCCAGCCACATGGATCTAATGGATGATTTTCTGGAGATGGAGAGATTTGCCTGTTTATCTACAGAAACAGATAAAAATGTCATCCTTCCTAACAGTGAAACTGGAAAGGCAATTAGTGGGAATGCTGATACTAATCAAATTGTTCAGAGTGATGGTGGTAAGGGTCAATCAAAGCTGATGTTCTCATGCACGGGACAACTTGAGAAGCAAGTTGCATCAAAGGGAAATAATGTTCCACTGTCAGAACTTCAGTCAAGAATTGTTTTGCTATTTCAATCTCAACCAGTGGAGCCTGACTTGAATAAAGTCTTGGAGGAAATCAACCATATAGTCCAACATGTACAAGAAGATTTGCCTCTGAATTCCAGCAGTTGTATCATTGAGGAAAATCTGTCTGCAAATGCTACTAATGATCAAAAGCAATATCCAGAGGATACAAGGGAAACTGCTGAAAGTGGTACATCCTCGGAGCAAAAATCAACCTCATTTATAGACACCAAGCATGCCATTGATCAAAAGTTGAAGAATGCCATTTCTCAAGTTCATGATTTTGTGATCACTTTTGGTAGAGATGCTCTGAAAATTCAAGGTAGGTTTTCTGACAGTCATGAACTGGATGAAGAGTTTAAAAAATTCTCTGCATGTGTTGACAGAGTTCTCTCGGAAAAGATGGTTTTAGATGAGTTTGTAATTGCATTGTCTTGTACTATGTCTGCTATGAGTGGGTTGACTTTTAACATGTTCAAGACTAAGCACAGTGAGCGTGAAAACAGTTCTGATTATGTAGACAAAGTAACACTGCTAGAGAAGAAAATAACTCAACATGAACCAACGAAAGAAAGATCCTTACTTGATTCTCATCAACCCCCCACATTGAAGGTTGAAGAGCCCATTGATTCTGCCTATGAGGTAATGCCCACAATAGATGAATGCTCATCAGAAGAGTTGGAACAATTAAAGCTGGAGAATAAGAACTTGGAGGTGGACCTTGCTAGATGTACTGCATCACTGGAACAGACAAAAATTCAGCTAGTTGAAACAGAGCAGCACTTATCTGAGCTTATATTGGAGCTAGGTGCATGCCAAAAATCAAATAGTTTGGCTCAGACACAATTGAAGTGTATGACTGAATCGTACAAGTTATTGGAAACTCAAACTCAGGAATTAGTAACTGAGATAAACCTGCTGCAATTGAAGGCAGAAACATTGGAAAAGGATCTTCAAGAAGAAAAGCATTCCCATCAGAACGATTTGGACAAATACAAAAACCTTAAAGAGAAGATGGAAAGGTTAGGGTTCAAAATATGCAATCATATCTTTCAAGTTTTTCTTTTAGAACTTTTCTTGTTGCTTGCTTTAGAAATTTCAGGTTGAATTTTTCATATTTTATGCTAGATGCAGGCCCATTGTCTTTCTATTCTTAACTCTTGCATTAAGTTAAAAAAAATATTGCAACTCCTTTCACTTATCGTTTCCTTTTGACTTCTTATTTGCATCAAGGAATGAGAAGCTTGCAAGTTGCTCCCTTTCTTTAGATGCTGATGCAGGTCCCAAGGCTCAACAGGTATGGACTATAATATTGTTTGAAAGGTAGGATTTTTGCAAAATTATGACTTCCTCGCAGATGCAGAAATGTGAGGGCTATCATAGGAGTTGTGTATTCCAGATTTCATGAACCTTCTTTCTGTTCGAATCATTTTTTTTCTTTAATTGATTAATTTATCTTTATTCTTGATCTTGACACTGCATCAACCTTATTCATTGGAGTTCAGAAGTGCACACTTCCAGTACCTTTGTCCTGATGCATTATGTTGATAAACTTTGATTCTGATGCCTTTTGTTGTTTGAGTAGAGTCCTCAAAATCAGCATTCTACCATTTACCTTCTCAAAACAGATTTAAGGCGTTAATATCATGTGGCTAAACCAAACATCTAAGATTTTTCTAAGCTTGGAGCTTTTACCATACCAAAATTGCATATATTCTTAAAATCTTGGCGAGAGGATTTTTTTTTAGTACAGTACACCATTTTGTTAGTGTGTCTTTTTTTTTTTTTTTGAGAATTTATTGTTTAAATTATATATAATTAATTTGTCCTATTATACCATTTTTTCTTCTATAATCTGTGTAGGATATTTACCTTTATCAATTTTAATGTCTTGGGGGCTATTGCTGGATGACTATAATACATGGTACATAATAGATTCTAGTTTGGAGTTTCTTGGTTCTTTGAATTGGAAAAAATAAAAAATAATAAAATAATAAAAAAATAAAATAATAAAAAAAATAAAAAAAAGCCTTTACTTCATTAGCACTTGCAGCTATATTGTTGGATCAAAGTCTATCTTATAATGTAGCTTCTTGTTGATATTATTGGGTTAGTCATGGTATCATTTTCTAAGCCCAATATAGATCCTGATCTCATACATCAGATTTATACATGTGGTTCAGAGTTAGTAGGTCGAATCTACTATGATTATATGCGTGAGAATCTAAATTTCAGTGCTAGTTGCTGAGCAAATTATCTGGTAATCGCAGAAGCTGCTTTGGGATATATTCCCTTTTTCCTTGGATAATAACATGCACACGCTGTAGTTTATTGTCATTGAATATTTTTCTTGTGTTTTTTACACTATGCTATGTTGCCATTGGCGTTGGTCAGATGAAAAAAGAAGTTGTATTTCATGCCAAATTTTTTCTGTTCTTTGTTATAAACAAAATGAATTAGAAAGTATAGGAATCATTTGCAAGCATTCTTGGAATGGTTGCGGACGTGATTGTCCTTCTGTCCATTTTTGCTTAGTTTAGTTTCTGTTTTTTATTCTTTCTGTTAGCTTTTGACTCCTCATATTAACATTTTTTTCTCCTTTTATGTACTTGATTATAAAATTTAGGAGAGACAAACAAAAATCTTTTCTTTCTCTTAATGGTGCTACCATTCTTCCTTCATTTCAAATTCTTGCTTATCTGGCTGATAATTCTTTTACTTTAACTAAAGAACAGTGCCTTCATTTTTGGGACTTTTTTTTTTTCCGATTTGCGAGATGATTTTGAAGTTGTACAGCATTCATATTCAATTTACTAAAAATTCCCTAAGCTGATTTGTTAATTTCAACATAATTTGTTGGTCCTACTGAACTATCTCTTCATACATTCAATTTGATACATAAATGTCCTTTGAAATACCGTTCTCCTTTAGTTTATTGTTTAAGTTCCTTATCATGTGGTGCAACAGGAGAGAGAGCTTGCAGCAGCTGCTGAGAAACTTGCAGGGTGTCAGGAGACTATTTTTCTTCTCAGCAAGCAACTGAAAGCAATGCACCCACCGCTAATGGACTCCTCTCCTAATGGCAAACAGAGGAAGAGTGATGCTTCTTTGGAAGATCAACCAAGCCTAATTGGCTTTCATTCTCCAACCATGCCCAGTCCACAGCAGTCATACCAGGCACAGAGGGAAAAATTTTCTGCCTTTAATCCGAAGAACACAGGTGAATCCGCTTCAGATGTGTGCGATCTGTATGTGGGCCTATCTGAGACTGAATCGAGCTCTTTTTTGAGATCTCCTATTAGCTCCAAGCCCCCAAAGCAGAGGTCATTGAGATCATCTGAGTCTTCAAACTTCAGTACAATAGTGACTGAGAAGCAAGGACGGGTCTTCAGGAGATTTTTCTCGAAAGGGAAGAGTGGCCAATAGTATGTGGATGTACTGTAATGCATGATGATTTTTGAGTCAACCTGATTACCCAGCTTTCTTGAAGTTCTTGCTGTGTAAAATCTGTTCACCATTTCAAAGCCATTCGCCCATTGGTCTTGTCAGTTACCATTGTGCCCAAACAGAGTTCATTTGCTATAGTAGAAGTTACAGGACGCATGTTCTTTATCATTGCAGACGTTGAGAAATTTGTGCATTAGGCGTTTCACAAGTTTCAGAAGCAGTCTCACTGTATGGCGGCATAAAGGATTATGTTCCTAGTTTTCCTTTAAAGATGATTTATTTTATTTATCTATTTATATTTTGTATGACCACTTTAGTCTGGTACAATTACCTGTTGTTAGATGTACACCATTCATTGCACATGAAAGAGGTCGTTCGGAGATATATCAACTTATTTTTGACAAATATAATTATGAATTTATTGTGCTTTCAGATTGGCATAATCAACGATGCCAGTTTCTTTCAGAGTGTAAAAGACAATTTCAACTTTAAGGTTCCTGGTAATATATCCTGCCCTCTTTGGTTTTGTGACTTTGTAACTGGTGAACTCTTGCTGATGTGCATTGTGCCATTGCTTATGTCTCCTATGGTGTCTTGAATTCTTGGCAGGTATATTGTGGGTTTGAAGAAAGCAGCACATCAATAGGAGTTATACATGGAGGAAATAGAATAAAACACCTCATCAATTTGAGAACTACATGGAGTAGGAACCAAAGAAAGGAGTTTGGCGGAGGATTGGGGATGTAAGTTCTACTTGTACATGCATTCGCTTAAAATCTTCTTCACTTGTCATATCTTTTAAATTTTCAGAAATCAAACCTGTGATAGCAAGTGTGTTACAATAAGAGCATGACTAGATTGATGGTGCATTACAATGAGAGCATGACTTAATGGCCTTATGTTCAAGCATATGGATGCATAATGCTGTGGTTCATTTATTTATATATTCCTTTTGAAAGAAGTATGCAGCTTTGAATGTTCTGTCCTTCATAATGTCATTTTATAAGACTTTACTGATATTCTTTGAGAAAAGATTAGGGGAAAAATGAGCATGATCAAGCTTTATTTAAGTATTAGACTACTTAAATTCCATACTCCTAGAATATTCTTCACTCGCCATGTTTTTCAAATTTTACAGAGATCAAACCTGTGGTAGATAGTGCATAACAATAAGAGCATGACTAGATTAATGCTGCATTACAATGAGATCATGAATAGTTTAATGTTGCTTTGCAATGAGAACATACTAGATTAATTCTGCATTACAATGAATCATGACTAGATTAATATTTATTTCAAGCATATGAATACATGATGCTGTGTTTCATTTATTTATGTGTTCATTTTGAATGAAGTACTCAGCTTTGAATGTCCTGTCCTTCATAATGCCATTTTCATTAGAAGAATTTACTGATTTTTTTGAGGAAAGATTTGGGAAAAATGGCATGATCAATCTTCATTTAAAATATTAGATTCCATTGTAATTTGGCTGCATCAATTCTCACAAGTCACCCTTGGGGACTGAAAGAAAACCCTCATCTGTTAGCAGGGATTAAAATTCTAGGATGAGTGGTACTGGTACAAGAATAATTAGACTTTCTTGGAAGATATTGTTTATATTATATTTTTGCTTTGTGGAGTTCTGGATTATGGAAGGTGTTTAATTGTCATCTTATCTTAACCCCCGCCCCCATGATTTTTTTTTTTTTCAAATTATAGACAAGCCATTAATAGAATTCAAACCTCGGCCTTTGATTAAGCTTCATCCTTGGGTGTGTGTGAGGATTTTAAAGGTGTATCTATTAATCATACCCTTATATGAAGAGTTATATAGGAATTATCTATGCTTTTTCACTAAGACACAACACTACACTAAGGTTGTTAAAACTCCAAAAATACCAATATAAGATAAAGAGATTTATTAAGCATCATTGTTATACAACTAATGAAAAATTGTTATTTGTAATTTCATTAATTAATTAAAAGTTGTTTTGTTTTATTTGAAAAGATATATCTTATTAATGAAGTGGTGTGTCTTTTTAATGAAGTGGTGTGTCTCTTTAGCAAGCACTCATTATTGAAGTGATGTGTCTCTTTATTAAATACCACTTCATTCCTATAAAAATGATCTTTTACCATTATTCAAGTCAATTGAATGAAAAATAAACTTTTTACAAATTCATTTGTTTTGTTTTTTTGAGTGCACAAAAGATATAACTAAACTTTCAATTTGTAAAAGCCATTATTGTTTTTGCTTGAGTTTGAAAGTGCAACTCGCACTTGAAAGACTTAGTGCACTATATTATTTCTTATCTTTTATCACCCCTCAGGATGTCTGCATTGTGGGACTATAGAGGAATAGAGAAATGCATATTAGAGAAGCAAATCCATAAAGAGCGTAAAGAAATTGACAACTTGCAAAATAGGAATGGTACAGGGGCTAATGGTTTTCGGTGATGACATAGAGGATAACAACCGTGTAACTACAAGTGTATTTAGATATTAATACTTAACAATTGGTACTTTATAAGAAAACCACATTATTAGCTGCTGGGTCTCCATCGCCACCGCCTGCTTGCGCATGTTGCTACCGGCCTATACTGTAGCCTATACAAGCAGCTGGGGCACCACCTGCCCAGCAGGTTGTGTGACGGCCACCCTAGCACAGCTGTTCCTCTACCGCAAGAGTCCCCACTCAAATCTCTCTCTCTCTCTCTCCATTTCTATTTGTGGTGACTCTCTTCTGCCAATTTCCAACCATTAGCACCGGAGGAGCATCACCTGGCCCAGTGATACTAACATCCTAGTGAAGCTCAATATAGGAATTCTGTTGCAAATCCCACCATCAATTCATAAACGTAATTTATAGTCAGGCCTCTAGTGTTACTCTTTCACATTTGGGCCCTCCTAGTCTCCCACACCCACATGCAAAGGCGCCCTACATCATGGACCCTACCTGTACCTTCAACACCTTGCTTTTTACAGCCATGACAATGAAAGGTCTGTCTTAGATTCGCAGAAGTATATAAAGATAACACTCTTTAGCTGTATAGAAAGTGACGCTACTGGATTAGACTGCTGCAATATGCCGATGGATCTCAACTTGAGTAAGCGTAGGTATACTTTTGGCTTATAGAAAATAGTGAAAGAAAAGAAAAATCTTATGAATACAAGTTTTTCATTTGCTTATCCTTACTATACTCTCCACTAAGTAGTATGTTATCTAAATCTAGTGAAGAGCGACTCCCCATCTATGCTCTGACTTCATAATTTGCTCTGGACTTCTGAGGGAGATGAACTTCTTTGGACTTTAATAGTTATTAAGGCTAGTGTCAAAAACACTCTTCGCACTGCCAAGTTTGACAAATGGAAATAGGCAACTTGGGCATGTAAAAAAGATAGGGTCAGGACCATCATTTATCATCTAAAACCAATGATAAGCAACTCACAAACAACTCTCAATCACTGTCTTGGTCTTTAATTGGCCTACTGAGAGGCCAATTCAGTCTTCTTTTAGCTAGTTCACATTCACATAATTTGATGACAGAACTAAGATATAAAAAGGGGATAAGATGGCAGATCAGATTGTTCAATCACTCCTATAGTTTCCATGATTATTATTGAGATTATCAACTTCAATTATTAGTGAAAGGATAGAATCCTTGTAGTCAATGATAATGTATCTTGTTCAAGGATGTGTATTGGAGGCATGCCATGTGCATTTGTGGTTATACTAATTTCGTTCCATATACACTGCAATTACCAATGGAAATTTAGATATTTGACAAGGAAACAGGAATATATGTATTTTCTTGTTGAGCTATAGAATTCATTTCCGGATGACCTTTCACATCATGAGCATTATATATAAGAAACTGAGGTTACACTGGCATTCTTCTTTCATTGTTTGAAGTGGGAATGTTATGTGAATGTTTTATATATAGTGGGTGCCTTGAGGTTTCAAATATGAGGTGCACTCTTGAGAAAATAATAGGATTTCCGAGAGCCATTTGGACTAGACACTTTGATAAATCACATAAATCCATGTCTTAATCTCATTCTCTTTCTTGCCTTCCACTATCTCCTGTGTGATTATATTCACTCTTGAAATAAAATGATAAAATGTGAAGCTTCTAGAAGAAGCTTGAAGCCACCAGAATGCATCACCGACTTTGGTAGCAATTTCCTTGAAGTTTCTCACAAACCGACTTAATGATCTAGATTCTTCATTAACCGACTTATGATGCCTATAAATATGTGTTAAGGGCTTAAACTTAAGCCAAGTTTGAGTGAAGCAACTTAGGCTAGCTACTAAGCATAGAGTGAGAGTGAGTGTAAGCATCAAGAGAGAGAAGTAGTGCATAGTGAGAGAAAGTGTGAGAGTGTGAGAGTGGTTTGTAAAATAAAAGAATTATTTTGAATATTTCATAAAAGAAAAGTTTCATATATTCTCTCTCCACTCAACATTTCTGGTATCAGAGCCAGGCTATCGGGACGGTTCTGCCGGAATTACCGACCAGTGTCCGAGCATAGTATCAGGAGTTCACCAGTGTTGAAGCTCGCCAGTCGGAGTAAGTCGAGTACCGGTATTCTGCTAAGGAGGCTTGCTGTACGTCAGGTGACCCAGACATAGCTATGGAGCTAGCAGGTACGACTGGTGGTTTAAAGAAGTTAAACAATCATAATTATATAAATTGGAAGGCCTGCATAGAGTCCTATCTACAAGGACAGGACCTATGGGAGGTTGTAGGTGGGTCCGAGACGACTCCACCAGATGTCGCTGTTGAAGAAGCGACGCCATCAGATGCTGCTGGTGACACTAAATCCAAGGAGAAGAAGGCTCTGGCGGCAGAGAAGTCAAAAGATGAGGCCCTGCGGAAGTGGCGCATCAAAGCAGGTAAGGCAATGTTTGTTCTTAGAACAGCTGTTGAAGATGAGCTGTTAGAGTATATTAGAGATGCTGCTACTCCAAAAATTGCATGGGATACTCTCGCTACACTATTCTCCAAAAAGAATGATGCTCGCCTTCAATTACTTGAAAGTGAGCTCATGACTACCTTACAAGGAAGTATGACAATCAGTCAATACTTCACCAAGGTAAAATCACTATGCAGCGAGATTGCTCAACTTGCCCCTGAAGAAAAGATTAGTAAGCAGCGAATGAGGAGGATAATTATCAATGGCCTTAAACCTGAGTACAGTGGGTTTATGGCTGCCATTCGAGGTTGGCCGATTCAACCAACCTTGTTGGAGTTAGAAAATATGCTTGCTAATCAGGAGGCTTTAGCGAAGCAGATGGCTGGTGTCTCGCTAAAGCAGGAAGAAGAGGCGTTGTTCAGCAACCGGAGAAAAGGCCAGAAGCCCGCACCGGAGAACAAGCCCAATCAACAGAGAAGACTAAAGGAGAAGACCAACTATTCAGGGGGAGTTCGCAACAACAACCGTCCGACCAAGGGAGGTGACAGTCGAGAAGATAGCTGCTATAACTGTGGGAAGAAAGGACACTATGCACGTGACTGTTGGCATAAGAAAAAAGGCCAAGGAAATGCAGCAACCTCAAGAAGCTTTCAAGGAATCAGTCATTCAAGGTACGATAGTGAAGAAGAGTGGGATGTTGAAGCAGCATTTGCAGTAGTAACCACTAAAGTGGAGGAGCAAGAAGAGAAAGAGGAGGTAGCTCTGACAGCAATAACAAAGCAGAAGAAGATCAATTACGAGAACGACTGGATTATCGACTCTGGCTGCTCCAATCACATGACAGGTGACATCAAGAAATTAGAGGGCCTTGAGAAGTACAAGGGGAAGCAAGTGATTGTGACAGCTAACAATTCTAAGCTGCCCATCACCCACATCGGTAAGACACTTATCTCTCCACGCTTCAATTCAGATCAAATTAAGCTGCAGGGCGTCTATCACGTTCCCGGGATGAAGAAGAACCTGTTGTCAGTCTCACAACTGACAGCACAAGGAAACTATGTGGTATTTGGGCCACAAGAAGTTAAGGTGTACCGCAATCTACAGGCATCAGGCACACCGGTTATGGAGGGCCGCAAACTGGAGTCTATTTATGTGATGTCTGCAGAATCTGCCTATGTGGACAAGACCCGGAAGAACGAGACGTCCGATCTCTGGCACGCAAGACTGGGGCATGTGAGCTACCACAAGTTGAAGATGATGGTTGAGAAGTCAATGGTCAAAGGCCTGACCGACATTGAAGTACGGACTGATACAGTATGCGCTGGGTGCCAATTCGGTAAGGCTCATCAACTTCCCTTCCAGCAATCTAAATTTAGAGCTAAGGAGCCTTTGGAGCTAGTACACTCTGATGTATTTGGTCCAATCAAACAAGCATCTATAAGTGGTGCCAAATACATGGTGACCTTTATTGATGACTTCTCAAGGTACGTATGGGTATTTTTTATGAAAGAAAAATCTGAAGTATTCTCCAAGTTCAAGGAGTTCAAGGAGAAGGTGGAGTGTGAGCTCAACAAGAAGATACAATGTCTTCGTACTGACAATGGAAGAGAATATCTATCTCAAGAGTTTAATGCCTATCTGAAGGAGCAGAAGGTTCGAAGACAACTAACTTGTCCCAACACTCCACAACAAAATGGTGTAGCTGAGAGGAAGAACCGACATATTGCAGAAATATGTCGAAGCATGCTACATGCCAAGAATGTGCCAGGAAGATTTTGGGCCGAATGCATGAAAACGGCATCTCACATCATCAACCGGCTTCCACAGGAGAAGATGGGCTTTCTCTCTCCATTCCAAAGACTATGGAAGACCAAACCTACAGTAAGTCATTTCAAAGTCTTTGGATGTGTGTGTTATGTTTTTGTACCAGATCATCTTCGTACCAAGTTCGACAAGAAGGCGGTACGATGTATCTTTGTCGGCTATGATGATGAGAGAAAAGGATGGAGATGCTGTGATCCGACATCCGGGCGCATCTATACATCCAGGAATGTGGTCTTTGATGAAGCTTCAGCTTAGTGGTCTTCAGAAGACTCAGTTCAACCAAATGTAAAGGAGATTGAGGCAACAATAGAGGAACAACTACAAGACCAAGCTCAAGAAGTTCCAACAACAAATGAAGAAGACACAAGTCCAAGGTCATCAAAGACCAAGAGCCCATGGAAGACTGGAGTTCATGAAGAAGTGGAAGAAGACCTTCCTGAAGAAATGACATTTCTGGTATCAGAGCAGTGTCATGGTGCAGTAAGAGGCAGCCTACCGTATCTCTCTCCACCACAGAAGCTGAGTATAGAGCAGCAGCTATGGCAGCACAAGAAAGTTCTTGGTTGATGCAATTGCTGAGAGATCTTCACCAACCAACTGAGCAGGTAATACTTCATTGTGATAATCGGTCAGCAGTATGTTTAGCAGTGAATCCTATGTTTCATGCAAGGACCAAGCACATTGAAGTACACTACCACTTCCTAAGAGAAAAAGTGCTGCAAGGTGAGATCCACATGAAGCTAACACCTACAGAAGAGCAAGCTGCTGATATCTTCACTAAAGGTCTTAGTACAAAGAAATTTGAAGAATTACGAGCGAAGTTAGGAATACTTAAGAAAGCATTAATTCAAGAGAAGTCGGTGCTGAGGGGGAGTGATAAAATGTGAAGCTTCTAGAAGAAGCTTGAAGCCACCAGAATGCATCACCGACTTTGGTAGCAATTTCCTTGAAGTTTCTCACAAACCGACTTAATGATCTAGATTCTTCATTAACCGACTTATGATGCCTATAAATATGTGTTAAGGGCTTAAACTTAAGCCAAGTTTGAGTGAAGCAACTTAGGCTAGCTACTAAGCATAGAGTGAGAGTGAGTGTAAGCATCAAGAGAGAGAAGTAGTGCATAGTGAGAGAAAGTGTGAGAGTGTGAGAGTGGTTTGTAAAATAAAAGAATTATTTTGAATATTTCATAAAAGAAAAGTTTCATATATTCTCTCTCCACTCAACATAAAATTTCTGAATTAACCATCTCTCAGCTTCAGTGCCTTCAGAATTTCATGGACGCCTAAAAATTAGTGATTTTAGTTGACATTATTCACCTAATGTCATTATGCATTTGAGACTAACTTTTTAATCCAACTGCTCTGTTAAATTTAAGCATAATTTGGGAGGCAAATGGGCGCTTGATCAAGAAATCTTGCCAGATGGGAAAATATTGAAATATGACAATTAACAGTTAATAAACAATATCAGAAATGATTACAATGCTACTAGCAAGGGCTGAATTATCAAGAGTGGGGATGTTGATATCTTCGTCATCTCCTTGAATCACTAAAAAAAACAAATATGTTAATTGGGTTCTTCGAGGTAGACTTCCACGCGGGTCATTTTTTCTAGTAAAATGTGATATGAACACGAATGGCTTAAATGTAAGACTATATGAAATGGATCATTTGCATTGGATTTCTGATGTCTGATGGCATGAGGCTAACATGAAGATCTCAGAAAAATATGTCATCAAAATAGAGCTCTTATTTACTATTTTCTTACTCGTGGCTATTGTGAGTCTATATTGTATAATTTATAACATTGGATCTTGTAACTTCTTTTAAGCCATAGTACAAGGAAAGGTGGTTGCCCTATAGTATTTGACAAGTTGCTCTGCAAACTATCATTTTCCAGAGAACAACTGTATATTAATTTGTCATGGATCAAAAATATAAACGACTTTGAGCAATGATGGTGAGTACACACAAATAGAAATAGAGATGCAAAAGACAAGGCAACATATAGATTTTTTGGCCGCCCTTTTGGTATCTAAATATGCTTGCCTGTACACAAGCTTTTGACTTTTACTCATATGAAGTCTACTTGTTTACTATGTTTTCTGAATTTGTAGTCCATTGATAACTCATATGCTACTTATAGCACCTACAAGCTCTGACAGGTAGATCCCACCAATTAATATAAACAATTAGAAGAAGAGATCCTACATGGAAAGTCTGCTGCTGACCTTAATCCCATGCTTATGTGAAGGAGTGGTGATGCCCCCGACTAAGTGGGCGAGAGGTGAAAAAAATGGTCAGATATTTCATGAGGAGGCTTACTACTGGTTATTGGCTATAGCTGTTCTGTTCTTTTGGGGACACTTTCTCTGGGGAGCTGTTGTGGTTTGTCATGTGTGAATAAACTTCAGGACGGAAGCTGTTTAGAGTAATGGATGTAGTTGTTCTGCAGAGTCCTATGGGCTGTAGCCAAGAGTGAAGGGAGAGATGGAGATGGCCTTTGTTTGGATAGAGATAGAACTTCTAGAGAAGCAGGGTTTCGATTGTGGTCTCCAAAACTGAAAAACCAGGGGCTGTAACACATGGGAGACATTTATTTGCTGAACTCCTTAGGGCCAGGCTTAGAGGATGCTTAGATCATTACACCTCCTGATTTCATGCATTTCTACTTATTGAAATCTAACAGTTAGAAATAACTGTAGTAGTCTAATATATCTGAACTGGAGGAATTCAAGGAAGATCCCACATGCAGCCTTGTGCATGGATATATTATATAATTTCATTGTTCTTGATACCTTTTGTGGTAGTTATCAGTGAGTTATTTATTTATCTGTCATGCCATCCCTAGGCTCCAGACTTCACATATTTATTATATGCTACGGGAACATTGGAAATTTATTTTACTGTTGAATTGTTGATGGTTGATTATTAGGAGCGTTGGTTTTTAATCGTTGTAACGTTCTTAGGACAGTTTGCTATTGTATGACTTCGATGGATCAACCATTGGATTGAGCACACTTTTAACAATGTCTTTCAGATAAGCAAGTCCCTTTCTTCATAACTGCATTGTGTCTCATACAACTTTTTGGCAAAATTAAACATGATCATGTAAGCATTAAAGCATATACTGTATCATCACTGTTCCCTTGTGCTTAAAAGTACAATTCTTAAAGCACAAATCATCTTAAATTATCAATTAATCAGCATTGTCTTATTCAAAATCTAGACCGCATGACTTTCTTTTTTTTTATGATTTGGGTCCTTGTGCAGACAGACTTGGAGGTTGAAGTTGATACTGAATGAAGTTGTGAAAAAGGTGGCGCATGTACCTTACCCCTTCTCTCTCACACAAAAACGAGCGCACGCGCGCACACACAGACACGCACAGAAGGGTGGGAAAATTATGATCTCTCTCTCTCTCTCTCTTTCTGAACGAATTTGTCTCATCACTGGATAGCAGTCGGTGACTCATTTCTCTCAGAAAAAATTTCTCGACCCTGGCCCCGACGGGGCGGGGAATCAGATTCCCCGGAACGGAGGCCAATTGACATCCCTAATTTGGGTCCTTGTGCAGACAGACTTGGAGGTTGAAGTTGATATGATACTGAATGAAGTTGTGAAAAAGGTGGCTCATGTACCTTACCCCTTCTCTCTCACACAAAAACGAGCGCACGCGCACACACAGACACGCACAGAAGGGTGGGAAAATTATGATCTCTCTCTCTCTCTTTCTCTCTCTCTCTCTCTTTCTGAACGAATTTGTCTCATCACTGGATAGCAGTCGGTGACTCGTTTCTCTCAGAAAAGTTCCCATGCTTAGCATTTCTGTACTAAGTTACAGTGCCATGAGAATCATACAATTCTAGTTCTCATGCTCTTCATCTTGCTGTTCTCTTGAAGCACTTATGCTTAGCCGTATTTGTCATGCTTCTTTTAAACATATAACAAAACACCTACAGCTGTACAAACCAGTGACAATGGTTTTAAGAATATAAACGGGGAACAATAACAAGCCTCCTGATGAACTTCTTCATTAACTAATAAATGATCTTTTGCAGGGCGACGACATGGCACGCCGCTCCAAAATTTACAGCAAGAACAACAAGAACGAGAGGAAGAGGAGGAACAAAACTAGAAGGAAGAAAGAAAGGCGAGCTTTCAAGTTTTTAAGATTGATGTGCTCTTCTTCTTCTTAATCCTTTTGCTTTAATTTCACCTGAGTGTGGAGGTGAGGGACCGGAACACAACCTCCTCACACGGGAGGGTGAGTCCCATGTCATGGTGGAAACCAAATTCCTCCTCAGCCATCTGAAGGAGTGTCTGAAACTCAGGGTGGGCCAAGTAGGAGATAGGAACTGTTAGTTCCGCCGGTTAGGGTTTGTGAAATAAGAGGAACACTCACTCACTTAAGCACTCAAGAAAAATAAACACAAACCACAAAGAGGAGACACAAGACGTTGGTAACCCAGTTCGGCATCCACTTGCCTACATCTGGGGGGCCATGCCCGGAGATCAACAATCCACTAAAAAGGGGTAAAAGATAGAAGAGTACAAAACACACTTGTCACTCTCTCACATACAAAGAATACTACCCTCTCTAGATTGTCCGGTACCTCCCTACTCCCTCTTTCAAGAGTCGTACCCAATCCTAGACCAAGGTGGTATATATAGACGCCTCAACGTCCCAAATATAGCACATACCCTTTTTAGAATCTCCGTGGCTTCTAACTTTGGAACCTTCCGAAATTAGATGTCGTAACTTATGTTGTAACATTTGTTGCGACATTTGCCCTGGCTGTTGGCTTGGCTGAATTCTGGCTCCATTGCTAAGCGACCTCAAGACACCCTATCTGAGTCGATGTAGCTCGATCACCTGATCCGAACCTACCAGCAACTAACCTCCCTCTTCAGCTCCTCACCACACAGCCCCCTCGCAAGGGGCGCACGTCCTATGTGCGTCTTCATGCAAACTTGCCAAACTTAGTCTTCACTTCACCCAAGTTTGGTCTTCAAGGATCTTCAATCCATCATCCAAATCTTGCCATCAATAGGCGCATCTTCAAACATACCCATAATAGACTTCATATCTTCTCTATTATGGTTCTTCAAATCTTCAACAAGGATCTTTAAATCTTTCCTTCAATAAGCTTCACAATCATACCATTGATAGGATTCTCTTCATCAATCTTCTAAATATGGTCTTGATTTGGATCTTGTCTTCAACTTGATGCTTGCTTGATCATCTTGCCTAAAATAGTTTTTCACAAGATCTTCATACAATCTTCATGAGAGTTGCTCCTTCTTTCCAAAAATAGCTTCTACAAGATCTCTCATGATATTTTCCACCTAGCTAAGTATATTTGCCATGTCATCCTTCATTCCATGTCTTCATCCATGCCACGTCATCATGCTTGCCATGTCATCTTGACTAGGTGTCAAATTATGCCAATCATTAAAGTGCATTTGCACTAACAATCTCCCCCTTTGGCATAATTTGACACAACTTCTTCTGCTCCCAGACTGACCATTGTTACAACACTCTGTTACAACATTTTACTGGGACACAGACTTTACAAACTGACATATCAACTAGTTGCTTACAAGATACTACAACTAGTGATTTACAAATTCAGCATAAATGTAAAAAATACAAAAGTAAGACAACTGAACAATTCAGTCTGGAGCTCTTCAACTCTTCAATTTCTCCCCCTTTGTGTCATAATGTGCCAAAGTCTTCACTGGTTGTTGCAAGATATGTTATAACTTTTTCTGCAACTCCGCCTATCTTCAGGATTCTTGATCATCAGCTCCCCCTATCTTCAGAACTTCTTCTTGCTGCTGCAAACGACATTGATAAACTGTAGCAGAAGCAGGTCGTTTGCAGTCCCTAATAGGGATTAAAGTTGGCAAAGACCAATCTCACCCCTCAACTTTTCATATCTTGTAGCATCAAGGGGTTTGGTGAAGATATCCGCCAATTGTTTTTCTGTTGCAACATAATCCATAACAACTGTTTTGTTTTCAACCAAATCTCGTATAAAATGGTGTCGAAGATCAATATGTTTGGTACGAGAATGTTGGACTGGATTCTTGGAGATATCAATTGCACTTTTGTTGTCACAAAATATAGTCAACAATCCTTGTAGTAAGCCATAATCTTCAAGCATTTGCTTCATCCATAGCAATTGTGTGCAACAACTTCCTGCCGCTATGTATTCAGCCTCTGCTGTGGAGAGTGAGATAGAGCTTTGCTTCTTGCTATACCATGTAACCAAGTTGTTACCAAGATAGAAACATCCTCCTGAGGTGCTCTTTCTATCATCAATGTTTCCTGCCCAATCTGCATCACTATACCCGGCAAGATGTGAGTTGGAGTCCTTCGAATACCAAATTCCATATTCAGCAGTGCCATTGACATATCGAATAATGCGTTTAACAGCCTTCAAATGAGATTCCTTTGGTGTTGCTTGATATCTAGCACAAACTCCAACACTGAAAGAGATATCTGGCCTACTAGCTGTGAGATAAAGCAAGCTTCCAATCATGCTTCTATAGAGACTTGGATCCACATCTTTTCCATGCTCATCTTTCATCAACTTCTCATTTACACTCATAGGTGTCCTCATGTGTCTGGCATTCTCCAAACCAAACCTTTTTACCAAGTTCTTTGCATATTTGGTTTGAGAAATGAAAATTCCTTCATTGCTTTGTTTGACTTGAAAACCCAAGAAGTAGCTTAGTTCACCTACCATGCTCATTTCAAACTCTTCTTGCATTAGAAGAACAAACTCATCCACTTGTTTCTGAGATGTTGAACCAAATATAATATCATCAACATAGATTTGTGCCACCATGAGATCTGACTTAGACTTCTTGATGAATAGGGTTTTGTCTACTCCCCCTCTTTGGTAGCCCTTCTCAAGTAAAAACTTTGTGAGTCTTTCATACCAGGCCCTAGGAGCTTGCTTCAAGCCATAGAGAGCCTTTTTCAATTTATACACATGATCTGGATGTTGATGATCTTCAAACCCTTTTGGTTGCTCCACAAACACTTCTTCATTTATGACTCCATTTAGAAAAGCACTCTTGACATCCATTTGATGTAGCTTGAACCCCATGCAACATGCAACTGCTAACAGTAATCTGATGGATTCTAGACGTGCAACTGGTGCAAATGTTTCATCAAAGTCAATTCCTTCTACTTGTGTATACCCTTGAGCCACTAGTCTTGCTTTATTTCTTGTGATGTTGCCTTTGTCATCTGTCTTGTTCTTGAAGATCCACTTTGTTCCAATAACATTCATATCTTTTGGTCTTGGGACCAATGCCCACACATCATTTCGAACAAACTGATTTAATTCTTCTTGCATTGCTTCCATCCAGTATTCATCAACTAAGGCCTCCTTGACATTCTTTGGTTCAATAAGAGAGATGTAACATGTGTATCCGGCCAATTCTCGATAATCAATTCTTTGAGTGCTTCTAGTTCTTCTTCCTTCAGTCACATTACCAATCACATTCTGTATAGGATGATTCTTCTTTATTCTGGAGGATGGTTCAAGGCTGATGTCTTCATCTTCTTCATCTGATTCTGAAATAATTCCGCCTGTTGTAACTTTTGTTATAACATCGGTTGCAACATCAGTTATAATCTGCTGTCTGTCTGTTTCATGACTTGTTTCTGTTGTTGCAGTTGGAAGTGTAACTTGTTGTTCTGCCTGCAACTCTTCATCAGCTGGTACACAATTCAGTGTGATAAGTTTCTTTGGCTTGCTTGAAGAATCTTGAGTCTCCATTTCAGAGAAGTCATCAATAACAACATTAATGGTCTCCATCATCTTCTTGGTTCTTGAATTGAACACCCGATATGCTCTACTTGTGGTTGAATATCCCATGAACACTCCTTCATCACTTTTCTTGTCAAACTTTCCCAGCTGATCTCTATCATTCAAAATGTAACATTTGCTTCCAAAGATATGAAAGTATTTAAGGTTTGGCTTTTTCCCTTTCCAAATTTCATATGGTGTCATGATGGTTGAAGGTCGAATATACACTCTATTGATGATGTAACATGCTGTATTGATTGCTTCGGCCCAAAACCTTGTAGCGAGATTCTTTGAATTTAACATAACTCTAGCCATCTCTTGAAGAGTGCGATTCTTGCGTTCAACAACTCCGTTTTGTTGAGGAGTCTTTGGAGCTGAAAATTCATGACGAATCCCATGTTCTCTACACAATTCTGCAAACTGAGCATTTTCAAACTCTCTTCCATGATCACTTCTGATTCTAACAATCTTCCCAATTTGGCACTCTTTCTCATTTTGAAGTTGCATGCATAGTTTCTTGAAAGCTTCAAAAGCATCTGATTTCTCCTTGAGGAAATCCACCCAAGTGTACCTGGAGTAGTCATCAACACAAACAAATACATATCTTTTACCTGACAAGCTTTCTGTTTGTGTAGGTCCAATAAGATCCATGTGTAAAAGTTCTAGCACTCTTGTTGTAACAATGTCTCGTAGCACTTTGTGAGTAGCACGACTTTGCTTTCCCAATTGACAAGGTCCGCAAACACCATCTTCCCTTTTTGTAAGCTTTGGCACTCCCTTAACAGCTCCCATTTCGGTTATCTTCATTAGGTTTCTGAAGTTCAAGTGTCCAAGCTTTTGATGCCAGATTTCAGTGATGTTGCAAGAAGTGTTATAACATACTTCCAATTTTTCCAGCAAATAGCAATTGTCTGAAGATCTTGAACCGGTTAGAACACATTGGCCAGCTTCATCATATACCACACATTTGTCCTGAGTGAATTTTACCACCAGATTTCGATCACATAATTGACTTATACTCAGAAGATTTGCCTTGAGTCCTTCTACATGCAGAATGTTTTTCAATCTTGGATATCCCGGAACCATCAATGTTCCTTTTCCAACTACTTGACCTTTCTTACCATCACCAAAAGTCACATGTCCAATTTGACATTCTTTGTAATTCATCAGAAAATCTTTGTCACCTGTCATGTGTTTTGAGCAGCCACTATCAAAATACCAATTGTCCTTTTTGGATTTTTTCATTGATGAGTATCCCACTAAGTCTTCCTTTCTAACCCACGTCTTCTTAGTTTCTTTCTTCTTTTCTCTGGTAGATGATGGCTTCTTCACATGTCTGCCCTTATTCAAGTCTTTCTTCATTTTCCAACATCTTGGACGAATGTGCCCTTTGACCCCACAATAGTGACATGTTGGAATCCACTTCTTTGTTCTCCCATTCTTCATGTCTTCCTTCACCTTTTTGGATTTTTGAGATTTTGATAGTGCTTCATCCAACTTTTCTTGACATTCTGCCAACCTTTGTACAAGATGTTTATTTTCTTTGACCACCTGATCGAAAGCTTTTAACATAAATTCATACCCATGAAGAAGATCTTTTTCAGTAACCACTTCACAATCTTTTTCAGTGGATGTTGCAACTGATGTTGTAACAGGACTTGCAACAACATTGAAATTTCTGAAAACTTCACCTCTATTCATCACAACTGGTAAGGACACATTATGGTTGATTATGTCTTCTGCTTTGCCTTCTGTTACTGTCGATCTTATTTCTTCAGCTTTCAGGGCTATATCTTCTTCTCTTCTTCCTGATTTCAGATTCATCTCATAGACTTGTAGAGATCCCATTAACTCATCAAGTCTCAAGGTAGTGATGTCCCTTGCTTCTTCTATTGCAGCAACTTTTGCTTCAAATCTTCTTGGAAGAGATCTAAGAGTCTTCTGAACCAGTTTCTTGTCCGAGAACTTTTTGCCAAGTTGATAGGCTTGATTGGCAATGTCCATAAGCTTTGCATTGAAGGTGGCTATTGTCTCTTCTTCACCCATCCTGAGATTCTCAAACATGGTGTTTAACATTTGAAGTTTAGAGATTTTTACCAGGTTTGTGCCTTCATGAATCGTTTGAAGAATCTCCCAAGCTTGTTTGGCACTTTCACACGTAGCCACATACTTGAATTGATCTTCATCCACACCTCCAAAGATTGCATTTAGAGCTTTACCATTTGCATTAGCTTTCTTCATATCTTCAGCACTCCAGTTGATCTTCTTCTTCACAATCTCGTTCTTGTCTTCATCAACTTGAGTTGGAGGAGTCCATCCATCTTCAACAGCCATCCACGCACTCTCATCAATGGACTTGATGAAAGCCTTCATTCGAGCCTTCCAATATGGGTAGTTGGAGCCGTTGAGCAATGGAGGACGTGTGACGGAGGCACCTTCTCTTCCGGCCATCAAAGGAACTAGATAGGATCTCGCCGACCTTGAAACCAAAGTTAACACGACGACCTAAGCTCTGATACCACTTGTTAGTTCCGCCGGTTAGGGTTTGTGAAATAAGAGGAACACTCACTCACTTAAGCACTCAAGAAAAATAAACACAAACCACAAAGAGGAGACACAAGACGTTGGTAACCCAGTTCGGCATCCACTTGCCTACATCTGGGGGGCCATGCCCGGAGATCAACAATCCACTAAAAAGGGGTAAAAGATAGAAGAGTACAAAACACACTTGTCACTCTCTCACATACAAAGAATACTACCCTCTCTAGATTGTCCGGTACCTCCCTACTCCCTCTTTCAAGAGTCGTACCCAATCCTAGACCAAGGTGGTATATATAGACGCCTCAACGTCCCAAATATAGCACATACCCTTTTTAGAATCTCCGTGGCTTCTAACTTTGGAACCTTCCGAAATTAGATGTCGTAACTTATGTTGTAACATTTGTTGTGACATTTGCCCTGGCTGTTGGCTTGGCTGAATTCTGGCTCCATTGCTAAGCGACCTCAAGACACCCTATCTGAGTCGATGTAGCTCGATCACCTGATCCGAACCTACCAGCAACTAACCTCCCTCTTCAGCTCCTCACCACACAGCCCCCTCGCAAGGGGCGCACGTCCTATGTGCGTCTTCATGCAAACTTGCCAAACTTAGTCTTCACTTCACCCAAGTTTGGTCTTCAAGGATCTTCAATCCATCATCCAAATCTTGCCATCAATAGGCGCATCTTCAAACATACCCATAATAGACTTCATATCTTCTCTATTATGGTTCTTCAAATCTTCAACAAGGATCTTTAAATCTTTCCTTCAATAAGCTTCACAATCATACCATTGATAGGATTCTCTTCATCAATCTTCTAAATATGGTCTTGATTTGGATCTTGTCTTCAACTTGATGCTTGCTTGATCATCTTGCCTAAAATAGTTTTTCACAAGATCTTCATACAATCTTCATGAGAGTTGCTCCTTCTTTCCAAAAATAGCTTCTACAAGATCTCTCATGATATTTTCCACCTAGCCAAGTATATTTGCCATGTCATCCTTCATTCCATGTCTTCATCCATGCCACGTCATCATGCTTGCCATGTCATCTTGACTAGGTGTCAAATTATGCCAATCATTAAAGTGCATTTGCACTAACAGGAACAATGAAGCGGCTTCGGTTCTCACCAACATACACTGCAAAGTGACCTTTAGGCACGTCTTGTGGAAGGCCATCCTCTCCATAGCTTTGCTTCTTTCCCATACTTGAGCATCTCTTTAGTATCTGCTTCAATGCTGCAGCCTGTGATAACTTGTTGGACTTCCTTACTGCCATTTCCTCAACTACTAGCTACCGTTTGCTTTTATCTTTGGAGAGAGAGAGAGAGAGAGAGGGAAGAATGAGCAGTTGATGAAGAGTTTGAGATGGAGGAATGACTGGGCAGAGGGGGTATTTATGGACGGACAGCGAGAGAGAGAGAGAGAGAGAGAGAGAGAGAGAGAGAAGAGGAACAAAGGCATGTGAGGTGATGAGTGACACAGTTAAAAGAGCATAGAGGATGGAAGGACAAGCCACGGGTGGTTTGTGGGGGGCTTGGTTTTAGTTTTGGTGGTAAGGACATTGGAAACTTGGGTCTTTAATCCCTCTTGCCACCCTTCCTTGAGACAAAAATGGGCCCCATTTTGCCCTAATTCATTTACCACAATCCAAAATAAGGAAGAGGAAATTGTTTCTTGCGTCTATATTATTCCAGTGAAACTGACTAGTGGATTCCAATTTCAATGTTCATTTGGTCATGCGATTTTAGAATATTTTCACTGCATTGGTCCATGAGAGTATTTTGATGGTATCTTGTAAAAATATCCAACCAAGGTAAGCAGAGATTTTTGGCTTACAAGTACAGGACCGTGATCCTATGGACTCTAGTACTTGCTCTTTCCTCACTGGACCTACAATCCCAGAAAATGAAGAGTATCCTGATTAGAAGTCCCATGTGGTTGTTCTCTTCTCTACTTTTATAATTAAAAGGGGCCACCTCACCATCTACCCCTCTTTTTCTCTCTCTATTCAATTCAAAGATAGCACTCCTCTGATCATTCTGAAAGCATGAGGCAACTTTTAAGGAAGAGCCAAATGAGAGTAGTTGGTAATTCATTCTTGAAATAAAGGAATATTTTTTTGATATTCTTCAAAGAGCTCCTCTGTAACATGTTATCCAGCCAAGTGCTTGCTTTACTTTGGCTGCGCAGATGGGAGAAAGTTGAGATGCTTGGATTTTCGGTTCTAACCTACTTATTATGTGTTCGGAGTTTCAAAATTGTTTTCATTGATTTTTTTTTTTCAATGAGCTTAGTTAGTGCTAATTTCATTGTGCTTTGCTTTTATTTTTCATTTAGAAAGGTCCAAGTAATGAGAACTTAGTGACATGACAAGAGAATTTATTAGGGTTGTGACCATCTACCTCACACTAGCAAACATGTGAATGAAAGCCCTTTCAATACGCAAAGCAGAACAAGTAATGACGTTCAAAGTGGAGTCATGTGCTCTTTGCATGCATGGGAGCAGACCAAGCAAAAGGCCAAACTCTACACTATTTCTCTTGACCAAGGCTCCTTACAAGTTACAACCAATAATTAATGCAAGACAAGCACTGACGTGTTTCCTCCATGCATGCAGTTTTATTTTTACTTTTACTTTTTAATTTTTCCAAAATTAACAAGAAATTGGACAGAGTCAGAGCAGCTATAGAAGCAGAACTTTACACTTTCTTACAGCACTATTAGATATTTTAAACTGTTAGTTCATCTTATTCAGATTAAGATAAAAAAAAAAGGACATTAGAGTAGGGAGTCCACCTATGCATTTTATTCTCCCAACATCAAAGTACCATGGAATTAATGGCCAAGCTCCCCATTGTGATGATACTTAGAATGAAGCCTGCTCTGCCACTCATTTTTTATCAGTAAGTACCAAAAATAATTAATGGCAAAACTCCTCAATTTGAGTGTACTTAAGTGTGGTGCATGATCAACCATTCATTTTTCTCTAATTAGGAGTTAGACTGTAACTGCCGATCAGATGAAAATCAGCGAGAAATACAAAATTAATAAACCAGCATTAATAAGGAGAGGATGTATATGACATCCACGTGAACAATTCAGCAAGCAATATTGCCAAAAAGCAAGGATTGAAGTAATGGGCCTATTAGACCCATTCCACTAACCAACTTTAGAACTACTTATGTTGCCCAAAGCTCTTTTCAAATTGATGCAGTTATCACCAGTATTCCTTAGCACACTAGTACTGGAGCAACAATAGTGAACTGATCCCAAGCTGAACCATTTGTATTTGATCCGTTACCTTTATTACAAAAGCATATGATCAGACTCACTAGTAGACATTTTCCGGTCAGCCTTCATTAAAAGAGGATGTATTCTGGACAATGTTGCCACATATGAGAAACTTATCTTCATCCTTCGTATTACAGGACTCATTAAAATTGATTTCACCAAAGCATCTGACATAATAGATTTTTTTAGTTGACCTTCTGGTGGCATATGGCTTCGGGACCAAGTGGATTTGTTAGATAAAGTTAACCCTAATATTTTTAAAAGCTAATTTTTTGGTCAATGGTGCACACTATGGCTATGTAAGATATCTCATAGCCATTAGGCAGGGAGACCTACTCTCTCCACTCCTATTTGCCTAGTCACAAACTATTCATCTTAATGTTTAATCATGCCTTAAGCTCTGGGTGTACTTTACAGAGTCTCGTGAGGTAACTTTGGGAAAATGTGTCATCTGTAATACGTTGATGATATTTTAGTTATGACTACTGGGGGCATCGAGGACTTAAGGATCATCAAACCCATCCTTTACCTCTTTGAAGAAATATCAAGACTAATCATCAACTTTAACAAGACCAATATTTACTTAGTCACAACAAGATAGCCTCCAGAAATCCCCCTAGTTCCAATTGCAGGTAGACGGCCCAGACAATAGGTTTGGGAAAAGCTGATTGCTAAGATAGATCAAAACTATCCACATGGAAAGTTAAATTCCTCTTATTGGGCGGTAGACTAACCATAGTCAACTCCATGATTTCCTTGATACCAACATATTGGACGTCTATTTTCAAGCTCCCAAATTGGGTGATTAAGTCAATTGATTATATTAGGAATGACTCCCAATGGTTTGGTCTTGGCATTGACCATCTTGGGCCCCGACTAGTGAGTTGGAAGCAACTTTGTAACTCTAAAGATTAGGTAGGGTGAGGAATATTGAACTTAAAAGAGTTTAATATAGCCTTTTTGGAAAATTGTTAGTGAAATTTTCAAATGGAACTCCATAGGTGGGGGTTAAAGTGATTATGTTTAACTACTATCAGGACTCCAATTCCCCTTTTATCGGTTGCCAAGGAGGAATTAATCCTTCTTATGGAACGGTATCCTTAAAAGTGTCTGTCTTTAGGTCTTGCATCTCTCCACAAATTCAAGATAGCGTCACTACTTTCTTTTGGTTAGGCAAATGGGTCAATAATTGTGCGCTAATATACCTATGGCCTGATTTCTTCAAGGCAACTGAACAGCCTTTTAGAACCATACAGGACTTGATGCACCTATTACAATCTCCATTGATATGGGTTGATCCCATAATTGCTGATAGGATTAGAAGAAGTGTGCCAATCTATCATAATTCCAGAGAAAGGAAACATGTTGTTTGACAACCAATGGTCAGTTCGCAGCCATATTCTTTTAAGGATTTCTTAACCACATGGCACTCATTGACCTATATCATTTAGAAAGACACTTGCTTTGGAAAATCAAACTTTTTAACTGGTTGGCTTGGAACAACCATATTCTCACTTTGGAAAATCTTGCTACCAAGAAGTGCAACAAGCTCCCAATAGTCACTTGTATTTTGTCACGGGGCCATTGAATCAGTTGACCAATTGATTCTTTTTTATGCTCATCTGTGACCTGTATTTGTTTTTTTCTTTACCCAGGTGTTTCGTGACCTGTATTTGTTTTTTTTCTTTACCCAGGTGTTTCGTCTTCTTGCCTACCAAGCTCTCTGCATGAGCTGTGGGGTAGTTGGACATACAAGCTTCCCCATTCTCACAAAGAAGCTAGAGACCTTCTTGCTAAAGTGATAAACTAAAATATCTACGTAGAAAGAAATTCTTGCATATTGCATGATGTATAATAGAATCTCCGCATGTAAATTATTATTAAAATTATACATATGTTTTTGTCATGCATTACAGCAACACCTTAAGAGAAGAGGGCCAGATTGACATCTTAGAGTTCCTAAAATCAACATTTTTAACTGATTGGCTTGGAACAACCACATTTTCACCTTGGAAAATCTTGATGCCAGGTAGTGCAATAAGCGCCCAATAGTCACTTGTACTTTGTCATGGGGCCATTGAATCAGTTGACCACTTGGTTTTTTTTTATGCTCATCTATGTCCTGTATTTGTTTTTTTTTTTCTTCACCCAAGTGTTTCGTCTTCTTGTCCTACCAAGCTCTCTACCTGAGTTGTGCGGTAGTTGGAGATACAAGCTTCCCTATTCTCACAAAGAAGCTAGAGACCTTCTTGCTTAAGTGATTACCTAAAATATTTAGCTAGAAAGAAATGCTTTCATAGTCCACGATATATAATAGAATCTCCGTATGTTTTTTTTTAATTATTATTAAAATTATTCATATATTTTTGTCATGTATTATAGCAGCACCTAAAGCGAAGAGGACCAGATTAGCATCTTAGAGTTCCTACGATCACGTTCAAACCTAGGCGAGCAGGAGGAAAGGACAACTTAGTAGGGTGCATGTCTTCATGACCACTAAACATTCCTTGGGTGCTCCAAGTTGTCATCTTGTTTTGTGAGTTTGTTGGGTTTTAGCTCTTGTTGTTCTTAGGTTTTCCTACTAGGGTTTAGGGTTTACCCTTTTCCCTAGGCTAGCATTTTGAACTGCCTGCTAGCCTTTGAATTGATGTCCTTAAATGTATCAGGAATGGTGTATTAGCACAATCGTTAGTTTGATGGCAACACTCCCAAAGATATCTAACCCGATTCTTTGCCAATAGTCCCAACTCTAAATTATGGGTGTGTGAGTTGTTCGATTGCTTGCCCACTTAACTCCCTTTTGGGTGGAGAACCTTCACACATGCATCCCGCATCTCACTGAGGGTCCATCTGACTCCAGAGTTTAGAATTGTGAAAGTAATCGTACTTTCATGGACAAGTCTTTCTATTGCTCCCTTGATGATAAGGGTTAAGATGTCTCTTGAACCAGGTCCTATGTCAATATCTGTCCCAAAAAAAAATCAACTTATTCAACTGGTTTGCATGGGCCAACAAAATCCACCCTTCATAATCTTGCAAAATAGAATGCCCACAACAACTTGTGCGCTTTCCACATAATTGAGGAATTTGTTGACTACCTATGCCTTAATTGCCTTTTCACCCACCAAATTTGGTACCATTTCCATCACTCTCTCAATGTCCCTCACCATCCCAACTCGGGTGAGAAGTGGTCCTCCCAAAAGCAAAACCTTGATAGCCAATTCAGAGAGATTGGATACCTTCTTACGGAGCTACCTTTTGGAATATTTGGCTCAAGTGCAATAATCACATATTTAATAGTCAATAATTTGTTCCTTTTAATTATTATTAAAATAGATCACATGCTACTTTCGTGGATTGATTCAACCTTAAAAACGAAAAATCCAAGTTGGAGGGATTGTCCATAGTATCAAATGAAATCTCAACTTTTTAGGTTCCCTCCCCTGCTGACTTAAATGACTAATCCACACAACACCAACAGCAGCGAAGTGACCTTTTGGATCCCTGGTACCACTTAGGATATCCAAGGTTACTCTGTGGTCATCACTTAAGTGCTACCCATCCTTATTTACCTCATTATCCTTTGTTATCACTCTTGTTTTCAGCTCTGGTACACCTAGTGATACACTGGATTTCATTTCCTCCTAATTATTTGCCCTTTTGTTTTATCCAAGTTTGTAATCCTCGTTTTCTTAAATCAAACATGGTTCATCCACTTTATTCTAAAATAAAATAAAACTAAAAGTACACACTAACGCAAATCATGAATTTTACATCAAACTTTGCAAAAATAAACCAAAAGGAAATATAAATCTACATAGTGAAGATTATAGCACATGCCATACCTCATGGCTACAAAGTAGTGAACCATTTTAAGAAAAAGCAGCAAGATGCAATGGAAAATGAACACTACTTGAGCCTAAATTAATTTTAAAATTTACCTTTAACAAAACATGCTGTTTCATATTCAAATAAAATGATTAAAAATATGAGTGTGCTAACTTATGAAAAAGGAAACATTTAAAAAGTGCAAGCAAATGGGTCTCAACAAGGGACGAATCTAAGATTTTTGTTTAGTAAGGGCAAAGTTTACCATATATATTTTTATTTTACAATTTTAGTTAAGGCAAATGGCAAAAAAAAAAAAAAAGAATTATCTATTATATAATATAAACTCTATGGCTATAGCGGACATTTCAAATTTTAGTGGTGGCAATTGCCTCCACTAGCCATCATGTAGATTTGTCCCTGCACTAGATTTTTGAAAAAACAAAAGAAAAAAAAATGAAAAATAACATTGAATATGCATGATGACCTTATGATGGTTAAAAATAAAGGATACTTCCCCACCAAAACACACGCACAAACAAAAGAAGTCAACATTTTCCGAAGAAGGTTATAAGAAAGTGAAGAAACATAAGATATAGCATGACAGATTCATAAGGGGAGGCATTGTGTTAACACAAAGCATAAGAAATATTATAAGTATCACATACAATAGAAAAAAAACAATATGAGTAAATATTTAAGTACAAGTACAATTCATTTGTTATCACTAATACCTAATAGTGTCTTTACACAAAAGTAGCTCAGGAACATCTAATTGAAGTTTCACATGAACCACCACTTACCAGTTTGAAAATAACAATGGGATAAAAAAATCTGAGTTCAAACATCTAAAAACCAGAAAAATAAGTAGCAAGTCCAAATAACATAAGCTTTTTTATTGTAAACTCTACACTCAATTCAATTTCAAAGCAACATTCAAATTAGTATATTGTGGCATTGTGCTAGCATTGCATCCCATGATCAAGTTTTCAAACCCAGATAAGATTTTGATGAGCATGTTATATGACATTATATCCTAGCCTATCTGCATAAAAAGATGATTTAAATTGATTAACATGAAAAATAGCATCTGCCGCAGCAAATTCACCATTAGGCTCTCCATTGAAGTCCTCATCAACCACAAACACAGTTGAACAAGTGGTGGATCATTTTTATGCCAAGGTGTATTTATGGGAAACGCTTTTCGCATGCATAAGCATCATATCAGCTCCTAATATAACCAATAAACTGGCCAGTTTCACTTGTTATCTAAAGTTTGAGTTTTATGGGGGCAAAAGTTCTCTACAATACAAAATTCAAGGCCATGGCATTTACACACAATTATTATTCACATTAGTGTATTAACCTTGATGTGTAATGATATCAATATTTAATTGTTTCCTAAGTCTAGAAATAAAAACTTGCCCATATTTGAATCATCTATTTTATATATAACAACAACAAGCCATTAGTTCCAAGACTCCCAACTATTCGGATTTGGCTACATAAATTCTTTCCTTCCACGCAATGTCATTAATGAGGCACACCTCGCATCTTAGCCTCTAGCCTAGGTGCCTGGGAGCCACGAAAACGGGCAACATTAGAAAGTCACTATAAGACATGTTTTTTGCCGAGGTGATTTAAGGAACACCTAAATAAATTACAACCTAAGAGCTAGATAAATATGAGCTATTAGATGATCATCAAATTAAATCTTAACCCTTAAAAACAAAACGGTTTTCTAGGGTTCACTTTCTAGTGTTTTGGCTTTTACACATCTCTTTCTCCACGGGTGGCAGAAACATCAATCTGTTACTATGTTGGTAATAGGATATTTCGTTCTATGCATGTTTTTAGCCTTTAGGTGGTTAGAATTTTTCCAGCATAATAGTATTTCTTGATAGTAGTAAAGCAGTAGTATTGTGGTGATTTTCGTACCATGTTAATAATAGGGTATTTTGTTGGTAGAATACCCTATTTAATCTTTGTATTTTACTCAATCTGCCCTTTTAATCCCTGTCTTTAAATTTGTCCTTAATAGATCCCTCTATTGTCGAAATCAAGCAAATTAAGTCCAACCCCACACGGTCGTTCCTTTTTCCGTCTATTTATGTTGATGTGGCATTTTCATCAATTAAATATTAATAAAAAAATTATTTTTTTTATATTTTGATTTCGGGTTCGGATCTTGCCCTCTCCCTCTTATCCCTTCATGCTCTTTGCTCTATCCTCTCCTTCCAACCCTAGCCCACCAATCACCGGCCGATCATCATCATTGAAGGTTCGCCACAAGAGTCACAGGCCTCAACGGCCAGACAAGCCTGTCGATTTCACTCAAGCCATCTTCTCCCTTTACCCCAACATTCCCCCTTTGAAGCCAAAAAAACTCTATCAATATTCATCCTGAAATCATTATCTCTACTTGTCTTCTTTCCATACAATAAGAAACAACATCTCAAGCTCTTACTCTCTCTCTCTCTCTCTCTCTCTCTATATATATATATATATACTCTTCAATTCTTCAAACAATACACTTCTTATTCTTCATCTTTCTCTTTAACTCAGTTTGTTGTGGGTTTGAAGATATAATTTCTTCCAAGGAAGAAGGAGAAGAAGAAAGAGATGGGCGTGTTGTTGATCAAGAGTGAGATTAATGGAAATGGAGAAGAAGAAAGAGATGAACATGGTGTTGTCGAAGGTTCATCGAAGGGTGGTGATCAAGTTGTGAAGTGTATCAAGAGGAGAAGAAGAGAGCCATCACTATCACCAATCTCAGTTGAGCATCATCATCTAGGTCTTCATTTGCCGCCGTTGCCGCCACCGATGATTGGTGGGCTAGGGTTGGAGGGAGATGATGAAGGGAAAAGGTTATCGGGTTCAGATCCATTAAACCCGTTTATTTAAAAATTAGGTGGAAATTTTTTAAAGTAGTATTTAATTGGTGAAAATGACACATCAGCACAAATAGACGGAGCAAATAACGACAGTGAGAAGCTGGACTTAATTTGCCCGATTTCAACAATAGAGGACCTATTGAGGACAAATTAAAAGACATGGACTATGGGGGCAGATTGAATAAAATACAAGGACTAAATAGGGTATTTTACCTATTTTGTTCTATGCATGCCTTATCCAAGTTTGAACTTTTATACTATGGTTTTCTTTATTTTATGAAATTTTAGTATGTATTATGATTTTTATGAATTTTTTAATTGTTTTAAATTTTTTTGCGCCTTTTTCAGGAAGATGTGAGCCTACACTTATGCCTAAATAAATTGACTCCCTAATGCCTAAATGAGCCATTCACTTTTAATAACTAGGCTTATCCAAAGCCAAAAGACTAGATAACCCAAGCTTAGACATAATAGCATAACGTTTCTACTAAGTCCTTTTTAGGTCTACTTCTTTCTCTTCTATGATCCTCCACCTAAAGATTTTCTGCCTTTCTTATAAGAGCATCTACTAGAATCTAATGATATGTTTATGCCATCTTAAACAATTCTTTTTTAACCTATTAGTAATATGTGTCACTTATCTATTTCGAAAAATTTTATTTCTTAATTGGTCATTCTTAGTGACATCAACCTAACATTCATCTCAACAATCTCATATCAGCCACATCCATCCTTAGGTTGCGTTTGATATGCGAAAAAACGAGGGGCACCACAGCACAAACTCTTGTCCTTTGTTTGATTTGCAAATAGGCTTGGAGTATTGCATAAGAAGTTGGTTGAGTATAACACAAGTTGTTAAAAATCTTATCCTACAAAAACCATCGTACAACTTTTAACTATAGTACAACACAACCAAAATATAGTTTTTCCCTTAGTTAAAATTTAAAATTACAACACCTAATTAGTGACCACAACCTAATCAAAAAATTTTGGAAATAAAAAAAATTAGATTTGCTATAAAATCATTAATTAATGTATTTAGAAATTAAAAAAAATAATTATGCTGAAATAATTTTACAAATTATAACAAAATTAAGTGGTGACTATTAAAATTGAGAAAAATTTCAAAATATTGTCATGTGAATTTTTTTTTAAAACAATAAAAGATTATACAAAGGATATTATATTAACTTTACAGTTTTTAGTCGAATACTTATGTAAATCAAACAGAAAACAATACAAAATTTTTGTAATGTCCACTGAATATCAAACAAAGAACATTACAAACATTTGTGTTGTACTACATGCACTTGTAATGTGTTGTACTCCTTGTGCTGGACCTATGTGCAAATCAAACATACCGTTAGAGTATATCAATTCTTACTTACTCAACATTTTGACAAGTATATCAAAACCTACCTAAAAACTGTTCTACAAAATTTGCCTTCCAATCTAAAAGGTATTCTATAATCACATAAAACTCACAAAGCTCACTTTTATTTTACCCAACCAGTTTTAATCCTATGACATCTTTCATAAGTTCCCATCTTCATGGATTATAGAGCCTAGCTATAAAAAAAAATTTACTTCTACCAAGCTTAGTATCATCCATCATAATCTCTACCTGATTTTTACTCATTTATTTATTGAAATTACAAATAATTTTTGTCAAAACAGAAAGAACATGAATCATCTACGATTTATATGCAACAAAAAGATACTTCCATAAAGACGAACAACAAGATCAAAAGAAAAGAGAAAATAACATTGATAAACCTATTCAGATATTGCTTGACATGGAGCGAGGGGGCACTTTTCCTAGGTCGAAAACTAAGATTGGTGTTAAGCTCCAAGCTATATCTAAGACAAAGAAGAATCACAATACAAATTCAGGCTGTTTTACTTGTAATTGAGTCAACCAGTTTTCAAATTTAAAATTTGTAGCCCATAATAGTGACAGATGATTAGATATGCATAAAATCACTTTAAGAAGGCATGAATAGTAGAATGAAACAAAAGATCTGAAGTGGCATAGACAAAGCAATTCAATATCAAGTAAAAAATTGGCAACTGTAACCTCTTACTGCAAAACAAATACCCTTGTCAAAGTTCAATATTGAATTCTCGGAAGTTACTCTGATTGTTCTTCGCAAGAATATTTAGAAATATAAGTTAGCTTTAGCGACCAAGTAGCTGAGCTTTTGTTCCACTTGGTATGCAAAAATCTTGTCCGAATCTGTTGCTTGCTCGTCGAGATTTCACGTTTCTGATTTCATTTTGGTGTGAAATTTGAGTCCCTTGCCCCCTTTTTATCAGTTGTGGAGTTTATCCAATTGTTCTGCTTGTGTGGTTCTTTGAGTACTTCTGCTAATTTTTCTTCAATGAATATATATATACAAACCATCTTCTGTTGTGTTCTCATTTATTATATCCAATTACTTCCTCTTTCTGCTATTTGTGTAGGATTTTATTTATTTGTTTATTTATGTCTTTTGTGTGCATATAACTTTGATTACTGGATCTACTGATCCCGCCAAACTTTTTTGCCTGAAGTTTCAACCACGCCAGTTGATCAGTTTGAATCAATGCAGGGGAAATCATGAGCTAGCTCTAGTTTACACATTCATGGAAGTCTGCTATAAATAATTTTGAATGGATAAGCTGTTGAATGATCTTGCTAATAGTTTTTTGAGCTGATAAAACTAGTTCATAGTTACTTGATACAGTGTGTCGCATCAAAATGCTATACATAGAATTCATTATTGACAGGTGCTTTTTTTGGTTGTTTTAAATAGATTTCAGTCCACATTGAAGACAAATAATTGAAAATGGATAAACGGAGTTGGCCTTGGAAGAAGAAATCATCTGAAAAAGAAGTAACTATTGATTCTCCTGCTGCAACTCTGTCTAGTTTGGGAGGCAATCAAGTGGATCAGGTTTGCTCTTACTTTTCTTCTCAAGTTGATACTTGATTCACTAGCTTGGAACTTAAAAACTAATCTGTGAAGATGATAAATACCATGGCGGTTGACAAATATAATTTGTATTCATTAAAAGACAATATTCTCATTTCTAATTTTGGGTTGAAGCTGTGTTATTTTTGGGATAGTTTGAGAACTACTTCTGTCTGTCGAAATTGCCTTTGCTTATTAATGTAACTGAGGTTGTTACCGTGTAGTGTCTTGGTATTAACTATTAATCACTGTTTACCATGTATTGTCTAGGCATCACCTATTAAGTACTGTTTACTTCTAAACCAAGTGCACGTCAATGTGAATTGATCAAGTTACTCAACATACCACTTCAATCTCTTGATTTAAATAGAGAACAGTAATCTTGTTAGGGAAATGATCCACACAATTAGTGAAGTACTCAAGTGTCAAGTAACGACGGCCTAACTGGTAAGGTAGTTGATATATCTAACATTTCTTAAAGTTTTTGAACTCACAGCGGACATCATACTCCATTTGGGTATGTAAGAAGTAGTAGTAGCAGTTTGAAGTTTGTGCTTAGCAGTGCTCTAAATTTGATTCAGTTTTATGCATACTTAACAAAACTCCTGCTGGACCTCTACTGTGTAGAGAAAGGTGATCATGATTCATGCATGAACAATAATCTGGTGATTATGGAAGTTCTCCAGACTGCAGATTATTGAAGCAGGCCAAGATGGATCATCTTGAAGTGGTTCTTGAAGTAATTTATTCTGAAAAATATTACTGTTGAAGAGATCACTGAAGAAATTGATGGAGGAAATAGTAGGAGGATTATTGGATAAATACAATGCAGTTTATTTGGATTATGTGGATTTGTGCACATCGACTTATCTCTAACTGCTCAGACTGCTGACCAAATTCCAAAGGAGAGGTTACTGGTTTGATCATACATGTTCTGGTACAAACCCTGAAGGGTTGGAAGACATATTTTCTTTAATGGCAACTAAATTACTTGGAGGTTATTATTCTACATTGTGAACAGGTTTCTTAAAGTTCTAGATTCAAGCCAGTAAGAAATTATCTGATGTACGTGGTCATTCACGCATTACTGTTGCACCACTGCCAGCAGAAATCTTTTGGAATAAGGCATGCTGCATCTGCCACTTGCAGGCCACTATGTTTTTCTTTCTAGTGCATCCAATTAATTGCATTATCCTGTTTGTGTATATAACCCATATTCTCATGATGTCCTCTCTTTCGTTCATGTTCAAAATTCAGTAATCTTTTAGACCTGTCTTATCATTTGTTGCATTTCATTTTATCACTTAGATTTTTTAATTTGTTTCTTGTTAAAGTATACTAATGTGTTCGAAACCTTGTTTTTCTGTTTGTGTGTGTGTGCGTTTGGTGAGCCAATAGCATTCATTTCCAGAAGATTTAGTTTGTATGTTGCTTTCTGTTTAAGGTGGGACTGATTAGTTTCTCTTGGATTACGCTATGTCTCTGAAGGAAAATGCCAAAAGTGTAAACTATGTACAAATTTCAGAAGAATCATACGCACAACTGACTGCATTGGAGGATGAACTTAAATTCCTAACCGAAAAACTAACTTCCGCCCAATCTGAAATCACCACGAAAGAGGAGCTTGTAAAACAGCACGCGAAAGTTGCTGAAGAAGCAGTCTCAGGTCACATTTTTTCCCTAAAAAATCTTCAACATTTATAGGTTTATTGATTTTACTTCTAACTTGAGGGAGCCCTGAACATTATGATTTCCTGAGCACTATGAATGTGCTGTGTGTATTTAGTTCAGGTATTGACATTTACTTCAAAATATTGTTGATTAAATGTTGATAAATTCACACACTCAGTTTCTTTTTATATTTTAGGCTGGGAAAAGGCTGAAGCAGAAGCCTTGTCATTGAAACAGCAGCTTGAATCTGTGACATTGCTAAAGCTTACAGCTGAAGAGCAAGGGTCCCAACTTGATAGTGCTCTTAAGATTTGTATGAAGCAAATCCGGAGTGTGAAGGAAGAAAGTCAGCAAAAATTACAGGATGTAGTGCTTGCAAAAACTAAGCGATGGGAAAAAATAAGGTCAGAACTGGAGGCCAAGATAGATGATTTTGAACAAGAGCTACTGAAGGCATCTGCGGAAAACACTGCACTTTCACAGTCCTTTCAAGAGAGAACTAATGTGCTGATCCAGGTCAGTAACGAAAAAACTCAAGCTGATGTTCAGATTGAAGTGTTGAAAAGCAATTTACAATCATGTGAAAGGGAAATAAATTCTTTAAAGTACGAACTGCATATAGTCTCCAAGGAACTTGAAATTCGCAATGAAGAAAAGAATATGAGCACAAGATCTGCTGAAGTAGCAAGCAAGCAACATGCAGAAGATGTCAAAAAAATAACAAAACTTGAAGCAGAGTGCCAAAGGCTACGAGGTCTTGTTCGAAAAAAGTTGCCTGGACCTGCTGCATTAGCTCAAATGAAGCTGGAAGTTGAAAATTTAGGCCTGGTTTATGGGGAACCAAGAATGCGGCGATCTTCTCCTAGGAGTTCCAGCCCACATTTTGCACCAGCTCCAGATTTTGCCAATGAAAATTTCCAGCAGTTCCAGAAAGAGAATGAGTTTCTTACTGCACGATTATTATCTATGGAGGAGGAAACAAAAATGCTAAAAGAGGCATTGTCAAAACGAAATGGTGAGCTGCAAACTTCAAGAAATTTGTGTGCTAAAACAGTGAACAGGCTTCACACCATTGAATCACATATGCTTGTTCTGAACCAACAAACGGGTCCTTCAAAACCAGATATCAATCTGATCCTTGAAGCTTCATTAAATGAGAGCAACCCCCCAAGCAAGTCCTCAATGTCATTTGATGGTATTGATGAGGAGGGTAGCTGTTTGGAATCTGAGGAAGGCACATTATCAGAGTTCTCAAACTTAAATAAAGAAGAAGAGGTTGGCAAGACTAAGAAAACAGACAAGTCCAGCCACATGGATCTAATGGATGATTTTCTGGAGATGGAGAGATTTGCCTGTTTATCTACAGAAACAGATAAAAATGTCATCCTTCCTAACAGTGAAACTGGAAAGGCAATTAGTGGGAATGCTGATACTAATCAAATTGTTCAGAGTGATGGTGGTAAGGGTCAATCAAAGCTGATGTTCTCATGCACGGGACAACTTGAGAAGCAAGTTGCATCAAAGGGAAATAATGTTCCACTGTCAGAACTTCAGTCAAGAATTGTTTTGCTATTTCAATCTCAACCAGTGGAGCCTGACTTGAATAAAGTCTTGGAGGAAATCAACCATATAGTCCAACATGTACAAGAAGATTTGCCTCTGAATTCCAGCAGTTGTATCATTGAGGAAAATCTGTCTGCAAATGCTACTAATGATCAAAAGCAATATCCAGAGGATACAAGGGAAACTGCTGAAAGTGGTACATCCTCGGAGCAAAAATCAACCTCATTTATAGACACCAAGCATGCCATTGATCAAAAGTTGAAGAATGCCATTTCTCAAGTTCATGATTTTGTGATCACTTTTGGTAGAGATGCTCTGAAAATTCAAGGTAGGTTTTCTGACAGTCATGAACTGGATGAAGAGTTTAAAAAATTCTCTGCATGTGTTGACAGAGTTCTCTCGGAAAAGATGGTTTTAGATGAGTTTGTAATTGCATTGTCTTGTACTATGTCTGCTATGAGTGGGTTGACTTTTAACATGTTCAAGACTAAGCACAGTGAGCGTGAAAACAGTTCTGATTATGTAGACAAAGTAACACTGCTAGAGAAGAAAATAACTCAACATGAACCAACGAAAGAAAGATCCTTACTTGATTCTCATCAACCCCCCACATTGAAGGTTGAAGAGCCCATTGATTCTGCCTATGAGGTAATGCCCACAATAGATGAATGCTCATCAGAAGAGTTGGAACAATTAAAGCTGGAGAATAAGAACTTGGAGGTGGACCTTGCTAGATGTACTGCATCACTGGAACAGACAAAAATTCAGCTAGTTGAAACAGAGCAGCACTTATCTGAGCTTATATTGGAGCTAGGTGCATGCCAAAAATCAAATAGTTTGGCTCAGACACAATTGAAGTGTATGACTGAATCGTACAAGTTATTGGAAACTCAAACTCAGGAATTAGTAACTGAGATAAACCTGCTGCAATTGAAGGCAGAAACATTGGAAAAGGATCTTCAAGAAGAAAAGCATTCCCATCAGAACGATTTGGACAAATACAAAAACCTTAAAGAGAAGATGGAAAGGTTAGGGTTCAAAATATGCAATCATATCTTTCAAGTTTTTCTTTTAGAACTTTTCTTGTTGCTTGCTTTAGAAATTTCAGGTTGAATTTTTCATATTTTATGCTAGATGCAGGCCCATTGTCTTTCTATTCTTAACTCTTGCATTAAGTTAAAAAAAATATTGCAACTCCTTTCACTTATCGTTTCCTTTTGACTTCTTATTTGCATCAAGGAATGAGAAGCTTGCAAGTTGCTCCCTTTCTTTAGATGCTGATGCAGGTCCCAAGGCTCAACAGGTATGGACTATAATATTGTTTGAAAGGTAGGATTTTTGCAAAATTATGACTTCCTCGCAGATGCAGAAATGTGAGGGCTATCATAGGAGTTGTGTATTCCAGATTTCATGAACCTTCTTTCTGTTCGAATCATTTTTTTTCTTTAATTGATTAATTTATCTTTATTCTTGATCTTGACACTGCATCAACCTTATTCATTGGAGTTCAGAAGTGCACACTTCCAGTACCTTTGTCCTGATGCATTATGTTGATAAACTTTGATTCTGATGCCTTTTGTTGTTTGAGTAGAGTCCTCAAAATCAGCATTCTACCATTTACCTTCTCAAAACAGATTTAAGGCGTTAATATCATGTGGCTAAACCAAACATCTAAGATTTTTCTAAGCTTGGAGCTTTTACCATACCAAAATTGCATATATTCTTAAAATCTTGGCGAGAGGATTTTTTTTAGTACAGTACACCATTTTGTTAGTGTGTCTTTTTTTTTTTTTTTGAGAATTTATTGTTTAAATTATATATAATTAATTTGTCCTATTATACCATTTTTTTCTTCTATAATCTGTGTAGGATATTTACCTTTATCAATTTTAATGTCTTTGGGGCTATTGCTGGATGACTATAATACATGGTACATAATAGATTCTAGTTTGGAGTTTCTTGGTTCTTTGAATTGGAAAAAATAAAAAATAATAAAAAAATAAAAAAATAAAAATAAAAATAAAAAAAAGCCTTTACTTCATTAGCACTTGCAGCTATATTGTTGGATCAAAGTCTATCTTATAATGTAGCTTCTTGTTGATATTATTGGGTTAGTCATGGTATCATTTTCTAAGCCCAATATAGATCCTGATCTCATACATCAGATTTATACATGTGGTTCAGAGTTAGTAGGTCGAATCTACTATGATTATATGCGTGAGAATCTAAATTTCAGTGCTAGTTGCTGAGCAAATTATCTGGTAATCGCAGAAGCTGCTTTGGGATATATTCCCTTTTTCCTTGGATAATAACATGCACACGCTGTAGTTTATTGTCATTGAATATTTTTCTTGTGTTTTTTACACTATGCTATATTGCCATTGGCGTTGGTCAGATGAAAAAAGTTGTATTTCATGCCAAATTTTTTCTGTTCTTTGTTATAAACAAAATGAATTAGAAAGTATAGGAATCATTTGCAAGCATTCTTGGAATGGTTGCGGACGTGATTGTCCTTCTGTCCATTTTTGCTTAGTTTAGTTTCTGTTTTTTATTCTTTCTGTTAGCTTTTGACTCCTCATATTAACATTTTTTTCTCCTTTTATGTACTTGATTATAAAATTTAGGAGAGACAAACAAAAATCTTTTCTTTCTCTTAATGGTGCTACCATTCTTCCTTCATTTCAAATTCTTGCTTATCTGGCTGATAATTCTTTTACTTTAACTAAAGAACAGTGCCTTCATTTTTGGGACTTTTTTTTTTCCGATTTGCGAGATGATTTTGAAGTTGTACAGCATTCATATTCAATTTACTAAAAATTCCCTAAGCTGATTTGTTAATTTCAACATAATTTGTTGGTCCTACTGAACTATCTCTTCATACATTCAATTTGATACATAAATGTCCTTTGAAATACCGTTCTCCTTTAGTTTATTGTTTAAGTTCCTTATCATGTGGTGCAACAGGAGAGAGAGCTTGCAGCAGCTGCTGAGAAACTTGCAGGGTGTCAGGAGACTATTTTTCTTCTCAGCAAGCAACTGAAAGCAATGCACCCACCGCTAATGGACTCCTCTCCTAATGGCAAACAGAGGAAGAGTGATGCTTCTTTGGAAGATCAACCAAGCCTAATTGGCTTTCATTCTCCAACCATGCCCAGTCCACAGCAGTCATACCAGGCACAGAGGGAAACATTTTCTGCCTTTAATCCGAAGAACACAGGTGAATCCGCTTCAGATGTGTGCGATCTGTATGTGGGCCTATCTGAGACTGAATCGAGCTCTTTTTTGAGATCTCCTATTAGCTCCAAGCCCCCAAAGCAGAGGTCATTGAGATCATCTGAGTCTTCAAACTTCAGTACAATAGTGACTGAGAAGCAAGGACGGGTCTTCAGGAGATTTTTCTCGAAAGGGAAGAGTGGCCAATAGTATGTGGATGTACTGTAATGCATGATGATTTTTGAGTCAACCTGATTACCCAGCTTTCTTGAAGTTCTTGCTGTGTAAAATCTGTTCACCATTTCAAAGCCATTCGCCCATTGGTCTTGTCAGTTACCATTGTGCCCAAACAGAGTTCATTTGCTATAGTAGAAGTTACAGGACGCATGTTCTTTATCATTGCAGACGTTGAGAAATTTGTGCATTAGGCGTTTCACAAGTTTCAGAAGCAGTCTCACTGTATGGCGGCATAAAGGATTATGTTCCTAGTTTTCCTTTAAAGGTGATTTATTTTATTTATCTATTTATATTTTGTATGACCACTTTAGTCTGGTACAATTACCTGTTGTTAGATGTACACCATTCATTGCACATGAAAGAGGTCGTTCGGAGATATATCAACTTATTTTTGACAAATATAATTATGAATTTATTGTGCTTTCAGATTGGCATAATCAACGATGCCAGTTTCTTTCAGAGTGTAAAAGACAATTTCAACTTTAAGGTTCCTGGTAATATATCCTGCCCTCTTTGGTTTTGTGACTTTGTAACTGGTGAACTCTTGCTGATGTGCATTGTGCCATTGCTTATGTCTCCTATGGTGTCTTGAATTCTTGGCAGGTATATTGTGGGTTTGAAGAAAGCAGCACATCAATAGGAGTTATACATGGAGGAAATAGAATAAAACACCTCATCAATTTGAGAACTACATGGAGTAGGAACCAAAGAAAGGAGTTTGGCGGAGGATTGGGGATGTAAGTGCTACTTGTACATGCATTCGCTTAAAATCTTCTTCACTTGTCATATCTTTTAAATTTTCAGAAATCAAACCTGTGATAGCAAGTGTGTTACAATAAGAGCATGACTAGATTGATGGTGCATTACAATGAGAGCATGACTTAATGGCCTTATGTTCAAGCATATGGATGCATAATGCTGTGGTTCATTTATTTATATATTCCTTTTGAAAGAAGTATGCAGCTTTGAATGTTCTGTCCTTCATAATGTCATTTTTATAAGACTTTACTGATATTCTTTGAGAAAAGATTGGGGGAAAAATGAGCATGATCAAGCTTTATTTAAGTATTAGACTACTTAAATTCCATACTCCTAGAATATTCTTCACTCGCCATGTTTTTCAAATTTTACAGAGATCAAACCTGTGGTAGATAGTGCATAACAATAAGAGCATGACTAGATTAATGCTGCATTACAATGAGATCATGAATAGATTAATGTTGCTTTGCAATGAGAACATACTAGATTAATTCTGCATTACAATGAATCATGACTAGATTAATGTTTATTTCAAGCATATGGATACATGATGCTGTGTTTCATTTATTTATGTGTTCATTTTGAATGGAGTACTCAGCTTTGAATGTCCTGTCCTTCATAATGCCATTTTCATTAGAAGAATTTACTGATTTTTTTGAGGAAAGATTTGGGAAAAATGGCATGATCAATCTTCATTAAAATATTAGATTCCATTGTAATTTGGCTGCATCAATTCTCACAAGTCACCCTTGGGGACTGAAAGAAAACCCTCATCTGTTAGCAGGGATTAAAATTCTAGGATGAGTGGTACAAGAATAATTAGACTTTCTTGGAAGATATTGTTTACATTATATTTTTGCTTTGTGGAGTTCTGGATTATGGAAGGTGTTTAATTGTCATCTTATCTTAACCCCCGCCCCCATGATTTTTTTTTTTTTCAAATTATAGACAAGCCATTAATAGAATTCAAACCTCGGCCTTTGATTAAGCTTCATCCTTGGGTGTGTGAGAGGATTTTAAAGGTGTATCTATTAATCATACCCTTATATGAAGAGTCATATAGGAAGTATCTATGCCTTTTCACTAAGACACAACACTACACTAAGGTTGTTAAAACTCCAAAAATACCAATATAAGATAAAGAGATTTAATAAGCATCATTGTTATACAACTAATGAAAAATTGTTATTTGTAATTTCATTAATTAATTAAAAGTTGTTTTGTTTTATTTGAAAAGATATATCTTATTAATGAAGTGGTGTGTCTTTTTAATGAAGTGGTGTGTCTCTTTAGCAAGCACTCATTATTGAAGTGATGTGTCTCTTTATTAAATACCACTTCATTCCTATAAAAATGATCTTTTACCATTATTCAAGTCAATTGAATGAAAAATAAACTTTTTACAAATTCATTTGTTTTGTTTTTTTGAGTGCACAAAAGATATAACTAAACTTTCAATTTGTAAAAGCCATTATTGTTTTTGCTTGAGTTTGAAAGTGCAACTCGCACTTGAAAGACTTAGTGCACTATATTATTTCTTATCTTTTATCACCCCTCAGGATGTCTGCATTGTGGGACTATAGAGGAATAGAGAAATGCATATTAGAGAAGCAAATCCATAAAGAGCGTAAAGAAATTGACAACTTGCAAAATAGGAATGGTACAGGGGCTAATGGTTTTCGGTGATGACATAGAGGATAACAACCGTGTAACTACAAGTGTATTTAGATATTAATACTTAACAATTGGTACTTTATAAGAAAACCACATTATTAGCTGCTGGGTCTCCATCGCCACCGCCTGCTTGCGCATGTTGCTACCGGCCTATACTGTAGCCTATACAAGCAGCTGGGGCACCACCTGCCCAGCAGGTTGTGTGACGGCCACCCTAGCACAGCTGTTCCTCTACCGCAAGAGTCCCCACTCAAATCTCTCTCTCTCTCTCTCCATTTCTATTTGTGGTGACTCTCTTCTGCCAATTTCCAACCATTAGCACCGGAGGAGCATCACCTGGCCCAGTGATACTAACATCCTAGTGAAGCTCAATATAGGAATTCTGTTGCAAATCCCACCATCAATTCATAAACGTAATTTATAGTCAGGCCTCTAGTGTTACTCTTTCACATTTGGGCCCTCCTAGTCTCCCACACCCACATGCAAAGGCGCCCTACATCATGGACCCTACCTGTACCTTCAACACCTTGCTTTTTACAGCCATGACAATGAAAGGTCTGTCTTAGATTCGCAGAAGTATATAAAGATAACACTCTTTAGCTGTATAGAAAGTGACGCTACTGGATTAGACTGCTGCAATATGCCGATGGATCTCAACTTGAGTAAGCGTAGGTATACTTTTGGCTTATAGAAAATAGTGAAAGAAAAGAAAAATCTTATGAATACAAGTTTTTCATTTGCTTATCCTTACTATACTCTCCACTAAGTAGTATGTTATCTAAATCTAGTGAAGAGCGACTCCCCATCTATGCTCTGACTTCATAATTTGCTCTGGACTTCTGAGGGAGATGAACTTCTTTGGACTTTAATAGTTATTAAGGCTAGTGTCAAAAACACTCTTCGCACTGCCAAGTTTGACAAATGGAAATAGGCAACTTGGGCATGTAAAAAAGATAGGGTCAGGACCATCATTTATCATCTAAAACCAATGATAAGCAACTCACAAACAACTCTCAATCACTGTCTTGGTCTTTAATTGGCCTACTGAGAGGCCAATTCAGTCTTCTTTTAGCTAGTTCACATTCACATAATTTGATGACAGAACTAAGATATAAAAAGGGGATAAGATGGCAGATCAGATTGTTCAATCACTCCTATAGTTTCCATGATTATTATTGAGATTATCAACTTCAATTATTAGTGAAAGGATAGAATCCTTGTAGTCAATGATAATGTATCTTGTTCAAGGATGTGTATTGGAGGCATGCCATGTGCATTTGTGGTTATACTAATTTCGTTCCATATACACTGCAATTACCAATGGAAATTTAGATATTTGACAAGGAAACAGGAATATATGTATTTTCTTGTTGAGCTATAGAATTCATTTCCGGATGACCTTTCACATCATGAGCATTATATATAAGAAACTGAGGTTACACTGGCATTCTTCTTTCATTGTTTGAAGTGGGAATGTTATGTGAATGTTTTATATATAGTGGGTGCCTTGAGGTTTCAAATATGAGGTGCACTCTTGAGAAAATAATAGGATTTCCGAGAGCCATTTGGACTAGACACTTTGATAAATCACATAAATCCATGTCTTAATCTCATTCTCTTTCTTGCCTTCCACTATCTCCTGTGTGATTATATTCACTCTTGAAATAAAATGATAAAATGTGAAGCTTCTAGAAGAAGCTTGAAGCCACCAGAATGCATCACCGACTTTGGTAGCAATTTCCTTGAAGTTTCTCACAAACCGACTTAATGATCTAGATTCTTCATTAACCGACTTATGATGCCTATAAATATGTGTTAAGGGCTTAAACTTAAGCCAAGTTTGAGTGAAGCAACTTAGGCTAGCTACTAAGCATAGAGTGAGAGTGAGTGTAAGCATCAAGAGAGAGAAGTAGTGCATAGTGAGAGAAAGTGTGAGAGTGTGAGAGTGGTTTGTAAAATAAAAGAATTATTTTGAATATTTCATAAAAGAAAAGTTTCATATATTCTCTCTCCACTCAACATTTCTGGTATCAGAGCCAGGCTATCGGGACGGTTCTGCCGGAATTACCGACCAGTGTCCGAGCATAGTATCAGGAGTTCACCAGTGTTGAAGCTCGCCAGTCGGAGTAAGTCGAGTACCGGTATTCTGCTAAGGAGGCTTGCTGTACGTCAGGTGACCCAGACATAGCTATGGAGCTAGCAGGTACGACTGGTGGTTTAAAGAAGTTAAACAATCATAATTATATAAATTGGAAGGCCTGCATAGAGTCCTATCTACAAGGACAGGACCTATGGGAGGTTGTAGGTGGGTCCGAGACGACTCCACCAGATGTCGCTGTTGAAGAAGCGACGCCATCAGATGCTGCTGGTGACACTAAATCCAAGGAGAAGAAGGCTCTGGCGGCAGAGAAGTCAAAAGATGAGGCCCTGCGGAAGTGGCGCATCAAAGCAGGTAAGGCAATGTTTGTTCTTAGAACAGCTGTTGAAGATGAGCTGTTAGAGTATATTAGAGATGCTGCTACTCCAAAAATTGCATGGGATACTCTCGCTACACTATTCTCCAAAAAGAATGATGCTCGCCTTCAATTACTTGAAAGTGAGCTCATGACTACCTTACAAGGAAGTATGACAATCAGTCAATACTTCACCAAGGTAAAATCACTATGCAGCGAGATTGCTCAACTTGCCCCTGAAGAAAAGATTAGTAAGCAGCGAATGAGGAGGATAATTATCAATGGCCTTAAACCTGAGTACAGTGGGTTTATGGCTGCCATTCGAGGTTGGCCGATTCAACCAACCTTGTTGGAGTTAGAAAATATGCTTGCTAATCAGGAGGCTTTAGCGAAGCAGATGGCTGGTGTCTCGCTAAAGCAGGAAGAAGAGGCGTTGTTCAGCAACCGGAGAAAAGGCCAGAAGCCCGCACCGGAGAACAAGCCCAATCAACAGAGAAGACTAAAGGAGAAGACCAACTATTCAGGGGGAGTTCGCAACAACAACCGTCCGACCAAGGGAGGTGACAGTCGAGAAGATAGCTGCTATAACTGTGGGAAGAAAGGACACTATGCACGTGACTGTTGGCATAAGAAAAAAGGCCAAGGAAATGCAGCAACCTCAAGAAGCTTTCAAGGAATCAGTCATTCAAGGTACGATAGTGAAGAAGAGTGGGATGTTGAAGCAGCATTTGCAGTAGTAACCACTAAAGTGGAGGAGCAAGAAGAGAAAGAGGAGGTAGCTCTGACAGCAATAACAAAGCAGAAGAAGATCAATTACGAGAACGACTGGATTATCGACTCTGGCTGCTCCAATCACATGACAGGTGACATCAAGAAATTAGAGGGCCTTGAGAAGTACAAGGGGAAGCAAGTGATTGTGACAGCTAACAATTCTAAGCTGCCCATCACCCACATCGGTAAGACACTTATCTCTCCACGCTTCAATTCAGATCAAATTAAGCTGCAGGGCGTCTATCACGTTCCCGGGATGAAGAAGAACCTGTTGTCAGTCTCACAACTGACAGCACAAGGAAACTATGTGGTATTTGGGCCACAAGAAGTTAAGGTGTACCGCAATCTACAGGCATCAGGCACACCGGTTATGGAGGGCCGCAAACTGGAGTCTATTTATGTGATGTCTGCAGAATCTGCCTATGTGGACAAGACCCGGAAGAACGAGACGTCCGATCTCTGGCACGCAAGACTGGGGCATGTGAGCTACCACAAGTTGAAGATGATGGTTGAGAAGTCAATGGTCAAAGGCCTGACCGACATTGAAGTACGGACTGATACAGTATGCGCTGGGTGCCAATTCGGTAAGGCTCATCAACTTCCCTTCCAGCAATCTAAATTTAGAGCTAAGGAGCCTTTGGAGCTAGTACACTCTGATGTATTTGGTCCAATCAAACAAGCATCTATAAGTGGTGCCAAATACATGGTGACCTTTATTGATGACTTCTCAAGGTACGTATGGGTATTTTTTATGAAAGAAAAATCTGAAGTATTCTCCAAGTTCAAGGAGTTCAAGGAGAAGGTGGAGTGTGAGCTCAACAAGAAGATACAATGTCTTCGTACTGACAATGGAAGAGAATATCTATCTCAAGAGTTTAATGCCTATCTGAAGGAGCAGAAGGTTCGAAGACAACTAACTTGTCCCAACACTCCACAACAAAATGGTGTAGCTGAGAGGAAGAACCGACATATTGCAGAAATATGTCGAAGCATGCTACATGCCAAGAATGTGCCAGGAAGATTTTGGGCCGAATGCATGAAAACGGCATCTCACATCATCAACCGGCTTCCACAGGAGAAGATGGGCTTTCTCTCTCCATTCCAAAGACTATGGAAGACCAAACCTACAGTAAGTCATTTCAAAGTCTTTGGATGTGTGTGTTATGTTTTTGTACCAGATCATCTTCGTACCAAGTTCGACAAGAAGGCGGTACGATGTATCTTTGTCGGCTATGATGATGAGAGAAAAGGATGGAGATGCTGTGATCCGACATCCGGGCGCATCTATACATCCAGGAATGTGGTCTTTGATGAAGCTTCAGCTTAGTGGTCTTCAGAAGACTCAGTTCAACCAAATGTAAAGGAGATTGAGGCAACAATAGAGGAACAACTACAAGACCAAGCTCAAGAAGTTCCAACAACAAATGAAGAAGACACAAGTCCAAGGTCATCAAAGACCAAGAGCCCATGGAAGACTGGAGTTCATGAAGAAGTGGAAGAAGACCTTCCTGAAGAAATGACATTTCTGGTATCAGAGCAGTGTCATGGTGCAGTAAGAGGCAGCCTACCGTATCTCTCTCCACCACAGAAGCTGAGTATAGAGCAGCAGCTATGGCAGCACAAGAAAGTTCTTGGTTGATGCAATTGCTGAGAGATCTTCACCAACCAACTGAGCAGGTAATACTTCATTGTGATAATCGGTCAGCAGTATGTTTAGCAGTGAATCCTATGTTTCATGCAAGGACCAAGCACATTGAAGTACACTACCACTTCCTAAGAGAAAAAGTGCTGCAAGGTGAGATCCACATGAAGCTAACACCTACAGAAGAGCAAGCTGCTGATATCTTCACTAAAGGTCTCAGTACAAAGAAATTTGAAGAATTACGAGCGAAGTTAGGAATACTTAAGAAAGCATTAATTCAAGAGAAGTCGGTGCTGAGGGGGAGTGATAAAATGTGAAGCTTCTAGAAGAAGCTTGAAGCCACCAGAATGCATCACCGACTTTGGTAGCAATTTCCTTGAAGTTTCTCACAAACCGACTTAATGATCTAGATTCTTCATTAACCGACTTATGATGCCTATAAATATGTGTTAAGGGCTTAAACTTAAGCCAAGTTTGAGTGAAGCAACTTAGGCTAGCTACTAAGCATAGAGTGAGAGTGAGTGTAAGCATCAAGAGAGAGAAGTAGTGCATAGTGAGAGAAAGTGTGAGAGTGTGAGAGTGGTTTGTAAAATAAAAGAATTATTTTGAATATTTCATAAAAGAAAAGTTTCATATATTCTCTCTCCACTCAACATAAAATTTCTGAATTAACCATCTCTCAGCTTCAGTGCCTTCAGAATTTCATGGACGCCTAAAAATTAGTGATTTTAGTTGACATTATTCACCTAATGTCATTATGCATTTGAGACTAACTTTTTAATCCAACTGCTCTGTTAAATTTAAGCATAATTTGGGAGGCAAATGGGCGCTTGATCAAGAAATCTTGCCAGATGGGAAAATATTGAAATATGACAATTAACAGTTAATAAACAATATCAGAAATGATTACAATGCTACTAGCAAGGGCTGAATTATCAAGAGTGGGGATGTTGATATCTTCGTCATCTCCTTGAATCACTAAAAAAAACAAATATGTTAATTGGGTTCTTCGAGGTAGACTTCCACGCGGGTCATTTTTTCTAGTAAAATGTGATATGAACACGAATGGCTTAAATGTAAGACTATATGAAATGGATCATTTGCATTGGATTTCTGATGTCTGATGGCATGAGGCTAACATGAAGATCTCAGAAAAATATGTCATCAAAATAGAGCTCTTATTTACTATTTTCTTACTCGTGGCTATTGTGAGTCTATATTGTATAATTTATAACATTGGATCTTGTAACTTCTTTTAAGCCATAGTACAAGGAAAGGTGGTTGCCCTATAGTATTTGACAAGTTGCTCTGCAAACTATCATTTTCCAGAGAACAACTGTATATTAATTTGTCATGGATCAAAAATATAAACGACTTTGAGCAATGATGGTGAGTACACACAAATAGAAATAGAGATGCAAAAGACAAGGCAACATATAGATTTTTTGGCCGCCCTTTTGGTATCTAAATATGCTTGCCTGTACACAAGCTTTTGACTTTTACTCATATGAAGTCTACTTGTTTACTATGTTTTCTGAATTTGTAGTCCATTGATAACTCATATGCTACTTATAGCACCTACAAGCTCTGACAGGTAGATCCCACCAATTAATATAAACAATTAGAAGAAGAGATCCTACATGGAAAGTCTGCTGCTGACCTTAATCCCATGCTTATGTGAAGGAGTGGTGATGCCCCCGACTAAGTGGGCGAGAGGTGAAAAAAATGGTCAGATATTTCATGAGGAGGCTTACTACTGGTTATTGGCTATAGCTGTTCTGTTCTTTTGGGGACACTTTCTCTGGGGAGCTGTTGTGGTTTGTCATGTGTGAATAAACTTCAGGACGGAAGCTGTTTAGAGTAATGGATGTAGTTGTTCTGCAGAGTCCTATGGGCTGTAGCCAAGAGTGAAGGGAGAGATGGAGATGGCCTTTGTTTGGATAGAGATAGAACTTCTAGAGAAGCAGGGTTTCGATTGTGGTCTCCAAAACTGAAAAACCAGGGGCTGTAACACATGGGAGACATTTATTTGCTGAACTCCTTAGGGCCAGGCTTAGAGGATGCTTAGATCATTACACCTCCTGATTTCATGCATTTCTACTTATTGAAATCTAACAGTTAGAAATAACTGTAGTAGTCTAATATATCTGAACTGGAGGAATTCAAGGAAGATCCCACATGCAGCCTTGTGCATGGATATATTATATAATTTCATTGTTCTTGATACCTTTTGTGGTAGTTATCAGTGAGTTATTTATTTATCTGTCATGCCATCCCTAGGCTCCAGACTTCACATATTTATTATATGCTACGGGAACATTGGAAATTTATTTTACTGTTGAATTGTTGATGGTTGATTATTAGGAGCGTTGGTTTTTAATCGTTGTAACGTTCTTAGGACAGTTTGCTATTGTATGACTTCGATGGATCAACCATTGGATTGAGCACACTTTTAACAATGTCTTTCAGATAAGCAAGTCCCTTTCTTCATAACTGCATTGTGTCTCATACAACTTTTTGGCAAAATTAAACATGATCATGTAAGCATTAAAGCATATACTGTATCATCACTGTTCCCTTGTGCTTAAAAGTACAATTCTTAAAGCACAAATCATCTTAAATTATCAATTAATCAGCATTGTCTTATTCAAAATCTAGACCGCATGACTTTCTTTTTTTTTATGATTTGGGTCCTTGTGCAGACAGACTTGGAGGTTGAAGTTGATACTGAATGAAGTTGTGAAAAAGGTGGCGCATGTACCTTACCCCTTCTCTCTCACACAAAAACGAGCGCACGCGCGCACACACAGACACGCACAGAAGGGTGGGAAAATTATGATCTCTCTCTCTCTCTCTTTCTGAACGAATTTGTCTCATCACTGGATAGCAGTCGGTGACTCATTTCTCTCAGAAAAAATTTCTCGACCCTGGCCCCGACGGGGCGGGGAATCAGATTCCCCGGAACGGAGGCCAATTGACATCCCTAATTTGGGTCCTTGTGCAGACAGACTTGGAGGTTGAAGTTGATATGATACTGAATGAAGTTGTGAAAAAGGTGGCTCATGTACCTTACCCCTTCTCTCTCACACAAAAACGAGCGCACGCGCACACACAGACACGCACAGAAGGGTGGGAAAATTATGATCTCTCTCTCTCTCTCTTTCTCTCTCTCTCTCTCTCTTTCTGAACGAATTTGTCTCATCACTGGATAGCAGTCGGTGACTCGTTTCTCTCAGAAAAGTTCCCATGCTTAGCATTTCTGTACTAAGTTACAGTGCCATGAGAATCATACAATTCTAGTTCTCATGCTCTTCATCTTGCTGTTCTCTTGAAGCACTTATGCTTAGCCGTATTTGTCATGCTTCTTTTAAACATATAACAAAACACCTACAGCTGTACAAACCAGTGACAATGGTTTTAAGAATATAAACGGGGAACAATAACAAGCCTCCTGATGAACTTCTTCATTAACTAATAAATGATCTTTTGCAGGGCGACGACATGGCACGCCGCTCCAAAATTTACAGCAAGAACAACAAGAACGAGAGGAAGAGGAGGAACAAAACTAGAAGGAAGAAAGAAAGGCGAGCTTTCAAGTTTTTAAGATTGATGTGCTCTTCTTCTTCTTAATCCTTTTGCTTTAATTTCACCTGAGTGTGGAGGTGAGGGACCGGAACACAACCTCCTCACACGGGAGGGTGAGTCCCATGTCATGGTGGAAACCAAATTCCTCCTCAGCCATCTGAAGGAGTGTCTGAAACTCAGGGTGGGCCAAGTAGGAGATAGGAACAATGAAGCGGCTTCGGTTCTCACCAACATACACTGCAAAGTGACCTTTAGGCACGTCTTGTGGAAGGCCATCCTCTCCATAGCTTTGCTTCTTTCCCATACTTGAGCATCTCTTTAGTATCTGCTTCAATGCTGCAGCCTGTGATAACTTGTTGGACTTCCTTACTGCCATTTCCTCAACTACTAGCTACCGTTTGCTTTTATCTTTGGAGAGAGAGAGAGAGAGAGAGAGGGAAGAATGAGCAGTTGATGAAGAGTTTGAGATGGAGGAATGACTGGGCAGAGGGGGTATTTATGGACGGACAGCGAGAGAGAGAGAGAGAGAGAGAGAGAGAGAAGAGGAACAAAGGCATGTGAGGTGATGAGTGACACAGTTAAAAGAGCATAGAGGATGGAAGGACAAGCCACGGGTGGTTTGTGGGGGGCTTGGTTTTAGTTTTGGTGGTAAGGACATTGGAAACTTGGGTCTTTAATCCCTCTTGCCACCCTTCCTTGAGACAAAAATGGGCCCCATTTTGCCCTAATTCATTTACCACAATCCAAAATAAGGAAGAGGAAATTGTTTCTTGCGTCTATATTATTCCAGTGAAACTGACTAGTGGATTCCAATTTCAATGTTCATTTGGTCATGCGATTTTAGAATATTTTCACTGCATTGGTCCATGAGAGTATTTTGATGGTATCTTGTAAAAATATCCAACCAAGGTAAGCAGAGATTTTTGGCTTACAAGTACAGGACCGTGATCCTATGGACTCTAGTACTTGCTCTTTCCTCACTGGACCTACAATCCCAGAAAATGAAGAGTATCCTGATTAGAAGTCCCATGTGGTTGTTCTCTTCTCTACTTTTATAATTAAAAGGGGCCACCTCACCATCTACCCCTCTTTTTCTCTCTCTATTCAATTCAAAGATAGCACTCCTCTGATCATTCTGAAAGCATGAGGCAACTTTTAAGGAAGAGCCAAATGAGAGTAGTTGGTAATTCATTCTTGAAATAAAGGAATATTTTTTTGATATTCTTCAAAGAGCTCCTCTGTAACATGTTATCCAGCCAAGTGCTTGCTTTACTTTGGCTGCGCAGATGGGAGAAAGTTGAGATGCTTGGATTTTCGGTTCTAACCTACTTATTATGTGTTCGGAGTTTCAAAATTGTTTTCATTGATTTTTTTTTTTCAATGAGCTTAGTTAGTGCTAATTTCATTGTGCTTTGCTTTTATTTTTCATTTAGAAAGGTCCAAGTAATGAGAACTTAGTGACATGACAAGAGAATTTATTAGGGTTGTGACCATCTACCTCACACTAGCAAACATGTGAATGAAAGCCCTTTCAATACGCAAAGCAGAACAAGTAATGACGTTCAAAGTGGAGTCATGTGCTCTTTGCATGCATGGGAGCAGACCAAGCAAAAGGCCAAACTCTACACTATTTCTCTTGACCAAGGCTCCTTACAAGTTACAACCAATAATTAATGCAAGACAAGCACTGACGTGTTTCCTCCATGCATGCAGTTTTATTTTTACTTTTACTTTTTAATTTTTCCAAAATTAACAAGAAATTGGACAGAGTCAGAGCAGCTATAGAAGCAGAACTTTACACTTTCTTACAGCACTATTAGATATTTTAAACTGTTAGTTCATCTTATTCAGATTAAGATAAAAAAAAAAGGACATTAGAGTAGGGAGTCCACCTATGCATTTTATTCTCCCAACATCAAAGTACCATGGAATTAATGGCCAAGCTCCCCATTGTGATGATACTTAGAATGAAGCCTGCTCTGCCACTCATTTTTTATCAGTAAGTACCAAAAATAATTAATGGCAAAACTCCTCAATTTGAGTGTACTTAAGTGTGGTGCATGATCAACCATTCATTTTTCTCTAATTAGGAGTTAGACTGTAACTGCCGATCAGATGAAAATCAGCGAGAAATACAAAATTAATAAACCAGCATTAATAAGGAGAGGATGTATATGACATCCACGTGAACAATTCAGCAAGCAATATTGCCAAAAAGCAAGGATTGAAGTAATGGGCCTATTAGACCCATTCCACTAACCAACTTTAGAACTACTTATGTTGCCCAAAGCTCTTTTCAAATTGATGCAGTTATCACCAGTATTCCTTAGCACACTAGTACTGGAGCAACAATAGTGAACTGATCCCAAGCTGAACCATTTGTATTTGATCCGTTACCTTTATTACAAAAGCATATGATCAGACTCACTAGTAGACATTTTCCGGTCAGCCTTCATTAAAAGAGGATGTATTCTGGACAATGTTGCCACATATGAGAAACTTATCTTCATCCTTCGTATTACAGGACTCATTAAAATTGATTTCACCAAAGCATCTGACATAATAGATTTTTTTAGTTGACCTTCTGGTGGCATATGGCTTCGGGACCAAGTGGATTTGTTAGATAAAGTTAACCCTAATATTTTTAAAAGCTAATTTTTTGGTCAATGGTGCACACTATGGCTATGTAAGATATCTCATAGCCATTAGGCAGGGAGACCTACTCTCTCCACTCCTATTTGCCTAGTCACAAACTATTCATCTTAATGTTTAATCATGCCTTAAGCTCTGGGTGTACTTTACAGAGTCTCGTGAGGTAACTTTGGGAAAATGTGTCATCTGTAATACGTTGATGATATTTTAGTTATGACTACTGGGGGCATCGAGGACTTAAGGATCATCAAACCCATCCTTTACCTCTTTGAAGAAATATCAAGACTAATCATCAACTTTAACAAGACCAATATTTACTTAGTCACAACAAGATAGCCTCCAGAAATCCCCCTAGTTCCAATTGCAGGTAGACGGCCCAGACAATAGGTTTGGGAAAAGCTGATTGCTAAGATAGATCAAAACTATCCACATGGAAAGTTAAATTCCTCTTATTGGGCGGTAGACTAACCATAGTCAACTCCATGATTTCCTTGATACCAACATATTGGACGTCTATTTTCAAGCTCCCAAATTGGGTGATTAAGTCAATTGATTATATTAGGAATGACTCCCAATGGTTTGGTCTTGGCATTGACCATCTTGGGCCCCGACTAGTGAGTTGGAAGCAACTTTGTAACTCTAAAGATTAGGTAGGGTGAGGAATATTGAACTTAAAAGAGTTTAATATAGCCTTTTTGGAAAATTGTTAGTGAAATTTTCAAATGGAACTCCATAGGTGGGGGTTAAAGTGATTATGTTTAACTACTATCAGGACTCCAATTCCCCTTTTATCGGTTGCCAAGGAGGAATTAATCCTTCTTATGGAACGGTATCCTTAAAAGTGTCTGTCTTTAGGTCTTGCATCTCTCCACAAATTCAAGATAGCGTCACTACTTTCTTTTGGTTAGGCAAATGGGTCAATAATTGTGCGCTAATATACCTATGGCCTGATTTCTTCAAGGCAACTGAACAGCCTTTTAGAACCATACAGGACTTGATGCACCTATTACAATCTCCATTGATATGGGTTGATCCCATAATTGCTGATAGGATTAGAAGAAGTGTGCCAATCTATCATAATTCCAGAGAAAGGAAACATGTTGTTTGACAACCAATGGTCAGTTCGCAGCCATATTCTTTTAAGGATTTCTTAACCACATGGCACTCATTGACCTATATCATTTAGAAAGACACTTGCTTTGGAAAATCAAACTTTTTAACTGGTTGGCTTGGAACAACCATATTCTCACTTTGGAAAATCTTGCTACCAAGAAGTGCAACAAGCTCCCAATAGTCACTTGTATTTTGTCACGGGGCCATTGAATCAGTTGACCAATTGATTCTTTTTTATGCTCATCTGTGACCTGTATTTGTTTTTTTTCTTTACCCAGGTGTTTCGTGACCTGTATTTGTTTTTTTTCTTTACCCAGGTGTTTCGTCTTCTTGCCTACCAAGCTCTCTGCATGAGCTGTGGGGTAGTTGGACATACAAGCTTCCCCATTCTCACAAAGAAGCTAGAGACCTTCTTGCTAAAGTGATAAACTAAAATATCTACGTAGAAAGAAATTCTTGCATATTGCATGATGTATAATAGAATCTCCGCATGTAAATTATTATTAAAATTATACATATGTTTTTGTCATGCATTACAGCAACACCTTAAGAGAAGAGGGCCAGATTGACATCTTAGAGTTCCTAAAATCAACATTTTTAACTGATTGGCTTGGAACAACCACATTTTCACCTTGGAAAATCTTGATGCCAGGTAGTGCAATAAGCGCCCAATAGTCACTTGTACTTTGTCATGGGGCCATTGAATCAGTTGACCACTTGGTTTTTTTTTATGCTCATCTATGTCCTGTATTTGTTTTTTTTTTTCTTCACCCAAGTGTTTCGTCTTCTTGTCCTACCAAGCTCTCTACCTGAGTTGTGCGGTAGTTGGAGATACAAGCTTCCCTATTCTCACAAAGAAGCTAGAGACCTTCTTGCTTAAGTGATTACCTAAAATATTTAGCTAGAAAGAAATGCTTTCATAGTCCACGATATATAATAGAATCTCCGTATGTTTTTTTTTAATTATTATTAAAATTATTCATATATTTTTGTCATGTATTATAGCAGCACCTAAAGCGAAGAGGACCAGATTAGCATCTTAGAGTTCCTACGATCACGTTCAAACCTAGGCGAGCAGGAGGAAAGGACAACTTAGTAGGGTGCATGTCTTCATGACCACTAAACATTCCTTGGGTGCTCCAAGTTGTCATCTTGTTTTGTGAGTTTGTTGGGTTTTAGCTCTTGTTGTTCTTAGGTTTTCCTACTAGGGTTTAGGGTTTACCCTTTTCCCTAGGCTAGCATTTTGAACTGCCTGCTAGCCTTTGAATTGATGTCCTTAAATGTATCAGGAATGGTGTATTAGCACAATCGTTAGTTTGATGGCAACACTCCCAAAGATATCTAACCCGATTCTTTGCCAATAGTCCCAACTCTAAATTATGGGTGTGTGAGTTGTTCGATTGCTTGCCCACTTAACTCCCTTTTGGGTGGAGAACCTTCACACATGCATCCCGCATCTCACTGAGGGTCCATCTGACTCCAGAGTTTAGAATTGTGAAAGTAATCGTACTTTCATGGACAAGTCTTTCTATTGCTCCCTTGATGATAAGGGTTAAGATGTCTCTTGAACCAGGTCCTATGTCAATATCTGTCCCAAAAAAAAATCAACTTATTCAACTGGTTTGCATGGGCCAACAAAATCCACCCTTCATAATCTTGCAAAATAGAATGCCCACAACAACTTGTGCGCTTTCCACATAATTGAGGAATTTGTTGACTACCTATGCCTTAATTGCCTTTTCACCCACCAAATTTGGTACCATTTCCATCACTCTCTCAATGTCCCTCACCATCCCAACTCGGGTGAGAAGTGGTCCTCCCAAAAGCAAAACCTTGATAGCCAATTCAGAGAGATTGGATACCTTCTTACGGAGCTACCTTTTGGAATATTTGGCTCAAGTGCAATAATCACATATTTAATAGTCAATAATTTGTTCCTTTTAATTATTATTAAAATAGATCACATGCTACTTTCGTGGATTGATTCAACCTTAAAAACGAAAAATCCAAGTTGGAGGGATTGTCCATAGTATCAAATGAAATCTCAACTTTTTAGGTTCCCTCCCCTGCTGACTTAAATGACTAATCCACACAACACCAACAGCAGCGAAGTGACCTTTTGGATCCCTGGTACCACTTAGGATATCCAAGGTTACTCTGTGGTCATCACTTAAGTGCTACCCATCCTTATTTACCTCATTATCCTTTGTTATCACTCTTGTTTTCAGCTCTGGTACACCTAGTGATACACTGGATTTCATTTCCTCCTAATTATTTGCCCTTTTGTTTTATCCAAGTTTGTAATCCTCGTTTTCTTAAATCAAACATGGTTCATCCACTTTATTCTAAAATAAAATAAAACTAAAAGTACACACTAACGCAAATCATGAATTTTACATCAAACTTTGCAAAAATAAACCAAAAGGAAATATAAATCTACATAGTGAAGATTATAGCACATGCCATACCTCATGGCTACAAAGTAGTGAACCATTTTAAGAAAAAGCAGCAAGATGCAATGGAAAATGAACACTACTTGAGCCTAAATTAATTTTAAAATTTACCTTTAACAAAACATGCTGTTTCATATTCAAATAAAATGATTAAAAATATGAGTGTGCTAACTTATGAAAAAGGAAACATTTAAAAAGTGCAAGCAAATGGGTCTCAACAAGGGACGAATCTAAGATTTTTGTTTAGTAAGGGCAAAGTTTACCATATATATTTTTATTTTACAATTTTAGTTAAGGCAAATGGCAAAAAAAAAAAAAAAAGAATTATCTATTATATAATATAAACTCTATGGCTATAGCGGACATTTCAAATTTTAGTGGTGGCAATTGCCTCCACTAGCCATCATGTAGATTTGTCCCTGCACTAGATTTTTGAAAAAACAAAAGAAAAAAAAAATGAAAAATAACATTGAATATGCATGATGACCTTATGATGGTTAAAAATAAAGGATACTTCCCCACCAAAACACACGCACAAACAAAAGAAGTCAACATTTTCCGAAGAAGGTTATAAGAAAGTGAAGAAACATAAGATATAGCATGACAGATTCATAAGGGGAGGCATTGTGTTAACACAAAGCATAAGAAATATTATAAGTATCACATACAATAGAAAAAAAACAATATGAGTAAATATTTAAGTACAAGTACAATTCATTTGTTATCACTAATACCTAATAGTGTCTTTACACAAAAGTAGCTCAGGAACATCTAATTGAAGTTTCACATGAACCACCACTTACCAGTTTGAAAATAACAATGGGATAAAAAAATCTGAGTTCAAACATCTAAAAACCAGAAAAATAAGTAGCAAGTCCAAATAACATAAGCTTTTTTATTGTAAACTCTACACTCAATTCAATTTCAAAGCAACATTCAAATTAGTATATTGTGGCATTGTGCTAGCATTGCATCCCATGATCAAGTTTTCAAACCCAGATAAGATTTTGATGAGCATGTTATATGACATTATATCCTAGCCTATCTGCATAAAAAGATGATTTAAATTGATTAACATGAAAAATAGCATCTGCCGCAGCAAATTCACCATTAGGCTCTCCATTGAAGTCCTCATCAACCACAAACACAGTTGAACAAGTGGTGGATCATTTTTATGCCAAGGTGTATTTATGGGAAACGCTTTTCGCATGCATAAGCATCATATCAGCTCCTAATATAACCAATAAACTGGCCAGTTTCACTTGTTATCTAAAGTTTGAGTTTTATGGGGGCAAAAGTTCTCTACAATACAAAATTCAAGGCCATGGCATTTACACACAATTATTATTCACATTAGTGTATTAACCTTGATGTGTAATGATATCAATATTTAATTGTTTCCTAAGTCTAGAAATAAAAACTTGCCCATATTTGAATCATCTATTTTATATATAACAACAACAAGCCATTAGTTCCAAGACTCCCAACTATTCGGATTTGGCTACATAAATTCTTTCCTTCCACGCAATGTCATTAATGAGGCACACCTCGCATCTTAGCCTCTAGCCTAGGTGCCTGGGAGCCACGAAAACGGGCAACATTAGAAAGTCACTATAAGACATGTTTTTTGCCGAGGTGATTTAAGGAACACCTAAATAAATTACAACCTAAGAGCTAGATAAATATGAGCTATTAGATGATCATCAAATTAAATCTTAACCCTTAAAAACAAAACGGTTTTCTAGGGTTCACTTTCTAGTGTTTTGGCTTTTACACATCTCTTTCTCCACGGGTGGCAGAAACATCAATCTGTTACTATGTTGGTAATAGGATATTTCGTTCTATGCATGTTTTTAGCCTTTAGGTGGTTAGAATTTTTCCAGCATAATAGTATTTCTTGATAGTAGTAAAGCAGTAGTATTGTGGTGATTTTCGTACCATGTTAATAATAGGGTATTTTGTTGGTAGAATACCCTATTTAATCTTTGTATTTTACTCAATCTGCCCTTTTAATCCCTGTCTTTAAATTTGTCCTTAATAGATCCCTCTATTGTCGAAATCAAGCAAATTAAGTCCAACCCCACACGGTCGTTCCTTTTTCCGTCTATTTATGTTGATGTGGCATTTTCATCAATTAAATATTAATAAAAAAATTATTTTTTTTATATTTTGATTTCGGGTTCGGATCTTGCCCTCTCCCTCTTATCCCTTCATGCTCTTTGCTCTATCCTCTCCTTCCAACCCTAGCCCACCAATCACCGGCCGATCATCATCATTGAAGGTTCGCCACAAGAGTCACAGGCCTCAACGGCCAGACAAGCCTGTCGATTTCACTCAAGCCATCTTCTCCCTTTACCCCAACATTCCCCCTTTGAAGCCAAAAAAACTCTATCAATATTCATCCTGAAATCATTATCTCTACTTGTCTTCTTTCCATACAATAAGAAACAACATCTCAAGCTCTTACTCTCTCTCTCTCTCTCTCTCTCTCTCTCTATATATATATATACTCTTCAATTCTTCAAACAATACACTTCTTATTCTTCATCTTTCTCTTTAACTCAGTTTGTTGTGGGTTTGAAGATATAATTTCTTCCAAGGAAGAAGGAGAAGAAGAAAGAGATGGGCGTGTTGTTGATCAAGAGTGAGATTAATGGAAATGGAGAAGAAGAAAGAGATGAACATGGTGTTGTCGAAGGTTCATCGAAGGGTGGTGATCAAGTTGTGAAGTGTATCAAGAGGAGAAGAAGAGAGCCATCACTATCACCAATCTCAGTTGAGCATCATCATCTAGGTCTTCATTTGCCGCCGTTGCCGCCACCGATGATTGGTGGGCTAGGGTTGGAGGGAGATGATGAAGGGAAAAGGTTATCGGGTTCAGATCCATTAAACCCGTTTATTTAAAAATTAGGTGGAAATTTTTTAAAGTAGTATTTAATTGGTGAAAATGACACATCAGCACAAATAGACGGAGCAAATAACGACAGTGAGAAGCTGGACTTAATTTGCCCGATTTCAACAATAGAGGACCTATTGAGGACAAATTAAAAGACATGGACTATGGGGGCAGATTGAATAAAATACAAGGACTAAATAGGGTATTTTACCTATTTTGTTCTATGCATGCCTTATCCAAGTTTGAACTTTTATACTATGGTTTTCTTTATTTTATGAAATTTTAGTATGTATTATGATTTTTATGAATTTTTTAATTGTTTTAAATTTTTTTGCGCCTTTTTCAGGAAGATGTGAGCCTACACTTATGCCTAAATAAATTGACTCCCTAATGCCTAAATGAGCCATTCACTTTTAATAACTAGGCTTATCCAAAGCCAAAAGACTAGATAACCCAAGCTTAGACATAATAGCATAACGTTTCTACTAAGTCCTTTTTAGGTCTACTTCTTTCTCTTCTATGATCCTCCACCTAAAGATTTTCTGCCTTTCTTATAAGAGCATCTACTAGAATCTAATGATATGTTTATGCCATCTTAAACAATTCTTTTTTAACCTATTAGTAATATGTGTCACTTATCTATTTCGAAAAATTTTATTTCTTAATTGGTCATTCTTAGTGACATCAACCTAACATTCATCTCAACAATCTCATATCAGCCACATCCATCCTTAGGTTGCGTTTGATATGCGAAAAAACGAGGGGCACCACAGCACAAACTCTTGTCCTTTGTTTGATTTGCAAATAGGCTTGGAGTATTGCATAAGAAGTTGGTTGAGTATAACACAAGTTGTTAAAAATCTTATCCTACAAAAACCATCGTACAACTTTTAACTATAGTACAACACAACCAAAATATAGTTTTGCCCTTAGTTAAAATTTAAAATTACAACACCTAATTAGTGACCACAACCTAATCAAAAAATTTTGGAAATAAAAAAAATTAGATTTGCTATAAAATCATTAATTAATGTATTTAGAAATTAAAAAAAATAATTATGCTGAAATAATTTTACAAATTATAACAAAATTAAGTGGTGACTATTAAAATTGAGAAAAATTTCAAAATATTGTCATGTGAATTTTTTTTTAAAACAATAAAAGATTATACAAAGGATATTATATTAACTTTACAGTTTTTAGTCGAATACTTATGTAAATCAAACAGAAAACAATACAAAATTTTTGTAATGTCCACTGAATATCAAACAAAGAACATTACAAACATTTGTGTTGTACTACATGCACTTGTAATGTGTTGTACTCCTTGTGCTGGACCTATGTGCAAATCAAACATACCGTTAGAGTATATCAATTCTTACTTACTCAACATTTTGACAAGTATATCAAAACCTACCTAAAAACTGTTCTACAAAATTTGCCTTCCAATCTAAAAGGTATTCTATAATCACATAAAACTCACAAAGCTCACTTTTATTTTACCCAACCAGTTTTAATCCTATGACATCTTTCATAAGTTCCCATCTTCATGGATTATAGAGCCTAGCTATAAAAAAAAATTTACTTCTACCAAGCTTAGTATCATCCATCATAATCTCTACCTGATTTTTACTCATTTATTTATTGAAATTACAAATAATTTTTGTCAAAACAGAAAGAACATGAATCATCTACGATTTATATGCAACAAAAAGATACTTCCATAAAGACGAACAACAAGATCAAAAGAAAAGAGAAAATAACATTGATAAACCTATTCAGATATTGCTTGACATGGAGCGAGGGGGCACTTTTCCTAGGTCGAAAACTAAGATTGGTGTTAAGCTCCAAGCTATATCTAAGACAAAGAAGAATCACAATACAAATTCAGGCTGTTTTACTTGTAATTGAGTCAACCAGTTTTCAAATTTAAAATTTGTAGCCCATAATAGTGACAGATGATTAGATATGCATAAAATCACTTTAAGAAGGCATGAATAGTAGAATGAAACAAAAGATCTGAAGTGGCATAGACAAAGCAATTCAATATCAAGTAAAAAATTGGCAACTGTAACCTCTTACTGCAAAACAAATACCCTTGTCAAAGTTCAATATTGAATTCTCGGAAGTTACTCTGATTGTTCTTCGCAAGAATATTTAGAAATATAAGTTAGCTTTAGCGACCAAGTACACAAGATTCACATAAAGATGGCAATCGCATGCAACAGGGACAAAGAAGTATTCCAGTCATAAATGACAAAATCCATGAGGTCTTTAGGAAATAATTCATGAGAGAGAAGGTGGTGTGCACAATGGAAACTAACATATGCTTATTAATTGGAGTTGCAATTGTTACATACTGGAATAATGCAACCAAATCCTAATAGCCAACATCCTTCATCTGCAGTCCTGATTGAATATTTGCAGTCAGATGCATGTCTTGCACATATAAAATTGAGAGCAAATGAACTAGCAACACAATAATATCATATAAACTACTAGAAAACAATTTATACACTTTGTTAGTTCTTATGGCATGGATCTGTTATTGAGTTCACCCTAGACCCACAGAAAAGTTCATAGAATTGGTGATAAGAACCCTAAAACTAGTATGTATAGCTGGAGTAAAAATAATCATGGCAGTCAATACTTAAAACTTCGATATCAGATCTATTTTCATAATAAATTGTGTAAAATAATATAAAAAATAAAAAATGTAAAAAGAGTGATCATAATTCATTTTATATAAAAGGGCAAATTGTTCAATATACATTACACTCCTCACTCCTCTTTCCAATCAAACTAAAAAAATAAATTACCACTCCTCACTCCTCCATTACACCAAACACACCAAATACGATATTTTTCAAAATCCTCCATCCTCCTCCTCACCTTCCCCTTCCCTTTGAAACAAACAAGGGATAATAGACAGCAGCACAAATAGACAAAAAATGATTTCTCACATATGGGGTTGCAAAATCAATAATCAAGCTAGAAACAAGGAATAATAACCCAAGAACTACTATGTGTAACTGGAATTAGAATAATCAAAGAAGCCAACACTTCAAACCTAATTAAACAACTGCACAAATTAGCAAATGACTTCTTTCAAAATCAATAACAGTCAAAAATCAAGAGAGAAAAAAAAATCTAAATTGTAACACAAAGATCAAAGAATGATGGAATTAGCAAACCTTTGTTGGACTTGAACTCCTCAGAACTACATGAATAATAACAACAGAAATGATCAAAGCTATTCAGGTTTGTAACATAATAGACTATAACAAAGAATCAACAGAGTGCCTTCACAAATTTGGGCTTTCGAATAGGGTAGCAAACTCACCTAGTGATCACCCATCACCTACTTTCAATAATTCAAGACCATGACCTCAGAAACCCAACCTCCACCAAAGCTAGGAAGATTCACCTGCCAAACCCTGTGGTTCACAAAGCCAAGATGTCATTGCTTTTTTTCTTTCTTGTCAAAGAAGATGTCATTGCTCACATGTGACAAGGCTTTGAAAAGTTCGTAGAAGTAGTCAATTCCTGCAACTCTGTCAATAAAAGCAGGAAACTAGTTCTCAGATCTGGGGTTTCCAGATCAATAATCTATTGCAAAACAAGTAATAGACAACATAATCTCAAGACTATACAGCAGCTACTAAAGAAACGATAATGAAATCACCTGCAGATCTCCACCAATGTCATCTAGAGTTTCTTGAGGTTGCTGCGGGAATGCTACATAGCAGGTCAACGGCACCATTCAGATAAATCTAACATGAAGGAGAAGCCTTCCAACGAGGGTTGACAAAGAGAAAGACTTCTCCGAACTCAAGCTCCAGGAGGTCAGCCAAGATTTTCAGAGCTGTAGAAAGGACCATTCACTGAATGCGGTGGATGATCCCTATTTAATATCCGAGAAGGAATTTTTACATTACGAAAAATGGGGGCAGCTCAAATTGGTTGATTTTCAAGCATATTTTCTTAATTTTTTTTTAATTCTGAGAAGCCTTATTTGTTGCCACATGTAAAAGAGTATGTAAAAGCAAAAATAAAAACAAGTATATTTTTTCAGAAACCAGACGAATCCAGTATTCTCATAAAACCCCTTTTTATTTTTTAGATTTTAAGTAATATTTTTTTACCCCATCTAAATATTAAAAAAAGGACAGTATTTCATTCCTTTATCTACTTTTTTTTAAAGATTTTATCTCTATTTGTCAATAAATAAATAAATAGATAAATAAAAAAAAAGAAACTAAGATGAGAAGCTATTATCTAATGATGATAATTTGAATGTCAGCCTTCTCTAGTTCGTAGTTGCCCCCATTGAAAGTTGAAAAATATATTGTGTGTACAGTATAATATAGAACATATGGTTAAGATTTTTTTTTAATTTCTTGTAATTTGCCGCACAGAGATTCAAAAACAAAAAATATACATGATATTTTTATAAATATGAAGTAAAATAAAAATATACTCATACGAAAAATGACTTTCTTGTAAAATAATAAAAATTTCATGTATAAAAACAATTAAAACTTGGGTTTTGTAATAAATAACCAAAAATAAATTTACAAGTTAAAAGTTTAGGACAAAGAAGTCTTCGCTTTGTCATTTTTTCATACATTTTTTATGCTTCTCCCATCACAACCAGAGGCCACGTTGAAAACATCCTTTGCAAATTTTAACTTTCCCAAATCCAACCCAACAATTATTTCTAGTAGAGAGCTAAACACAAGATAAAAAAATAAATTCAATGGTGCACGGAATTGTAATGTATTATTTTTTTATTGAAAAAGTTTTTGATGCATCGGGTTTATTATATATATTTTTATTTTTTATATTTAATATTAGTTTGCCTCCCCTGAACAGTAATCCTATGTCCATCTTTGCTGACCGCTCTCCAGCAAGTAATTCTGTCATAATTTGTTCTTGGTCTAGTTTTCAATTAGACGTGTTATTTAGCATGCAGGATCATTTTTTTTAGACACTAATGAATATGAAGGCAAATGTTTTAACACCATCCAATCACTTGGAGCAGAGTGGGCAGTCCCTCACAGTGGAAATACAAGGACCACCACCCAGATCCAGAAGCCTACAAAAATAGTTTCCTAAACCATTAGAGGCCTGTGTCATGCTACCAAGAGATTTCTAATCAAGGATTACTTGGCAGACCATAATATGGTGTATGTTGCCTCTAAGAATCCAATTTTGGAGGCTAATTAGTCTCTTTGGATGATTATTGGTCCAAGTTCCAGCTCGGGCTCTTCCAAGGAGACTATTATAGGTTGGAACAGCTTGAAAGTCAAAAGACAGTTGATCTACTAAGGATTCTTCTATATAATGTGAAATTTACTAAGTTGCACGATAACCTCCCCTGGCTATGTACGTATTATCTATTTCCAAATCTCGTGTGAACACAAAAAAAGAAATTATGTCAGAACATCAACAAAGAACCTATAATTATCCAAAAAGGAAGATAGGTACTTGCAATTATATTGCCTTCCAAGAAAAAAGCACGACGAAGATTGATGAATATCATAAATACAACTATATCATAATATAAAATTTAAATAAACCAGCATAGAAATTCAATTAACATGGCAGCTGAAAACTTGACTAGGGGAAAGCCAAAAGATTCCATCAAATAATTAGGTAACTCAACTAGCATATCAAACCAGTTTCCAGCAGAGTATAAAAAATATGAAATCCAGAGCAAATAAGATCACTGGTTTTCAAAATGCACTGATTCATCTAACCTGTAACAAAATTTAGAAATGAGCATTGATTAAGAGACATAAAACAACAAAGTAGTAGCACATCTTGCATTTAAGTAAAATCAGTAAAATTTTATCAACATTCACAATCATTGATAATATTAATCTTCAAATACCCATTCTTGTTTATTCTTAAAACTGTAAAAGTAATTGTGTTTGAAAATGTGTTGCTTGTAACATGCGCTCAAGGTTTTCTCGCCATAACCCTATTGGCTATGTTCACATTGGTGAAAAGGCCATCAGATTTAAAGCCCATTGATTAGTTTATTATTCATTATCAAAGACATAACAGGACTTCTTACAGACAATGCCTTTCTTAAACAAGAGAAAAACCAAACTGAGCCATAAATAAAAGAAAGAACATGGAAAAGTGAAACTAAAACCCTAATCAATATTAATTAACACCCATCATTAATTAAAAAATTATATATTTGAACTCACAATATTTATTTTAATTTTGTTTTATTTTGTCAACTTCAAATAGAAAATTCAATCCAACCAAGCAACCGACTAACCAACTTCAAATTTATCCCACCCTCAAAACAATTATTAGTGATTTAGCTAGGAAATTACAATAATGCACCACTATAAAGAAAACCAAGGTGGTATTCAAGAAACCAAAACATTAGTGTTTGACGTCGATGAACACATTTTTCTTGCTTTGAGGACAAGGAAATCCATCCCATCAGGGAGGGTTGCGTCTCTTTAAATATTGATGCAATATTTGGAGAAAAATAAAGTAAAATCATCATATGATATACAAGTTTAAAAGATCATATAAATAGAAAATCTCAACCAGACGCAGGATCATATTAGCACATGTTTACCAACGCATGAGTTGACTTACATTAGTTTTCAAACTCGAGAGATTAACCGTATACCATATCTTTAGTGTAAGCACACAACCCATAAATTATACTCCCGTACACTTTACGCAATAAATTTATTCAATTCACACTTCCCTCCTCAATACCAATAAGAGGCAATGAAACATGTGCAAGAACACGGAAGCACTTTTGTTGTATAGTTTCTTTGGAATTAAAGTCTAACAAAAACCTAAACATAGCATCGATTAAAGCTATGTGAACAAATTCGATACCCAAATGAGTCGCTATCCATTTGACAGACTTGATATAGTAATCTTCTTCAGGAATGAATATTATTCCTTTAAAAATGCTATATGGAAATTGGGAAGTTGGCTTTGTACAAATAGCGTTACTCAATAGCATAACCATTAAATAGAGAGAGACATCAAAGGCACAACATACCCTAGGAAGCGATTATTCAAAGTAGCAAGAGGTGATAACATTCCACAAAAAGGGAATTGACCTACAACAAAATACAAAGTTCTAAATTTAGTCTGAACAACATAAAGTTCATATGTAAATATGTAATCTCAGTGGCATTGAGCAAGTTGTATGGGTATAACTCAAAGAAGCACTATATATATATATATATATATAATTTGCCAATAACAATGCTGCACATTGGATCCCAGTACAGAAGGATCCACAGCATAAGACACGAACAGAGCCTAACACACGTTAAAATGTTCTGTTTCCATGTGATGTATGAGTGTGGTGGGTTAGGTATTGTTCGAATGAAGCATGAGTGTCTTGTCGTTTTGACTAATTAAGCAATTAACACACAAAGTTCTAGAATTCATAGGATGAATCATTAGAATCAATGATGGTGAACTACAAGGACTTATAATAACTCCTCAAATTAATAAGAACAATCAAATGTGTACCAACAATCAAGAGCCAGATAATTTGCTTGACCACAAACTGTGACAAGGAACTTTACCATTATTTTTAGTAGTGATGAGGGTTAAGCGTGATGGTTGTCCTTGAGAAGTTGTGTGATTAATTTGCCTTGATTAACACTTGGGTGATTCTTTAGATGGCCAAAAGGTCTATTCTGTGAATTGTCTCATCTAGCAGGAGTAAAACCTTTACCATGTAAGATGAAACTTCCACAATCTTCTTGGCTATTTCTTCCACAACCATGCTGTCCAAAAGCAGGTTTAAATAGCCTTTAGGATTGCTCAAAACCTTAAATAACCAAGATGAATTCAGATAATGATGGGTATGGTGGTTTTGTTAACATAGGAATTCGAAAATTTTTCAAAAATTGGACGCCACCCACATGCAAGTTGGAAAACATTGTCAAGGTCCAAGACTAGTTGTTCAATGGAAGCAAGGTTGTGACAAATGAAAATTTAAAATCTTTCAAATATTCTTCCAAAACTTGTAATAATTTTTGAATGGTCATCAACATTCTTTTAAAATGATCTTCTTTCTCAATTGTAATAAACAAGTTGTTCTAATAAAGTTCATACTTGATGTGTTGTTTCTAAGCCCAAGAGAGAACTCATCATATCATTGTTCAAGTTTCCTAGAAACCACAAAATGATATAACCACAATTAGTTGTCCATGACTCAAAATAAGGGTTAAGACTTTTCTCACCATTGTCATCCTCTTATCTCTTCTGCAAGTTTATCATCAATTGTGAGGTGATAATAAAAGCTCGAGCTTTAGGCTAACAGGTGTGATATTGAGAGCATCACAACAAGAATTAATTCCATTTAGCTTAATAGATATCAAGTAAGAGCATGGATGAAAGGCTTCAATTCTAAGTAGGTTCTTCTATGGTAGGAGTTGACATGATTGGGAGGCTTGCTGATAAAGGCTCTGGTACCATAAAGAATTTCAAACAAAAAGTGAGCTTAAATATTTCATTATTGAGATTACAATATATTAATATAATACTTTCTAATGAATCATACGGAAGGTTTCAAATGAGACTTGATATAATCAACAATAAACTTGCTCATTTGATTTACCATCAATATTGTTCATTCTTTTCATAACTGTATCTGTATGAACATGTATTGTATGGAGAGATTTCTTCCTTCAATTTTCAGGGTTTTAAGGGTAGTTTCAAGGATCTAGAGACTTAAGTTTGAATGCAATAGGGAGAAAAACAACACTATCAAATGCTAGTATGCTACTAAAAGCAATTATAATGTCTCAGACAGAACAGGGAAAACTAAATAACATTGAATGGTATAGACTGGGATAAATTACGAGAAGCTATAGATAAAAGCAGATGGATTACTCTTTCCCAATAGAATAATTGTTATGAAGCATTTGATAGTTTTGTTTAAATTATTATGTGTATGCACTAGTCATTTTTCCTAAGCCAACATTTTGGTGAATTAGAATGTGAAGTTTTAATAAGTATGAGGATGCTTTAACACAAACAAAACTATGACCATTTAGGATACTTTCCCTCATTTTGACCAAAGTTAACATTCAAATTTGATACATGTAAGATGTTTGCTCAAGAAGAGCTCATTCATTAATTGGAACATTTTTCCTTAATATATACCTAGCAAGTCAGGATTGTAATAATTTTCAAAGGTAATAGAAAGGCAAAAGACTCTAATTTCTGAATAAATATTTTATATATATAAATATTAAAGCATTAATTTATGCAGGTTTATATGTAATTATACAATTATGATTGAGCCAAACTATCATAGGGGGAAAACTCTAATTTTTATGTGAACTTTTAATTTTCAAAATATGACCTAAATTAAAATAATTTAGAGATATAATGATAAATGATTGTATTTGAGCCAACTGAAGCTTGGATTTGGTCCTTTAAAATAAATTTTCTTTCCACATGAGAGATTTACTTTTATCAAATAAAATAAATATTGTAAATACAGCCACCCCTGCCTTCTAACATCCTGTATTGCTACACTTCCATCCCTCGGAACTACTACCATGCTACATCCAACACCCTACCTGGCTTTCTATGACTATCTGCCCTGTATCCTTTACCAAAACTTTACTGCCCATGCTCCCAAATAGTACTCCATATGCCTCGTTATTGCTCCATTAACATTTTATATCTCAGTTTTATACTTTTATATCTCAATTTTAAAATAATAAATAAACATTTGATTATCATCGATCCTCTTCTTGATGGCTTAAAACATTCGAGCATTCCACAAGTAGTCAACCTATACCTTGCCTCATTACTCACCTTGGATTAAACATTATGAACCCCATAATTATCCTTTTTGTCTTATTCCTCTACTTTGCTTAAGTTCTCCTTTATTGATGCATGACCTGTTCACAATTGATGAAATCTATCCAAACCAACTTAAGAAGACTACCTGCCCTACCACCAAATTATATCATGTATCTCTACTTGCTACAACAGTAAAATTTTAATTATAATTTCAAATTTTTATTATTCCACTAAGGTTGTATTTATTTTATATTATTTTGTTTAGTGTAATTAAAAGCGCTAGGCGCTCTTAAGGCACTAAGACTTTTTATTGTATGAAGCGAGAGATGCCACGAAAGAAACATGCTCGAGCGAAGTAAAGCACTAATTAATAACTTCTATTCACACACACAAACACACACACACACACACACACATAAAATTTTTGGAATAATTAACGTCAAGCAAAGCCTAACATAAAGTCAAACAAAACACTTCCTAGAAGTCTAGAACCACTCAAGTTTTTAGAGTGCAAATTCTTTATGAGTTGTCTAATTCTACGATATTATCATCCTTCATCCTCGTCATCTAAATTAGTTTTAACGCCATCACTAGATTTAGAGTGCAAATTTTTGCTGCCTCTTCAATTTTCTCTAATTAATTAGTTAATCCCATAATTTACACATTATTTTTTGAAAAATAGCAGTTGTACACTTAAATCACCTAATTTTTTTAATCCTAAATTTATTTCATTCCTTATTAGTAAGTGTGCCTTTTTTAAATCACCTAGTTTTTCTCTCCTAAATATATTTCCCTCCTTATTAGTAAATATGCCTTCCTAAAATCATCCTAAATTTATTTCTTTCTTTATTAGTAGGTATGCCTTTTTAAAATGACCTAGTTTTTCTCCCCTAAATTTATTTTCTTCCTTATTAGTAAGTGTGTCCTTTTAAAATCACAATTAATATTAATTGAAAGCATTAAATATAGGGCTGATAGAAAAAAAAAAAGAAGACAATGACGCTTGAAACATGGCAAAAAGCACTCGCCTCATCGAAGGCGCCTTGCCTGAGCGCCTAGACGAGCACCCTTCTCCCTGTTAATAACACTATTTTTGTTCCAAAATAGCAAATCTTTAACCATTTAACAACCCTAGATGGCTCACATTTCACCTTATTACCTCACCAACATCATGGACTGCTATCTCACCTTATTATCTTGCACAAGCAAACACTTTATCTCTCGCAACATATTAAGCCAAACAATTAAACACTTCATTATAACACCTTATGTTCCTACAATTTAAAACTCCATTCTCCCCACCTTATTTCCCCAGAGTGAAAATATCCATTCTCCCCAACATATTTCCCCACATAAGCACTACGTCCTTCACACCTTGTTTCCCCACAGAAATGCTACGCCCTCCTCACCTTATTTCCCCATAGATTTAGCACTCGATCAATCTCATGCATGAATTTTTCCATTGTATACACACACACAGATAGACTTCACAAAAAAAAAAAATTAAAATAAATAAAATAATAAAAAAAGTAAACCATACAGAAGGTTGCTTCAGGTCTTTTTTTTAAAATATCGCAAAAATATATATATTTACAAAATTACGCGTTTTCTAGATTATTTACCAAAATACGCATTTTGGGGGGAAACTGGAAAGTTTCCCCTTTTTTTTTAAAAAAAAAACGAAAACAAGAAAGCATCTCATGTTTTCATTTTTTTAAAAAAATTAAAAGAAAAAGTGAAAACGGGAGATGCTCTCCCGTTTTCAACTTTTTTTTTTAAATAAAAAAAAAAATTGGGCCACTAACGACCATAAAAATGGTAACAATGTTACCTTTTCTTGTTACCGTTTCATTTTTTTTTAATTTAATTTTTTTTCTTATATAATCCCCACTTCATACCACCTCCGCTCCATTCTTATTTTCTCCTCTTTTAATCCTACTTCAACTTCTAATTGTTCGGTATTTTATATTTACACATGTACGGGATTTCTGTAGATAATTTTCGATTGCCTTGTTAAGATTACAGAGTGAACACATTTCATCCATTTTACGGGAAAAGGTAATTTCTTTTTCACTTAGATAACCTACTATATTATTAGGTTAATTTTTTATTAATAATTGTATGACATTAGTTTTTATTAATAATTGTATTGTCATAATTTTTTATTGTCAATTATTAATAAAAAAATTAGCCTAAAAACATAGTGGGTTATCTAATTAAACATGCTTGGGACGCTAATAAGGCAATTATTAATACGATTAATAATTATAAACTAATGACTTAATACAATTATTAATTAAGAATTAACCTAATAATATAGTAGGTTATCTAAGTATAAAAAAATTACCTTTTTCTGGCAAAATGGATGAAAATTGGTTACTCTGTAATCTTAACAACGCTATCGAAAATTATCAACAGAAATTCTACACACGTGCAAGTATAAAATACCAAATAATTCGAAGTTGAAATATGATTAGAAAGGGAGAAAATGAGAATCGAGGGGAGGTGGTATGATGTGGGGATTATATAAGAAAAAAAATGAAATGGTAACAAAAAAAGGGTAACATTGTTACCGTTTTTATGGCCGTTAGTGGCCCTATTTTTTTATTTAAAAAAAAAGTAAAGAAAACGGGAGAGTAGAGCATCTCCCATTTTCACCTTTTCTTTTAAATTTAAAAAAAAAAATGAAAACGGGAGATGCTCTCCCGTTTTCATATTTAAAAAAAAAATAAAGAGAAAACAGGAAAACTCTTCCCGTTTTCCCCCAAAATGCGTATTTTGGGTAAATAGTACAGAAAATGAGTAGTTTCGTAAATATTTTTTTTTGTTGCAATATTTAAAAAAAAAACCGCTGCTTCTCCAGCTCCAAAATAAACAGTTGAATTCCTCCTCATCCCAGGTTGTTTCTTGTACATGCCTGTCATTTATCATCAATATCTTAAAAATAAAAAAAATCAAACATGCAATCCAAACTTTAAAGAAAGAACCACAAAGCAAACCATAAAAAACATATCATTTTGCTTCCATATAAATCAACCCGTCTTTGGCCCTCATTTTCCAATTCCTTATTCAACCAATATCCAGTTATTTACAAACTTGTCCTATGCATTAAATACTAGAATACCAGTGCATAGAAATGTTTACATTTATGTCATTTATACAACCATCTCTACTAACCAATTTTAGGTCAATCCATAAACCCCAAACTAATAAATTAGAAACAAATCAACTCAATCATTTAACCAAAACACTTGTTGCTGAATGTTGAAACCAACCAATAATTAAATATCTAGAAAACTACCATCAACAATAATTGCATATTCAAAAAACACTTGCATTTTTAACCCAAAACTGTTCAACAAATTACCCACAAGCACTTAGAAATATTCGTAGCTATAATGAAATTTGTATACTATAATAATTCTATACTTGGTATTACAAGAAACATTAACTTTGTATTATATACTCTAGATTCGTAGCAATAATAATTCTATTTTACAAATAACATTTCTTGCAAACAATACCATGTTAGTTTCCTCGCATTTAGAAAAATCATCTGATTTAAGTATGTTTATTTTATTAATTATTATTGTAGTACATTTGCAATTTGGGAACTCTGGACTAGGATATTCAGTGTTTTCTTCAAAAATCTTTTAGTTTCTTTAATTATTATGCACATTACTGAGTATTTCAAAAGGAAAAAAAGGATTTAGTTCAATCTTTTGACTTCAAGAATTACAAAGAGCAAACCAAAAAAAAATCATTTTATTTAATTCTAATATTGTGATTAATATGTTTATAGTAAGAAAAATGTGAATAATGATTTTTAATTTTCTTTATAGCAAAGTTAATTACATATATTATTAAAAAAATTAAGTTATCCAGTTTATCAAATTTGTTAATTGGTATCTAAAAGGAATAATAACATAAAATAACAAGAAATACCAAATTACTATGACTAAATAACTCAATATTGCTTTGTGACTAGAAATTGCATGCAATCTCCCCTCTGCCACCTTCCTTGTAGAAACAAACATACTCAATAATCATCATGGGTGGGGGAAAAAAGGCAGAAATGATCAGAAACCATTGAAAAGATTAAATATATTGATATTCTCTATTAATATTCTCTATGCACATAATATCATATGGATGTCAAGCTCTAATAAAACATCAATTTACATGTCTTTTGAAAGCTTATCATTTTCACCTTTGTTCAACATTAAATGGAGCCGTTATTAGGCATTAAACATGTGGTATAAGAACATACCCAAAGGTGCAACACATCACACATTTAGGTTTTTATCACATATACAAATTGTACAAAAAAAAGAATAAAACTGATTAAATATTTGAAGTAGCAAATAAGCCCCTTGAAAAGTACACACCTATTTCAATTCAACACAAAACACACATATTCCTTTACCTAATAAATACATGAAGTGGATCCTAACCACACACACACACACACACACAAAAGATCTGCAATATGCGCTTTCTTAAAAAAATTTTTAAATAATAAAATATCAATAATTTTTTCAAATTAATTTTGGAAGACCAAATTAGAGACTTTATAAAATACAATATACAAAAAATTATATAAGGGGACTCTAAACTAAACAAACAATTGGCACTCAAAATTTAAAATTATATCACAAAATTTGATTTGATTAAACTAATAATCACAATTTACATCGTTAGGTAATAGTTGATAGTTGATTAACCTATTTTGTTTATCAACGAACAAAACAATAAAATGGCATTGTCACACCCAAAAAAAGTTTCTTTAGGTACCACCTCCACCACTCCACACCTTAAATTTCTTGCTACACATGCTTTCAAAAAATCAAGATTTTTACTAATATAATTCTCAATCTAATTAACGTAAAGTAGGTAGAAAATAAGAACAAATTAAACCCTTCCAATAATTACTAGAAAATATGACCCAATTGTTTTTTTGCTCCATGGGCATAATAAATAGTTATTGCCTATAACTCAAATGCTATGCCAAATTTTGATTTGGTTCAAAAATATCAACCAAATCACATCTTTAACTAGTTACAATGATTAGCATTTTAATATGACTAAATACATAAAACCTGTTTTCTAAATCTCGAAATTTGTTTGAGTAATATACAGACACAAGCATTGCTGAACAAGACATAGAGCATTTATGTACTTATCATTGCTTATATATTGTAAGGGTTGTAATGTAAATTTTACTAGGTAATCCCATTTAGCTCCTATAACATTAACAGCATACATCCTAAAAGATTGCCTGATGATGCCACAATTTATTTCAAATACAAAAGGAATATTAAAGTAATTCCAATTTTGATCAAACACTATTAAACATCCATAGAATAAAGAATCTATTCAATAAACGTAAGGTTTAGGATATGATAAACTAAGAAATCACAAGCAAAGAGAACATTTAAATTTTGATCAAACACTATTAAACATCCATAGAATAAAGAATCTATTCAATAAACGTAAGGTTTAGGAAATGATAAACTAAGAAATCGCAAGCAAAGAGAACATTTAAATTTTGAAACAAACGCTAAATAAATAGGGAAATCCAGGGCAAGAAATTGTGTAAAAAAAAACCTATGAAAATCTTGAACCATTTAAACAACAAGAAAGATTATAAACCCTAACAATAGGATTCAAGAAAGAAAAGCTCTGAAATTTGACCACATACTACCAAATATCCATGAAAAAAAGTTTCAAACAAATCTAGGTTTGTGAATGGTAAAAGAAATTCGCACAAAAAAAAGCATTAGAATTTTGAAACAAACCCTAATCACAATAAGAGCATCCCAGCAAACCCATACAAAAAATCATTTGAAACAACGATACAAACCTATGGAAGTCATGAAGAGTCTAAACAAGAAAAAAAATAATAATAAAAAAAAAACTAAACACCAAATTGTGGATACTGTGGATTCAAGGAAAAAATTATTTGAACTTTGATCAACTTAAATATCAAGAAATCCAGAACCTTATCAACAAATTCAAGGATTGAATCGCATAGAAAGAAAGGACTGGGATTTTAAAAGAAACCAAAAACCAAGAGAAACACATTCAAGAACTTTCAAAAAACTAGTTAAACCCAAACAAATCATTGAACATCTAAAAATAGAAACATTGAAAACCCTAAATCCCAATTCCATAGAATTTCAAAAACTAGATAGCAATTCTTGCTAATCAAGGAGATCAAGAAACAAAAAATAGGACCGGATGTGAAAATTCAGGAAATCACACCTTAGATAAGAGGAAGAGATTGCCAACGGAGGACAACAAAGTTTGAAGACGAGGCCACGGAAATAGCTCACTCTGCCTACTCTTCTTGTGGAGACCTGCAGATCATGAAGAACGAGTGGCTATAGAGGCTTTTGAATTGATTGGGCTAGTAAATGGGCCTTGGGCAAGGCTCACTTGGCCCACAAAATATCAAACTTGAGCTACATTCTTCAAGCCCAACACACATGGAAAGGATGGTATAACTTACAGGGTTTAGGGTTTAGGTTTTATATTTGTTTGGGTTTAGGGTTTTGCAAATTTCACTTAATACCATAAAATTTTTATTTTTATTCTCTGGGAAAAGATGGATTTTTATAATTTATATTTTTTTACAGGGTCATATATGAGAATGTCCATTGAAAATGTTCTGAGTTTTTTTCCCTTTTTATAGCTTTTGAAAATTGCCAAATTATCAATCACAAAATTACCCTTAATGCCCTATAAATTTTTCATTTTTATTCCCTAAAAGAGAGGTTTTCAAAATTTATAGGTTTTTTTAGTATAGCATATATGAAAAACCCCCACTCTACCTATTTGCGTTTTTTCCTTACAATAGTCTTTGAAAATCACCAAAATATCATTTACAAAATTACACTCAACAATTTTCAATTTTATTCTTTGAAAGAGATATTTTTGGAATTTATATTTTTTGCAAGGTTATCTATAAAATAAATGTTCATTCAAAATGTTAAAGTTTTTGTTAGGGTTTAGGGTTCTAGGTTTTGGATTTAGAGCATAGGCTTAGGATAACCATATAGAAAATAGGCATAATCCAATCATCTACCCTTTTCAAATGAAATTTTAGTGCCAAGGTTTGGTTGAAAAATTAAAATACATCATTGACTGAACAGAAAGATAAGTAGTGCAGTACTATAATCAAGCCAATAAAATCAAATTACCTTTTAATGGACTCCACCACACCATGTATATGATGCATAGCAATGTCCACATCCTCAACCTACACAGATAACAGCACCATTAGCCTTTACAGTGAACAAAGGTGCATAAATGAGAGATTTTAGTTATAGAAAAACGTAATACCACAAACCTCCTTTTGCTATACTGACTACTTGTTCACACAAAGTTGCCAAAAGGAATCTCTAGTGTAGCCATGAATTCTAGAAAAATTTTCAGTCTGTTAGTTACAAAATAAACAAAGGTTAATATATATTACGTTAGAAAATAAAAACAAGAACTGGCTAGAAGAAACTTCCAAGCTTTTCCAGAGAATCCAATGTTGTTAAATATGGGCTAGGCCATCTGCTCTAAGTGGATTGACTTGGATCAGCAAAGCTGCCAATCCAGATTGTAATGGAATTATATGGAATTGAAAACTATCAAATGGATTGTTCAACCACTGTTCAACCACAGACCTCTCAAACCATGCAACCTTGTTGCTTATATCGGCACCGGTCAGGACATATTCTCACAAATCAAAATGAGACAACTGTTTTCTGTTAAGCTTTGGGAGTTCAACATAAACTAAGATAGTAATCAGGTATTTGTTAAATTACAGTGCTGATGGGTGAAAATATATATAATTTTATATGACCTTTAATTGGAAAAGTGTAAGGTAGAATAGGATGAAAGAGAATTTGCAGTAAGCCTTAATCAAGCAAGGCTCAATTAACTTAACTTTATATATTCCAGACCAATGTCTACTTACTACATCTCCTGAATGAAACAAAAAAGGTGAAATCAAAAGTAAAATATTATTTTCTGAAAAAAAATAATGATAAATACAAAGAAATTATCTATTGTGTACACAAGTTGTCAAGCATTGTTCCTCATTTAACGAAATACATAATTACTGTAATAAAAATATATAGTAAAAACTATGTTTCTGCATTTATATAGAAGGACAAGCATCTATTATCAAACATCAGAGACAGGAATTATGTCTCGAAACAACATTAGTTCACCACTTTAATTCTAAGTCCATGTCACCAATCAACACTTTATAGTGGAACCACTTATGCATCTACATGACCCAAGCCTAACAGCATAAAGATAAAGAAAGATGGCATCATGTACAAACCTTGCAAGAAGAACATTTAATATTTAATTGATAACAGTGATTGCTTCTTTGTAACCAATCTGGTCCAATAAGTCAAATATAACGAGGAGAAGAAGCATTTAGCTTTAAGCTTCATTGATGTCATGCACTTAACGAATGTTGCCAGCTGCACCAAATTTCAACAAGAGAACATTTTTCAAACCAACTCGTGTCAAAACTAAGTTCACACAGCAAGGGCGCCAAGAACAACAAAGAATACAGAACCTCCGACATTAATAGGACAAATAGACTCTCTCGAGAACCATATGCACAATCTCGGAGCAAGAGAGTAAGTAATTCATTAAGCATATTAGCATAAATGGCAACAACTAGCTCATTGACTCATGCAAGTAAAACAAATCAAGCACATTTTCTAAGTTAGAGATGGGCATCAGCCAATAGTCACAAACCTTTGGGTTTTATTGGGGTTTTTGCTGCAGTTGACTTTCAGATGATACAACTAGACATACAAGCAAAGTTCTTCAAAAGGCATGGAGTAATGAAGATAAAAGACAAAAGCTGTAAGGGTAAGTTAGAACAACAAATGGAATAATGAGTTATAGGTGCTCCAAACCCTGAAAGCAAAAATAATATCTAATGCCTGTTCTATAGAACTGTTCTCGAGAAAATGGATAATCTAGGCATGTTAACATAAATCCTAGTCAAGAAAAAGGAAGGTTAAGAGGACATACTCAACAAATGGAATCAAGATTGGTTAAGAAAACCCCACAAACAAGAATAATGTCCAATGCCCCTTTGTTCTACTCCTTGAGAGTTGAGAGAAAAGATCAAGTCCGCAATGAAGATCAAGACATACAAACAAAGCACTAATCAAGAAAAGGAAAGGACAACATAGAAACACTAACAATCAATACAGTGGGTCATGATTTATAGAGTTTTGTACACAAATTCACAGCACCTTCTAAAACACAATCTAAAACCACATTACTCTATTTCTCAATAAATGGATCAAGAGTTTGATCTAAATGATTGTGGCATCTTGAAAGCTATTGAGAATTTAAAACTTCATAAAGATACAAGAAATTTTGGATATGAATGTTTTGTAATCAATTAAGGACATATCCAGTGTTTTCTAAATTGCTAAACTGTATCTAAACATTGTCTAGACTGTAGTTAATTTATTCAATTGTCTAGTTAAAGAAGGACAATCAATCAGCCAGCAGCAAAATTTATCAACACAAACAATTGGTGAAAGATCCAACACAGGACACAGACAGACTAAAAGCCTCAACAAACATAATAATAAATCATTATTATCGGGGTTTTCTGCAGTTGACTTTTGGATGATATAACTCGACATACAAGCAAAGTACTTCAAAAGGCATGCAGTAATGAAGATAAAAAATAGGTGCTGTAAGCGTAGGATAGAACAACAAATGGAATCATGAGTTATAGGTGCTCCAAACCCTAAAAGCAAAAACAATATCTAGTGCCTATTCTATAGAACTATTCTTGAGAGAATGGATAATCCAAGCATGTTAACACAAATCCTAGACAAGAAAAAGGAAGGTTAAGAGGGGAATACTCAATAAATGGAATCAAGATTGAGTGTGCAAACCCTACAAACAAGAACAATGTCCAATACCCGTTTGCTCTACTCCTTGAGAAAATGGATCAAGCCTGCAATCAAGATCAAGACACACAAACAAAACCCTAATAAAGAAAAGGAAAGGATAACATAGAAACACTAACAATCAATATAGTGGATCATGATTTATAGAGTTTTGTACACAAATTCAGGGCACCTTCTAAATAAAACACAATCTAATACCCCATTGCTATATTTCTCAATAAATGGATTAAGGGTCAAATCTAAATCCAGACATAAGAACAGAAACCTTAATGTAAGACCACAACCCTACAAACAAAAAACGATCTCATACCAACAGAGGCCATGGAACTAAGCTTAGGCTCAGTTCCATGATAATATGGATTAAAGATTCTGATCAAGATCCAGGCATGAGAACAAAAAAGCGAATAAAGAAGAGAGAGAGAGAAAAGGCACTGAGGAGATACAAGGGTTAATGTCGAGCCCTAAGAAAAAAAACATATAATTCTTTGGTTAAATCACAATCAAACCATGAAAACAAGAACCAATCAACTATGGAACCAAGATCGGAATATAAAACCCCTGTTTACAAGATCTTTCTTGAAACTAATGGATCAAAACGCAAATCCAGATGCATGAATTCAAGCAAGAACCCTAAATCAAGAAAACAAAGGTTATCCGGGAACCAAAGAAGTTCTTGTTACTCACTCGTAAGGGTTGGTGCTGCGATGAACTGCTGCTCATCATTAGCGCCCCGATCTCCACAATGCACAAGAGCGTGAGCCTTCCTCGTCGCAGAGGTGATCCCCGTTTGAAGATAAGGAGGTGGTGGTGACACCTTTCTCGAACAGAAGAGGCAACAGCGAGCAAGTAAGAGAAAAGGAAGGAGAG